>VRYO01002734.1:20802721-20825015 GCA_009812075.1 Sialia sialis
TTTGGGTGTTTTTTATGAAATTATGTATTTCCTTTTTGTTAGAAAACTAATAAAAGAGAAGATGGAAATTTTCTTGAACAGAAAGAAATATGAGTAGTTCTGGAATTTTTTTGGTTTTAGTTTCAAAATGTGAAAAATACTTTTAGTTCAGAAGTTGATGTGAAGCATAAAAAACCATTTGAGTGTACTAGTATTTAACTTTTGAATTAAGTATTTTTCATTAATCCAAAAATATGTTATGTATGTTTCAGTTTGGAGTTCAGTCTTGATCCAGTTTACTTGCTGTGATAAAGCCTGTGGTCCATTGAAGCCCAAAGAGATTCATGGAGAGCAGTTGTTCACCATAGCATCATTTCTCAAAGATAAATTATGCAGCAGTAAAGACAAGTTCATAAACTTTATTGTATTGCTTTAGTAGCAGTGCTTTAGGTTCTACTGGGAAGGCAAATTCAACACTAAGGCCTTCCCCAAGGTTTATTAAACTGTCCTAGAAGCTGCCAGTGTCATTTTTTTTACTTTTGTGGACATTTTTCTAAGCTCAGTAGTGGGAGCGAGAGGAAGAGGATGGTCTTTTTTCCTTGGTCTTCTGTTAATCTTTCTGACTTTCTGCTTCCACTGATACATAGAAGAATCATACTGTGAGAAGAAAATTACAGTAATTTCACGATTGTAAGCCGCGCCTTTTTCATTGAAGAATCCAGCCTACCCCAGTAGTGCGGCTTATATTCAGGTGCGGCTTATCTATGGACAAATCCCAGTGAAACGCCAACCCGGAAGTGAGAGCCGGCTGGGAGGGTGCCTGGGGCTACCTTTAAAGGCTTCACTGGTCTATGAAAATTGTTTGCAACTTGAGCACCTGACACCAAACCCTGCGCTGGCGCGATTCTGTTACTAATTTGTTACTTTGTTACACATGGATCCTCGCTTTTTTTTTAAAAAAAAAAAAAAAAAGGTGCAGCTTATATTCAGGTGCGGCTTATATATGGACAAATCCCGTGGGCTACCTGGCTACTGGGATGTGCGGCTTATAATCAGGTGAGGCTTATAATTGTGAAATTACTGTATATTCCCTTTACTTGATTGACTCAAACACATACAGCTTTTTATAAGCTCACCATTTTTCTTCAATAACATACATCTTTGTCATAGTTTGAAAATTGTCTAGAAATAGTAGTTACAGTTCTTGAAATTATGTGCAGCTATGAGCAATATGTACCATCCACATTTTCCGTATGTCGAGACAGTGTTCTAGTTACATGACTATAGTAAAAAATTATAAGGAGTAAACAGTCAGTTGAGTGGAACTTAATCGAATTCTGAAAAAATCAAGATCAAAGTACTTTACATCAGTATTCAAAAGAATTTTAGGAGAAAATATTTTTCAAGTCCTTATGTGGTAATCCTAAAATACTGGTTCTTTCTGGCCATTGCAAGCTATAGAAATGCAGTGTTGGCACCAGATGATTTATGTATGTTTATCTTTGATTAATTTTTTCTTAAGAATTTCAGGAGATCTTTAAGCAGATCTCATTTTTGGTATTTATATATGGGTTTCATTTTAAGTAGAATATAGGAATATTGGACTATTGCTGATCTAGCTGATGTTGGAGTCTCTTCAGAGTTCGAACTGTAAGTTACAAGACGGGAAGATTTAAAGAAGGGTAAGAGGGAGAATTTATGTCTTCACTGCTTATGCAGGTGTATCTTTTACAGCGCAAGTACAGTTTTGCTGTAAAATCCAAGGCACATATTTATTATTTTTTGGGGCACAGTATCTCTGGGTGATTTGAGATCCAGAGAACTGCCTTGCTACATCATGGTAAATGCAGCTCTGTCCCTGTGAAGATATTACAGAGAGGGAACAAACAAAAGCTACTTCTCCTCTAGTAAAAGTCTCATTTTGGAAGTAAGATGTAGCCAAGCAGAGAACTGCTACCTAGTCTTTGAGTAATTTTTAACTTCCACTGCCTTTAGATAAATCCTAGGAAGTGAACATCAGGAAATTAAGAGCAACCTCAAGAATGCAAGCACAGTCATGGTGAAAGGATCCAAATATTTCCTCTCTATGGGAGCAGCAGTGTGGATCTTACACCTCATTAATCTTTTTTCTAAGTCCTAAGTCCTTTTCTAGAGCATGTGCTAATCAAGGGAAAGCCTGTCTGGAAACACCATTAGAAAGCAACCTGTCCACTGCGCAGTTGTTCAACCGAGGATGCATCTTTTCTGTATCCAGAAATGTCTGTTGGTCACCTCAGAGCACTGAGCAGTGAGCTGAAGGTGGCTGCGTGTTCAGTGGAAATACAGCTTTGATGGGTGCTTGAAAATACATTACCTGATGAGACTAAGGGAAGCAAGCCATCTTCTGCATATGCTCTCACTTTAGCACCAAGCAGCTTTCTGACTTTTAGGGACTCAGATGTTTAATCTACATTAGCACCTCTGTATTGATGCTGCTCATTTTGATTGTCATAACTGACCAGAAAAAAGCAGATGAAAACACAGTGCCAGATTCTCCAGGGCACGAGTATCTGCATACAACTGTTGTGTCTAGGCAAAGTTGGTATTTATAACGACTCTGGAGTGGTGAAGAAATGAGGCGTGCTATGAGGGAGAAGATGTTTTAGGCCTTAAAGAGGGATTGATTTGTGGTTATTATTGCTGCCTTTGATCTGCCAACAGGGATCTGAAACTAATCCACCAGAGCAGCGCAAGTCTGATATATAAAGCCAGATGGAGATGCCAGAATAGGTTATGCCTGCTGTCTTTGACGCTGCCTTATCATGAAGTGATAAAACAAGTAGTACAAAGCAAAGCAGGCAAAGGATGGGATTGTGTGCCCTGCAGGAATGCTGCTAACAGTGTAAAGTGACTGCCAGTTGTTAAAGCCACTGCAGGATCAATTAGCCAGTTGCAGCATTGCCCTGTCCTGGCGAGAGGCTGAGGCGTGCAGCTGCACAGAGCGCTCGGTTGCCATACAGCCCTGAACATCTCTGAGTGCTTCCATGCTAAATTGAGAGAGTAAAAAAATGCAGAGTTCCTGTATTTCAAAAGTAATCCCAAAAGTGCACGTGGCCATAGAAGGAAAAAACAGTGGTAAGGACTTTTACTTCATAGCCATACCATACTTTTACCCCAGCTATGGAGCGTATCAAAGTGAATCTCATTCCAAGATGGGCTGTAAGCATTGAGTGTGGTCTAGCTGTTGAGATGTTGGTGGGATTTTATCACTTCTGGTTGCATTTTGTTTAGAAATTAGAGCGGTTTGGGGCTTAGTATAGCTATTAATTCTCTATAGATCTCATCATCATCTGAGTCAGCTAACTCGTTGCATAAGAGCTTTATATAGACATTGGATCAATTGACAGTAAGTTGTCAATAAATGTGTCTCCTAGACACTGCAATTGACAGGTTAATGAAGTGCATTCTCAGTGACAGAGAGCTGTTGACAAATCTTTTGTCACTTTGCTTTTCCCACTCCTTCATTTCTCATAAATCAACTCCATATCACAGGCTTGGGGAATGCTGGGATTAGAATCACAGAATTACAAAGGTTGAAAAAGACCTTTGAGATCATTGAGCCAAGCATGAGCACAGCAGTGCTGTCTACCACTAAACAGTGCCTCTGAGCACCACATCTACACACATTTTGAATACTTCCAGAAGTTGTGATTCCACACTTCCCTGGCCACTCTGTTCCAATGCTTGACCACCATTCTAGTGAAGAAATTTCTCCTAATAACCAATCTAGTATCTTACCTGTCACAAGTGAGGGGGTGCCTGTTTGCTGCTTTGTGTGCTTTGGTGTTGGTCTTTTGGTTGAGAAACCAGAAGGAACCAAGGACCACATTTGCCCTCCCTACAATGTGTAGTCAGTGCAAAGTCAGTGATCTGCAGATTTTCCACTGAGACTGAATCAGTGTGTTTGGCTCCCTGTTGTTGTGCTCTTTCTGCCTTTGTTGTTGCTGTGGCACTTAGATTGATTCAGTGCAAGTGTTTTCAACTCATGTTCCTTTTCCTCTTGCCCAGAAGAAGGTGGAATCACTGGTTTATTTTACATCACGCTTGAAAGTTCCCGTGGGTGCCTTGTGCAAATATCTGATGAGTAAACCAGTTCTTGTCCTTTACTGTTCAGTAAAGTTCCATATATGTTCCTTTAACTCATGAGCATTCGTAAGTACCAATCATTTAGGATAAGTGCTGCCTACCTACATCAAAAGGATGTTGAGCAAAACCAGATCAGTGTGCATAATCCCACCTTCCTTGCAAGAGAAACTATTTTGGTCAATGCATGCATTAAGAAGTCATGGAGTGACTCATTTGCCTTAGCTATTACTAGCACTTGATGAGAAAGAGTAATTTTCACTCCACTGTTCATAGCCAGCCTAGATCTTGTCCACAGCTTGTTGTACACAGTTTGGGGTTTGTGAGCCAGACTGCAATTGCAGTTTGCCTTTTAGTTTGCATGGATAATTGACCTTAAAGGCCAAACCTTGAATCCAATGAAATCAGAAGCAAAACTTGTATTGATTTTGTTGAAATCAACATCAGGCTGACACTGTATTGCCATTTCATCTTGACAGACACTGGGGGAGAAGGAAGCCTTTCAAAAGACTTCATGTTTTTCACACTGTGGGCCCTGAAATACAGCAAGAGTAACTTGGGAAGTTGTGCGGATTGGGTGACATCAGAACTTAACTGATGCCAGCATGACTGCTCTTTTCCAGCAGCTTGGTCAGCTTCTTGCTTTGCAAGAGGGAAGGAAGCAGTGTAAAAATCTGCCATAGTTTAGGGATTCTTCAAAGGGTGAAGATTCACATAGTAAGTGAGACTTCTTATCTCACCCACTTCATCTAGCACTGTGGAACACAAATCTAGGGAAAACACTGCTGTCAAGAAAACATGACTATATCACAGTTTGTTTCTGGTAGATGAAGGGGAGCCCAACCCTTTGCTCAAGGTGTTAATGGCATGAAAAAATACTATGTGATTTTCCTGTTGTTTTAGAGCCACCTCCAACTGTGGGCAAGTTTGTTTTACAGAACAGAGCTTTTAGAAAGAGGACAAACTAAAAAAGAAACGGTAAACATTCAAGCAAATGTTACTGTCTTGTGTTACTCAGGAGCTGGTTCAGTTTGCTGATTGCTCAATTTCAGTGTGGTCTGAGTAATGAAGAGCTGACTAGTGAGCCTAATTTGGGGTAATTCCCTGAGTACTTTGAAGCATAGCAAAGCCAGAAAAACTCTAATGAAAAATAATGGAAAGGTAGCTAGGGGCTTAACTTATGATCTCTGCTCATTACAGTAAGCGACATTTTCATTGCAGTGTTGCCATAAAGATTATTGGCTGCCACATAGCATAGGTCCCTCCTGAAAAGATTCTGGAACAGCTTTGTTGGCACAGTAAAAGCCATGGAAAATCACCAAAGATTTGCTTAAAACCTAGTGATTGTTTGCCAGATATTAAGGTTGTGATGCTTTGTTCAAAACTGGCTGGAAAATTAGGTGAATACTCTGTATCATTTTACTGTGTGGTTTCTGAGTGACCATCTCTGGTCTTCCACAGTAAAGTTATATAACTGGAAAACCATTGTACTGTTATGTTTGTTTCCATATAGAACTGATCGGTCTTTGCCTTTCAGTATTTCAGCTCATTAACATATATGATGACAATGATTTTGAAATGGGCTTTGAGTCCCCTTTTTCCTTTGCATGTATGTTAATTTGTCAGAGCACAACTTATCAGGTGTCTGTAAGATTGACGTAATTGGCATGTTTGTGTCCATGCTGGCCAGGGAGTAGTTGAAAGGGCTGCATTGACCTATTAAAGCATGTTCAAAACTCTGTCCAAGAGCAGATTTTTTGCAAAATGTATCTATCATGAGTTAAACAAAGCCAACTCATACGGCAAGTGAAATCGGAATGTCTGAGATGTGTAGCACTTCAGATGTGGTCCTTTGTGTCAAAAAGTGACATTTTCATTGCAGTGTTGCCATAAAGTGAAGTGAGTTTCCTCTATTCTTCACCTTCTTCCTGGTAGTGCTTTTGAGCAGCTAAATCCAGTATCCTGGAGGAACCAGGTAAATTCCTTCACTGATGGCAGTGACTGTTTCATATCCCTGTTCTCTTGACCTGTCACGTAGCAAGGCTAACCACAGTCTCAGAGCATGTATGTACACATGGCCAGCCAAGGGCATATTAATATGATGGGAGGACAGATGGACACATAAACACAGAGAAGACAAACAACAGCCAGACTGCATTCCTCAGTACCTTTCCCTGCAATGCTCAGGGAAAACTCTGTCAGGGATCCCTCTGATACCTGCTTTCCCAGTACTGGTGTTTCAAATATCAGGCCCTCAGACCCAGTCTCACCAGCCTACAGCCCCTCAGTCTTTCTGGGGGCTGATCCTTGAGTCCCTTGGTTACTCTAGTATCTGGGACTCAGTCCATGCTATGAGTGATCTGTCTTGAACTTTGCTGATGGGACCTGTATGCTTGCTGCCAGAACAGAGGGCACATGCTCACGAAAAACATCTAGAAACAGGCTTTAGCCAGGACAAAATCAAGGTGATTTGGCACAGAGTTCTGCCAGTCAAGTTTTCTGACCTCCTCCTGCTGGCATACTGTTGACCTCATTTATTCCCTGCCTTATCCTCTCTGTTGCCCTGCACTTGTTCTGTGCTGTCATCTTGGTCATCCGCTTCCACTCTTTTGGTCTGTCCTCATAAGAACTTGAAAGTCCTGTATAAACCTTAAATACTCGTGTTCAATCCCAAAATTCTGTCTAAGCATCCCACAGTAAATCCTGTGCCTTCTTTACACAGTGGTCCGCAGACCTCACACAGCCTTCCAGAGTTTCTTGTGTGGGGCCATACAAATGGATTCTGTGACATGACTGGGACTTCTTCCTTTCCCTTTGAGGGTCTCAGAGGTGGTGACTCAGAAGGGTTAGTTTGGTTGAATTCTCCTCTTTGTCACCATGTCCCTTGTCACCGTTCAGTCCTTATGTTTATTTTAAGGAGCTGTTGGAGAGCTGGCCCTGCAGCCAGTTGGGATGGCAGAGGCAGACACCCTGGGAGAGGTGTGAGCCAGCCCAGCAGAGCAGGGTAGCTGATTAAACCCTGTGTGTGGGGAATTGCAGTCTCCTGAATGTTCTCCATGCTACTGCCAATGAAACTGGTCATCCTCAGTGTGCAGCAGAGCAGGCTCAGAGTAATCCAGACACTTCAATTTTGCTTGAAAAAAAAATGAAAAAGAGGCTCTCTGTATCAGTATTTCCTCAGAGTCCCTTCTATACATTTTGTTGGTACACTTTGTCTAGTTACTGGAAAAGAAATACATACCTGCCATACATATAATAACTTAGAGAAAGTTCCTTAGCTTGTACTTAGCTATTTTTGTCCTGTTTTTCTTTTTTAAAATGGTAATTAGGTACACAGCAAAATGCATGTAATAAATCAATAATAAAGATTATGTAAGGGCATTTATCTGAGCAGCAGTGTAGCATTCAGGAAGGAAAGTGAGCCCAAAAGACTCCATGCAGATAACAACATTAAAATAACATAAGAATGAAGAATACTGTGCTCAGCTGTCTCCAGGAGGATGCCTGTGCTGCATGCCAGTGTGTTTTCTGTACTGTGTTTGCTGCCTGTCCAGGGTTAGCTTGAGATCAGGCAGGTGGCCTTGAATGTTGTCCCAACAACATGGTTTGGGGGAATGATTTATCTATTGTATGCTCACAAATTACAAATACATGAAAATAAAAGTTGTGATAATATAGATCATTTCAGTAAACAGAACGCACTTCTTTCTCCCTTGAGTTGTGCATTCTTATCAGTGCATTTTTATCTGCAACTACCTGTGCTGGCATCTGCCAAAGAAGCTGAGCATGGCCATGCAGTTTCTGTGGCTCCTCATTGCTTTTGATGAATTAGATGTAAGATGCCATTTGTTCTAGTAGACACCTCAGCCCTCAGAGTTTAAACTGATGCCTGTATCTGGCACTAAATTGTTTATTCTGGTCCTCAGTAGGAAAGCACTATTTCATCTGTGAAAACAAGTAGGAGAATATTCCACTGCAATCTGTGGGAGTTCTTACCCTTAAGGGCTTCAGTTTCTGGCCTATGCAGTTTTTTCCTGCCTGGGGTGGATTCAGGGACTGGTCTGCACATGTAGGCTGAACAACTCATTGCTCCATTCAAAATGGAGCATGAGAAAGGAGCTCAGGCCTCCTGAAAATGCTTGAAGATCAGAATCCCAGGTGAGAAATTCTTCATAATTTAAGCAGTCTGATAGGACTATTCACATGCAGAAACTTAATTGTTTTCTCCCTTGTCCTCTCAGGCTACTGTTTCATTATACTGGCCTAGCTGGGGGTTGTTTTATCAGCATAATAGATTCTCCAGATGAAATCTTAATTCCTGTTTGTCTCTGTTTTGAAAGAAATAAGAAGAAGTATGTCTTGTCCTTTCCATCTTTGTGACAGTTCCACGGAGGCTCCCCTTGTGTGTCTCTGTGGATTTGTAGCATGGCTGAAGATTCTCAGTGCTGGGGTCCCTGGGTATCGAGATAGGTCTTTCAGAAACTAGATGTTAGTGTTCCTTATGCTTTCAAAATTGTGTCTGCCAAAAGCCATGCTTCTTGTAAGGTCTTTCAGGTTGGGCATGCAAAGTCATTAGCCAGCTTTGCAGATCTTGGCCTCTACATTTTCCTTTTAAAGTATCTTTTTTTTTTTTGCTAGGCTTCTATGAGCTTCCAGCTGTGCTTCTCTAACAAGCCTCATATTTAAAGTACTTGCTTTGAAAGGCTGCTAGCCTCAGAGAATATAAGGAGAAGGCTTTCTTTTATTACTGTGTATTAATTAAAGAAATATCTAACACCTATTTGGAATTCCTTTATGAAAGAAAACCATACCATTCGTTCCCCATAACATGCAAGATGGTGAGTTCAAAGAAGCAAGGATTAAATTAACCATTTTAAGAGCAAATGTGTCTAGCAGAATTAAAATTATCCGTCTACTGTCTGCCCAATCATAGAACAAGTATTTGTAAATCATAGTTACCTCAACTCAAATCTCCCCTCACTGACACATCAGGTCTGGGACCTCTGTGCTGAGGCCAGGGGTCCCTCTGGTCAGAGTCTGTCTTTGACAGTAACCTGTAGGGGTAGAGAGTGGGAAATATGACATGTAGAGGTTGAGTCTTTCTTTTCTTCAGGTATACAGAGCAGCAAATAGATTGGGGTAGAGGGGTCCAGCAGAAGGGATTTATTTTGGAGGGTGCACATTTTACACAGATGCTGAAACAGTGAGCTCCAGAAGGTTTTGGCAGAATACTTTTTTTTGCTTGTTGAGATTTGGAATGTTTTTAGGCAGGAATTCGGAGTAAGTCAACTTTGGGCTGCGTGACTCAGCAGAGTCTCTGATGTAAGATAGCTAACAGCTTGTGAGAGTGCAGAGTGGGAACATAGAGGGAGTGGTTGGGTGGACTCCATCTAGCATTTTAAAATAGCTAAACATGAGTGTCTGCGTGTCAGCTAGCTACCCACTGTCCTCTGTAGCTGGTGAAAATCTTTAACAGAGCAGTGCAGCTAAGCATCTCACAGCAGACACTTGTACTTGATCACCCAAAAAGCTCTTTACTCCACTGGTTTCATTAGCCAGATCTCCACTGAATGGGAGACATGATCTTAAATACTTAGCTCTCCACCTCTGCTGAATCCTCTTCTTCTTATCTAACTTGGGGTCCAAAAATTGAAACTAGTTGAATAAAAAAAAAAAAAGAGCTAATCCAAGATGGGAAGAGATAATCAGTTCCTCTAACAAGTGCCTATGGGGTGAAGACTCAAAAAAGCATTTGAGGCTATTTCTGGTGAAGCAGAAAGTCTCTTCAAAAGGTGAAATGAAGGACTTAGAGAGAATTAGGGAGAATAGTGACAGACAAAGTCTGCAGGAACTTTGGGTTATGAAGATAATTGAGGCAGGTGGAATGAACAGAAAAATAACACGGGTTGTTACACATGGGAGTATCTCGGGGCTCGGCTCTGGCCGTGTATAGATTTGGGGCAGTCTGAAGCATTAAGCATCCCAGAGTGGCAGTGGGCTATTGAGGAAGGAACACTGTTAACAGACCTAAAAATAGTGGAGCAGTTTCACAGCACATTGAGAGCTGCAGGTTCAGTGGCTCAGAGTCTCTTGCAGCACGAGGCACTGCCAGCACCTGCCCCCTTCATCCAGCCAGTGCTGCCTCCGGGGTGGAGCAGGAGAGAGCTGCACAGACAGGGACAGGCCAAAACTGAGCAGCTCTGGAGAAACTTGTGAGAGCTTCAGATGATGAACATCACTGACATTGCTGCCATCTGCTCTCACAGCACTTGAAAACAAAGGGCAAAAAATGAGCTGAATAAAAGGAATCACTCGTGTCTGGTTTTCCTTATTAAGAATCCTTAAGATGCTGTTTGCCATTCGGGTGTAAGGAAAACAGATATTAGTTTCACTTACCCATGCAGTGTTCCTATTCATTGAGATCATCTGAGTTACATCACAAAGACTAAAAAGATGAGCTACCAACATGATATGATACTTGCATAGTAATTTTAACCTCCTGTTTTCTCTCACTGATATTTTACTGACCAATTAAATCCCAGTATCTGTCCCTTTCCTGGGAGACAGAATATGTGGTTTGAGGGGATAACATGTTACCAGCTCTCACATAGAAAAGTTCAGTCACAGTCACTCAGAGGGGACACCAGAGCAACATTCACCTCTGCAAAAACTGGTGTGGCAAAAGCACCTTGCTCTAAGTGCATGTGAACTGTAAGTAATAGGCAGCATGTATCAGTCATGCAAGCACTTCTTTCAGCTTTGGGTTTCTAGTGGTACCCACTGATTCAGCCTTTCCCTTCTGCTTCCTTAGCTGGGGCTTAGGACTGTCCTGTTGAGGTCACTGTGAATACCCACTTTGAGGCTTTGTCTTAGCACTAAATATCTGCCTGACCCTGAACTTCATCTTTTGAAAAATCAAGCAGAGCTGGAATATTTCACCTTTGTTTCCCTGATTGTAGTACACAGCTGAAGGTAACATCTCTCCAGGACCATATTTAACTGTGTGGTCCTTTTTGTACTGCATACTCACTCTGTGGGTATTTTACAGACATAAAGTCAGGCCAGTGTGTTTTTCATGGCTGTCTTGAAATCCTCTTTCAAAATGCTTAAGCTCAAAAAAATCAATGTATGCATCAAACACTTCGCACTAGTGCCCTAGTTTACATGAGTTCTCTCTTGTCTCTGCGAGCATGTAGCTCTTGGCTAGTGAGCATTTTGTTATACAAGAGAGAAAAATTGAGGTAGTTCTGCTGAATTTGTTTTTCAAAGTGACTCTTTTGACCTTTATGAATTTAGGAATTTTAAGTATGGTTCCGTTTTTAAGTTCAGAGATTTTGGTACCAAGGCTAAATGTTTTGAAGTTACCAGGTTCCATGCCTGATGTTATGCTGTAAATTGCAACATTTAGCAATTCGTGGTTTAATTTAGAAGGATCACCTACTTTCCTAAATGCTTAAGTAATGTGGCAAGCTGTGGTTATTGATTCTCTCTGAATTTATTACGAGAAAGCTGTATTCACTCTCTCCTCTTGGGAATGCCTCTCCTGAACTGCATGCTTGCTAGTGACAGCTTGGACCCCTGATACATAACCAGAGACCTTGCCTAATATCCTTGCAAGTACTTAGGGAATTTTTATTAAGTAAAAGCATCATTAAAGTAGACAGAATGATGAAGTTTAATGAGCATCTTTCTGACTTGGTGTTGTTAGTTTTGCTGCTGCAGCAGCCATGCTGCTCTCGATTGTTACTTCCAGTGGGGCAAGTGGAGAATGCAGGAAGATTTTGTTTATGTTTACATCTGCATACAAAGAAACATTTTTTTCATGAAAGATACTTTTAAAAATAGATACAAGGAAAGAAAGCTTCTCAGAGTATCTGTCTGAGAACTTTCTGCACTTTCAGTCTTGCATCTCCCCTTTAATTTTAATGTAATGAGAAGTCTGCCTACAATACTATAGCTGCTAAGTCTACAGTAGAGATTCTGCAGTTTGTGAGCTGTGCTTGCAGTAACCAGCTTCTGACTGTTACTGCAAACATCTCAAATATTTGTTTGCACTCCAAATTGTGTCCTTCAGCAGAGATTTTGGCCTTCAAGCTGTGTGTAGTTTCCTGCTCAGAGCTATACCAGCACTATGAACAGGTGACACTTCAAAATACTTAGTGGGAAGGCACTGCCATGAATGTGTTATCAGCACTTACCTCACAAATCTGCCTTGAAACCATAGCCACAATCTGCATCAAAGTTCTTTTGTGTGTTTATGGAGACAATCTGCCTTGGCTAAGGGTCTAGTCATGCAAACAACTATGTCAAGGTTCCGTCCTCTAGCACATCAGCATCCATCAGCTGAGCAGCAGAACTGTCTGTGTGCATGTCTTCAGCTGGCCTCTGCTGCCAAGGAGGGTGTGCAGGTGTCTCTGCCTAACACATCTGACTCTGTGTTGTGCAGAGAAAGAGCATGTACCTAGTTTGTGCAGCTTGGCTACAGCTGTTTCTGTGTCTTTCCAGTAAGAACTATTCTGTGTCTTTCCAGTAAGAAACTGTTGAAGACTTTACTCGAACTTCACATCTATTAAAACTAAAGGGTTATAGGTTCTTATGGAAGTCAGATAATTGCTTCACTGTACAGATAAGTGCCATTAGTGTTTTTATTTTGTCCTTTTTTTTGTGCAATACCAGAAGTTCATTGAGAATTTTGAATTCTCTTTTCCCTAGTGTAACGGAAGGCCAATTCTGTCCCAGAGGCATTATCATACCATGGTTATATTTAAATATTGTTGTGACACTGTATATATGCAGACAGAAGAGAGACACTCTGTGTGAAGGCCTGTACAATCTAGATATGTCTGATTCATGCTCTTTGACTAGCAGACTACATGAAAGATTGTAAAGCACTCATCTTCAGTTGGGATAGCAATGTGCATTGAAACTACCTCTCATTTTGCCAGAGAAACCTAAGTAGATGTATTTGCTTTTATGATTTCAAACTCAGTAATTACTTTGCTGGATGAAAGTTTGGTGCTCATGATGATAGAAGTGCTTGGATATGAAAACAGGTAAAAAGAACATGAAAGTGCTGTTGATGCCTTCAACTTATGTATATCTATTACTGCTGATGTAACACTTGCGTGGGACAAAGGGAGTTGCTGGGCACCAATAGCACTGAATATTGTAAGGAGCAAATATCCAAAAAGTACCAAAATTAACTAAATTGGTGTTTTCACTGCTTAATGCATGCAGTTGCTTCTGGACCTCTTTTCATAGTCAAAAGGCATTGCCCAAGTAGATTTTACCAGAACTCTGAAGTTCATTCAAAATTGTCAATATTGAGGTTTTCTGCGTTTTGAAAGCATCTGTATAGTCAGTAGAATTCCCACCACACTCTTCTTCGGGAAAATTCACTAATCTGAGGTCTGACAGTCCACATGCTTGAACATTTGCTCTGAGAAGGGAGGAAATGAGAGGCAGAATGAATGGATCAGCTGAGAGAGAAACTTAGGTATAGTTTCCAAAGCAAAAAGAGGGAGCCTAAACCAACTTGAGCAAAAGGAGGGTATGTAACACTTGACAACCACTTCAGCTGTCTCAGTCCTCTTTGGTTTGGCACTAACAGGGCAAAGGAGCTGTGGGTCAACAGGATGTGGAACATGGGACAGTGATAGGGGACTTCTGTTCCTGTCCACAAAGGATTTTTGTGCTCAGATACAGTGGATCACTGGATTCTCAGTTAATCAGTGCCTAAAGTCCCAAACAGGGCCTTTGAAAAAGCAAAAAAAATGACTTGAAGGTTAATTTTGTGTTTACCTAACCAGTGCTGTCTTCTAAGAATTATGAAATTACTGCTGACAGTGGTTCAAATGCTGCACTGCATATCATTCGGATGAAGATGCTGCTTGTTCCCTAACTTCTGTCCTGGGTCAGTTTCTGATGGGACAGCCTCCTTGAATGTCACTTCTGTGCTCTTCTACAGTGATAGCCTTTCATAAAACTGAACCTTCTCCTTTCCTAGACTCCCTCGCTCAACTCACTTAACACCTTCCAAAACAGCAGTTATTTAGGAGGTATATTTGATTAATACACATATTGTGTACTTGAATAAAATACAACCTTGTGCTGCTGGAGCTCTATCTCTTAAGAAATAAAAGAAAAATATGTGTATTGTAGCTAATATGAAGCAGGTAGTTATTGCAGAGGGTCAGGGCTCTCTGCTTTCATCAGGAAATGCCACCTGATCCCTTGTTGACAGTAGGTGATGGGACACATAAAATTTCAATAAGGTGAAGTAATGTCGTAGTTTACAGTTGTGTTTTCCTTGAGCAAGGCTGTTTGACTACAGTACACCTTGACAGCAACCTGCTTAGCAGCATGATGTAAAACTTCAGCTGCTGAGAAGGTGAAAGCAAGTGCTGCCTCTCCATCCCACCCTACAAGAAGTTCTAATCCCATTCCACAGTCCAGGAATGCCGGGGTTGAAATATCTTCCAGATACAGCAAAATGAAGCTCATATCAGGTGGTAGGTTTTAGTCTTCTGACATGGAATTAGAATAGTAAATAGAGTCACAGAATCACAAAGGTTGGAAAAGACCTTCCAGATCAGATGTATCAATGACTTGGGAAGACAAGCATCATCACTCCAAACATCCCCCCTTCCTTTTTACAGCTTACAGTGATGAGCAGGATGTGGTATGGTCTGGGAGATGCCTTGGATCATTTGGGGTCATCTGTCCTGGCTGCATCTGTTCCCAACAACTTGTGAACTCCCAGCCCTCTCACTGGTGGGATGAGGAGCAGAAAAGGCCTTGGCTCTGTGCAAGCCCTGCTCAGCAATAACTAAAATATCCCTGCATTATCAACAATGTGTTCAGTGCAAATCCAAACCACAGCCCCATACAAGCTACTATGAAGAAAATTACTCCAACCAAACCCTACAAAGTGCATCTTCAAAAAGCACTTTATGTCAATAAGGAAAGTTAAGTTTGAGCTGTGTTTATTTTGGGTAGGCTTTTAATTTATTCTAATCAGGATTACTCATAAATTATCTATTAATTACTATGTGATACTTAGCAAGATCCTCTCAGCCATGTAGTCCATTTAGCTTCACAGTGAATGCTAGCCATCTTAATTGTAGGATACTTTGTCAACATTTAATCAGTGGTACTTACTAATGTGGCATTGATGTGTTGGTATCTGTCCCAGTGCTATCAATCATATGTGAGCCGCAAAGGCGGCTGTGACACCATTGCTCTCTGTCACATTATCAAGCCCCTGGGTTTTCTGGTTAGGGATGATGCTCACTTTGCTCTAAGCAGGCACTCTATCTCTCCAGTTCAACCCAATTTTTGTCATTGTCTACTTGAATACACATCCTTGCAGCCTTCTGAGCCTTAATCCCATAACTGTAGAATAAAGGTTGCTAGTGTCTGAAGGCAAAACTGATTGCTCCTTCACTGCTCCAAAAGCCTGCTCTTCCCTGATGTTACTCCCCTGAAAAGTCACAAAAAAACCAAATGTTAATGACTGCAGCTTGAGAGATAATAGAAAATTCAGTGTGTTGAGACAAAATAAAGACCTTATTTTTTCTTTTTAATTTCAGTTAACTAGATGCATAGTTTAATGTGCTGCAAGTAAAGTCTGTGTTTAATGGTTATATCACAATTTTTTTTTCTCCTTTCCTTACAGCCTTTATGGCAGACATATGCAGGCAAACCCTGAACCGCCGAAGAAGAACAATGACAAGTCAAAGAAGATCAGCCGTAAACCCCTGGCAGCCAAGAACAAATAAGTGCCTGACTTCTGCCTCTGTTTTACATCAGTTGCATTGCTTTTGCTTGTGCCCACAGTATTTCTACACATGTCTATAAGAAAGCAGGGATTAGAGTTAAGTGCAATTTACTGCATGTAATGATGTAGAAGATACTGCTAGAGGGAAACAAAATTACATATGCTCCTAACTATGGTCACATTTATGTAGCCATTTAATATATCACTGTCAAACATATTTCAGCTTTTCTATTTATATGTATATTAATGTCCTTTCTTCACATTGTCACATCCTGTTAAAATAGGGGAGTTTGCACTTACATTATACGATACTAAATTTCATATGATATTCCAAGTGATTTTAATAAAGCCCTTCATTTGTATTGTTGTTTAGTTTCTTCAGTAGGACTTCTGAATAGGAAATTGCTTGAGGAATGTATGTGTCCAGTTTCCTGCAATATGGTGATTTCTTCTGTAGAAATGTGGTAGCATTTTATCTGATCTAAGTTAGTTAAAATGCAAAGCATTCTGTTCAAGGAGTGAAACATTTTGATTAGTTTCTTTTTCTTTTTTTATGTTGCTATGGACTGCTCTTTTTGCCTTGAAGGTTATTTTGAAATCAAGGAACAGGGAAGGGGAGAGAGGAAAAAAATTGTCTTTGTAGAGAGCTGCCAATTGCCAGACTCAGTTTGGGGAAGAGAACTTTGTCATTTGAAGAAACTGGTACTTCTGCCAATTTTCAAGTGATTTTTTTTCTTTAGGCAGAAAACCCAAATAATGTGTTTAATCTCTGCTTAAAGTGCTTATATTGAAGAGCTATTCCAAATGGCTTTTGAAAATGCCACAGGTTCTATATTTATCTATACAAAGCTGGCACCACAACCAAGCTCAGAAGCCGCAAATGGTTTAACAGCTCAAATAGTTTCAGGTTCTACCAATGGAGAAGAAAAACCTAAAATCTACAGACAGTGTTTTCCAAACAGTTTTATTCTTAGGAGAGCAAAAGCCAATAAGAGAACTCAAGGAACAAGAACAGACATTCATACTTGGATTGTCAAGACCTTCCTGCCCTTGATTTCCAATTTAATGAATTTCATACCCAAGCAACCCATTGCCGAGTGTCGGCTGCCATCCCATCCGGACAGCAAGCTGGGAAGCATGCCCAGACTGCTGAGACAGGCCTGTTGTGTTCAGTGGGAAAAGAAAAGGTTTTAAATATCTCATGCTAGAAGTGATGCCTTCTGCAAAAGCGATCTGAAGTTTCTGTTACCAGCACCACCCTTTCGAGCACATTTAGGATTGCCCCAGCATTTAGGTAACATGGTTGCCTTAGTCTGGGAATCAATGTATTGACATGTATTTTGCAACAGATTTTTTTGAATTGGCAAGCAGAGCTAGGAAGTTGGCACCAAGCTTTAGACACACTTTAAGTGGTCTTCAGTACTTCAGAAGAATGAGGCAGTCTTGGTAGGCAGATGGAGAACAGTAAAAATGGTAGACTTGTCAGGAACAGTCAATTCTATCTGTTGCAAAGCTCTGCAGAGGATTTTCCAGACCTCTTAAGTGATCTGCCTAGGGAGCAGGTCCAACTGAAACAGGCCCATGAAGGTGCTAGGTTAGATGCATGTTAAGAATTCACAGCAAAAACTGTGTCCCATCTGGAATGCACACAATTTAATGTGGCATAAGTATTATTAACACGTGAGAGAGCCTACTGACAATAATAATCATGCTACAAAAAATCCTAAAGAAATGTCAAGGAAATGTCAGAAGATCCCCAAACTACTATTGCAAGTTTGGTTTGGAGAAAAATAAATAGCAGGAAGGGGTGAAGAGACTGGGATCCTTCCCAGGCACTGAATGCTGCCCCAGCCCTGGAGGAGGGCACTTCCTCAGGGCTGCACCACTGCTCTCCTGACTGATGCCAAATACCGCCTTTGAGACTCGGAGACATTCTACATACACTGACTTCCAGCTGAAGTGGATTCTCCAGTCTTCCAAAATGTCCCTGTGTTACACACAGACAGGAGTTTCTGTGAGTGGGGTGGCACTATAGCTTTCCTTTGGTTTGAACAGAAATCCCGCCAGAGCTGAAGGTTCAGGTGGTGCCTGAGACTGTGTCCATCACTCACTCTGTGTCGTGGGGTTTAGGCAAAGAGAAGTTGCTACCGGGCTCTAAGTGTTTCAAAACGTGGAGTGGTGTCTCTAATGTAAAATTCAAAGCTTCTTGGGGAAGGTCTGATGATGTTATTGGTGGGAAGCTACAGCGCTGCTTTAAAATAAGCTTATGGATTTCAAGCATTAGTCAGACTTTCATTAACTGCAGTTGCAAATTTTGAAAGTGTTGAAAGAGTCATGCAAGCTCTCCTCTGCAGGATTGCAAAGTATTGATTGGAGCATTCTTGTGTGCTCATAGCAAAAAAATCCACCCAGCCTTCCCACTTCTTCCCTCATGAAGGAGGAAGAAACACAGTTTTGACAAGCAAAAGCAGGAATGAAGGGCCTGGGGAAGAGTAAGTGAAAGGCATAAAGATGAGAAGGATAAAAGAAATCCTAAAGGGAGAAGTACCATACTGGAGATGGTGGCAGATGTGGGGAAAAAGAAGTTTCTTGAAAAGAAAGATGAAAAAATAAGATAATGATCTCAGAAGATGATGAAAACCTGAAATGCATAAAGCTTTATAAACAGAAAACAAAATGGATTGTAAAGGAATGCTTTTCAGAGGTGCAGGGCAGAATAAAAGACAAGGGAAAGAAAAGCAAACTGTCTGGGATGTAATGTGCTAAGGTTTTAGTGTTTCTAAAAATGTGCCAGCTTCTTAGAGCAAACTACACAACAGTTTTAATGTGAGTGTGGTGATTTTATGTATCTGTTCTCTAAGGTAATTCCTATTTTAATATTTTAAAACAATGTTATCTTTTACTGGGTCACATTTATTTCCCCATTTTACTCAAGGAAAGGAGTTGCTGTATCTTATTGCAGGGAACCACCTAAGGAGCAGTGCAGCTCATGATGATCCCCATGGTAATTTCTGCAGAGGATCTGTCAAACTGAGGTCCCTTCCAGTGAGTCCTTGGTAGCTGCACCTAGGTGAGCACTTGTGCCGTGCCAGCTCAGGAAAAGATGCTCTTTGCTCCACTGATCAGTTTTGTTTCACTGGCCTAATTGCAAATGAGATCTCTGATCTCAGGTTGCCTTGAAGAGGGCGTTTTTGCCATCCATCCATCCATCCATCCATCCATCCATCCATCCATCCAGGGTCCCTTGTTCTGGTTGCCTCTTTGGGCCACCCTCTCATACAGCACTTCCCTTCGAGGGGAGAAAATTATTCCTGTGAAGAGAAAATTTGCTTTTTTACAGCTTTCCTGTACCTGGGAGCTCTTTGAAATCAGTTATGCTGGTAATTCTCTGTTTTGATTTTGCATACGGTGAACTGGAAAGAGTATGGCAAATTTTTTGTGTATTATACTCACTGATGGAGGAAACCTTTTTAAATTACCATAAACCTGACATGCTGTGCCTGTTCAAAGAGTGGCTTGGGGAACTAATGTTCCTTGCTAAGGGTAGAGCAAAGTGAAACCAGAAAACGTGCTTGTGCAGGCACCATCCACAATTTTCTTGCACTTAATGGTGTCAACCCTGTATTGCCTCCTGCAGTCCTTTTGATGGACAGGTAACAGTTATAAAAAAAAATCTCAGTTCTGAGAAAATGAGCACTGCTCTTACTCTCTTTCTTAAGAAATAGATGAGAAACAGCAACTGTGATTTTAAGCTTTCACCTTTTGAGATTGCTAGTCTAGGAATAAGTTTCCTATGGAGTCACTGGTGTCCAATACCTTTATTTTGGTTTTATTAGGTCTTTCATACTATGGATATGACAGTAGCATCTGCTTATCAATTAGCTTGCATCCTTACAGCTGGCAGTTCACAGCAGCAGTATGGGAGTTTCTCCTGAACTGGCAGCTTGTTCCAAGGTATGATCCAAGCCACTCTGTCCCTCACCTCTCCTCCCTCCACCACTGTCTGTGCTCCCCATCCTCCTCCTCCTCTGGGCTCTCCCCACCATCACTACATGGGGCTGGATCCTGGGCTTGTGGAGGAGCTGGAGAGAGGAAAAATCTTCCTCCTGTTCTGCTCGACCCTCTGCTCCCAGGAAGCAGAGTGAGGTCAGGGGCACTTCCAGCTCCAGCAGTGCTTGGGTGTTCCACACTGGCTCATGGCTTGGGGCTGGTAGGAAAGCTGGGAGGCCAAGTCTATGCCATCCCCACGCTTGCTGAGCAGCAGGAGCTCCAGAGACGGGGAATATTTCCAGTTTGTAGCGGGTGGTAACTGTTAATATCCTCATGACAACCGGGAGGAGTGAGATTGTCATCGGTTATATTAGTTGTTAATTTTGTAAATATTAACAATTTCTAGGATTATGGCACAGGATGTGAGCTGTCAACTTGCTTTATTTTCCTCCTACTGCTTCTTGTAATGACACATCTTTTATACTCTCAGATTCATGCCATGTGTTGGTTACCTTGCACTGACACTGGGGCTGGCATGTGCTCAGCGATGAAACCATGATAACCTCCCAAAAGTTAGACTTTCTTCCCCTCCTGGGTACTTTGTTTTCTCTTACCTAAGGGGTAGTAATTTGCCTGTAGAAAGCAGTGATTTATAAATCTCGGTGGTTGGTTTCCATGAAGCGCCGCTGCCAAGGCTGCTGTCATTGGCACAGCTGAGCTCCTGCTTCCCCTTCCAGCTCACCTGTGAGTGCCTCAGGCAGGCACTGCCACTCCAGTCCCCTCCAGAGCAGGAGCTGAGATACAGCTCACAAGGAACCATATCCCTGCTGTGAGAAAGCCCTGAAAAGTGACATTTTTACAATGTGTCTCAAGAGCAAAATTTTACCCATATTTTTAGATCAAGAAGAACATCAATTGCGTGAGTACCAGTCACAGGAGTCACCCCTGCAGCTTGATGGACGTGTTCAGAGGCAGCTTTAGTGGCAAGGTGCAACTGGGGGCAGAGCACCGGGGAAGGTGGCTTTTCCAGGGCACTCGCTCCTCACCTTGGCTCCCTTGCTGCTGGTGAGAGCCTCTCTGCTGCTCTGCCCTGCTCCTGTGCCTCTGGCACCCTGGACATACAGGCAGTGCTCAGTCAAGCAGTGATGAGCCCCAGGCTGAATGTACACTCACGATTTTCCTGATATCTCCGTTATTTGAGTTAATGTTTCAAGTGGCTTGGTGCTAGGGCAGCCCCCAACAGCAGCAGGAGTGGGGAGCATGGCTGTGTCCAGCTGGGTGCTGGCACGGGGACAAGCAGCACCTGCAGCTGCGGTGATCCGTGCTGCCGATGGTGCCTTGGAAGCACTGGGCTGAATGTCCCCACTGTTTCAGTCATCATCTAAATGGGGTGCCCTCTCCCAGATGGCATCCTGCAGGTCCTGTATGCGATTCTGTGCTCCTCGTGGCTTTGCTAATCTTTGCTTTGCCAGCATGGGAATTACAGGCTGCTGGCAGTGTAGTTCCCAGCGACAGGAAGCTACTGCCAGGCTGAGCCTGAGGAACAGGGACACCTCCTGTCCTGGGGATGGCTTCTGACAGCACCCAGGGAAGCCACAGTGAGCTCATTCAGCAGCACTCCCCAGGAGCTATGTGCCACAGAAGTCCTAGTGGGGCCAGGAAGGAGCTGCTTGTGGGGTCAGGAGCTCGGCAAGGAGCAGCCAGAGGGGAGCAGAGCCAAAGAGCTGATCTCAGGCTTGACCTGCAACATGGAGCAATACGGACAGGGGCAGCACTGTAGAGCTGTGGGTCCTGCTGCGGTGTGGGTGACTCAGACTCTATGCAGGAGAGTGGATTTTAATTTAATAGTGGTTGTCATTTTCCTTCCAGCTGTGCAGTTTAGGATATCACAGCAGTGGCATGAAGAACTGGTGATCTTGTCCACTGCCCCCTTACAGCAGTGGGGTTTAGAAACCATATTGTTGGTGGTCTGGTTAGAGCATCCTTATCCTCCTCTTTGCTCTCATATCTCCCCAGATACTTTATTTTAGGGAGCTGCTCAAACATGCCTGGCACATGTGGTTTCCTAACATCAAACAGAAATGTGTGTGTTTGGGATGGAAGGGAGCACTACTTTGGAAGAATGCAGTGCATGGGTAGTTCCTAGGATACGATTTTAGCAGTCTCCATCCAGACTGTACAACAGTACTTTCCTGTTTCATTTCTGCTCAGCTTAGGCTACTCAAAAGATTTCTGCTCTGCCGGTTTATACCCAGGGACTCATTAAACACCTTGTGGATCAGATATTCAATACTAATCCGCTCTGAGGGCAAACACAGAAATCAAAGGTTTGATTTCCATGCCGGTACCTTGCGGACGCGGTATGTGCCCGGGGTGCAGCTTCCAGCGGCGGGAGGATGCTCTGCACTGCTCGGGCACTGCTCG
>VRYO01002734.1:20826015-20870316 GCA_009812075.1 Sialia sialis
ACTGCTCGGGATGCGCTTTCCGCCTGTGCCGGCAGTGGGGGCAAGAATACAGCCGGAGAGGCGAGGGAGGGAGCACCGGAGCGGGTCTAAAACCCGGGCCTGAAATCCTTCTCATTGCCCGTGTTGATGGTACAGAAACCTGCCGTGACAGTGAGCACGGCTGTCACCCCCAGGCATGGCAGGGTGTCCCCAGGGGGGCTGCTGGTGTCTCCTTCCCCCTCGCTTTGCTTTTGCATCAACTCCGCCCGTTAAGCAACCAAATAATTCAGAGGCAGCCATATGGCACCGAGTGCTGTAGCTATGACCAAAAATAACCCCAGAGGCTCGGGGAAAACAGCTCCAAGGGCTGTGCCCCAGTGGTGTGTGTGAAGGGATCACAGCCCTGGCTTGCCCTGTTTGGGGTCAGCCAGACCCCCCATCTGGCCTGGGCTGGCAGTGATGCTGCTCTCCCCTGTCCCTGCCGTGCCCCTGGGGCTGGCACTGATGGGGCAGAGCAGGGAGGGGCCCCAGGCATGAAGGGCTCTGGACCAGGAGCCTGCATCCATTTTCTCCATCCTGAGGCAAGCACTAACTTAGAACTGGGTTTGTGATCTGGGCCTGGGTTTTGAACTTCTTCTTGAAGGAAACAAGGACTAAAACCTACCATTCCTTATTTCAGAAAGAAGACAGAACCACCCAAGTAGTAAATATTGAAAAATATTCTTTCTGAAGTCCTTGAAATTACAAACCTCATGGGTTTGGCAGAAAAAAATGGAATTTCTTTGGAGTAAATAAGAAGCCAGGGAAGGCCAAGCCACCTGGTGTAGCTCCACAGCTAGACCCATGCTCCCACCAGGCACAGGCAGTTATAAGAAAACAGAGCAGCACATCCAGTTTTGCATAGAAGTTTTCTGTTCTTGTAAACCAAATGAAATTAATCATTACATTTATCAACAGGGTGTTCTATAAAATCAATGAGCTCTGCATAGCAGTCAAAATATGACAAGGCATAAACTTTGCCAACTCAATCCAATTAATTATATCTTCGTTAGAAAGCAGTCATTTTTATAGAGTCAGTTGGCTCTTCAAGGACCATAATACAAGCTTGATATAAGCTCATTGATTTCTACTTTATGATTTCCATTGAAAGCAATAAGAGATCACTCGCTTTATAAAACTGTGAAAAAAATGTGTGTATTTAACATACCAACATTATTTATAAGCAGCAGCTAATATTTAAGTGCCTCTTGTATGCCTTGATAAAAGTGGATCATGATTCAGCCCTCTCAGATGTTCAGAGGATGTTCTTCTACATTATTGCTATCGTCATTTGTCTTTCCCCTCTGACATGTGCAGTTTTTTATGCAGGAAAACTCTGTAGATGAGGCTCATCAGCAAGGATAGCAGCTTGAATACCTATGAGGTGTCACTGCAAACAAACACTGCTGGACAGCCCAGCCTGGCTCTAACACCTTTTTTCACAACAGTCTGGGAGCTTTCAAGGCAGAAGTGGGAATAGAGGGCCCTGGGGAAAGTGAGAGTGGAGGTGCAGGTTGATTTAACATGTAGGGCGTTAGAGGAAGGGAAGCTGAGCAGGTGGTAAGGACTTTCCAGGGTGACAAGTAGAGGGAGAAAGGTTTGTTTTGGAGTAGGAATTGCAAGGGCAGGAAGAAGAACACTGGGATTTGTTGGGTGCTTGTGAAACTCACGAGCCCTCTGGAAAATGAAAGGTAAGAGACAAATACTGCAAAAATAAATGCACACCAGGCAGTGGACAGCAGTGAACCTAGCTCCTTGCAGTGCAGGGAGGTGCTGCTCCAAGGTCCTTAGGATCTTGCCACATTTTTCTTAGAAATAGTCCTTACCAGAGAAGCCACATTGGTAAGTGCAAAATAATCCCCCAGTAATGGCAAACACTTGGGGTTTGCTGTTTTATTGTCATTAATAAAAGATTCATGATAAAAGTCTGAATTTATGAGGGAAGGGTGAGTCAAACTGCGTCTGTCCGTCAATGCTCAGATCTTCCCAAAACTAAGGAGACTGTCCAGACAATGAGGATCTGGGATTTTGAAAAAGAAGAAAAGTGAAGAGAAAACTGAATTTTGTTTTCTTTCCAAAGCATGACTCTCATTTTCAGTTAGAATGCATCAGATGCAGATAAAAAACAGAAAATAAAGTTGCATTTCCACAGTAGTTATTTGCAGTTCCATGGTGCACTACTCCTGCTTCCCGAGATGCCCTTGCCTAGCCAAGGCCATGCCAGCATTGGGATGTCACTGGCACACAAGAGAGGTTGCCACCCATCTCCAGCGGAGCAGGAGGGGCTGCAGGGGCCCTGGAGTCAGGCACAGGGCTGTGTCTGCAAGCAGCCAAGCCTCTGCCTTGGCAAGTGAACTTCAGAGCCAGCAAGTGGGGCTGCTGCCATCCCCAGGGTGCAGGCGCCTGGGCTGGGCTCAGAGGGAGGGAGGAATTGGTGGCAGGAGCCACTCATGATGTTATCACAGGACATAAAAGTCTTCACACCCCTGTGAGCGTGAGTCTTCAGGGAGGTGCATTGCAACCATCACACAGGAAAGCTTGTCTCAGCCTTAAACTTCTTTCCCTCCTTCCCTTGGGTTTTGGACACTGGAAGAAATACATCAGGGTGAATAATTAGATGAGTTTCAAGCCAATTTTTGGATGGTATTGAAATCAGGTTAATGGGAGTTCCTCAAGCCAACAACAGGGGAAGGGAGGAAAAAGCTGTGACAGGAGGAGAATAAGAGATGGCACCAGGGGAGCCCAGCCCAAGCCAGAAGAGCTGCTACAGAGCCTGCTCCCTCTCACAAGTGCAGAGACTTTCCTGGGATGGACAATTCAGTGGTGGCTAGGATTAAGTGCGAGCACACATGATGGAGGATTCAGTGCCACCCACCACTCTCCCGAGGCTCCTTCCCTCATTCAACTGGGCCCCTGGTGTGGAGAATGAAAGGACAGAGCTGCAATTGGGCTCAGGGCAAGCAAAGGAGGAGCAGTGAGAGGAGATGGGGCTGACCCCACTTCAAACATGCCCACCTGTGCAGTGGCCAGTCCTGCTCCAAGACTCAGCGTTTCCAGGACAGCAGCAAGAGGAGACTGCCCCTGTAAACACAGCACTGAGAGATCTCTTAGAAGAGTGAGTGACAGTAATTGGGAATAATTGCAGCAACACAGACACGGCGACAGCTTTTTAATAATTCGCTACTTCCTATGAAACAATAGGAATAATCCCCTCTAGAGTGATGGTTAGGGCCAGCCTCATATTTTTTTTGCATTTTGCCTTAAAGTAGTTGTAAACTGAGATAATCAGTTCCTGTGGGATTTTTAGAAAAACCATATATCTATTACACTTTTCAAATCATCTTCTCTTTGTTTAATGTCATTTTTCTTTATTGACCCCATAGAAGAAGAAAAGGAATGTACTTTTTCACTCAGACCCACTCTCCTGGTTACAGGTTCTGTGGCAGACACTTCCTACCAGGAAGGAAAATAAAATTAGGCCCAAATTATAAACATTTTCACAGAGGTCACAGCTCCTGTCTTCAAGGTTTTGCAGTGCCTCAATTTGCTGGAACACAACATGACACGACAGGAGACAGAAGCAGATGTCAGCAGCCACTGCAGGAGTTCAGTCTGCTAATAGGGGTTACCCAGAATTTAGGTTGAAGAGTGACTGATGGCATCATGCAAGACCATTGTCCAGGTAACAGCCATCAGAACTAATCTGGGTGCAAAACTGCTGTTGAAAACTGAAGCACATTTGCTCTGCCTCATGCCTTAGCTTTTTAGCTGATAGGGCCTCCTACCTTCCTCCTTCTCACCTCACAAGTTGTCTAGTGGCTGTTTCAGGAGGATGAAAGAAATGTATATAACCTATAGCCCCAATGATCAAAAAATTCAAGTGTGGTTGAGTAGAAAATGCTCATGTTCTGTTCAGAGTAAGTCTCATTCAGTCAATATTTTCCATTTCTGTGTTTCAGCCAGCAAGAAGGCTCATGTGCCTTCAAGGCTGAACTCACCACATTGCTGAGAGACCTGAACAAGTGGCTGCTCCTCAGCCTGGCTTACATGTCAGGTGGTACCACCTCAAAAATAATAGGTTTAGTAAAACCAAGACAAAGGTTCAAACTTCTGAAGGGAGTGGATGAAGGTGGATGCATCTGATGGGACTTGCAAGATATCATGAGGAGAAATAAACTTTCAGGGCCAGGACAGGGAGCGTGGTGCCCTGTGCAGGGGCAGAGGGACAGCCTGCCCCAGTGGGTGCCCTGCCTGCTGCTGTCTCTGCAAGGGCTGGGCACTGGGGGCTCCCTGAAATGAACTCCTCTGTATCCAAGGTCTGTGGCTAAAAGCAGAATTTCCACATTTCTGAAAGCCAGGGCTCTTGTGTGCGAGTCTGGAAAGGTCTAATAGCATGACAGTGGCAATCCTCTGCCCTTATTTCACAGAGCATGTCCCTCATTATTCCAAAAGCCTGGCAGACTTCTTTTGAACTTTCCTTCTGGGCAAAGTATGTTAAACTGCTTCTGTAGTACAAAATGTTTTAATCTGAGACTTGGTATTCTGGTATGGGTCCTGAATTCTTCTTTCCATCACTCACAATGCCCCTTTCAGGCAGCCTGGGAAGTGACTTCCCCTTCTGTGCATGCAGATGGGCTACAGGAAATGCAAGCAAGTTGTAAGCAAACTCAGCTGTGACCTGGCACTACATTCCTGGGGTTACCAGTGGGGTGCACATGGGCTGTGGTGGGTGGGTGCAGTTCAGAAGGAATGTGAGTCAGTTTTCAGAGCAGAGGTCAGCACATAAACGAAAGCAGAGGTCAGAGCAGAACAATTAGAACATTTGAGGCAAGGAAGATTTGGATCTGGATTTTTTCAGTTCTCTGCAGCTTGGCCTTTCTAAAACATTTTGGGGAAAAAAATGGACAAACACAATATGCATTATGATTTTTAGCACATGGAGAATCTTTGTTCCCTCATGGCTGTTGGGCACTGTAGGGTCAGCACTCAAGTCCAGAAGAAATTCCTAATAATTTTTTTATACGGGTAATGAACAGGCTTGCTTTCTGCAGCCAAGCCCTATCAGCAGAGAGCCTTCTACCAGGCAGGTCTTGATTTCTCTTCTTCTCCCTCTTCCCTTTTGCAATTAGCCACAAGGCCTGGATGACTGTGAAGAATCTTTGAATGGGATTAAGCACAAAGCAGTGACCTGGATCTTTCCTCCCAAGCAGAAAGTCTGCATCCATCCTGATCTTACAGGTAAAATCTGTCCCTCAGTAGAGTGCAGAAACTTGGCTCTAAACAGAAATTTAGGCCCCATCTCTAAAAACAATCTAGCCTATTCATATAATGGATTAAAAAGAGAATTTTCTGTCTAGCATGCTCAGATAACTTTGTATCCATCATGCTGGAAATAACTCCCAAACAGCAAAGCTCACTCGTCACACAAACTCCTTCTATACCAGTATGTAATACTTTTAATTACCCACTGCAGAATGACTTGTCTGCCATCACTCAAACCTGTTCAGCTCACTAGTATGGGTGTAGTAGCACTTTCTTGGGCTGTCTTCAAAAATCCCACCAGTTCCTAGCTAGATTTCTGTATTTACGGGACCTATGAGCACAGGCTGATGGCTCTGACTAAGCCATGACAAGCCTGGGGGCTTGGTCTCCCCTAATCAGTCCTAAAATACAGTTTTTACGGTTGTCCCACTCCCTGCATAGTTTTGGCAACCTGACAGTTGTTCAAATAAAGCTGCTAATTTCTGGAAGAAAAATGACAAAGCCGTTTTCACGAGCAAGCTATCAAAAGCAACTTCTTTGATTTCTAAGTAAGGCAAGAAACTGAATCAGCTCTGTTTTCTTGCAGCACTTTTGGTATTCTGTTGGTGTTTCTAAGATTTCTCATCTCCTGACACACTGAGACATTCATCTTCAGTTACAGTCAAAACCCACAGGTTTGCAGAAAAGTCAAAAATTTGTCCTCATCTGCTGCCTGTGATGCAGTCAAATGTTTCACCCCAGCAGCTCCAGAATATCTCATCCCTTTTGCAGTGCTTGCTCAAGGATGTCCACTTCTCCCCAGTTCTGTGCCCCTCTCACGGTGTTTCTCAGCTGAGGGCTGTGTTTGAAGAGGGCTTCACCGAGCACTTGCAGCTTTGCAAACATCAGCCTTCGAGGTGCTCTGTGAAGAGGCTGTTAAACAACAGTGCAGCATGAAAAAAGTGGGAGCAAAATATCAGCATGACAGACCAACCTCACAGGAACACATCAACAGGAGCAGGAGGGTGACAGAATATCAGGTTAAACACAGAGCTACAGGCTAGTGCCAGTGGAGGAAACAGAGACAAATACATTTTTCAGAGGGAAAAAAAAAAAAAAAAAGAAGAAGAGGCATTATAATTCTCTGCAAAATTCTGAAGTTGAATATACCTTCTAGCTGTTGATTGTTTTTCACCAAGCTGCTGAACAGAATAATTCTTATGGAAAAACACAGCAAAGATGTGAAGAAAACATTAGGAAATCAGAATACATTTGTCAATCTAGATCACTGAGCTTAAAAAATTTACTGGATACAAATAGCATCAGCAGCACCATCTGCACATGCCTGCTCGAGGACCATATCCTTGGGGTGCAGGGGAGGGCAGGGGAAGGCAGAGGGGCGTTTTGGGGTGCAGCAATATGCAGAAGCTCTTGCTCCTGGTGCCATCCCTGCCCTAAGCACTGCAGCACAAACCTGCCAGCCAGCAGCTGCCTCCCACCTGGGCAACAGCATCCCTCTGGACCCTGCTGAGCTCCTGCCTATGTGCTTCACTTCTGGCTTGGGGAGGAAAAAGCCAAGCCATGCCGTATGTGAGGGAGCAGACGCCTTGCACAGGAACGAGTTTGCTCACTTCTATAATCCCTGTGGATGGAGAAGACCTGAATTAAAAGGATTTTTCAGTCTATCTGTCCAAGGACTTTCAACAATCAGTACTTAGTGCATCTAAATTACACTGCCAAGCAACCAGTGTTTAGCTCAAGTGTCCTTTTGGGGCATTAGTTGCATGCAGACACGTTTAGATTTCTGTATTTATGCATTTCTATCACATACTCAGAGCTGCCCAGGCTGCTCTCATGTGGCACAAATCCTGTCTCTTTGCCTGAGATTGGCCCTGGAAAGAAGAAGAAAATCAACCCCATTCAGCTGCTCATTTGGGGACAAAACTGCAGCTCCAGTGAGCTTCCTTAATTTAATAGAAATAAATACCACTTCTAGATATTGTACTCTTGCATACCTGACTCTGACAGGTTTGTGACTGTACCTTGGACTGACTCTGATCTGGACTGACAAACACACTTTTCAGCTGTAAAAGAGAATACATTTTGTTCATACAGAAATGTGTAGCACCTGAGTAAGGAACACATTGTATATTCCTGAGAGCTGGACAGAAATGCAGACATTGGTGGCTCCAGAATCCCCCAGGTAATGAAAGGTTATTTCAGAGCTGTTTGAACAGCAGATGCCCTGTATTAACAACATCAATTAGAAGCCAATTCTGTGTCACTGGCCTGGACACTGCCAGAAGCTGGAGCTCTGTGTTTTGGTTTAACTGTAGCTGAGCTGGAGTAAAAGGGGTGCTGTTCCTGTCTGACACTGCATCCGGCACCATTGCTGGAGGAGATTACTTTGATATGAGAATTTATTTTCAAGTCAAGTATCCTAAATCTTGACCAGTGACTGGGGTAAGAGGCAGTAGTGCAGGCGTGCTCTTCCCGTTATCCCTTTTCATGTGACAAATGGGCAGTTCTAGCTGGCACTGCTGTAGCCAAAATTCCTGTTTGCAGGGGGCAAAGGAGGTGTCTGCTCCCTTTCTCCTACAGCACTTAGGAAATCTTTTGTCTCCTGGAAAAAAAAAAAAAAGAAATTAAAATTTGCCCTTTCTTTTGGAAAAAGGTGCTTGGGTGCTTGTTGTTTGGTTTTTTTTAAGACTATGGATCTTCTTACCATCAGAGTGTGATTCTGCAAGACCCTGTGGCTAGAGAGATGTTGGATGTTGCCAGGATGCAGATTCAAGGCTGCTTTAATGTCCTCAAGCTACTTGATGTATCAACAGCTAAACTGGTTTTTTGGTGGGTCCCACATACTATTGAACACTCCGCTTTCCTGGCACAAGTGGGCAGCCTCATCCTTCTCAATTTTATGAGCCATGAGAACCTCAAAACAGCATTCTCTGTAAAGGGAAGCAGTCAAGGAGAACTATGCTAATTATCTTGGGTAGAGAATCCTTTAGGTATTTGCCAGTTTTTATCAAAGCATAAAAAAGCAATTATTAAAATTAATGCAATTTACCATGTGTTCTACTTCTAGCAAAGCTATTTTTGGCAAGGGTTTCCATCTGTCCCATTCAGCAAGATCAGCCACAGGCTTTTGCTCTCTATTCCACTTCTCAGAGTTCTCATGTGGAGCTTGGCAAACACATGCCTTTTTGCAGAGTGGAGCACCTCCACTGCACCATCTAGTTTGCCTGTGAGTTGCCATCACCTGGCAATTGTGTCCTCACCAGGAAAAATACTTATACTTTCTTCTCTGTTGCTCTCTGCTGGCACTGTAGATGACCCATGGCGAGGAAACGCTGCACCCTCTGCCCTGAGCAGGTGGCCAGTGGGAGAGGCTGCAGGGCCAAGTGACAAATTTTTCTGCAGGTTTTCAAAAAACAGCTTTTATCTGTATTTTTCACAGTTCTACAGCCTGCCTTTAAGCAATTAGAAATTAGTTCATTTACATTTTCATACAGCTGAAGACAAAACAGTAAAAGGAGAATGCATTTGTAATAAAGACCTGACTCCAGGATAATTTCCATGGGCCCACTGGTATTCAGAGAGTTCTCACTCTGGAAACCTGGCACAAACACCTGTATAAACAGGAGCACAGCAGGTGTGATTGTCCAGAGTGGAGGCACATGAATCTTCCAAGAGACTTGAGTTCTGGGGATGGTTTTGCATTTGCCATCCCCTCACAGTCCTCTGGCAGCAGCATCATCTGCACTGAGATCTCACCTCTGTACCAGTGAAAGAGAACCCTGCAAGGGAAACAGCAAGGGCAGCTCAGTTTATCCTTTGTGCCCCTCGTGTGAAGTTGCACAGATGAAGGAAACTGTGCAGATGAAGGAGATCATTCTAGCATGACATGCTGAAATCACAGAAGTGAGGCTGTTTGTTTTGACTGGAAAATAGAAAACCAAACCATATTTTCACTTGTCCAGTGAATACACCAAGAAGAAGGGAAGCCCAGATGTGATGCTGTCACTGAGATACCCACTTGCTGCCTTCAGACTAGCTATTAACTTCAAAATGAAAAAGCTGTAATAGATTGAGTGGGGAGGTGTGATAGGGATATAATTAAGAACAGAAACCTAATAAAATATATATGTTAAATACCAAATAAATGCCTACCCGGTGTGAAGAAAAAATATCTGGGATATTAAACCCAAGGGGATGATTAAATAGATAAAAAGGAAACTGACTCAAAGTCTTTAGACTCAGTCGCTGGTGGCTGAATCCCACAGTGTCCATGCTTGGCAGCACAACAGCATATTGCTTTCCGCCTGCCATACTTCCTGATAAAAGGAACCCGAGTCACAAAGTTGGCAGCACAAACTTGGTTTGTGCTTGAAGTCGTTAATATCCCAACCTGGTGGGAGACAAATGCTGAGGAAGCGCTCACCAGACAAGTTGTCTGAAGAATTTGCTCAAAGCTGCCTCGAAGCTGCCGTCATTCACCTTTGCTGCAGCACTGCTCCCCGTGCTGAAATGCAGATTCCTCCTGCAGACTCACTCCCTGTGCTGCATTTGGCCTGGTTCAAAATTAATTCTCAAAATAACATGTTTTTCTCAAAATATTATCGCTGCAACATTATGGCAGGAAATGCTGCTCTCCAGAAATGGCATTTCCTTTGTAACCCAGGTTCACAAGTCTTACTCTGCTCAGAGGCACTGCCCTCTGCTCAGACATCCTTTTCTGAGCCCTGCCAGCATCGCAGGGAGAAGTGGCCTTTTTCAGGACACTCAGTAAAAATTCTTCCTTTCATTCTCTTTTCCAGGCATTAAAATCCATAAAAGATTCTTGCCTCTTTAAGGTATGGAAAGACTGGCATTAGTGATTTGAAGTTAATGAAGCAGGACATTCCAGGGTAAATTCAATTATAACAAGGAGCAGTGAAACTCCAGTGTAAGTTCAGTGAGCTTCACTTTGTGGCAGCACAGGAGTGAGGGCTCCCTCCAGGCAAGCAGAGTCACTCATGAGTTAAGCACAAACAGTGTTTGGCACTTCATCAATTAGCTCAGTAGAGTGATGCATGCCAGTGAATGGGAATATTTTCATGGTGTATTGTGTATATTATGCTGCTCTTTTGGATTATATTTAAGCAATAAAACACAAAATAACAGGTTCCTAAATTGTGATAGTCATAGGTTTTATTGTTCTGATTTCACAAAAATATACACATTTCTATTTTACATTTGTGTGCATATATGTGCATGGGCATAGGTGTGTCTGTCCATACTGAAAAAACGTATTTGTACTGTCTCAGTGAATGAAAGCAACACTCTAGCTGAAATTTTCTCTTCCTGGAGTTCAGGAAATCTCTGTCCTAGATGGCAGAAATGCTCTCTAGCCAGTCATGTTCCATTTCTCACTTGAGGCATTTTGGAATTGTGCACACTAGAGTTTTAATACTACATAGAAAGAACACAAACAGTCTAGCTGAAAAAGTATGAATTGCATGAGAACACATGCAGATCTCAGGAGGGGGTAAATACTTCTATTTTTGTCTCCAATCTGCATCTTTTACTTGTTACTATTGTTAAGTGCCCAAATGATGTAACAGAAAATAACAAATACCAAACTCAAACATCCAGTTCAGGATAGTTTATTAATAATGGCATTGGCAATACATTATGATGTAAAAATTACACAATGGTCCCTCTGCAAGGCTTGTATCTCTGCAATGCCACAAGGAATGTCCCGGTCCCTTCCTCATTGTGCAGGCATAATCAGTCCCTTTTGGGAAGGAGAGCGCTCGTATCTCTGTGTGATTTGCAACTCTCTTGCAGAGAACTGATTTTAGCAAACTGGGCGAGCAACATTGAAAAAGGATTCCTGGAATGGGGTGCAAATAGCAGCCCCAATTCTGATCTCACATGTGCTGGTTAACATCTCAGTTTGCACTTACATCAGTGGAGTTATTTCTAATTTGTGATGGATTGGGCCAACAGAATAATATTGCAACGTTCCTTTCTTACCAATGCAAGGCCAGCTTTACAAAATTCCAAACACAGTTGCCTACCATAATAATGAAAAGCTCAGCATCACCAAAGTTCACTGTATGCCATTTTGTTGTGGGGAAGATTGTTTGGGATCCAGCTGTCTCCTGCTTTAGCTAATGAACAGATAGGAAGAAAAATGAATGATCACAAGTAATTCAACTTGCAAAGTAAATTACATCATTAGCTGCTCCAGAAATCAATAATCAGGCACAAAAAAAAAAATCAGTTGAGGAGAATGACAGAAAAAAAAATAAATCTCTTGGGTATCTTGCCACTCTGGGGATTTTAATTTTGAGTTTTCCACTCCCATCTATCCATTCTTATTGCCCATCCATCAACCTCCTGATGAATATAAAGGACTCCAGTATGAAATGCCAGAAGATTACTGGGTTGGTAGAACAATGGAAAGGGATTATTTCATGTTTGGAGGTGGAAGGGTAAATCACACATGACAGTTTAGAGAAGCTTGTATCTGCTCTTGCTTTTTTCCCCTAACATCTCTCTTTAATAGCATTGGCGGTCTAATAACCATTTCAAAGGTAACCAAAATCGTTCTCATGGGCAAATCATCTGGAAATCTCCTCCTGATTGACTCTAACTACTGACATAATTTTTAATTGAAGTGCAACATGATATATGCCTTTTCTTATTGCAACAGTTTTTAGCAGGGACAAAGTGGCTGTTTAATCTTACTCCCATGTTAAAGGCATTTATCTTCCACCCCTTTGTATTTACTATTTATATCCTCATAAGAATGCCAGCACTGTAGCCTTCATTATTAGCAGTACTCCTTGACTTAATAGCATTTATGACTATCTCTATATTTTGGGCTTTATTAATGAATACTGTGAGTACTTCTGAGTGCCTCCTTGTGACAGGTTGTCTTCTATGGATTTTGACCAAGAGGTAGTTAAAAGGAGGAGAGTGGATCAAGCAGAAAGCCTACATGGAAAATTATTGTGGTTACATAGGTGGTGGCAGAAGACAACACTTCATTAAAAAGGGTGAGGAGTTAAAATGCCCATCCTAAAGGAAGGGAAAAGTGAGGTATGGAGAGAAAAAAAGTGTTTTCAGCAAGTACAGCTGACCTAGGCTGTGAGATGGACCTTGCTGCAAGCAAATGCTGTCATGAGTTGTAGGGAGACTGGATGCCCAGGCTGCTGTGAGAAAAGCTGGTGGAAGTGCTGTGTAGAAACCCTCATGGTGGGAAATCCAGCTCCTGAAATGCAGTGCACTTGTGGGTCAACTGAGTCTATTTATGCATTGACTGTTTGGTGCAAGCATTGCTCAATTACCCCTCCACAGCACCATGGCTCTTAGACACTCTCCAGAAACTGCAAATCCCAGATCCTGTGCAAAGCCAAGCGTGGACCTGCCGCTTGAAAAAGGAGACAGGTAAGAAAGAAGATGTCAGTGGGTGCAGCTTTACCCAGAGACCATGAATCTGACACAGCTCTGGCAGTTCTGTACCATCATCAGGGCAGGAGCAATGAGCTGCTCAGGCCACACTGTGGCTGCAGAGGTATTTGCATCATAGCCAAAAACAGTCCCAACACTGACTGTACATATGCTTTCCCAAGGAGCACTGCAGCCTTGTATTCACCACCTTAGATCATGACTCCAGAGGAATGGAACAGAGAGAAGACACTGATCAGCAGGCTTGAAGGTGAATGGGAAAGAAGAAACCTGAAAGAAAAAAAAAATTTCTTGCAACTAGTGTTTTATTTTGAATAAGCAGGGGCACTTGCAATTATAAGCCTCTTTTATGGTTAATAACTGCTATTTATGTTGGCAATTATCAAGTGTCATATATGATTATTTTATACCCTTAAACTTTTTCAGCTGAATGTGCAATCTTTAGTTCCCTATGTGTTTAAGATTTATTTTTACAAACACGGTTATGTATTATATGCGGTAATTCACCAGTCAAAACATGACATGCATGATTTTGGTTCCAATCTTTCCACTTTAATTCTGCTCTCACCCCTTCCCTCCCCTAGTAACCAGTCATATTTGACTGATCTTTTCAGATTAAAAACTGAAAAGGAAGAAATATGTCAAATATATTTGCCAATTCTCCTTGTTGAGCCCTGTCACTTTAGCGACAGCCTTCCTCAAATTCCCTCCTCATTTGGATTTGAAAGGTGCATGTAACCCTTTCAAGGCTGGACACATTTTCTTTGGATCATTTTTCTGCCTTTGCATTCAGAGACTGAACTTCAAAGAACTTTATTAATTCAATAAAACTTAATCTACAGTATTACCAGTCACACATCAAGATGGTTTAAATCTCTTAGTAGCATAGAATTGCCTGGGAAATTGTCTATGTTCCAAAGGACAGATAAAAACTTCCAAAAATCAGCAACGTATTTTTTTCTTTTACACACCAAAGCTGATTTTCTTTCCACAGGCATGAAATGCCTAATTTTTATTAAGGAATACAGTGGGCATCTTGTAGCTCTATGCACATATTTGGTGTTCAGTCATCCTGACCAAAACAGGTTTAGTGAGAGTTTAGTTAAAGCTGCCTGTACAAGCTCCTACCAAAACTGGTGCAGGACATGGTCCTCTCCAGGACCTGCTACCTGACACAAATGCCAGTGCTGATTTTACCAAACTAAGGAAATAGACGTGGAATGGAATACTAAGGATGGTTTAGGATAGCAACATGTGCACCATGGCCCCTTTGAGCCACCTACACTGATATGAATATCTTTCCCTCTTTATATTTTACAGCATTCAACCTAATTACGTGTTGGAATGAGTGCATGTTTTTCCCTTGACCATATAAATGAAATCCAGGCTGAAATGCTAACCTTTACATACGTAATTAAACCAGTGTTTATTACAGTACAGTGTAGCAAAGCCTTAATTTTTGAACAGAGTGAAATTCAAAACACTTCTCTAAAATAATAATACAAAGAGATATAAAATATAAGTCAGAGTAAACCAGATGCAGATAGGAGTGAGCAGAAGCAGTATGGAGCTTGGCACAGCACTGGCACACTCATTTGCTAGGCATATGCCTTTTTCCATGTGACTCCTGCTAACTGGAGTTGGTAAAGAGTTGTCCTTTTTCATAGAGTATTTTTCCTGGGATAACTTTGAATTTAGCAGGTGTCAGGAGCCATTTTGTGCTTGGTGCCTACAGAACGTGTTGCCCTGTGTACCAGTGGATGAATTTGTGAATGGTTTTCTGCAGTTTTCCCCTGGGTTAGTGCTGAGGCAACAGCACATGTCTAAAATGGACATGCATGTTATGCTGTAGGTCTTTAAGTCTCTGTATGAGTATTAACTAATTAGTCAGTAAGGGCCGTGGCGAGGTTGTTGCAAATGGCAGAAGCTGCAGGGGATACAACTCGAACACCAGCTGGGAGTCTGAATGCACAAGGGCCAGAGAATAGGAAAAGGATCAAAGTGAAAGGCTGGAGCAAGCCAGCAAGAGGGCTTCAAAAATACAAATAAATTTAGCACATTAAGACTGACAGCAGCTCATGTAGGTTTAATGGTTATACTAAGAATGGACTGTCAATCTGGACTGCCAGCCTTTAGCACGAAGAGATTGTAACTTAAGTGCTACCCAAGCCTTAATTACAGCAAAACGTTTTGACACACCACTTAAGGACAACAAAGGTTCCATGGTAAAAAGAGTTTTCTGATCTTCCTTTTAATTTGCTGAGATCTCTGGTGCATAACTTCTGAGCACTTTGGTTTCCCAAGAAAATATGATTTTTCCTTGGGAACTAAGGTTATGCTGGTAAATTAACCAAGGTCCCAGGTTATATTCCAAGGTAAAATTCTGCTGACAACCCAGTACTTGCCCTGATCTCTCTATTCTGGTTACTCTGGCTGTGATTTTTGTGGCTGTCTTCTTTGGGAGAAGGTCTGCAACAGTTCAGAGTGAATGAGCATCCCAGGCAGTATGTGTGAGGATAAAACTATTAAGGAAAATGTGGTTGGTATGGTAGGACCTCACTTTAAGACTCAGGATTATCATAGCTGGAGTAAGGAACTCAGGGTGTGCTTGATGCCAATAGGTCATCACAAATGGCTTCACAGATCATGACAGGTTTGTGTTTATTTGAGGATGAGATCTGCTCTTTGCCTAATGTGTAGCACAGCCACTGCAATCAAGGTTTATGCACACCCTTGATGTCACAAAAACCAGCTGGCTAAGGGATGACTAAATACAACACCTCAAGGGCCCAGCTACAGGCTGAGACAGAGCAGTCACTTCTGGCACATCTTTTCAGTTTTTCTTGCCCAGAAGAAAAAACAGTGCTGAAAGCCCTTTCCCATGGGTGAAGAGAGCAATGAGATATGAGCATAATCCTCCGAGTGTGTTCAACTGCCTTCCTTGGTCTTTAGGGGAAGCCCTTAGCTAAGGGAACTGGCTAGCTTGTGTCAGTGCCAGATAAAGAATTTTTTTAAGATAGAGCATTAGAGAAAAGAAGAGAAAAAAACTTTTTTTTTAAAGAGGGGAGGGAGGAATATTTACAAGTGCATGAATGGAAGCTTTGTCGACAGTTTTCCGAGGAGATAAGGAGCTGGACTGGCCCATCTCTGCATGGCATGGACACACTCGATGCCTTTGAGTCTCTCAGGAGAGAGCAAAAGGAGCTGCTGACATTTCTGCTTAAAAGGAAGAATCAATGAATCTTTGTTTCCCACTGCCTGCTTGTTTGACCTTATTGTGTTGCGGAATAGAAAGGAAATAAAAGAGAACGGTGAGGGGAGAGCAGATTCGTGCTAATAAAATCCAAGACAAGATCACAGCCCTCTGATCATCACTGGAGATGCCATTATTTGGTTGTTGTCCTATTTGTTGCTGTTGCTCATTTCTGATTCTTGCCTTGCTGTAATAAGTCACACTCTTTCCAGCCATCATCCCTGTATTGACAGGCAAATGTCACCCAGGTTTGATTGACGTCCTTTGCTCCTGAATACAGAAGTATGATTTAGGAATCAATTCTGTTTGTTTATTTAAACAGCTCTTTGTGTACCTTGTATATCTGTAAGCAGGACAAGTTCTTTAATATTTTCTCTGCAACAATGCCACTAATATTGCACATTCACCTTCTCACTCAGTCACAGAGGTGCCCACCAGACCTTGGGGAAGGAGAAGCCTTCCGTGCACAAAAGAACCCCACCAAACAAAAAAAACCCAACAACAACAAAAAAACCCAACAAAAAAAAACCCCCCAAAAAATCAAACAAACAAACAACAACAAAAAAGAAAACAAAAAAAACCCCGCAAAACTAAAACAAACGAACAAACAAACAAAAAAAACCCCACAAAAATATTTTTAAAAAGCAACCTCCGAGATATAACAAAATGCTTTGCTGCCCCTGAGTAAAGCCAAAGAGATCTTTTTCTCGGGTCTAAGGCATCTGTCGGTTTGCATATACCCCGACTTTTCTTTGGCTTCTAAACAAAAGGGAGCACATTGCCTCAGCGTCAGTTTGCAAGCGGAGCAGCGGCTGCCTTTAACACCGTGAAACACTGTAGCCGGTGATGAGTATGTCAGTTTTAATTCACAGGGAAACTCTTTCTTTCTCTGCCTTCATGGTTACAATTGGGACGAGGAGGAAGAGGGAGATCCGAAACTGCCAGATACGTTAAACTCTTTATTATTGTGGGAGGTATATTTTCAAATAACTTTTACTTGGACAATTGGTAAAACATCCCTGCATTTAAAGCGGTATTTCCCAGAAAACGCTAACATGGCAAAGTGGCCTCAGGGAAGCGTTAAGCAGGAGGTGGATTGACCTTTTAATTCCCGATCGGTGACCTGAAGGGTACCTAGAGGCTGCTAAGCACATCTCTTCCTTTCGGTCTGCCTCAGAAAGAGCTGTCATCGCAAGATGCAGCTAGTGAGTGAGGCTCACGATTTCGCTGTTCATCCGTTTGCAGGAGGGGTGGGGGAGGGAGAAAAGAAAAAAAAATATATATTTCCCACACTGCCAGAGTAATGCCAAACTCTCTGTGAGTGGGAAGAGCGGAGCAGATGCTGGAATGCGATGCCAAAGCAGCTCCCCTTTCCCCTGCGCTTTTGGGTGCCTATAAATTGCTCCAGCGCGCTCGTCAGCCTCCTCCTCTCCTGGCAGGTGGCACCCGGGCAGGATCCCGCTCTCCCTTCGGCTCCGGCTCCGGCTCCGGCTCCGGCGCGGCGGCGCGGGCACTGGGCGGCGGGCACCGAGGCGGCCGGGAGGCGCGTCCCCGCTGAGGACTGTCGTCTCTGCGAAAGGAGAGAGAGGGAGGGAGAGAGAGAGCGAGGAGGAGAGCGGGGTGATCGCGAGAGGAAAGGCAAGTTCCAGGGAAAGTTGACTCGGACTGGCACAGCCTGCAAAAAAAAAAAAGTCGATCGCCAGCGGGAGCATAAAAGTGCGGGCGGCCGGGGCGCGGCGGCAGCTCTCCCTCTCCCGCTCCGCTCCGCTCCGCTCCCTCGCCCTCCCGGCGGCTGCAGCGGCCGCAGCGGAGCGCCGCGACCCGCGGGAGCCCCCGCAACACCGGCGGCCCTCGGGAGGGCGGCCGAGCCCCAGGGGAGCCGAGCTCGCACGGGCTCGGCTTTTTTTCGGCTCTGAGGAGGAACCCCGCCAACCATCAAGATTTTGTCCAAAAGCAGACAAGAGGATCGCCCTGCGCTGAGCCGGCTGGTGGGCAGCAGGCGGCGGCTGATCGCGGCCGGCGCGCTGGGGGTGGTGATGGTGCTGCTGCTGGTCATCCTCATCCCGGTGCTGGTCAGCTCGGCCGGCACCTCGGCGCACTACGAGATGCTGGGCACCTGCCGCATGGTCTGCGACCCCTACGGCGGCACCAAGGCTCCCAGCACGGCGGCCACGCCCGACCGCGGGCTCATGCAGTCCCTGCCCACCTTCATCCAGGGGCCCAAGGGGGAGGCCGGCCGGCCGGGCAAAGCGGGGCCGCGGGGCCCGCCGGGGGAGCCGGGGCCGCCCGGCCCGGTGGGCCCGCCGGGTGAGAAGGGCGAGCCGGGACGGCAGGGCCTGCCGGGCCCCCCCGGGGCACCGGGGCTGAACGCCGCGGGGGCCATCAGCGCCGCCACCTACAGCACCGTCCCCAAAATCGCCTTCTACGCCGGCCTCAAGCGGCAGCACGAGGGCTACGAGGTGCTCAAGTTCGACGACGTGGTCACCAACCTCGGCAACCACTACGACCCCACCACGGGCAAGTTCACCTGCTCCATCCCCGGCATCTACTTCTTCACCTACCATGTGCTCATGCGGGGCGGCGACGGCACCAGCATGTGGGCCGACCTCTGCAAGAACAACCAGGTGGGTGCAGCGCCGGGGGCAGCCGGGGACAGGAGGGCAGGGGGCCGGGCGGAGGGGATTCCCCGTGGGAGCGGGCGGAGCGGCGCGGGAAAGGCGGGAAGCGGGCGGGGAGCGGTGCCGGGCGGCCGCTGGAGGCGGCGCGGGTGCGTACCGGGAGAGCAGAGCCCCAGCCCGGGCGGCCCGAAGCGGGCGAGAGGAACCTGCGGGGAGCGCCGTCCCGCTCCGCCTCGGGTGCCCAAAGGCTACCGAGGGGCCGGCTGCTGGCTGAATGCGGACTCGACGCGCTCTCCTCTCCGAGAGCCGCGCCGCCGGTGCCGCTCCCAGCCCGCTGTCCGAGCACAGCAGCTCCCCGCCCGCCCTGCCCGCTGCAATGCCCGCTGCCCTGCCGGGACGGGATGGAGTGAGCTGCCCGCAGGGGCAAGAAGAGCCCGGCGCTCCCTCGGGGAGGGGAGAATCCCCGACAAGAAAGGGGAGCCAGGGGCGGTGGATGAGCTCAGGAGAGGGTGGTACCGTGTGGGGAAAGGGTGAGGTGGGTGGGAGGAACGCAGCCACGGCACGGGACGAGGTTCCCACGCAGCCGAGCGCCGGGTTTGACAAGCTCAGTCCCCTTCTCCCTGTTAGGGGATCTGAGCTCTAGGCGGGCCGGTGCCGGCTGTTGGACCGTGCCAGGAGGCGCACGGGGCGTTCTGACAGACAGGGCAGGACCCGAGTCTGTCGGCATCCCCTGGGCCGGATGAAGACTTCGGAAATAATTAAAGGCCTTGCGATTCTGCTGTCTGAAATACAGAGAAATCATCCCTTTCAGTTAGGATAAACGTAGCCGCTGTGCCTATTACATTGCCCCCGGGGAGCCGTCCTTCGCGATTTTGCGCCTCTTCCGTGTGTAGTTAACAGACACAGTTAGGCTGGCACTAATTCCTTAGAGGCACCGCCATCCCTCAAGGCTTCGGGTGCCCAAGGACCGTGCCAGGTGCCCAATGGTTCCCGTGTCCCCGGAGCTCCGCGGTGCTCCCTTGCGGCTCAACAGGTCCCTGAGCGCCCGAGCCGTCCCGGGCTGCAGGGCCGCTCGGGGAGCCCGGAGCAGGCGCTGCCGCTCTCCCTGGGCTGCTCGCCCTCCGGCGGGGTGGGCTGCGGGATGGCTTGGCTCCCCGCCGCGTCCCTAGCACTGAGCACCGGACCCCGTGTCCCCGCCGTGTCCCTAGCACTGAACAGCGGACCCCGTGTCCCCGCCGTGTCCCTAGCACTGAGCACCGGACCCCGTGTCCCCGCCGTGCCCGGTGGCCGCGGAAAATCTCCGTTTGCGCTTCTCCTCCCCCGCCGAGCACGGCCGGCTGGCGGCTCTTTGTGCTCAGCGCACACGGGAGCGGCGGCGGCCACTAAATTAATCTGATATGCCACTTAACCTTTTGTTTATGGCTCCTCAGAAGGACTGTGAAAACAGAATAATGAGGACATCAGCGGCAATTAATTAAATTAGAAAATGTCTACCATAAATACTGTCTCAGCAGATAAACCAGGACTAGTAAAACAAAGTACATCCTATATATTTACTTTGATATCTTCTCCAAAAGCAGTATTATTCACTGCAGGAATACTATTTTACTTACAATTAAAGAACTGATCTAATTTCATCCCTATTTATAATGTTGTAGAGTGTTTATTTTCCCAAACCCTGAAAAATAAATACATAGTAGTAGTTTTAATGAACCGTCCAATTACAAATATTCAGTTGAACCTGAGGTCTAACCATTTCCAAATATAGGTACTTCCAGTGCCAGGCATAAGACAAATTAAACTCATCGTTATTCAAAGAAGAAAGAAAAAACCCACCCAAAGAGGGGTTGCATGTGTCAATTTGTATATACTATACCAGATATTTAGGTAAATACCTGCATATAAATCGTTTAAAATCAACCCACAATTTTAAAGCCTCAATGATTATGATTTAAACTTGAGACACTAAATGCTGATGTGACAGGCTTTATGTATATTTGTAAGGAAGCTCAGAAATTTTGGAGTGACTAGGCAACATTATAAATCCAGTGCTCTCTAATAATGAAAAAACCTGCAACACTGAAAACTATATGACCTACAGAAAAAAACCCCAAACATTCCTAAGCAATACATATGTGGAACCTCAAGGTCCCCAGTGTTACCATATTGTCTGCTTTAATGGTTATCAAGCTTGAACAGGGAAGTGCTGAGGTCACACAGCCTAGGTGTGTGCAGGCTGAGAGCGTAGCTTCATGAAAGAACTTACATGGAACTTGTGAAATGTATTGTCTCATAATTATTTAATCCTGAGATACATTTACCCTCTTGCAGCACTACAGTCACTGAGAATTCATTTGAGACTGTTCTAGGCTTTAAAAAGAAATTGCTCTGATAAACAAAGCAAGGTAAAACCACTAAGAATAGCATAAAGGACCTTTGCTGCTACACACAGGGCAGTAAGATCTGTATTTTGGTTTCTAGACTTTCAATACACAAATTATTTTTTTCCAGACATTATGTATTCTGTAGAACCTTAAAAATGAAATATCCATTGCTGTTGTAGCCAGTGCCCACATGCTGACTCCCTTAGGATAGTCACTGATGTAATTTGAATTTTCCATTGCCATCCACAATACTTGCATAAAGTCCACAATGTAGCATTTCATTAGGAAGCAAACGGGAATTTGAAAAATCCTTTAAACCATTTGTCTCACCATTATGCAAGACACTAGTCCTCTGTGAAAGTTTTTCTACCTTGTCTGCAGCCTTTTCACTCCTGCCCATTTGCCCTTTCCATTTCCACTGCCAGCAACCATCTCAGTCCATTATTTTCTCTGGAAGGTCTTTCTAGGGTTAATGGCTGAGAGACTTCAACTCTGCCCTGCCAGTCACTATTCCAATACTTAGAATAATTATTGCTTAAAACACTAGCAAAATAGATCACCTCTGTAAACAATATCAGGCAAGTCAGGATCAAGAAGTCCTGAAATAGTTGGGGTTTATCATCATGCCACGTATCAGTTTAAATTTGCAGCCTGTCAGCTCTGCAAGCCTCTGCAGCCTTTCTCACTGTTCTTACAGGATGCATAAAGAATTTCCACCTACTGTGATTTTTAAGCTGCATAATGCCATAACATCCTGCATGGTAAAAGAACCCCCTCCTTTTTGACATTTCAATATTAATGTGAAATCATATCACATGAAAATTTAATTTGGAAATTTATCATGTAAACTTTGAAAGGAATCCATGGAAAATTGTGACTTATAGCCTATTTTTTCAGTTCAGAGCAGAAAAAATCCCACATATAGTACGCCAAGTCATGCATTATTACTTAGTTCAGATTTGCAATGCCACTAAATCATTTACTGCTCTGTAACTATGCTAGAACAAAGACAAGCAACAAGCAGATGACGTGTTACACTGAAATAAATCACATGCAACCATGTTTAAATATTTTACCAAACAGAGTCAAATTATATATAAATGATTTCGAGACTTACAATGGCACAGGCTGTTCATTGCTGGAAAGCAACATATATCTTGAAATTACAGATTACTTACAGTTTGCAAGAAATGTCAAATTTAATCAGTAGAGGAATACCAAGGGAGAAATGGGAAAAAGGTACGTTTAAGGGAAAGCTGCAAATGAAAAGCTCTCAATGACTTGCAAATTCCAAAAACCTCTTACAGCAAATAGTGACTTGCTAGTGATTTTTCAGAAGTGCATCTCTTAAAACACAGTGAAATTAAATGTTTGCTTACTGAAATGCGGTAATAGCAGGCTTTCCAAACCCAGACTGCTTGTGTGTATAGAGGGGTACGTACACTTCTTGTATTCTTTATTGCAGCATGATCCTATTACTTAGTATGACAATAAAGTGCTTCTGGAAAAAGTCCATCCTGGGAGCTCCCTGTGGATCTTCCTGTGGATCCTCACCATTGTCAATCACTTGTCCCAGTGATACAAAAGTTACACCAATGTAAAACTGGCACACGATATGATCCAGTTCTCTCAACTCTAGCTATTCTTATACATATTTTTAAAAAGGCTCCAGACGTTTACAGAAGATCAGGCAGTAGTGCATTTATCAGATGACAGAGAAAGGAGAATATTATTGCTTCAGTTTCAGAACTACAGTAGGAGAAATAAGCAATAGCCATAGGAATAAACTGCAATATATGTAGCCAGATGTTTAAAATGGCAACTCTTGCATGTGGAATAAAACTTTGAGGATATGTTTTAATTTCACCGGGCAGCAAAAATTGCCTGAGTTTTCTTAACCAGTCATTCTGTGTTTTATGTAGGTTCGAGCTAGTGCGATTGCTCAGGATGCTGATCAGAACTACGACTATGCCAGTAACAGCGTGGTTCTTCACTTGGAGCCAGGAGATGAAGTTTACATTAAATTAGATGGAGGAAAAGCACATGGAGGAAACAACAACAAATACAGCACATTTTCTGGATTTATTATTTATGCTGACTGATAATGAGTAAAAAGACCCACCAAACCAGTCGAGAAAAGAAGCCTGCTCTTCTAAGCGATGGATTTGCGTGGCAAAAGTCAATGAAACAAGCACCCCAGCAGAGAGTGACACCGAACACCTCAGCAGCGGGGAGAAAAAGTCAAATGCTACCTGATTCACATCTGTACAACACAGAGAAACCTTATGTTAAAAAACCACAAACCAAGTTAAACAGATGTGCGATCCACTTCCGCCAAAGCAAATACTTCCTCATTGTTAGTGTCCATGTGAATGAAGTTCTACATAGAGCAAATTTTTATAGGGAAGAAAAGCCCACCTAAGGACGCTGAGTTATTTCTTCAGTGTATATGATACTTTGATGTGTTATGATCTTGCTGCTTTATCCATACTTCAGCTTTGGTTCTTGTGACTTACCTGCTAACAATGATGCTTGGAGTCCACTCATAGTGTGGTGAGGAATGATTTTACAATAAAAGGAAGAGGTAATCAAAATATACTTTCTGCAAAGAAATTGTTTGCCTTGTACTTTTCTTACCCTTCCACTTAAAACTAGAAACTAATCAGCTTCAAGCCTTAACTCAATGTTCCCACTTTGTAGGTTTACATTAGACTTTTAACATAAAATCAATCCAGGGGAGTTATTTAAATTTTGTCTTTCCCTTAGCTGTCCTCTAAAAGAAAAAGAGAGATAGAAGAAACACTATTTCCCCCTGAAAAATAAAACAGTCAACAAACTATTCTATTGGACCATATCCCTTATTCCACCAAAGCAAATGGCAAAACTCTCATTGCTATTAGTGGAAAAGGGATATGGCTTTTAATTTGTATTCATGTAAATATATATTTAGACAATTATTACAGGCCCATTCTTGATGGTTAGTTATGTAAATACTTAGAAAGCCTGGCATCCACACCATCAGACTAAGGCAGAGTGTTTTGTTTGCAGCAATTAGTCTTCATTAGTCTTTTAGCACTTAGTCTGTACCTGGGTTCTATTTTTAATAAAGTAGTCATGGATGAATATACTGCAGATCTTCCACTACAATTTCATAGGAATATAATGGGTCAAAATCCTAATTGTCTTTAGGTGTCATGTCTCACTGAAGTTAGTGGGATTTTTCCAACAAAGGAAGATCTGACACATGAGAAAATGCTGTCACACAGACCTTTTCCATGGAAGCTAGTACCAGTTTGTGGTAAGGTGTGCCTATGAGATGGACACAGAGAAGCATATTACCAAAAATGATAACACATATGCAAAGAAAGAAGCAGATATTTACATGCAAAAAAAAATAGTGTGTATTAAAAACTATTTTTCTCATTCATATAGATAGAGATATAGATATATAAAGTCTCAAAGAAGCTTAATCCATATAGAGGATTAACAGCTTGGAGAATTAAACTAAATACATAGTTATAAAAATGCTTTAAAGTCAGTCATAGCAGTAATGTCCACAGAATTTTTTTTATTCAGGAAATGAATTTATTATTTGTTTTGATTTTGGGAGGCTATTTCTCTCAGATTAAAACTTCCAGATTTCATTCTAAACCTAAATTTCAGCAAGATTATTAAATTTCTTTAGCACAGTTTGTTACCTTATTTACTTTCAACCTTTTGGCAAAATCAAGATAACATTTCTACAAATTGTTAGAGTACTAGAGCCTACCCCTAGCATTGTTACTTAATATACTCTGCCACAAGCAACCTTGTCTAATGTAGTAAGGGTACAAACTTAGATTTATCTGCACTAAATTTCCAAAATGTCTGCCATTCTGACAAAAAAGCTCTCCCATGCTGGCTATTCAGCAAAGGTCTGACAGAGATTTTTTGCATCTCCCTAAAAATCTCATTTGAATGAATGAACCTTTTCTTAAACAGAACATGTTATTCCTTCTGTTTAGAGTTGTCCAATTCAAAACAAATGCTGAGTGAGCCCAGGCTGACTGAGAGGACCAGGCAAACTCATCCAGGGTTTACAAGGGGACATCATGCTGCCAGCTGCTTGTGTATTATCTCACCAGACGGTTCATGCTTTTACCTTATGACAAAGTGCCAGCCTCTATCTGTACACTGCAGTGGTTACTCCTGCTTAATTTCTACAAGGCAATTATTTTAGTAACAGATGTGTACCTGACTTGTCTGTACACTCCACTGCTGCTGTTGCTGGCCAGTGCACTCCCAGCAGTGAAGCTAGAGATTCCCTACGTAGTGTCCAACAGTCCTGCACCTAGAGCTAGAGATCATTCACAACCAGCAGTGTGCACTTACTACAGTGTTTATTGTTAAAGCTCAATACTACCAGACATACATGGCCAAATTTGAAGAGGCTTCTGAAATCAGGCTACCACTGCTATTGGATGAGACCATTTTTCGGATAAATCACCTGCCCTGTTAGACAAGAGCAAAGAACACACTTTATGTGAAAACCACATGTAAGTCAAAATTTCTTCCTTTTTCATCATATCTTGATATACTGATTTGTAAAGACTTATATCACAACCTTTGTTATAACTATTACAACTCATTAAAACTGTATTATGTAATATATTTTGAGTGCTGATGCTGCATCCTTACAAAAAGAAGCTGGTATGTGTCAAGTTTTACATGATTGCTGTGAGACTCCAAGGTCACAATAGAAAACTAATGCAATTAGAAAAAGACATTTGTAACAATACTTCACATAGTTTAAGAGGTGATCAAAATGCTTTATTCAAAAATATATTTTTCCATGTACTTTTTACATTTTCAGTTACAATTAAGTAAATTGTTAATCTAGAAAGAAACATTATCTTTTCAGATTTATTTGAGATTCTTCTTGCCTTCTCTTTTCTATGGAAGCTAATTAAAACTTCCAAGCTTTTCATTAAGTATTACTTGAAGAATATGAGGATAATGAGAAGATTGACAGTATTACAAGGATTAAAATCAGTCGCTGGAGACAGGAAATTTAACTGAAAACCATAATTTCCTTCCAAGTCCAAGCGACGCATCTTAAAAAGTGGTTTGGCGGTAACATTCAGTAACAGTATTAGATTACGCTTTTAAACAATTATTTTAAAATTTCAGTTGAACAGATTCTGTAGGTAGGCTCATATCCAGTAACTCATTCAGTAGCAAACCTTCAGAAGGGAAAAACTGTAGAAACAGTACACAATTTTGATGTTCTAATGAAAAGTTATAATCAGTTTTTTTGCATCTACTTAATAATTTTCAGGTTTTTGGAATTTTTTTTTAAATGATTGCTCTACCAAAATATGAATTTTATCAAGCTTCCTTATAAATCATGTATATTTATTCATTATTCCTACTTAAAAGCCAGCCACCGCTTTGGATTTGCTAGGAGTATTTTATCAATTTTATCTTGGGATATGCCTCTAATTAGCATTTTAGGAACTATATTTTTAAAGATATGAGAATATCCATGACCTCCATATTTCATCAACCTGTTTTTGGTGTGCACATCATGAGCCATCAGAATTCTGTCTTCATAGCCTTCATCAATCAGCATACGAATCCTGCAAGTTAGAAGCATCCCTGTCAGCGAAAGTTCTCACTGCAACAGCACAGAACCCACCAGGATTTACACTTCTTACATTACTGTACTGCTGGACTTTATTATAACAGAAAATTTATTTATTTTAAAATTTATTATAACAGAAAATACTTGGATGCTTAGAGGATATACCCCTTACATTTACCTGAAAATAAAATGCATTTTTTATTGCATGAAAAATACCCCACCTCTGAAAACACCACACAAATCAGAATGGAGAAGTAAAACTCTTTCCTTTTGGCACACAACTTTGCATTTCCAGACCCATTAAGTCCACAGAGGAATTCAAGAACTTCAGCATCACCACGCACGGGACACAGGTTTTATATAAATTAGTAAATAATAATTTCCTACATAAATTCCTTCTCAGCAGGTTACTCCTTGCTGCTGTCACAAAGCTGGTCCCATTACATTTGCTAATGACCAGACTCAGTGTGTGACAGGTCTTTAAAGGAGCCTTCCTCAATTACATAAATACCTTCAGATCTTTGGTTGAATCCCATTTAGCAAAGCAGGTTAATAAAAACCTGAAGTTGCCAGTATCATACTCCATATAGACAGCTATCATCAAAACACATTTCAAGGATGTTCATTAAAGAAGATAAATAAGACAGGCATGGCACAGCACTAGCACATGCCAGGAAATATGAGGCATTAATTAATACGGCAGTGCAGCTAAACAACCCTGGCAAAATGACAAGTCAAACTGGAAAAAGAAATAATCCTTCTATCACACTCTTCTAGCAGGACTGCCACAAGTCCTTCTGTTCCATGCTTCATTGAGGAAGCCTTACTCCCTTGATCAGCTCATTTTTTAACTTTTATATCATGTGGATGTCTACACTCCTGTATTGCATGAATGTTAAGTTTTTCAGTGAACTTCCATTTAGTTTGGCAGAGGATTACAGCATTGAAGTGTCAGGGACTGATAGACCAGCACTGGAAAGTGCTCATTCCTCATAAAGGCCTCCAGTTCCATCACCTGCCAGCACAGAGAAATTCAAATCCTTACCTTCCCGACAATGCTTTGATCAGCAAGAAAACAAAAACTAGCTTTACAAGTACCCACACTGTATCTGAGAGGCCTTAGTGACACTTTTTTATTACAAGTAGTTACAAGGAGATACATGTAGCAGGATCTAAGCAGCATAGGCTGCAGAAAGAAGGCAAAGAGAATAGAATTTGGTAAAATGTTATTGTTCTTCAAAAACCCACCATACATTGTGCCATACAGTGTATAACACTACATAAACCATATCATGTGACATCACAAGAATCTTCTCCAGCCTAGAATACAGAGAGACCACAAGCCAACCAGAAAGTAAGACCAATGACACTGGGGGGACTGAGATTTTGCTGACCAAACGTACTATTAGAATCACCTCCTCTAATATTGGACTAATTTCATGGGTTTGGGAGGCATATGATTCTTTCAATTCTGTAACCACTGCTCCTTTTTGCCCATTCTTCTATATTTAGTTAGTACCTGCTTCTGACTCCGAACTGCTCCAGAACAAAAGCCAATGTTTTGTTTGCACTGGCAGTAGACTGCAGACAAACCGCTGAAGTACAGACAGCTAAACTGTGTCAAGTAGGTACATTATGACTACAGAAGTTTGTGATTTGAACAGAAAAGATGTGAACAAGTATTCTCCATTCAGTAATTTCATTCAGAGGTCATTTGATTTCTACCTCTGTGGTGCTGTCTGACAAAACAAAACCCTAAGGAGATTGCCCCAGCCATCCTTATTCCACAGTGGGTACATCAATATAGCTCAAATAGACATACACTGTGCAATGAGAAGACAAACCTTTCATCTTTTCTTCTTATGAATAGCCTGCTGCAAGAAATACTCAAACACTAGAGAGTTTTAGAAGAGACAACAGTGGCTGAGCAAGTATCATGGATGGAATGAAAATTCTGCCACGGTTGAACGTCCACTTGTTAACCAAGACCTAGTCCAATAGCCACTCTATATATTCCCCAGTTCTTCTGTAGATGCTGACTTTCCATGGCCCAGGAGAGGGCAGGAGGCACAGCAGAGAAAGCAACTTTACTCATGCCAAATGCGAAAACTGGATTCCTTGCAACAGTTTAAAATACTGAGTGCAAGACTGAGAGCACTGCTAACAGAGAAACAATTTCTAGTGTGAAAAGCAGCAGCAAATGCTTGGGAGGGTGGAAGAATAACCACAGCACCCTCTTAGGAGAGAACAGTTTGAAAATAGATTAGTTTCAAGATTAATCTGACAATGAGGGGGAGGGAAGCTATGGCTGAAATGTACGGGAAAGCTCGAAGTTACTTCATTAGTGATCAGCAATCATAAAATCTTTCTCATCAAGGACAGTGAAAGAACTGTCTGTGACTCTGGAAAGAAAAAAGACACAGACAGGATGGCAACCCACCCCTCAGACACCTGCCACTTAACTGCTCACACACACTGTGGACAAACAGCATGGCAGCATCACACCTACAGATGGAGTGGGAGAGTGAGGTGTCCATTCCCAGCTGATGCTACCTTCTCTCAGACAGTTTCTGTACAGAATGTATCTCCTTGGCAAAACTTTGTGTTAGCACAGCACAACAGATTTGCTGTGCAGCTGAGCCGAGACTGCAGGTGCTGATGAGAAGCAGAGAAGAGGTATCCTGCCAGTGGGGCCAATATTTTCACGTTGTGAGTGAGTGTGAGAAAAATGCGAGTTCTAAGGAGACAGGATTCACATTCTCCAAAACAGAGAAAGGGCAAAAGGACACAGGGAGGAAAGGTGGTAAAGTGCTTGGAAGAAAAAAGGCAGTTTTTCAGGATGGAAGCACAAATCCATCCAAAACAACCAATGAGTTTTGCTGGGTTAGCAAACCAGTGAGGAGATATAACAGGCTCAGGTGATGTTCAGTAGCAGCACTAAGCTTCCAATACTATGTTTCAAACAGAAGTACTTAATCCTAACATAAATGCAGTATTTCCAGCCTTTTCCTTTTTACAGACTGCATAAATTCAACCAGATCAGCATAGAATTAGGTCAGAGAATGAAATTTAAAAATCTCTTGATCTTCTTCTCAAGTAACTTCCCACAACATTAATGATTCTGCATCCTCCTCTCAGACAGAGGAAATGATACATGCCACTCTAATGGTGCGACAGCAGCAGGGGAAAATGGCATTACTTCAGTATGATAGAAGACAATTTTGAACAACAAGCAGAATCACTCTGTGATGGTGTTAAAACAAGTACCAATAATATTTTTTTATCAATAGCCATGCTACAGCTAAAACTTCACAAGAGCAGATACCTTGCAATTCTTTCGTTGTCATTCGGCATGTCAATATCTGGATGGAACTGGTAATGAAGAAATTCTGTACCAAATAGGTCATACTCTAAGTAGCATCCAAGTTTAGCAAATTCAAGAAGTTTCTTTTTATCAAATATGGTCCTGCAGAACATATATAACACAGAGTCAGCACTGTAACAGGAATAAAACACCTTATGGTATGAGGATAGGTATTTTGTGACTTCCTACTTGCAAGGAAAAAAACAAATAATCTAAGATTTAATTCACCCATCTGAAAAACAGGACTCCTGTTTGACACATGCAACTGAAGATGATACACAGCATTGTCCTTCTTACATTCATTTGGGATTTCATGCATTAAAGAACCAAACCAAAACCAACTCTTTCCCCGTGAAATAATGAAAACCTCTATGATAATCTTTAAACAGAAAAAGGAAAGTTACTTACTTTTGATATCATTAACCCTCTCAACTGACAACCTAACAAGGAAGGACATTTAAGGAGGAGGTTAATTCATAGTGACACTAAAAAACCCAAAAAAGACAATGGATTACTTACATAAGACAAATTTACCTTCCCAAAAGAGTTACAGGAGACAGATTCATCCAGGGCTTGTTTCATCCATCACACACAGGTAATATACAACTTCGTCTTTAGTTTCTATTCTGTACAGTGATGTTTCTAGATTGCCATTAGAACAGCAATGTATCACTGTTTGCACTGGGATCTGGCCAGAACGCCTTAAGGAAACGCTCTCACCAAAATACATAATGGCACTGTGAGTATCTGGGACATGGGCTTTGCAGCAGATTTGAAAAGTGAAGGAACAAAGCTTCTAACACCTCTCACTCATTTGGAAAAGAAGACCAACAGAAATAAGATCTCTCTGGAATATTTTGGGTTTTCTTTGAACCATTTTTACCAAGACTGTAAACTGTCCAAAGAAAAACAAAACCACTGATATGATACAATTTTATCTTTATAGCTAGCACACTTCTTTTTTTAAGAAATCAAATTCAAATTTCCACAAGAGCAACACAGTTAAATCAAAAGGGCAATAGTTTGTTGGGGAATCTTTTATTATTGCAGATAGTGATGTCACCAAGCAGTTTCACCTTATACAATTACATCACAGTCTGTTGCTATGGAAATGACTGATGTCACAGTTTCAATATTATGACTTAACAACAGATCAAGTAGGAGGAACAGATGGGTTGAGAGAGAGAAAATCCATGTTCAAACAAGCCTGCCATCAGCAGGAGTGTAAGACTTGCCAACTGTAATTAATAAAAAATGTTATTTTAAAATAAATGTTACAGTTTCCAGAGACTGAACATTTATCACCAAATGAGTTTTCAAAGTGCAGAGCAAAAGAACAGATTATTTTAGATCCAGCCCTACTTGGTTTACAGGGAGACAATCGCCAAGAGTGTCCAACCCAGGGCAGGTGGTAAAACCACCCAACAATCTATTTCAAAATCACAGCCAGAACAGTTTCTTTTGAAAACTATTGTTAGTGTCAGGCTTTTGGGTGTTCTATCCCAACGAAGAGCCAGAGAACTTAGTTTCTTCAGCCACTGGGTCCCACTGTGAGCCACAAGGATGTAACAACACCAGCAGTTCCCAGTTCAAATTACTTATCCCTGAGCTGGAATTGGGTGTTTGGGAAACAGTATCCCTGAATAGCCCTCCTGGAGCTCATGGAAAAGGAGGTGGGACATGGGGAAGCACTCTGTAATTTGGACCTCAGCCATAAATACCACAGAGACAGACACCAAACCATTAGGATGCCCCAAATTCATAACCGTTGCAGTGTGTCTTCTAACAAAAGCTACTCAAGTGAATTGAGTCAAGATGTTGATCTCCTTTATAACCTTAACCCCTAAAAAATGGCTAAAGCCAAAGCTCAATAGCTTTTGCTTCCAGCCTTTTAGTACACTGTAGTTTCACTATGGATACCTGCTACCTTTTGTTCTAAGGTGCTAAATTGCAAGCCATGGCAGCTAGCATTTTAGTTTTATCATTTAATTGGAAATCCACTGGAAAACTACCATTCTGTCCATGTGAAATGCAGACATGAAATATGGAGCTATGTACAAATTTATCTCACATTTAAGGGACTGGGATGCTCCCACGTGGATTTTTCTTACTGGAGGAGACTTAAAATGTTAAATGCACATTGCAAAGCCAAACTTCACAGTAGTTTATGTTACAGCAAGTGCCAACCTGAATGTGTGAAAGTAATGATAGAAAGACATAAAAGGAAATGTCATATTGTGCATCAGTGACTGTTACTGAAATACACCTCTGTTTTCCTACTTAATTGCTTAATTTCCATCAGTTAATTACTTAATTCAACAATTTACAACAGTGTATAAGAGGCAAAAAGCCATAATTGCATGTTCATGTTGTATAAAAATGACTGCATAAGTACTGATACCTGCATCTTGCTCTGTCCTCTTTCACAAAAAAGATTTAAGTAATCAGTTTTTCCTCAAAAAGGGGTGGAAAATACAGCTATAGATACAATGGAATGCAGATAAATACAAAAAGGGGGTAATCTATAAATATTCAAATATCATTTCATGGCATGAATTTAATGCTCCTAAAATCCTCAATTAAAGCAAGGATCTCTGTGTGAATGACAAACACCTGTAGCCCGATCTGCAAGCTCTTAGAGCCTGTAACCATGAGAAATTTAGAGCATGGTGCTGTTGCTTGTATTACATTCATACTGAGGGCAAACAATCCAATTGCTGAGAATCATATGACCACAAATAGTCTCCATTATTCAGCAACTGGCCAAACTAATCAATGCTTGGACATATTCCAGCTCACCATGAGCATGACAAGGTCATAAAAAGTGATTTGGTAATAGAGGGTGTATTTCTAAGCTGGAGACAAAAAAGCATCCCAATTTCTCTCCATGCTTCATTTGGAGCTCCTGGCTTTTGTTCTCGAGGAAACAAAAAGTTAACTATCTGGTCTATGCTATGAACTATCCAAAACCCAACTATTTTTTTAAGCAGTATTTCCTCTGTCTAGTGGTAGAACATTAAAAATCTGCTTTTTGCTTTGATCCAGACTCCAGCCAAACCAAGGAAATCTCCATTTTCTTCTCTAAGATTTTGGCAAGGCCATTAAGGGTGACCCATTTTGCAAAAACACTGGAAGCCCAGCAACTTCCAGCCCAATTTAGTGAGAGCTGCTCAGTGTCCAATGCTTTCTAAATACAGGGATTTGTGCAGGGATACAAATTAATGGAATTTCCAATTTTTAAATGTGGCTATGGTTATTCCTAATCCCTCTGCCAGGCTTTCAAAAACAGCATTTAAAATATCAAAATCTTTCATCAATGTGAATCTAAAAGCTGATCCTGACTGAAGTGCTGGAAGCAGATCAAGCTCTATATAAGCACTTATTTTTAAGTCGGCAAAATTGAGGATAACACTCCTTGTCAACATTTCCCAGTGCAGCTCAGCAAAATTGAGGATAACACTCCTTGTCAACATTTCCCAGTGCAGCTCAGCAAAATCCTGGAAAGTTGTGGCAGTCTCCTTACCTGTCCAGGTGAGACATGACTGTCTTTGAAGCATCAGCCCCAGCTTCCTGCAGAATGCGCAGAATCTGGAAAGGGGAGTCGCTGTTCCTGCCAGGATGGATGATAACAGGGCACCCAAGCTGGGCCTGAGCCTGTGCAGTTGCCTGAAGCACTCTGTGCTCACTCGGAGTCAAAGGCCAGGAGCAACCTATTTCTCCCACCACACCACACTTGATATTAGTGCCATCTGCTCCTTTGAGTACCTCATCAACAATAATCTCTGTCAGCTAGAGAACAGGAAAATGAGATTTTTGGTTATTATTACAATTTGTGTTAAGTAGCACCAAATTTGGCCTAGGGACGCTGGGCTAGTTGTACTCCCAAGGTTTTTCTGTACTCATTTAATTAACAGCTGGGTATGTGAAAACACTGTAGTCAAAATCTGGTTTCTGTCAACTAATGTTACGCTAGCCATTCAGTAAGACCAAAATAAACACAGAAGCAAATCAATTTAACAGTATCTAGTCACACATTTGTTCAGGTTTGCCAAGAAAGCTGGTCTACATGTAATTTGAACTCTGATTTAGGCAGACATTAAGTTTTCTCTAAAAAAAAAAAAAAAGGGGTTACAGTAATTTCACGAATATAAGCCGCACCTTTTTCATTGAAGAATCCAGCCTACCCCAGTGGTGTGGCTTATATTCAGGTGCGGCTTATCTATGGACAAATCCCAGTGAAACGCCAACCCAGAAGTGAGAGCCGGCCAAGCAGAGTGGCAAGTGGGAGCCGCCGGGAGCGTGGGACTGCCCGGAACGGGGGCTGCAAGTGTGCGGCCCGGCCCCTGTGCCACCAGGAGGCGCCGGACCGTGGGACAGCTGGGAACGGGGGCTGTGCAAGGGCGGCCCGGCCCCTGTGCCACCGGGAGCCGTTGGGAACGGGGGTGCGGCTTATATATGGACAAATCCCGTGGTCTTCCCAGCTACCCGGAAGTGCGGCTTATATTCAGGTGCGGTTTATAATCGTAAAACTACTGTAGTTTATTCCAAAACCTTTGCTTTGAACTCCTGAATTGGTCCCAGACACAATTAAATGTAATTTTTGCAAAACAACAGATCAGAGAATAAGGAAACCTTGTCATTCAGATGGGGAAGGGAGAAACTCTGGCAAGCATCCTGAAGAGAAAACCTGCTTATGGGAATGCCAATGTGAAACAACAGGAGCTCTGCTGACTTCAGAACTACAAAAACAAAGCTCATTTGACAAATTTACAGGATCAAAATTAGCTTGCATTAGATCATGCATAGAGGAAAAACCATCAGAATCTCTTAATAAAACTAGTTTGTTATAAATGCTTTAATTCTTCTTCCCCAGAATAGGTCATGTATCTTAAGCATACATTCAGAATTGAGAGCACAAAACGGCACTGATGATGGCCTACCTTCTAAGTGCTGAGTACAGGAAATCTGTGGGTCAAACATAGAACAGAAATCTTTGCCTTGAGAAATCTATTTGTGTCTATGCTATTTGCATCTAATTGTATTTCAAGTAATGGAAGAGCATTTAGGAAAAGCAGTACGCTTGTGTACAGTTTGGGCTAGCTTGGGTACAGTTTTGTTGGCAGCACTGCTCAAGTTTTGACTATTGATTTTTAAAATTAATTTGACCTGTTTGTAAAATGTGACAGATTTTAAAAAAATTGTCAGCTCTATTCATACACATTCACATCCTCCTACCTTGGAGAGTTCCATTCCCTCTTCTCCTCATCACCACATTTTCTTAATAAAAGATGAGTATTTATTATTACAGGAATACCTGGGGACCTCAGTCATTATTAACACATTGTCTCAGTCACTGTACAAACAGGCTGATGTAGACTATGCCCTGAAAACCCTGGACAAATGCTAGAGAAGAGAGCTATAACACACAACCTGAGCAGAGCAGTGATTTACAATTGTCATATAAATATCGCAATTATTTATGTTTTTTACAAGAATGCTGGGTAAACTCATTGGGAAGCAATTAGCCAGAAAAAGTGACAAAAGAGGTAGCAAGGATAAACTCCTTCCTTAAAAACTAGCAAAAAACTCAAGATAGTTGGTGGTGTACCAAATGTCCACACATGAAATATTTTCCTTTTACTGTTGCATTATAACAAATCCCTCAGAGAAAATGGAGCTTAAGAACTGGAAATTCTGACAGATAACCCAAGCACATGAAAGTAGTGCGGCTCCAGCTATTAAACACAAGCAGTAATGCTGTTCCCATTTTCTACGCTGAGCACCTCTGTATTTCATCTATTTCACTGGAACTTCTCTTCAGCTTTGGCTTAGACAGGGATAATTTACAGGACAGTCACTGAAGCAATGATTAAGACTTACCTGCTCCACTGTCATGGCCTGTGTTTGAGAAGAATGAGTGGAATCCACATAAAACCCAGCACCAGCAATAATATGAACTCCAGTTTCTTCAGCTAGTTTCTTCAAAGTATTCACATCCCGGCCAATTCCTGTAGTTGTGTTCTCCACAATTGTCCCACCACCCGCTGCTTTAAAATGCAGCAGCTCCTCCCTCACAGCATCTGTTTCCTGATACAAAAGAAGGTTTTCTTTATGGCTGTAAGGATTTTGCTTAATCCAAAACAAGTTCTTCATCTCAATGGGCCCATTAGACAAAGGCTCTTGGCCTGGAGAAGGTGGACAAAAGCAGCTGCTGTAGTTCATAGTCAAGTGTTCATGAGTCAATGTGTAGCCAAGACAGTCTGGCTCCACAGGGCCCAAGACAGTCTGCACTTTTCCGCTCAAGGAAGGCATTTTCCGTTAACAAAGGGGAAAAAAAGATCCTAAAGGAATCTGGGAAGGAAGAAGAAAGGAAACAAAAACATTTCAGAAAGAGCAGCGTTTTCTCAGGCAATTTCTGAAGTCCCTCCTCCCTTTTGCACATGTACCTACACTCTGTGTGTACTCACTGGGATGTTTCCAAAAGCTGCTCAGCTGGGTGGTCAATATGAAAAACAAGGCATTTATTTCATTCAACTCTGCTTGTATCAGTAGCCCAGCAACATAAACACATCACATTCCTGTACATGGAAATTGTCATCATTTATTGTGCTGCAGTCAGTATCACATTAAGATAAATGTTTCCAATTTAATAAAACCACTGTATGTTCATTTAGGATTCTTTGCTCTTCAGCAGCTGTCAAATTTTGTCAGCTTCAGCCACCAGATGAACACACTTGGCACCAAAGCTGAATATTCCTTACTGGTATGTTCAGTATATTTATCTGTGGCCTCCAAGACTGTGTCCCACTCACATGCTGAGGAAGCTGTGTGTGTTTGGGCACCTTCTCTGCCCCTTTCTGTGGAATGCAGGGGTGGGGATGATAATCTGCACCTCTGGCTTTAGCAGGGCTCAGGTTCTCATACCAGCGGCATTCTGGAGGTCTGGAACAGCCAGGACCACTCCTCTAAGGCTGACAACAGCTGCCAAAGACACTGCATGGCCCACAAACAGCGATGGAGAAGCCAAAGTGCTTCAGTGGGAAAATATTTCAGAATAGTTAAGAATAGACCTTAATCTAACAATTTATACTTGGTTCGGCATCTCGGACACTTTTAAACTCATCTTAACATCAATGAAACAATTTTATTTCTCAAAACCTCAAACAAGCCATGATAAACACTGAGGCTTCAGTTAGTTCATGTCTAAGACCCTGTGCCAGTTTGGCCTAACTCACTGCAGGTTAGAATTAATTGCAGCTCTCCCTAGCGGGATTTTGGTTTTTTTTCCTTTTGGAAGTGAGGGTAGTCCTGACTAACCAGTTCATTTTAGATCTTCCAGATGCTAGTCACAAAGGCTTGAGGATATATAGTTAAAATCCCTAGTCAACCAAAATCATCAGTTATGAAACAAAATACATGTTTAATCATGTCCAGAGGAAAGGACTAACTAGAGCATGCATTATTGATTAAAGAGAGAGGTCTTTCCCATTTCTGCATCCCTTTTACTGAATAATGTCATAAACATGGGTTTGTTACTAGCAAAGCCCTCAGAGGACATTTTCCTTTTAACTGCTACAGCTAATCTACCGGGATGACAGAAAAACTGAAATCTGAAGGGCACTGAACTCTACATATCAAAGGGCACAGGAACATCAAGATCTCTTTGGGGATACTTTGATCTCATGAGAGGATGTCACTGTCAGAGCACCAATGCACAAAAGTGACTCAGCCCCTGGAAAAGCCAGCTATTGCCAGCCCAGTGAAGTCTATCATGTTGGTGATCATTGTAATATGAAGAGTTGGCCATCCATAAAAAAGAGAAATTACTGACTTACTATGTTTATTTGCTGTGTGTAAAAGCAGACCTAGGAAGAACTATTCTTTCAGGAATTTCGTTCCTGAACTAGGATGTTAACTTGTTTGAGAAAGCAGAAGAATAATTGCTTTCACAGAAAAGACTGCTGGTTGATTAATAGGATGATTTATTTTTCTTCCAAACAAATTAACAAGTGCATGATTTCAGAAAATATTATTCTTGAGCAAATAATTAAAAGCAAAATACCTGTCTTAATCAGAACTGCTCCTAACTGCAATTCAATTAGGCAATCATTAATTCCATCCTTGAAGAAGGCTGGTGCTCTATCTAGAACAAGTCACTATTTTTAAGAAAGTTCAATGATCTGAGTCATTCTAATATGCACAACAAAGCAATCGACATAACTCCAAGCATCATCTTTGCTTTATTTTTTTGCCCCCCACCCCCCTTTTTTAATCTTAAATATCAAAACTCTGGAGTTCAGTAAAACCCTGACAGCACAGAGTGATAACTACATTGGATTCCCACTTCTCTTTCCCCATGTTTACTGACAATTTTCCAATCCATTTATTAAGTTAGCAAACTGAACCTATATACAATTAAATATACAAGTATTTAATTTCTTTTGATAAAGCTTGACACAAATCAATTACCAGTTCCCATGCCAGGTTTCTCTTGTAGCAGACACTTATCTGTTGATTTTTTAACTCTAGATTTCAGATTACAGCTCATATACAGAATTTACAGAACCCTTTGACTGAGGCCAAGGATTTTTATAAATATAAGAAGCATCACAAAAAATCAAAACCTACACAAACAACACTTAAAGTAGGCCTAATTTTATCTTCATAAAACATACATTAATATTAATGGCTGCTCTTGCTTACTAACACAATTTTAGAAACCCATCACTCTTAATAAAAAGAAGTATAAAAAATAAAGACAGTCAACAACCTGTGACCAGAATTATTTCTGAAACCACTGTCCTGGTATCTTTCCTACTGCCAGTCACATAAAGAGCCTGCCCTGATTATGCCACGATACATGATTCCTAATAAGATTCACTTCATGGATCCAGAATTATGTGTTTTTTGCAAACAGATTTTAGGTGCAAATAGCTTTCAAATGGATTTAGGATTCCTACTTAATTTAAGCATGTTACTAAAGGAATCACTGTTTGTGTGGTTTACTTATGATTTGCATGCCATGTTTTACACAGAACTTTCTTTCAAAAAAGTTTCTTCTTTCATACACCAAGGACTGCATTCATATCACCTAATTTAGCCATTTAAATGATGTATGTCTACTAAAGAACAATCATCTAGACCATTTTCGTAGTGGAGATGGAAGGAAATATCTACAGGCAATTCATCCAGCTTATTCTGAATGCCTGTAATAGGTCAGAAAAAGTCACTTTCTGTAATGTTATCCTCCTTCCATGGACTAAGGAGCGAACCAAGAAACAATCCAGGACAAGAAAAATATATTTTAGATGGCTTGGTATAGGATATGTGAATTATATTTCCTTAATCTTAACCCAGTCTGAGGGGATGGGAAAATGTGTTGATTCCTGTAATAGAAGATAAATAGGTGGGTTCATATATGGCAATAACAGTTACTTTGAGTTTGAAAATTGTGAATTTATGTGGTGGTATTGCCAAGGAGCTCCTGCACAGACCAAGACTTCTCAGCTCTGGGTGCTGTATAAAGAGAGAAATAAATTATATTTATTTCTGAAAATTACAAATTCAGCCTAAAAAATGAGAAAATTGCTGTAAGAGATAACCAAAACCTGTATTATTTCATAAAAGCCATGAAACACTACCTTATCATTTTTGTAATAAACTCTGGGTAAATCTTTATAACCATCAACTGTATGGTGCATAAAATACAACTCTCACCATTAGCCAGCTATGAAATCCTGGTGAAGTAAATATTTTTCCTAGAGTTATTGTTAAGAGAAAAGAGACTTGCTACTAAGAAGGTCATGGTGCTGCATTTGTGGCTCTGGTAAAAACTCCACTGAGTTCAATAGATGTTTTGCCTGAATACTGATGACAAGATTTATGTTTCTGCTTTTCCCATCTGAAACGTGCGCTTCAGTCATCGTGTCATTTTAATGGCCTTGTAATGGGAAGTCCCCCTAGGTTTGGATTAGTTGCTTCCTACAGTAATCTCATATTGCTGAAACACTATAATCACATAAACACAGTTTCCATATGCTAATTCTGCATTTGTTTTGATTCGGTAAGCACATTTTAATGGCATTAGCACAGATTCTCTGCAGACCGGTGTGAGAATCATTTCATTGTGGTTACATTACAATGTGAGATTAGAGCAACATTAAATCCAGATTGTTGTGACATAAAATTTACAAAAAAAGGCAGAAAGAATAGCTCAATGGGTATTAACTGCATCCAGAAAATGTTAAACACAGCTGCTACTTAGAAACAAGGGCTGCCCTGGCTGGATCAAGAGCATTTCAAGTGGGTCTTTCCTTTATAACCACACAGCCCTGGAAAATGTGATACAGCACAGGCTCGCTGTATGTTTACAGATGGAGGAAATGTTTTGAGTACTCAATCCTAGTCTGAGCAATCCCTACTGAGCATGGGAAAACTACTAATTAGAAATAGGTGATACATCTGTAGGAAATTACTATTAGTTAGTCTATGCTGTGTTATCTCATCATTTCCCACATGTAAACATTTTGTGACAAGGGAAAAAGTTAGCAAGACAAAGGAAGAGGAGAAGCAGAGGGTAAGAGAACATGTGTAGGCTATGTCAGGAAGAATTTTAAAAATTATATTTTCCTCTTCTCTCGTGTTTCTGCCAATCCTCTAGAGGTTTATAGAAAGGAAGGAACTCAATACTGCCTGCACAGCTCTTCCTGTTCCCCACCAGACAAGCAAGCTTTCTAACCTTTCCAGTGGATGGATGCCAGATCTACTTTACCTTCTTCAAAAATATATTCATGAGTGCTAATTACAGTGCAAACATGCCTGAAACCCAGCAATCCCTCAGACACGGATTTCAGTAAGCATGGCTTTTTTCGCTCATGCATGTTATCAGGGAAGCACAGCTACAGGAGCTGTGGAGCTGAGCTTGCCACAGCTGGCTGCCTGAGTGCAGCAGAAGGACAGAACTGCCATTTGCTCCAGGACAGATACACAGTCACCCAACATTTAGTGCAGCAATTCCCTGTGCACCAGCCACTGCAAAGGTGTCCAAGACCCATGACACTGTACTCCTACACAAGCACTCTCACACCATCACTACTCTGTGTTGCATGAGATAATAACACATCTTGTATTGCTTTTGATTTATTCTGCTCAAGAAACAGAATTTGAAAATGAGTAGAAGTACTGCAAAAATTGAGGTTTCTGGCAAACTCCTGTCTCTTCTGTAAAAACTGCAGGTATGCTGCTCTGAAGGTAGCAGATTATTTTCATTTAAAGTCATAAATGTTCTTCTCTGTCTTCAGAACTGACAGTGGTCAGAAGTAGTATTGGTCTTTTTCCTCTTCCAAAATGGAGCTACGAGAGTACCATGATTTACGGAACTTCAAGCTGACTCAAGGCTTTGTGTCCTAAGGAACGATGACACATGGGAGATGAGAGGAAGGGAACACTTAGGGTGCCTCTCTCCCACACAAAATGCTGCCTAACCCCACGGAAGCATATGCTCCAGCTCTGCCCTTTGTGGGGCACCTGCACTTTCCCACCTTTGGGTGGCTCTATCTTCATGCAACATGCATAGAAACCTCATAATTTCATATGTGTAAGCTCTTGATGGTAGAAATTGGCCAACAGATTCAAAGCCTAGAGAACTCTTGTGGGAATTATTTTAAAAGCATCATCTACTCTACTTTGCCACATTTTTTCATGAAACACGCTGTTCTGGAAATACTCAAAAGAGTGGGTTAATGTTGTGGCCTTCAGTAACCTACCTCTGGTCCCCAAACCATTCAAAAACATACTTCCTTGAAGTATGCTTCAAGAAAATGCTAAATATTGCTTTTCACTAAACTTTCTATAAATGGTTTTACACTACAAAAAACCTTTACACTACAGAAGTGAGAAGGAATACTGAAAGTAAGACTTTATATAAAGTTAGAGTATGTGCTATGAAAAAGAATTAGGAGAGTTTTAGCCAAGCCTTATATAATCCAACTATGATAGAGAGAAGTCCCAACAAAATATGCAGGTACACACACTCCAGCAGCTACATTGCTTGAGTAGTACTGTCAGTGTTCTGCAGTCTAAAAGCAAAGTCACTTAAACATTAAGAGAAATGTAAACACTAGTAGACATATAGGGAATGCCAATATATTGACCTCCTGCCCTCAGAACCTCCAAAAAGCACACTCAGATAAGGAGCTGGGTAAGTGAGAAGTAAAGTCTTTAAATGTTCACCTGAAAGGAAAGAGAAAATTCTTACAGCATCTTCCCTCTGTGGCTCAGCTCGTGGCAGACAGACCTTCCAGCATGGCATGGTTTGAGGGTCATGTTCTGGCTCTAGTCAGGCTTCAAGCCAGGCATATCCAAATCAGATTGCTTCCTTACAGCTGAACTGCCACACCAGGACAAGCGCAGTGTCTTGCACCAGTCTTGCAGGGAGGACAAACCTTGGGGACCAAAGCAAGCACGTGTGATTTGCCCCAAGAAGCAGAGTCCAAGTCACTTTGATTAGAGAACTTTGCACAATTTTTTTCCAATTTGGTTAAAGTTTAGCTGTTGTGACCAGAATAGTCAGACTTCTACTTCACCTTATTTCTGTGCAGATAACAGTCTCAACATCTAGGCTTCTCTGAGCAAAGTCACATTGAAGTTTCTCTTCCTCAGAGAGATCTGAGACCAGCATACCCTTAAGTGTTTTTTCATTAACATCTCTTAAGAAGAACTTCAGGGGATTTTACATTTTGGGCAGCTTCCAAAATTACTCCTGATAAAAGGTCAGATAAAAATTTTCCTCCAGGGTCAAACATTACATTAATTATATTTTACATGCACGCATAGTGTTTTTAGGCCAAAAATCAGAACTGAAGTCACATTATGCTATATGCAAATACGGGCTAAGTCCTGCATGTTGATACATACATTCATATTCCTAAGACTTAATGGACTCACATTTGCTTCTTGAGGGTTCTGGGGCACAAGCGCATACTCTCTTTCTTGCTAGGACAACAAGATGCAGGAAAAAAAGATTCCTTTTCAGGAATGCATATCCAGCCTTCATTCCGTCCAAATTTCAACTTTGAAACAAACATACATCTAACTCCACTCTTTGCTGTTACTCTCATTGTCATTCACTGGCCTTCTCTCTACTCAAGGTAACATACACATATTTTCACATGAGGTAAAAGCTGTAGTAAGCATGCTGGGTACAGTCCTACAGAGCCACGCCAAATCACTCTATGATCTTTACATGCAGAAATGCACCACACAAATCTAAACAATGGATAAGTGATATGCATTACTACCTCTTCATCAAGACTGAACATTACCATCTAGAAAAATTCAGATGAATGAACCCCAGTGTCAGCTTTGCCTCAGAACACACCAGATCCACTGAGACCTGGAAAGCCATGCACAACGGAAAACAGCATGGGGATTGGGTTTAGTGTCTCATTCAATATCACAGACTGCAGCAACAGAAATAAACGCGGACTTCTTTACTAGGGAGCGATGCGCTCAGATGTACAGAACTAAATTCAATGTCCCACTATTGCAGACAACTGTATCACAAAATTTGCAACCAATCAGAAGACCTAATGGGAAAAAATACCCTGAGAAAAGTCTTTGGACTGTGACTGTCCTCTGTGACTGTGTCAGGAAATGGAAGCTGTATGTTGTTCTTCTCTAGGTCCACTTCTCTCTAAAGAAAGGAGCCCACACAAGAAAAGTTAAGGGGAGTCAAAGGAAAGCTCAAAGCTGATGGATGTGGCTCAAGGAGTCTTTTACCTCAGAGACTGCCTTTACAGTCTGCATGCTTTTTCAGTGGTCAGTGGTCCACATCTTGCTTATACAACTCCTATTATTTCTAACCTCTTACCCCCACCTGGGTACAACAATGGAATTCTAGGAATAACCAACACACAAGCTGACAAAACTGTCAGGTCTCCCACACATCTTATTTCTTTTGCAGGTGTTGCTGAATTTTAAGTCTTAACCAGAACTGGACACAGAACCCTGTTTTGCCTTTTTGCATCACAGAATTTTCTGAAAGAAGATACAAACTCAGTATTTTTGTCCTGGAAACTATTATCCGTTTTTCAAAATATCCTGGCTACCTAGTCTGAAGTAAATAACAAAGAACAAAGTCCTGCAATAAAGCTTACAGAATACCAGAGTTCAAGCATGAAAACCAGTTGAAGATTTCCAGACCTATCTGAAAACTACCCATCTGCCAAAAGGTACACAAATCACAGCCAAAAAAGAGGTACAGTAGTTTCACGAATATAAGCCGCACCTTTTTCATTGAAGAATCCAATCTACCCCAGTGGTGCGGCTTATATTCAGGT
>VRYO01002734.1:20871316-20909002 GCA_009812075.1 Sialia sialis
CAGGGCAAAGACAACTGTGGGATAAAACAATTCTCCTTTTACATTTTGAGGAAAGAGGTGAGACCCCAGAAGAGCAGGAAAAGGGAGCAGTTCAGCAGGTAATATACCATTCTTTGATCCAACATCCTCCACAGAAGTTACTTTGAGAAAAACTGTGGCTTGGCTACACAAAAGTAGGGCTTCAGAATATCTCTGAGAAGAGTGATTCTACGCTTCTGAGATCCAAGTAAAAATTGTGATTTACTTAAAGCTGTCATCTAAGAGATGATGATGGTGGTCTTTCTTCTAACTTCCTTTTTTATCTGAGTAGTTAAGTACTTATGATACATATCCTAGCAAGTGTCAGGATAAAATGCTTTTCTTGGATTACTACCAGTATTCATATTACTATAAGACCAAAGACATGGCCACTGCTTAAAAAGCTTCTGAGGAAGCTTTTTAATTTGAGACCAGAACAATGACACTGAAGCAGAAAACCACTTTTCCAGAAATGTAGAAAATGTAAAAGAATTCAAAACTGTTCTGAATCAAACCAGAGACTTGAACCTTAGGTTTCCACAGTCTAGATGGATCTCTAAGTCCCTCATACCAGACAGGTGGCCAGTCTGATGCAAGCAGAAACCTCACTGTTTTCATGAACCTTAAGAAGTCTTGATATCATCTGACTGAAAAAATGAATGTGTTCAGTATTTCAAGTCCTGAAAGATGGGAAAAACATTTTAGGTCTACATCAAGCGAAATAAGGAAAAAAAAATTCACAGAATGTTCAGAGGCATAGTCCTTTAATAAACACAGAACTTACTGATGCCATATGCTTCACTATATACTGATTTTTATGTGTGAGAAGCAAGCTGATGGCTCCCTAACCACAGAGGGAAGATGTGACACTTGTTCCTGCTGCACCATGCACTAATTTAATAAGTTAGCACTGGTCACCTACATGAAATATAATTAAGCATCTGAATGCCATTGTTGCCATCTTTGATTATAACTATGAAAATGAATGTGATGATGGTGACAGGATGGCAAATATTATGTATGTTAACTTCCAAAACATGAGAGGCATTCATAATAATAAATGACACTTTTGTAGTCTTTCATAAAACAATCCCAAAGTACCTGACAAAATGATACAAAACTACTTATTAGAAGCATTGCTTCACCCATCACTGAAACACAGCCCCCAGCAGAAAGAAGGCAATAACCTTTAAACACTACAGAACATATTATGACAGAGGACATTGAATAATGTATCCAGTATAAAGCAGAAGGGAATTCCAGACAACTAAAACAAAATCTCCCAAAAGTAAGTGACTTCCAGCTAAAAATTTGTTTCATTCAAGAACTTTCACAAGGCTCTACCATACAGAAGACACCACCCTTAACAACAGACATCTGGAAAAAAAAAGAATCATGTTTACTGGTATCTTAGAGATCATACATTCTAATACTTGCTAGGCTCCTCAGAGTTCCTCACGACACAGGCAACAGGACCTGTGTGCCTCTACTTACGACCAAACTAACCCCAACACAAGACCTGCAGCAGAGGGGGTGCCAAAACCCCAGCAGTGGCTTTCCCACCGTGCTGAAGCACACTTGGAGAGGGAGCTGAACCTCCCTGGCTCACATTTGGCCTCCCTTCCTCAGCTCCCTGAGCCGGTGCCAGGGGAGCAGGGAACCTGTCCCAACAGTATCCTGGGACAGGCAGTGAAGCCCACGCCACGGGAACATGCATGGTGCAGGAATCCCAACAGGGCACACGGGCAAGCCTGGAGCTCTGCTGTTGAGCCCTGACAAGCTTAAGCAACTCTGGAAGCATCTTGCAGGGGGCTGCTGCTGCTGGTGCTTCCAGATGGAGAGGCAGCTGAAGGCAGGCTCTGAAGGTCCCAGTTTTGGACTGAGGCATTTGTTCCTTCACAGAGACACCCTCGGGAACTGACGGGAGAGGAGTACTAGAGAGGACGTAGTTCCAATATTTAACTTGTTATGGCTGCACAAATATTAATACCAGCACTAATAATAGCAGCATAGCCGCACTCACACAGTGAAGCCGCCTGAGCTCGGGGCTTACTCTGTGGGTAACTATCATCTGGTGCTGTAAAGCGCTTCTGCGGAGGAACTGCTCGTCCCCTCACACTCCAGACGTGCCGCGAGGAGCCCTGGCCCAACCCAGCGCCCTGTCCCGGCCATCCCAGCCCCTCGCCCTGCAGCCGGGACTGCACGGGCTGGGCCGGGCCCGCCGCAGCCCTGCTCCGCGGCCCGAGCCCGGCACAGCCCTGACACTACAGCCCTGGGCTCCCCGCCCGCCCCAGCGCCGAGCACCGCCAGCCGCCTCCCGCTCTCCCGCCTCCGGCCTTCCCGGGCCAGCAGCGGAGCGAGCGAAAGCCGCTCTCGTCCCACAACTCGGGGTAAGTTTCCCGGCCCGGCCGCCCTGTGGGGCCGAGGGCAGCAAGGGCGCGCCCGGCACGGCTGCGGGCCGCGGGAGGTGGCGGAGCGACCCTGCAGGCACTGCCCAGACCCCGCTCGCTCACCGCGCCGGCCGGACCCTCCGCCGGCAGCACCGCACCCCGCAGGGCCCCGGGTGGCACAGAGCCACGACCGCCCGGAGCGGGGCGGGACTTCCCGGGGACGAGAGCGAGTGGCGGAGCAGGCTGGGGGTGGCGGAGCCTGGGGAGCCCAGGGTGCTGGGCGGGAGAACGGCCGGGGAGCGGAGCGCTGCCCCTGTTCCCTGAGGGAACCCGCCCCGCTCGCTGCCCGCTCCCGGCCCGGAATTCCCGCGGAGCCAAGGGCAGCCGTGCCTTGTGTCAGCTTTGGCTCCCAGTACGAATGAGAGTCGGTGGCTGCCAGCATCCTGCCTCCTTGTGCGTACCCCCAGTTTACACAGGGAGGAGGCTGGAATCCACTGAGTCATTTTGGCGAGGCGCGGAGGGGTGGGAGTTCGCGCTGAGTGCTTGGGCTTCCAAGAGTCCGTATTTTCTAATCTGTCCTTCAATGCAAATAGGAAGGTTTGAAGAAGCACTTCCACGTGTCTACACACAGGATGGCAGCTACTGGTTCTGGAAGAAAGTGCAAGTCCAGAGTATGAAATGAAAACACAGCTAACGCCAGCTTAGAATCATAGAATCATTAAGGTTGCAAAAGACTACCAAGATCATCGAGTCCAACCTTTGACTGAACACCACCGTGTCAACCAAATCTTGGCACTAAGTGCTATGTCACATTCCTGGGCAGTTCATTCCAATGCTTTTTAACCCTTTCAAGAAAGATTTTTTTTCTGATGAAGAATTCACCTTCAGAATCCTTTACCGAGGATATAAAAAGTATCTTATTTACCTAAGGCTCACAGCATCCAGTGTGGTACTATTCCATTCTATGGAAGGGTGAACATGCTGGCAACATGACTAGCAAAGGCAAAGGGGCAGAATTCCTCTAGCCCCCACACAAAGCCGAAGTTGAAGCAAAGTCACCCAGTGAATTGTGGAGACGTAATCTGAAGTCAGGAAGAGGACCTCAAGCTTGTCTGGGAGAAGGACTTACTCTTTTCGTTGCTATCTGTTCTACTTTGACTCTTCCTTGTTCCCATTTGTAACAGGCTGGGGCCAGCACTGCAGCATGATGCCTACAAATGGATTCTTGTGTGTCTGCCTTTAATTTGGCCTGGGAGAGGTGGATCCTAGCTTTTCAGATCTCAGATATTCCTGTGATGCAGAAAGTGAGTGGGCAAGACTGGGAGTGAAAGCCAATGCACGCTGGTGCATGGGCCGTTTATCATCTGTCTTACAGTGAAGGACAAAAGGGGAGGTAGTGGATGAAAAATGAGGAGGGAGCCAAAGTAAACAACTTTAGAGAGGTAGGAGGTAAAAGAAAGTTGTTCTTTTATGCAAGTGACAGAGAAATGAAGTTTTGGCTTAAAAAAAACAACCAAAAAATGGTATTTTGAGAATACTAGACCTGAGGGTTAGAGTCACAATGACTACTGATATTGGTGTGGGGAGGACACAACCTTTAGGATTTCAACTAAAGGGAAATGAATGCACAATACGAGAAACTAAAGATAAAGACAGTGATGCAAGTGAAATGCTTGGGATCTTTTGAATTAGCATCCACTCACCAGGAACGTGCAATAGTGATTAATAGAAATAGATAGCTGGAGTTAGGCTGCTGGGATGGTTCCAGTTGTCCACATCACTTGTTTTTATTTGCTTCTCATATGAAGTCAAGTGAGTAGGGGTCCTGCAAAGATTAAGTGGAGCTATGAAGGCCTGTCATTTCTAATGGCTTGTATTTCAACATGTTCATAATGCTGAGAAGTCAGTGCAGAAGAAATTATGTATGAGAGCTATGTTAAAAATAGTCATGCAATGCTTTATGAAACATAATTTGTCACTGGCCTTATCCAACCTGTTTTGAAGATTTGTGATGAATTTTACATAAGGCCTGCACTTCTACATCTTTTGTATTTTAAAATATGCAAGCAGTATTAAAACTTGGGTAGGTACAAAGTAAAATCATATTCAATCTGCATTTTTACACATGCAGAATGAGCTTCTCTTTAAAGCAATCTTCACAACATCCAAAGCAAAGTATGATACTATATTTTTGATTTTTACTTCCTTGATTTCAACCTGCTACAAAACAGAGGCTTGTAAACATAAAATAATGGGACTGTCTCATTCAGACCAAATGCATAGTGAACAATGAAAACAAGTCAGCAGCTGGCAGTCTGTACATATGATACTTGGTTCACAATTCAGGTGACATACAACCTTGTGTAATGTATCCGGCATTTGTATCCACTTTTCCAAGTCTGAAAACCAGGTTGTGGTCTTTCTAGAAATATTTAATTGGTTTCCAGATTAAATAGTTCATGGAATTGGGGAATCAACCCACCACCCTTGCCCCCGAAACCTCTTAGCTATACAAACAGCAGTGGCAGTTGTCAGTAACATCACAAGCTATAATACCCACATTGCACAGTTCAGAAGAAGAAAATGTATTCTTTATTTTGCCACGTCTGCACTAAATCAAAGCTCGATGTCAGTAGGTTTTGTAGAAATTACAGTTTATTAAATCATGTCTGTGCTTTGCATCATGACGTGCCATGCACATCAATCATGCCATGAGCAGAAGGAGCACTGAAGCCATTTGGGACAATGGTAAACTCTGTCCACTGTTTAACAGTAGACACAAAATAAGGACCAAATACTTGCCATGCTTGAGGTTCAGTAGCCTCTCTTCTCTTTACAAAAGGTATATGAAGAAGAGAGTAGACCAATAGTTGCGACATCAGATGTTGGAGTCAGTGAGACAAGGGCTTGCCTGCCAGAATGAAGGAATTGAATTAAAGCCCTTGGATGGATTGAAACATGTTAAGCCACCAACACATAGAATGGGAGTTTAGGTAAAAGAATAAGCATAAGTTTGAGTGTAAGTTTAGATGTAAGTTTGAGTTTTAGGATAAATAAGTAAGTAAGTCAGTCAGTAAGTAAGTTTCAGTGAGAGCTGCAGTGTTTTTAGTAAGTAAAAGGTGCATATACCAGAGTAGAAGAACAAGTTCTAGTGAAAGATACTAATGTTTCAGTGCAGGCTCCAGAAGCTCGCTGCTAGACACTACTCAGACAAAGTAGAATTTCAGTGAGAATATTGCTTACATTTTTCAGATAGAACAAGATATATCGTATACATAGTTTATACATATTGTAACATGTTAAGAAATTAGAATTCTTATAGGTTGAGAGGTAGTGGTTTGAATTTACATGTTAGCTTGTTGGAAAAATCCTAGATAAGATTATGTATTAGGGAGAGTTAGTGCTTTTTGCTTTTGCCATCGCTTTTTGCCATCGCTTTTTGCCATGTCTTTGCTGTGCCTGCCAGCGTCTCCAACACCCAAGAAGAAGACAGAAGCTCCAGCAGCAGCACCAGCCTCTCTGGGACCCCCGGGGATGGCTCCTGCTTTTGTTTGGGACTTTATGCTAACAACTTAGCATGGACTTTAATGTCTATGACTGTGCCTTTGAAGACTGATGCACTTTTACAATAAATAACCTTTTTAGCAACTATTAGATGCTTTAATCGTTTAGAGATAACCTGGAACGAAGCGTGCATCGAGAGCACCGGGGGCTAACCTCACAATCAGGATTGGGTGACCTAGGGGAAAGTGTTCTCAAGGGTCCATATCCAGAGGGTGCATAGATCCCCAGAGCGGGTGGGTTTTCCCAGAGCAGAGAGGCTGTCAGAGCCACTGCCACCTGGGTAGTTATGGAAACAGTTGAGCCACTGCACTGGGACCCCAGGGAGCAGGACCCCTGAGTGATCTCTTCCAGACTGAAATCTTCATCTCAGGGCTCAATTTCTCAGGTGATATAGAAGATAGGAAAACCATGCCATGTTTTAGTTTTACTCAGAACAATTGATAAGGTTTACACAAGCTTAAATGCAATATTTTTCTTCTTTGAAACAAGCCCCTTTTGGGGGCCAGTGGTAACAGTAAAACACTACAGCATTCATTAGGCTCAGGGAAGTTGTGGAGTCACCATCCCTGCAGGTATGTAAAAGACATGTAGATGTGCTGCTTAAGGACATGATTTAGTGATGGCCTTGGCAGTGTTAGGTTAAGGTTGGACTCAGTGACCTTACAGGTCTTCTGTAATCCAAAAATTCTATGGTTTTATGATTCTAGTGTGACTGGAAAACCAGACAAAATTTCAGGTACAATATCATGTTGTGAGTTCTTCTTCTGGTATGACTTGAAGACAGTAAATTCTAGTTTGCTGTAATAAAATTTAATGTCTGAAGGCCCCAGATTACTATTACTCTTTCTTCAGAAATACAGTAAGCACAGAAAGGAAAAAGAGGCAGGATGTAATTCAGGCACTATTTGTGCAAGGGCTATTGCAAACATAAGCATTTGCACGTGCTGTTGGGGAATGGAAAGTGAAAGTATTATTTGTGCACGTGCACAATGTAACCCACAAGTTGGTTGGATGAATAAAAAGGAACTCTAGAGCATAAAACACACTGCAGAGATAATTCATTCAAAAAGGGTAAAAGAAGAAAAAATTAATCCTCCAGGGAAAGCCTTTATTGATCATGCTCTTTCCAAAGGTATTCCATGAACTCAGGGAGTTGAGAAGAATAATTTGCTTGTGGACCTGGCGTGTGTCTGTTGCTCTTAAATGACAGACAAGACTCCTATGAATGCAGGACATGAATTGTATGGTAATTAGGGTTTTTAAAACAGCCATGACTATTTGGAAAGGGCTTCAGGTATTACTTTTTTTGTTTAGGAAATGGAGTTTTATTGATTAAGTGTTATTCAATGATGACAGTGACTTTTAAAAAAAAATTCTAATGAACTGAAGATGTAGGTACCAGTCTGAGTGTTAAATTGCAGATGCTCCAAGGAACAAATCAAAACTAGAAGTAGGCAGTACATAATATTTAAATAGAAATAGCACAAAGGTATTCATTAACAGCAAAAGTAAATATGTCTCTGGAGGCAAAAGGCAGAGCAGTGTTGACTTTGACTAAAGACTTACTTAATCCTACATTCTTAGTTATTACTTGAGTTAGTGGAGGGTATTTAGAAAAAGCTAAGCTAGGCTGGTCATTAAGAAAGTTTGTAGAATTCAGCTTAATGTTATTTCAGAATACCATTTCATTCAATTCTCTCAGCACCTTCATCTGTTTTTCTTTTGACAATGCTAGAAACACTAAGCAGCTGCTATGATGGTACCTCTCCTGTTATCTTGTTGATTAATATTTTAGGAGCTATTCATTTTCAAGCTTTTGTTTGATCCGAAAACAATTTTTTTTCCCAGAAAGCAGTATGGAGACTGGGAGTCTGTAAGCTTCTGTAAGTATTCCTGGGAGTCTGTAAGCTTCTGAGGTGTTTCAGTAAAAAGTGCATGTTCACCTTCTGTGTTAAGAGAAATTTTTTCAAAGACATGTACATAAGTTTGCTGGATCTAGCTGACAAGTGACTGCACAGACTTTTAAAAGAAAATGACAGATTAAAGTCACGTATCATCTCAAACTGTAGGTGTCGTACTGTTGATGATGACACAGTAGAGGAACAGAAGAAGGAGAGGAATGAAAAGGAACAGAGGAGAGGAAAGATTCACTGGGAGAGTGGAAGATGGGCTGATGGGGCAATTTGCATAATTTATAAGGACTGCTGGTCAACAGCAAGATTCCCAAATAAACATTTCCAGCTCGTCTCAATAAACATTTTTTTACAATGCAGGAAAAAAATAGAGTAAATTTTACTGCTTCACTCGCTGTTACTGATTTGAACATCATTTTATAGTACTATGTGGAGGAAATTTTGAAACAACTGCTGTTTTGTTTCCAGCTCAGTGCTAGGATGACTTCATTCAGTATCACAAAATTCAAGCTTATTTCTGCTGGTGATCAGTGATAACACACATGAGTAAACCAAGAGTTGTCACTTCAGCCTGCCACTTTACCTTCATTTTTTTGATAAATCCCAAGAGCTGCAGATAAATGACTTTGATACCATCTGTACTTGCAATTAGTACCAAAGTTACAAATATGTTCATGTGGCTGTAATTGAGGGCAAAACTTGAGGCTGCTAGATTTCAATTCACTGTACAAACACAATTTCTTCCAGTTATTTGACACCTTTTAAACTTTATGTCTTTAATGAGAGAAACTGAAAATGAGAAAACTCCCTAATGAGGGGAATTGAAATGGAGATGGCTCTAAAGGCTCAAAGTAAGCCATAAAAGGAGGCTAGACTGTTTTGTTTTCCTACTAACTCACTGGATCAAATCCTATCTCCTTAAATCAGTTCCCTACCTCCCATTTCTTTGTTGGAAACACAATTTGTTCTTTATTCGCCTCAAATTCCCATTGCTTAGGAGAAGGGCTCTGAAGGTCATGAGACTGCTTATGTTTAACAAAAGATAAAATTTGGCTTACCAGCCTTTGGTTTATTTGCTTAAAGTACATTTAAATTTTGTTGAAATAAAACAAAATAAGTTGTTTCACTGTTAATCTGGGCACAGGAAGATGCTATAAGTAGTGCTCTTTAAACCTAGGATCGAATTTAGGGGCATGGGTTCAGGTCTTCTATGCCCCATTCTCTAAGTAGGCTTTTGAAATTAGTGAGAACACTGCCCTTGTTCATCCAGATGGTTATTGAATTATGAACATTATTTAATAGAAAATACAACTGATGGCAATTTAGAAGCGTATGAAGTTAACATGAGACATTCAGGCTGCAATCCAAAGTGGAACAGATGGATCTGAAATTGGTTAATGCTGGATCAAGGAAAGCTGAAGTATTTGTACTTATTAATGCTATCTGGCTTACCCCTGGTGATCATGATGCACCCATGCGTGCCTTTGCTTGCCTGGACTTTGTGCTAAGGTAGCCTGATCCAAGGAACTGCACCATCAGCAGAGGAGTTACCACACAATGCCTTTCACCACTTCTCTGTTGAGTAAAACTTTTATAATTCTGACTCCAGCCATCCACGTACTGAAAGTTTTATTTGTAAGGACTTCTTCTTGTAGACTTATGTTATTTGTCTATTTTTTTCAGAAGTAGGGTTTCTTTATTTTCCCATCTTGCAGCCTGGCCACCTGCTACCACTTCAGCTTTAACTTCATCTTCTTCATCTTTTGTTCTTGCTTGTTCACCTACTTCTTGTTTTGACCTGTCTCTCTAAGTAATAATAAGCATACATCTTTCCATGCTTCAGTGTCCAGCTTCTTGCTCTGCTCTATCTTCTCAGTTTTTGCTCTCTGTCATGGCTCATGAGACATACAGTTCAAAACTTTCTTTTAGAGAATGAAAGATATTGTATTTTCTCCAGTCTTTCTCTAACTCCTCACTTTAACCTTGAGCTTTTCTCTGATTTTTTTTTTAATAAATCAATGCCTACCACTAGACCAAATAATTGCCTCTCCATACAATGCAATATATTATTATTTCATATTTTATTAAAAATTTGTATTAATTTGTGCTTAAAGCAAAAATGTAATACAGCTTTAGGCCTTGCAAAATCATGTTTGGGAGATTATGGAACAATTGTTCTGATCCGTGAAATTAACTACTGAACAATAATCACAATCAGATTTACTACACTAAAAGGGGATTCAATTAAAAATTTAAATGCCTGAGAGTTTTACTTTCTGATTTGCAGAACTGAAGCTTACTCTTACCAACACTGACTGTATTGCTTTCCCTAACACATGTGTTGAGGACAGTAATTTACACTGGAATTCTCTCTTTACTGCCTCTCTTTCTGGACATCAGCTTATTTGAAGGGACAGACTCTCCCACTCCTACCCTGTTGTCATATTTTCAGTCACTAATGGTGCTGTGATGGTGGGTCTGTAAGTGATCTGGAAGGTACCCCTGGGATCAGATTGCTGTTTAAGAATTGAGTCCTGTCAGTTTGCCTGCCCTGCCAAGAACTTGCTTTTATCTACAGTAATTGCTTTTAGAGCTGGATAGCGAAGAGGCTCTTCTCTGAGACTCCCATGTTTCATCCTTGCTTGTGGCAGACTAGTTTCACAGCTTCTCCAGCCCATTTAGGAGTCATTTTTCTTTCACCTAGTGGATATAAATCTGCTGCATTCTGCCTACAATTGACTGTCCCTCTGCTTTGCTTTAGGACTTGTCCATTCAGCACTGCTTAATGATCCTGATCCTGCAATCCCTTGGTGTTGACCATAAGTTGACTGGGAGAGGGGTCAAGTGTGAGGCTGACTGATAGAAGTAGAAATGACTGCCCCTTTTGAGTCCAACTGGGGTGAGCAATTTCCTCTGGCTTGCTCAATCTAAGATGCAGCTGCAGTCCATGCTATTTAAAAGCAAATGTTTACAGGAGAGAAACAGTTTTCACAAGGCAAACCATTTTCTCTGGTTCTAACAGATTTTCTAGTTATTGATCAGCACAGCTACTTCTTGAAAGGGAAAGAAAGAGCTCACTGGGGTGAGCAGCAAGGTGGCAGAATTTACACTGCATTAATTTGTATGATACCAACTGTATACTCAATGGTATTGCTTCCAGTCAAATTACATAGATGTAGAAATTTCAAGGCTGACTACTGTCACTTCCAGGGGTTATAGTGGCTGCTGGGGATTGCTAGAGTCAGGATGACCTGGATTCACCATTTTCTTACATAATTCCTCAGCTGCAAATTTCTAATAGGGAAAGAATCTGGCTTGAAAGTAGTTCTCTTCTGTGTTGTGCACACCATGCAGGAATTGATGTAGCCATGGGAAAAGGGGAAAACTGACAGCTCTTCAAGAATAACTAACTGGAGATCAGACAAACAAGTAAAAGGGATTTTCTCCTATTGAACGTTTGTGGGGGAACAGGACAAAAAAAACCCACCCTTTTCGTTTTTACTTTGCATTTACAAGGAGATCCTGGAGTTTTTACATCTATATAGTTTTTACTCTTTAGTCATGTGCCTGCTTTAGACAACACTTTGCATCAATAATTCCCCTGATCCTGCATGTGGGAAGACCTGTGCTCCCATGTGGAGTCTCACCATTTTTAACGGTGTGCTGTGTGGGCAAAGGCAGCTCTCCCTAGAGAGAAACTTTCAGCTTGAGGTGCATTAGTCAGTCTTCTCTGTTTGTGTTGCTCTTGCAGGTAAAATAAAAAAAATAAGAAAAAATAAAAAAGGAAGATGAGAGGTAGCAAAGAACTGAAAGCCAGACATGCATTCTCATCCACATGCATGAGGAAATACACATGCACAAAAACAAAACAGACATTAAAAGGAGCTTACCTGCTTAATTTTTGTATTCTCTAAATTATGAGCTGACAGTATCCCCTTTGTATCCTGCAAGGCATTATCAATTGCAACATCTTACAGGGAGAGATTTCTCATTTTCCCATGTTTTGATTTCTGAGGTTAGAGCTACAGTTATTTTATATGTACATTTTAATTTTTTATTCATATTGGCTGTTGAATCATAGTTTTACATCCACATGAAGAAAGTCAAGGACAGTTCTCTTTCAGTTGAAAACATTCTTTCTTTAAAAATCTGGCTGCTGAGTTCTTTGATTTATTGCCTTGTTGGACAAGATACCAAGTCTCATGCTACAATGTGCCTATTATGAACAGGAGTGTTTTTTTCTCCTCTCTTAGTGAGAGATAAATCAGAAGAGCTTGCATTTTCAGAGGATAACTTACAGTTTCTGAATATTTTATTAATTGTCTCAGACAGTGTACTTGAGATGCTGTACCTGCCTACTTAATTGCCTTGCACAAGCTGTAAGTCTGAGTTCTTATATTGTAATGCAGATTGTATAATCACCTGTGCAAAGGAATGTGAAAATTCTACTTGGTGAAATCCCACCTCTTATTTGTACCAGTGACAGCAATCATACATGGAAGCCAATGCTTATAGAGAGATCATTTTCTGGGGAAAAGAGATGGGACAAACTAAGAAATAATAGGCCCATGTTATGAATTTGGGGTATATTTTTGTTTCCTGATTGAAAAGTCTATCAATTCAGAAATATTAACTTGGTACGTTTAATAAAATTGTCTTTAGAATGTGTGCCAGTTTGCTAGAAATATGCATACCCAGTTCCAGCTATTTGTGTTCTAACAATTTGTGGCTGCCTGTATTAAATTTAGGTGAATATTTTCAACTCAGAAATAATTGCATGCCAGAGTTTTTGACTCAGCCAGACTCAATGTGATTTTCCAGCCGGTAGCCCTCAAAACACGATCCAGATGATGATCCTGATCACAGCTTCCTTTCAGTCACATATCCCTTAACCCAGGGACCTGGAGAAGTGGGTGCCTCCTTTTACAAGGACACCTTTAATTGCTGGAAAATATGGTGTTCTGCAAAAGAGCAGGGGACTTGTTGCTAATTTCTCTAAAGTACCTTAAATAGTTACTTTGTCTAGAGAAGAAGGAATTCAGGGACTGTCTACTGCTCTATCAGTTTTGCTGTTGGGAGCGAAACAGAAGCAATACATGGTAGGTCAGCTCCAAAATATGTCTTCACAGAAAATAGAGTGGAGAGCAAAGAGCCATAAAAAACCTTAAAAAAAAAGCTTTGTCATTGCTTGCATCTGAACTTGATGAAAAAAATCAAAAACAATCTGCTAATATTTAATAGAATGAAGACTGAGATAGTCAAACAAGTACTAAGCAAATGTTCTGAGCCATGTAAATATCTCTATGATTGATATCTCGAAAGCAGCTGAGCTGATCTCATGTAGCATCAAAGAAAGGTATGAATATATCTTTAGGACTGTTACACCCCTAGCCATCCTCCCACAGAAGGACCCTATTAAGTCAAGGTAAATTGCACCAACGGCCGTAAAGTGGTGCCTGTCTGTTCTAATTTTTTTGATACAGCAAGTTGAAGTTCAGTGTGATAGTGATAGTACTGACCTATTAAGGGTGAAACTGATAGGAAAATTCAGTTGTCACCTACAGCGTTGTTATAGTGGTGCGTCAGAAATGTTCTTTTCTTGAACCATTCTTGCTTGAAAGAAAGGCAGCTGGCCCCTCCTTTCACTGTCTAATTAGATAACATTGGTACGTTTCACTACAAGGATGCATTGTAATGAGGTTCTTTTTAAAATGTATTTGGCAGCCTGAAGACACTATCAGAGCAAATTAGTGGTGCTTAGTGCTGCATTTGAACAGTACCTTTTCAACTGATTTGAAAACGGAGTCAATCCACACTCTTAGTGGTTTATCACAAATCAGTACAACTTTGCAGTCATTTTGCTGAAAATGGCTCAGTTACTTTTCCCTTCTTAATTTTTTTGTGTGAATTTCATGTTCATGAAAGATGCCAAATTAAAAGCCCCGGATATTTTCCCCTTTTTAATTTTTTTCCCCCAGTGGAAATTCCAAGTAGCAGCAGTGAGAATTCAGTGTTAGCTGCCCTAGTAATGTGACATTTAGTCAACCAGCCAATGGAAGGAGAAGGTAGTTCAGACACATGCAGGCTGGGTGTTTGCCTGTCCTGCTCACACTGCCTCAGCAGGAGCACTGCAGTGCTCTGTGGCATTCATGACAAGTCTTTGGCTTTTCCTCACACAACTTTGCCAGGTCTGTCACTTGCTATAGGAAAGTGTTTTGCAAAGTTTGATTAAAAGTACTGTTGATGGCTATGTAGTTGTATTTGATCTTGAAGAAGACAATGGGCTACCTTCCTTAATGTATTTACTTAAGCAGTCTATTAAACTCACATTCTCAATGTCCATTATGTTAATTTTGCTAAAAGCTCTCTGCTAATATTCTCTTTTGCTTATATTGAAAGTTGTCGGATGGTGATCAAGTCCTCCTGTAACACTTTATAAAGCCAGGTAAATCCAGTACATGGCTTCTGTTTTATGTATCAAAACATGCAGATATCTGAGGTTATTTCCATGTGTGTTTAAGCGACTTAGGATGTAGTGCCTCAACTGATAGGAACATATTGTTCTAATGCAGGCAGGACTTCACATTCCAAGAGGTATATTTTTGCAACCATGGTATAGCAGGTGTCCAGCTTTGCTTCCTTCATCCACTTAGAATTCAATTGTGTAAACCTTATACCTGAGTACTTGCACCATGAATAATTTATTTGAAGATGTCAGTCAAACAGTCAGCAGTACAAATACTTCCAAATGCACCTGCAATTGATCTTGCAGATACAGAAGAAAAAATGGTTTTCAGTGCAGATGAAAATATCCAAAATTTTTTCCTTAATTACAGCTTCAGGGGTTTTGTTGTTTCAAGTTTTGGGTGATTTTTTACATGTGCATATGGCTGGAATAGGGGGAACAGAAGATTTTTAAAACTTCACTTTGGCAAAACATCCAGGCAGGAATTATTACATAACATCAATAGATTCACAATAGGTTTTTCTCGAGACTTGAGATTTAGATTTCCAATCTAGTGATACAATTTGCTCCTATGCTTAGTTGATTGACCAAGAACCAAGTGAGGCTTATAGTGCATTTTTTTGGCACAAAAGTTTTAGTGAAAGCAGCAGTAATTCCTCTACCAGCTGACTTGTGATCCAGGGAAACCATGGGTCAATACTAGGAGTAAGGGGCAAAGCAAAGCAGAGGTCAGGGCTCAGCTGTTTAGTCCTTCATTTTGTAAGCTCTTGGATCAGGAGAACATTCCTTTTTCTCAGGCCATCAGTATGTTAGCACTGAATCTTGGTGCACTGAAGCACCCAGGAGTGTGTCTTCCTTTGCTAGGAAAACAGAATTGTGCAAACCTACAGAATATACCAGATCTGCATTAAAGCAGCAAATAGTACAGTAATTTCACGACTATAAGGCGCAGCCTTTTGACTAAAATTTTGATCTAAACCCAGAGGCGCGCCAATCCGGTGTGCCTTATATATGGACAAAGTTTGGACATTTGCCAACCTGGAAGTGCAAGCTGCGGACCTGAGGAGCTGAGCCGCGAGAGCTGCGCCAGCTGGCACTGGGGGCGGGCGGGGATGCTGGGGCCGGCAGCATGGGGAAGGCGCCTGGGGCTGCATTTAAAGGCTGCACCGATCTGTGAAAAATATTTGCAAATTGAGCACCTGCCAGTAAACTGCATGATCACGTGATTCTGTAACTAATTTGTTACTTTGTTGCATGTGGATCCTCGCTGCAAAAAAAAGCAGACCTTATAGTCCGGTGCGCCTTATATATGAACAAAGTTCGAAATTTGCCGACAACCCGGAAGTGCGCCTTATAGCCCAGTGTGCCTTATGGTTGTGAATTTTTGCTGTATTTTTTTCAATATGTTCAGGAGACCTTCCTTTTGTGTAGCAAAGTTGTCTGAAAGATGAGGTCTTTGGTCTAGGCTGCTGGTAGTCCTACAGCTTTGAGTGTGTATGCATGGGCTAGAAAGTGTGGCAGGTATTTGTTACGCTGTCCAAAACCCTGGTAATAGGTTTGGATAAAACATTCTTATCTTCAAGGCTTGGAGTATAGTTTAGTATCACTGTGCACAGTTAAACAGCTCTCAGGTTTCAGATGAGAGCTGTCTGTAGTTTGCCACGAGGCATGTGTTGAAAGAGCGTGTAAATCAATCTGGTGTCTCACTGTAAGAAAGGTGCTTCATTTAAATTAAACCTGTGCCCCTAGCGTCTTTTAATGGCAGACTAATGAAACAGAGCTGGTTTGCGTAACTGGGAAAGCAAATCCGAGCAAATGGTCTCATTTGTGATGTAAAAATGTAGACACAATTTACTAATAGCAGCTAAAATATTAAATATTTCAAGAAACTTCCTCTCCTGAAAACAAATTGGATTTTTGGGTGCAATCCAGCTCATTCTAATGTGGATTTTCAAGACAAGGCTGTTTCCTCATCCTGTCAGAATATTCTCATTTTCTATTTCTTTACATAAAATGTCTGCATTTCAGATGCCTGAGAACCAGCGGATGCCGACAAAGAGGATTTCCTGGATATCTGAACCCAAAATTTAAGTTTTGCCCCCATAGTAGACTGACCATAATATTTACCTTTCCTAAATCTCTTGTTTTTAAATAAATTTACAAAGGGAAGGGAAGGGAAGGGAAGGGAAGGGAAGGGAAGGGAAGGGAAGGGAAGGGAAGGGAAGGGAAGGGAAGGGAAGGGAAGGGAAGGGAAGGGAAGAGAAGGGAAGGGAAGGGAAGGGAAGGGAAGGGAAGGGAAGGGAAGGGAAGGGAAAGGGAAAACTTTGTTCAAAGCAAGAAAGCTTCAGAAAATATTCTTACTTGCAATATGTGTAATACAAAATTAGTTTATATTTTTGAAACATTATTCATCATGCTTCTAAGTGCAGCCTTTAGGACAACATATTAAATAATTAGTGGTAAATGCATGCTGAAATAGTCCTATATATGCAGTAACATGAATCTGTTCAGGTCAGACACACAGACTTTGTAATTGCTGCATTTATGAAGTTGTAGTCAAAGTTATGAATTATACTTATTTGCTGATATTAAGATATTGTTCAACAGCAGTAATGCCTGAATAGGCTGAACATTTGCAAAAACAAATGAATGTTCCACAGTTACATTAAAAAAAAAAAAAAGACTGCCTTGCATTTAATAGATTCATCACAGAAGATGAGTTTTAGACATTCATGGGTTTTCCAGAGTAATGCTCTTCTTAATAAAATTTTGATTTTTTAAAAGAGAAAAATTCTTTACTTTTCACAAATAAAAATATTAATATTTACAATTGACCACTGTTCACAGTGGTTTCTTAGAAATTCATTTATGAACTTGAAAAAGAAACTGAGAAAGCAAGACTGATGTTGCCTTCATCACCTAGAATTTGGACACTTGGTCTCACAGAATGTGAAAATAATTATCTGGCAGAAAGAAGATATCTGTTGCTATTCAATTGTCTTGCTAACTATTTTTGACTCATCAGAGAAAGAATATTGAGGTGATAAGGTGAGGGTGTGATTCAGTAATTCTGAAAATGACATAGGAATCCCAGCAAACAATGAAAAGAAGCCAAGACCCCAATGTGATGCAATACAGCAATGTAATTCCTGCATGCTTACATCTGCCATTATCAAACAGAAGTAGGCAGATGGAATTATCTCAAATCTGCAGTGACATTGACTCAAGAATTATTTGACCATTCCTTCCCATCTTGTCTCTTCACAAAAAGCACAAAAACAGCGCAAAGAAAAGTTACAAGGAAGGTTGAAGGAAAATAGTAAGAGAGCCATGCTTAATCCATTAGTTTTTCAAATATATTTTCAAATATTTGTTAAGGGTAAGATTAAAATATATTATCCTTTTTTCCTTAACCTTTAATTAAATTGTGGTAGCTGGTTGTACATAACTCTTCATCTGAGAAGGCAAAAATAGTGAACTTGAACTAGACAAACTCAGATTAAAAATAATACCCTGTTGTTTAACAAGTGAGAGTAATTCATCCCTCAAATATTTTATTAAGGGAAAGAACAAAATATCCACACTTTGACTGTAAATCAAAGGACATATTTATACTTAATCCACAGTCATTCAATCCAAATTTTTGATTGTGATGTTACAACGTTGAGACAAAATTCACTGCTCCATAAAGCCCACACTCTTGGACTTTTTTTTGGTTACTCTGGTTCAGTGGCACACTCTACACTTCTCTAGTACTCTCTACTGAGGGCTCTTAGTATCTCTGCAAGACAGCAACACACCTAGTGCTAGATACTACCCCAGGACTCTGGAAAACCAGGGTCCATGTGGACAGTGAGCAAGTTGTTTCATCTTTCTGTACCTGAGCTCACCTCAGGATCGGGCATGCATCAGTGCAAGGAGAGTGATCTTGCCGTAGTTGCTGATCCAGCAGCAGAACATCTTCCTTAATCTCCCTTGGTTTTCAGCTGCTGTGCAGCTTATCAGCTAGAAAGTACCACTGAGTTCCCTCCTCTGCAAGGGTTTTGACAGAGTCTGGTCACTGTGTGTATCCATGCCTCTCCACCCTCTGTTTGGTTCCCCTTTGGCTGTGTTGTGTGTGGAAATTTGGGTATACTGACCACGCATCATTCAGGGAGCAACAACCGTATTTTCCCCTATAATTTTTGTGCTGTTATCTTTTTACCCTTAGTCATCTTCCCAGAAAAGGCTTCCGATATGTTTGTTGGTTTACAATTGCACTTTTGATGGTGCCCACGGTAATAATTGTTCATATTATTAATGTCTATGAACGTCATATGACTGCTGATATTACCACAGTGGAAAATTCCAGTTGTAAAATAATTAAATTTCAGTGGTGATTTGAAAACATTGCATGAAGTACTTCAAATGCCTTGCTTTCCTTATGGGTGTGCATCAATGTGCCAGAACTTGTATGCAGTTCACTAGCAAGCCATTGGCTGTTCGAGGTGGCTTCATACAGTTTGCAGATTAACATTTGCTAGAACTCAATTTGAAACATATTTAGCTACAGCTTTGCCCATGTTTTTAATTGCAAAGAGAGCTATCTTGCTGTCAGGCTTTTTATTTTGCTTAGCCATGAAAGGACATAATCTTTTAACACTTTTTTAAGACTCTGAAAGTTCTTTTCAGCCACTAGTAATATTTATAAGGTCCAAATAGGAAATGTTTTTCAGCCTGCTTGGAAATTTTCTTGATTGCCTTTTCTACATGGGGATTATTCACTTGTTTTCAAACTGGTAAAATTAGAGAATCAGATAGACTGGTTCTAATGCAGGATAGGAATAAATATTTTGTGAATGGGGTTATAGAAGGGGAAGCTTATTCTCTGTCTCAGGTTTAAAAGGGGAAGTCACATCATACAAAATAAGGAGGGCCCAACCTATCCTACCCTTGTTTTTCTGTTTCTGGTCATGCTCATGTCAGAGTGACTGAAAATACTGGCTAAGTATTTTGGCCAGTGATCTGAGAGAAAAAGGTTGAGATGCAAATATTATCTCTGAATATATTTTTTTTGTTTCCCTCCAGCTTCCCTCCCAGCAGAGGGGAGCTCATCCTTATGGAAGCACATCTATATTTTGCACAAACTTTTGGCTTTCAGCAGTTGGTATATTTGTAACAGAAACCCATTTTAGCAGAAAAATTCCCACCAACTCTAATGTTGGTCTTTTGGACGTTAGCAAAAAACTCCAATTCTATCAGGAATTCCATGAACAAATAAAGTAGAGAGTTGAAAGCATATATTTTCGAATATTTTCTCTAATCTGAGAAAAATAATTCATATCACCAATTGCCTTTTATCTTCTACAAATAAGCCAGATTTCTTCTTCTTACTTTGAAATGTCATTATTTTCCTTCCTCCAGCTGCTCTAAGCCAGCAGAGTGAAACGTCTCCATATTTTGTAAAAGAATATATAAACTTTGTTATTTGAATCTTCCTGCCTGGTTCAAAATAGTCTTTATATATGATTAAGTATCTTAACTGTTCTTTTGTTGCATTAAAATGAAATGCTAACTTCTATATATAAAAGGCCAGATGAATGTTTCAGTTTAAGATTTCCCAACTGCAACTATAGACCATGAGAGCTAAGATAAAATTACTAACATGAGAGAGATGTGCTATTGTATTTGAAGTGCAGGAGGGCTGACAGGATGGGTTGCACTTGTACAACGTGAGGATAGATAACAAAATGTTCACCACTGTGTATCTTACCTACTGACATGGGAATAGAAATTGTCAAGTAAATAGATTTATTGTCTTTCAAAATTATTTACTTTTAACTCATGATTTTGTAGCATCCATTGTTCTAAGTTCCTACAGCTATAGTTAATCAGTTTGCAAAATATTACTCTGCTCAGAAACACAACTTTAAAAAGAAAACCAGTTGTTCTTCCCAATCATCAAGTTAGACTTTTCCAGTAGAAGAACAGTCCTCCTTCCCTTTATCTAGGCTCTGTTTCTCTTTTCTGTTTCGTGCTCATTGCCGACAATAAAACTGAGAAAAATTGCAATGCCATCAACTGGCTCAATAAGAAATGTTGGTGTCTAATGTTGAAAAGTTTGACCTTGTTCAGCTAAGGGATTCATGACTATGACTTGGGAAATTGTGTGTAACAAGAAGGAAATTGCAAGAAAGAGTGTAGTTACTAGACAAGAGGAAGAAATAATAAAATTTTAAACTTGTTTTCTTCTGAAACTCAATTGTATGGCATCTGTGTGCATGCATATGTTAATAGATGTCTGAATATTGCCCTGTATGGCTATAACTGCTTGGCTTGTACATATGCCAGTTTTGTCACTATATTTCTGATGGTGTAAAGAGCTTGAAAGACTTAACAGGGTTTTAGGGGTTCTTGGAGAAGAAAAAAGTGGATAAATTTACACCATATCTCTGTGTTAAGAGTTTAAGAGATATTTTAATGGAGAAAGGGTATCAACTGAAAATTGTTGTCTGGAGTCTCTGTGTGCCTAAGGTGGCAGGATTGCAAACAGTTTCTTTGGACTCACAAGAAACAGCTCTGTAGAGGCGTTTTTTGGCAAAGCTTTGGGATGCCATATTCCCTGACAGGTCATGTGTACTATGGCTGTTGTCTTTTCTCTGCCTACCTGGGCTAGAGCTGGGTATTTTCTTTTTATGGCTGACATTTTAAAGAAAATACAGAACATAGTTTTATAGCAAAGCTTGTTAGGAAAAAAATGTTCAAACTTTAAATGTAATTATTTTAATTATTTCACCTTTAAAATATTTCAGACTTCAGATTTTCAACAAAATTCTTTATTGGGTAAAATAGGTGGGGTTATTTCTTAAAGGTATCTCATGCAATTAATTAAAATTTCTAACTATCTCCAACATACACATCTGAGGATTAAATAACATTCCTAAAAGGCTTCACTATGCTTTTTTGCACTGATCTGTCATATTTACTTGTTCAGATTATTCTTAAATGGTGCTATACATTCGAATGAACCCATCATGATTTCAATGAATACCAAAGCAATTAATAAATGATTAAACACTTGCATTAAATGTCATTCTCTCGCATGCATTTCAGTTAGAAAAAAATTCTGGCATCTATTTTTATTTGAAGAGAGTCACATTGCCCACAGAAAATTTCAAGTGCATACTCAAAGTTTAGCAATTAGCATAGTTCAGAAGGCCAGAAACAGAACAGACAGCAAGAAGCAGTTTGGAATTTTGGTTATTTCATAGGAGGCATGTGCTTTCTCAAGCTGTTTCTTTCCTGGAATCAAGATGAAAACCAAGATGTAAAAAAATTTATTTTCCAGCTTTTTGAAGAAGAGAAGAGATGAGAATGGTTTCTTTGTTGCTGTTACCACACTTGGTTATGAAAACCAAGAATGGGAGTTTGAGTGCAATCAGTCCCCGGGTCTTTTGGCAGTTCTGAGGTGTCAAAAGAATTTTGTTCTGTTTAACATGTCTTAGTGGGTGTTTCAACTGCCACTTCTGAACCCGACTGCAAGGCTAGTGGAGGCCCCCCTACCTTCCCTTGCCTGCTTTCTTTTGTGGCCACACATATTTTTCTGTACACAAACACTAATAGAGGGGAGGGAAACAGGAGACAATCAGAGCAGTTTCATGTATCTCTGATCACATACAGTGCAATAAGCCTTACAATGGGATTGAAAAGAAGGTGAGGGTATACCTGTCCCCCAGGGACATCTTGTCATTTATTTATGACAAAATCTTTTCAAAAAATCAAATAGAAATGGTTTCTGTTTAGCATTGTGCAGGCCCCACCATAATAGTGGCCTTGGGGACTTTCAAAGGGCAAAAGGTAAAACAGTGGTAAATTCAAGTACCTTACTACAAGACTGTTGAAATTCTTTTCCTTTTCTGCCATGGCTGTGGACTAGAAGGACATGCAATTGCTGAATTCAGTAATTCTGATTAAAGTACAGTAATTTCATGACTATAAGGTGCACCCTTTTGAGCGAAACCCGGAAGTGTGCCTTATAGTCCGGTGCATCTTATATATGGACAAAGTTTGGAAATTTGCCAACCCGGAAGTGTGAGCCGAGCCATGCACTGCAAGAGCCCACGGCAGCCGCGAGAGCTGGTGCCGGGGGCGGGGGGAGTGCTGGGGCCCACGGCATGGGGAGGGCGCCTGGGGCTGCGTTTAAAGGCTACGCCGATCTGTGAAAAATGTTTGCAAATCGAGCACCTGACAGGATTGCGCGATTCCATCACTAATTCATTACTTTGTTGTGCATGGATCCTTGCTGCAAAAAAAAGTGCGCCTTATAGTCCGATGCACCTTATATATGGACAAAGTCTGGAAAATTGCCAACAACCTGGAAGTGCACCTTGTAATCTGGTGCGCCTTATAGTTGTGAAATTACTGTAAATTATTTACCACTTGCTTTCCTATTTACAGGCTTGATAGTTTTTATAACTGTATTACCCAGAGTCTTTCACTGCTCGGGATATTCTCCCTTGCTAAAGAGGAATTAAATACAGCATCTGATGAAGAGGGTGTAGAGCAGATGGGCAAGTGTATAGCAACTTCGTCATGGTCCCTCCTTACATGGCAGTCTTTATGAAAAAGAAACACATGGGTTTTTTCCTCCCTTTTTTTCTCAGGGTATAGAAAGATGACATTAATCTGCCATGATTGAGATATCAGTTTGGTTAGCAGGCGCAAAGCAACCTTAAGCAAAAGGGCAGAGCAGCTTGAGAAATGTTGGCTGTTAGTGCTTGGTAACAACCCGATTGAGAAGCCCTGAAGTGGTTCAAATCACAGACTGCCTGCTAAGTGGTCTTTGGGGAGACTGCTCTGCATCTAATCCCAGTGAGAGAAATATGAACAGCACTAGACTGGAGATCAATGTAGGTGCCTTGCAGGGGATATTAACTACCCCACCTTCACTTCTGGCTCCTGCAGCATGACAACTTTATTCCCAAAGGGCCAGAGGATTCTGCTGGGCTCTGTAGCAAAGTCTGTTGAAAGCAGGAGAATTGACATTTTGCTGATTGTCTCAACTGCTTTGACATCTCACAAGCAGTACAAATGATCACTTATGTAAAGGTTATTTGAATAAAGGTAAGATCCCTTGGTGTGACTTAACTGTGAAACCATTCCAGCTCCCTTTAGATGTCCCTCTGAGATTTCTAGTCTCCTAAAATGTGCATGTACTTCTGATTTGCCTGTAGGCTAGGGGAAAGCTGGAATCTGAAATCTGCAGAGCACACTGAGCTTGCACTGAAACTAGGCTTATTCAAAAAGGCTTTATACAAGACATGAAAAAACATCTGAACCCTTCAGGTCTCAGGGAGCTGAGGTGGGAGCAGCCAGGGAGCTGCTGGAATGGGGGTTCCTGCTGACAGAGTACAGGTTAAATGAAGGATTTGCTCTGCAGCAGGAGCTTTGCTCCACAGCCCCAGGGAGCTTTGCCCCACTCCCCTGTGTTATGGGGAGTGTTCCTTCAACAGCAGGGGAAGGAGTGCTTTTGGGAGACAAAGTCATGCTGCTTGAGCTCTCATTTAGCCCCTCAGTCTCTGAAAGCACATGGATTATGTTCATAGGATTTTCTCAGCAGCTCCCCCGTGTATCAGGGACTCTCTTAGTTATGCTCCTGAGATAAATTGGAACTAAAGGAAGGAAGTTTTGGCCACTTTATTTGAGTAAATGTGCTGACAACTTTTGTAATTATGCTCTGCTCCTACTTCTGGGCTCCTGAAGGATCATGTGTTGATTACAAAATATTGTATCATATGAACATCACCATAGTCACATTATAGTTAGGTGAACAGATTTCTTACTGCTCTTTCAAAACAGTTTCTCCTATAGTATCCAGGTCTCACCAATATGTTGGAAAAAACCTCACATTTGTATGTTCCATGCAATATAGCTGAAAAGCTTTGTACCCGAGTCACGAAACTGCTTACCTAGGAGGCTTTTCTTACAAGGTTGTGGGCCAGAAATCCTTCTTTACTTTAAATACAGTAAAATTTTAGTGCACTGCTGTTGCACAGAAAAATGTTCTTTGCTCTGGATGTGGTAGCAAGGTATCATCAGAAAGGTGCACTCTTTCTGTCAGAAGATCTACAGTCTCTACTGACACAGAAAAACCCACTGTGGGGAAGAGACCTGGTAATTTTAAATTTTTTTTTTCTGTGTATTTTAGTTGTAAAGTTTTGCTAGAGCTATTTTTTAAAATGAAAATGCTGTACCATACATACATGAAGAACATGAGCTGATGCCAAGCTATAGCAGTCATCTGGAGCTGCCTGTTAGATTCATACTTGCAGTAAATTAGTGCATGATGATTTTTATAACAAATTATGAAATGCCAAGTTATTAATTAATTATCAGTTATTGGCCACTTGTTATACAGTATTGCCTATCAGTGAGTGACTCCATCTGGTCTGATACTATTGCAAATACTCTAAAGAAAGACTGTTTAAGACTAGGAAGGACTTCATAGAAAGGAAAGCAAAAGAAAGGAAAAATAGAAAAGAACTATTTCTAACATATTTTAAAAATTTGCTTGGCACTGAGGCTCAGTGGAATACTTGTTAGACTTTTCAGAGTCCTGTAAGAGACCAACCCTCCACTCAGAGCTGATCACATGAAGTTCATGTGTGATGCAGACTGCCTGCCATCCCATGTTCTCACCAACATATAGGTCCCTCTGCATCTGCAAGAGGAGTGGACTAGCAATGAGAGATGAATTATTTCACTCTCCTCATTGTCATTAACAGACTTTTGTTAGACTTTCTGTATTGAGGAAAAGTATTGTTAACACTCTGAGGAATGTTAAATAGGCAACATTGACTGGCACTGAAGTAACATTTAATGATTCTGCTTTGGTAGAATCTTTACAAGAGCTTTACATCAGGCCAGATTTATTTCTAAGGGCTCCCAAAATCAGTGTGCTTGATCAGCCCTCACTTTTCCCACTGCAACTTTCTTTCTTACTGTCATATTTCACCATTTGCCCTCCAAAAAGAGCAGAAGGATTCCTTTGCTGGCTATCATGGCTGGCCTCCCACATGCTATCCTAATTTCCTTCTAACAAGGCTTTTCAAGTGTAAATTTGCAATTTAATTGGTAAGAGACATTGGAGCATGAATAGCAATAACAGAAACCAGGGACTCTGTGGATGTGACTGTTTGTCACCATAATCCCACCATTCAAGGGGAGATGATCAGCCAGTCCGGATCCATGTAAGTATTGCTTATACACAAAGCTAAGAGACTTCCCAAGTTCAGAGCATAAATAGGGTTTTGTCCAATTTGAAAAACAGAGTTCCACAACCAAGCTGGATCTCTCAAACATCACTGAGTCAGCGTGGAGGAGTCCTGCACTTTTTGGGCTTCATTGTGATTTGTGCTTGATGATGCACTTGCAGCTTCACTTAAGGAAGGATTTTACTTCAGTTACACGTCTGCTATCGACAGCCAGCTAATCACAAACATTTGAAATCTTTGGGCCAGGAACTCCATTAGTATCATTTCAGTTGACATGTACTGATTTCCTGAAGGCAGCTGAAGATGTGGCAAGTTACACAGACTTGTCTTACTCTTCTTTTACCTATGGATGTTTAGAGTGAGCAGCTTCTATTAGAAATCCAGTTGTTTTCTTCTCTTGGACCACAGTAAATTTGTAGGTAGGTCCTTTCCCCATTTTATTGGTATTTCCCCCTCTTCCTGCTTAATCATTAGTGGTTTTGGTGTCCTTTTTTTTCCTTTTTGTTTGCGATTTGTTTTTTAACCTTCCTTTTAATTCCTTGTTTGACTCATTTCTCTGTTCTTTCTGCAAAGAAGCATTTTGTTTTTATTCCAAAGCAACATCTGACCACCTCTTCTGTCCTTCCTGCTTGTCACCATGTTCCTTGCCAGAGTCACCACAATAAATCAGGGAGAAACAAATGCCTTGCTTGTCAGTGCCTTTTCTTCTTTCTGTCCAGACTTCAAGGGTTAATTCTCACTCAAGTTCAAATCACGGGAATCCCAAAGAGGGAATTTTTTTCCCACTTGCCTAAACATCCTTCCTTCATTAAGAGTCCTTTCCAAATAAAATTATGAGGTTTAAGTCTGACCTCACCCAGGTGACTAATCAAAAAAACTGTTATACCTCAGATGTGCTTTTATTTTTCCACTGAACAAAATGAATTTCTTTTTGTTGACCTTCAGCTGCTTCTGAAGCAAATCACAAAAATTAGAAGGGTGAGACTCAGATTCTGCAACTTGGTTACCACTTGACAGCAGGATTTTGTCAGCACTTAGCTGCTTTTTTCCCTTCCTTGGGGTGGTGTTTCTGGTGGTAATCACCTCATCTATCAATTACAGTCGGTATCTTCTCAACCAGGGTTGAGACTCTGCAAACTCCTATCACTGTGAAAAGTCACACTCATACCAAGGGAAGGAATTTCTGGTGTTTTAGGAGAGTGCAGAAATTTGGTATGAAGTACTTCTACCACCAAAGGAGTGACAGACAGAGCAAGAACTGAATGGGGAAACAAGTGAAGGGTTCAGGGAAATGGCAAGTTTACTCAATGCTTTTTGAGGCCACTTCCAATTATGCTGGCCCTTGCCCAGGATAAGCCACCCACTTGCAGTTTTCTCTGTGTAATGTCTTATGCTGCAAACTGATCAGAAAGTCAGATGTGGCCAAGTGCAGCTCCTTCAGATGTGTACAGCTAATTTAAATAAACTCAGTGGTTGTCTGTACAGCAGAAAGACAAGTCATTCAATTGCTGGCAGTTTTCTGACAGTAGGACTAATATTTTTCAGTGTTCTAGCTGCACACAGCTGTCCCAGCTGAGCACCTGTGGCCATCTTCACCCTCTCAGCAAATACAAGCTCACAGTCCCTGAGAAGCCCCTTGGTTCAGTTTGTGGCTTGAAGCTAAGATGACAGATTCCAGAGAATGATCCAGACTTTCAGCAGATGCAACTAGTGAGTAATATCTATTCTAGTGCCTATCATGCACGAATCCTGGCTTTCTGCTAGAAGTAACTCTCTGTTTTTATGTATGTATTTTTTATTTGAGTCCTTGGCACACAGGGGGCTGACTGGAGTCTTTCATACTCCAGAAAGCGAGCATCAAAGGCAGAATGTAGCAGTTTTCTCTCAACTAACAAACTCTGCTTTTGTTGACTTCTTGTTTATTTTGCTTCTGCGTTACAATGTGGTGCTTAAGAACTCTATTTTAATTGCAAATGAAAGAAACATAGCCTTCTTGCTTCCGTGGGACGAATGCCCGTGTTCCAAGAATGACTGGGAGGAGAAGGCTGGTTTGGCTTTCTCCTCGGGGCTCGGGGGAAGGCGGGGATGCTCGGCGGTGCAGGGCAGGCGGGGGATGCTCGGCGGGGCGTGCGGAGCGCGGTGATTCAGCGGGCGCGGGAGGCTCCGGCACCGGCACCGGCACCGGCACCCGCACAGGCATCCACACAGGCATCCACACAGGCATCCGCACCCGCACCCGCACCCGCACCGGCACCCGCACCGGTACCAGCACCCACACCCACATCCGCACCCGCACCGGTACCCGCACCGGCACCGGCACCGGCACCGCACGGCCCGGCCGGAGCGCCGCGCCGCCTGCCAGCCCGCGGCAGCTCCGAGACGGGGCTGCTCACGGAGCTGGAGAGGCGGGCTCAGGGACGTTGTCCTGTGTACGTGATTGCTCCAAAAGCTGTTTTCCCTTCCCCTTTCTAAGACCTGTGTTTGTTACCATAGCGAGATGACACAGCTCAGACTTGTTTGTATCTGACAGAAGTCTAAATAAAAATAAGGGTAGAGCAGTTCTGCATAGTCCTAGTCCCATAGTCTTCGGTTGTTTGCGTCTCATCCAGTGAAAATTGATACTCCTAGGATGGCACTCCATCCTTACTGCCAGGATGGCACATTGTAACCCACCCTGAGGAACTGCACTGGAGGGACTGGAGCTTTTGGGACATGACACAGAGAGAGAGAATACAAAAAGGAGATGCAGAAACAGAGAAAATTTAGTGTATTTCCTGGCTGAGAAGGGTAAATGGTGCGGGCAGGAGGAGAAGAGAAGCACACCCGTACTGCCTGCAATAGCATACGTAGTGTGAGCTCTCCAAGGCAGAGGGAGAGCAATGCCACAGCCAGGAAAGAAGGACACACTTCCCCAATGAGGTAGCAGTGATGGATTTGTGGACCTCTGGATAGCTCTAACATAGAAATTGTCTGTGGTGCATTTGTATCCTAGGGGTCTAAGGAAAGGCTTGTGTATGATTCATGTGCCCTGCAAATCAGCGACCAGACTTTCCTATCTACCAAGATCTTTCTATGTAGTTTTTAATCTAAATACCAGTAGAAAAGCACACTATGACCTGTCTAGCTATCTCCTTTTCTGGTTTTGCCACCTAGAAAGACTCAGAGGAAAGATTTTGCTCCCCTCTGTTAAATCACCATCTTCATTTCTGACAGTGCCATGAAGGAAATGCCCACATAGGCACAACAAGGGAGCTAGTAAGAAGAAAAACAGTCAAATATCTCCTAAAAAGGAAGACAAACATCCAGGTACAGAAGGCATTGATTGTGCTGCCTGCATGATCAATGGGAGTTTTGCCAATGACATAAATGGAAGTGAATTGGCAGGAAAGAGAATGGGAAATATTTGCAAAGAAGTGCATCAGCTTTGCATGTGTAGAAAAAAAAGCAGCTGCATTAGCAACTGTCCCATTAGAAAGCGCTCAAGGAAATCGAGATTCATTGCTTCTATCTTCCAGGCATTAATTGTACATTTTTACTCTAACTTCCAATTAGAACATTTAATCGGTCCACACCCCCTTTTTTCCCACTCTCAATGCAATGCAATAAGCTCAAGATAGAAGTTAAGTTCAGAAGAAATGAGAGAAGTCTCACACAGCAGAGTGTATGAGAGTGTCCTTACTTCAGAGTCTGTCTAAGACTCCAGCAGTCCTCCCCTGCAAGTGCTGGCCTGTGGCATGGGCACACCAAGAAGTGATGCTGTTGTCAGTGTCTCCACTACAGATGCAGAAAGACCTGAATTAAACATGATCTTTACTACTGCATTTACAGCAGGACAGGGGTATCAATCCTCAGCCACCTCTCTCAACCACATTTTTGCCACTACCCAGTTTGCAAAAGTTTTATGAATATTTACCAAACGCAGTGGGTGGGATGTTAAACACAATTTGCGAATTTAGAGGCCCCTTCCGAAAACCTGACTCCGTGTGGTAAAACTGTGTGTTGGAAGGTACAACAGTGTAAGTGGTCCCTGATGTCTTGCGTTGGCAAAAGAGCAGTGAGAGCTCTGGAGGTTGCCCTACATGACCTACACTGGTGACTTGAAGGAGTGGCTTGGCAATTGCAGCTGAAAACAAAACTTGTCAAAATACTGGATACTGTGTTAGATTTGAGCTTTCTGGATTGCCAGAAAGTTTTCTTGATGAGTTAGAAGCATGTTTCATGACTCTACTAATCAGACAAGTTTCCATACGTGAAAACCCCTTCTTTAACCAGATTTGTTCCTTTATCTCGGTTCTCTAAAATACCAGTTTTTCTGAACTACTAATTCTTACTTTCCAACAGTCAGTTATGAAAAACTGTGATTTTGAAAATAATGCTTCCCTGTGAGCTGTCTCAGCCTTTTGCAGTAATGATAACCTAAAATACTTCTGTAGACAAATGTGTGTGCCCTTTATTGCAGAAGCAGATGCTCCTTTTACTAGAGAAGGGATAGCTACTTCCATGGCACCTTCTTTGTCAGACACATGAGAAAATAAACCAATTCTCATATATGTTTGCAGCAAAGATATCTGGTGTGTAATATTCCTCTCTGGCATGTAAACACTGTATTTGTGGGTTTTTATATTAAATGCATTCTGAATGTAGAAAATGGAATTGTTGTACCAGAAAAGAGTGACAAATCAGAGTATTATGAAGAACTGGGTAGCCAGATGATTAAAATAGATTCAGTAATAGAAAATTGGATTAAAATGTAACTGCACTTAAGGAAGAATGGTATGATCTTTTCATGTAAACAGGGAATTCATACATTTGAAACTAAAAAGGAGAAGAAAACCAAAGTCTGTTGCTCAATGGCAGTAAGCGATAATTATGATGCAATTGTGAAAGACTCTGATTTGTTACTAACGTGGCATATGAAGCATAATCAGAACAAAAAGAGGAAAGTGTAAAACTCATTGTATAATAGAGAATATTTAAAATAGTTCTGTCTCTCTGTGTGCTAGAAACATTTAATAAAATTAGAATTCTTGCAGGGAATGAGGATGACCAGAGGAATAGATGTTAAAACAGTTGGTTGGTACAGCTGAGCAGACTGGCTGGGTGGAAACTGGGAGAGCATGTGATAGTGCTCTATAAATGCATAAAGGACATATGTAGTCAGAATAAGAAGAGCTATTTAAGCAGAAGAATCATACAAACCCAGAACAAATAAATACATATTTTAAGATGGAAATCAGAATCAAACTGTTTTTAATTGTTGGTGAGATTGTGAAACATCCTCACATAAGAGGTAACTTCAGTAGCCTGAACAAGTGAGTTTATGAGAAGTTTATAGTATGGCTGCTGAAGGGGCAGAATAAAGGACCCAAGACCTTCCTATTCCAGTTCGCGTACTGTGTTTTCTCACTTTCACATACAAATCAGTGAAGAGGAGATAACAAAGATGTGCAAATACATGAACAGGAACCTCAAACCAACAGTCCATTTCTAGTCCACACCCATCCACGCTCTGGCAAGATGAATGGCCATAGCCAAATAAGCATGCTCATGGCCATGGCTTTTCTTCAGACCGCGCGTAAAGAGTCACTGTCTGTCACCAGGGCGTAAATTGTGTGAATCACTGTCTTCCAGTAAAATGTCACCACTGCTGCAATATCTCAGACAGCCACTTATAGGAGGCATCCTTGGTTTGGGCCCAGCAGCAGAAGCCTGTGCAGCAAAAAATAGACACAGCGTCCTCCCTCTGCTTTACACCAAACTGCTACAAATGCAACACTCAGTTGCTAATGTGACAAATGACAAATTCAAACTGTGTTTAACTGATTCCAGCCTATTCCATAAAGTTTCTTGTCAAGACAGCAAGTTGCCTCCCTGCAACAATTTCTGTCAGAATCAACAGGAGAATCTAAGCAGAAAATGGTCTGGGACAGGAGTAATAGAAAATTATTAGTTTATAGTAAAATACTTGAAATATTTGCACTGACCCTGCTGCTGGCTCTCTGAATAATCACTTCCTGCCTTAGAACAGGTACAGTAATTTCAAAATTATAAGCCACACCTGAATATAAGCCGCACTTCCTTTTTTTTTTTCCTGCGAGGATCCATGTGTAACAAAGTAACAAATCAGTAACAGAATCACTGCCAGCTGCATTTGGTGTCAGGTGCTCAAGTTGCAACAGTTTTCATAGACCAGTGAAGCCTTTAAAGGCAGCTCCAGGCACCCTCCCCGGCCAGTTCTCACTTCTGGGTTGGCATTTCACTGGGATTTGTTCATAGATAAGCTGCACTTGAATATAAGCCACACTGCTGGGGTAGGCTGGATTCTTCAATGAAAAAGGTGCGGCTTATAATTGTGAAATTACTGTAATTGTTTTCTTCTGTGTCACATGAAAAGCGCCCTTTCTTGTCTTGCATCACGGATTTTCAATTCCAATGAAGTTGCAACCGCAATCTTGTGTGAGGAATTGGACTTTTTCAGAACAAAGCAGTTTTCTACTGTACACTGTAAATGTGTTCTCCATGGCTGAGTGGCAAAACCTGCAATTCACCCTCAGCACTTAGTTATGCATAACGTGTGGGGAAAAGCACTGCATTAAAGTGACAGGATTGTCCTCAGGTTCTGAATATTATACTAAGCATGCTTTGGCATCTTATATTTAGAGTGAGTTATTTTATGCTCGTTTCCTCTTGACGCAATTTAGTTGATAGCCGAATTCAGTCACAAAACCACTTGTAAATAAACACCTTTTTACAGATTACAGTGTTTTCAGTCTCATGGCTCTTGGGCTCAGTCTATCAGCCAATAAAACCTGCCAATACAGTATATTAACGTCTGTCATGTTTAAGTGGTTTTATACATTAATGGACTCACTTGTAATTTCACCATATAGGCTACACATTCCTGGATATACAGCATATATGAGATAAATAAGCTGTCCAAAGAAGACATTTGTATTGGATGTTCACTGTTGGTTTCTTCCCATACTGCCCCCAGATGCAGAAGCTGCCCCAGGAGATGAATGTGCCAGGATAAGTTATCTAGGGCTCATAAAATCTTTTTTAGAAGATTGAAATAAAGTCAGTGCTTGCAAAAGACAAATCAATTGTGACATTTCTGAATAGAGTGCGATGCATTTAATTAGCACAAGACATACTGGCAAATGCTGAATTACCCAATAAATCACTGAATGCTGGAACCCATACAGAGCTGGGAATCAGCTGTCTTATGAGATGTACAGCAAGTGATAATAGGAAGTTCTGGCCATTTCTCCTCCATTTTCTGCTAAATTTCCTCCATTTTGACATTTCCATGCTAGACCATTTTAATTATTTTGAAGCATCAAAGAATTTCTCCAGCCTAATCTGAGAAATCTGTGCCATTATCTGCATCTGCTGTGGAATGAAACATGCATTTTACTATACGCTACGGATTTGGTCTTCAGTTGGAGAAAAATGGTGGAATTTTAGCCTCTAGGAATAAAGCATTTACATGAAAATGTACAAAGCTGTTCTCAAGGGAAAATGTTGTAGGACCAGCCCCTGTTGTGACAACTGACATTGGCCTTGATGTCTTGGGGTCTTCCTGTGTGATGAGCAGAAGGGGCTCCAGGCTTTTTGCATCTGTGAAAAAGGGAAGCAGAGGAGAGGCTGACCTTCAAGGTCTACATGTGCTGTCATGCTTGAACATCCTGGCCAGCAGCTCTCTGTTCCCTCCAGCAGTTCCAGCCCTGTCTGGATGCATGTAGGCAGAAGTGTTGTCCTTAATGTGCTGTTCCTGTGCACTCGCTGTGCCCTTGCAGAGCTGCTGATCCACCTGCTGTGCGACAGGAGTGCTTTGGTAGCCATTTAATGGAACTTTTATTAATGTGCAAGGAGTCTTTCCAAGGGTTTACAGTGCTCTCACCACCTCCTTACCTGAACTCCTTCCTTTCATCTCATTTCCCTGTGCTTTGCTTCCAAATATCACAAAAAATTTGGTAGCTAATTGGGTAGTTTTCCAGAGACCTGAGCACCTAAGTACTTAAGACACAAGCCACAAAACCAGACCAAACAAACAAAGAAAATCCAACCAAACAAACCCAAAACAATGCAACAACAACAAAACCAAACTGCAAATAAATTCTTAATATTCTAATATGCACATATGTGCTTTTTTTTTTTCTTCTTTTGCACTTAGTGTATTTGTATTTACATCAGATTTTTGTGTGCTTGTTGCTATAAAGTTTAACCAGAGCGTAAAAATAGAGTTGTTTAATGAAAAGCGATTTTACTACTTAAAAAAACTTAGCTTCAGGCTAGACTGAGATATCTTTAGGAATAAAATACAAAAGACTTGCACAACAGTACAGCTAACATTGTGCCTACAGTGAACGAAAACTGCATATGTATCTACAGCCATGGGATAAGGATTTTGTACTCAATAGATGGCCTGTGATTTAAAAAATTTGGCATTTCATGATATACCACCAAGCAGGAGTGGCCTCTCTGCCCAGCATTGTCTATTAGGCAAAAGACCAAAACACATCCTCTTGTTAAGAAGAAATCCAAATTGGTTTGTATGTTACTTGCATTTGATTCTTATTTAAATCTTTATTTATCACCAGCGTAAAAATCAATATAAATTTAGCTTCACTGCCAATTTTCTCCATTTCTTCTGGCCGAATATGTTCAATTCAGCATTGACATAGAATATTTGGTAAACCATCTTTCTTCTGTAAAGAATTCATTCTCTTGTCAGTCTTACGTGGTCCCATGTTTAATTTCAACCTAGTAGACTCTCTTGTTTCTTATCTGTTCTTCTAATGTCAACAGCCTCCAGCTTCTAAAAATTATTTTGATTGTTACAAGTAGCCTGGAGAGGAGAAGGCTTTCTGCAGCTCCCTGAAAGGAGGTTGTAGCCAGGTGGGGGTCAGTCTCTTCTCCCAGGCAATCAGTGACATGACAAGAGGACACAGCCTTAAAATGCACCAGGGGAGGTTTAATTTGGACTTAGGAAGAAGATTTTCACAGAAAGGGTGGCTGGGTATTGGAATAAGGTCCCCAAGGGGGTGGTAAAGTCACTGTCTGCAGAGGTATTTAAGAAAAGACTGGATGTGACACTCAGAGCCATGGTCTATTTGACAAGGTGGTGTTGGGTCATAGATCAGACTTGATGATCTCAAAGGTCTTTTCCAGCCTGGTTTATTCTGTGATACTGTGAACAATTAAGTCTTTGAAATTATTGTAGTAAATAATGATAATTAGAGAATATATACAATCATTCTTACTTGTGGAAAATTGCAGCAGAGTAAATTACCATATCCTAGTACTTTTAAAGTGAGGAAACCAAGATCAAAGCAGCAATCTAGTAGATATGTAAAAACAAGAGAGGTAAAATCATTCTATGCCCTCTCTACCCTCTTGTGCCTAATCCTACAGAAGACTGAGTTCCCTCAGGCTCCAGGGACTTCAAAGTTTCCTCTTGCTCCCCATTTCACTAGTTCTCCTGAATGGTCTTTGAAGGCAATGAAGCCCACTGATTACTGTATTAGCCATTAAGCAATACACTGCCTCCTCTTTCCTGTAATGAGTAGGATAATCTGCTTTGTTTATGAAGTGTTATAAGGCCACAGAGCTAGAAACAGATGTAATTTGCATTCCTCTGCTTCTCTGAATCTTTCCTTAAGTTCAGAGCAGGACAATAGCAAAGCAAAGGAATTTTTTTTCTGTTATTTATAAAGATGATTATACCATCACTTCCTGAAGTATGGAGGTGTTCATTACAAACAAGTGAAAGGCCAAGGGCTTAGAAACCCATAACTGTACTCTTCTCTTAGTGTGCTTACAAAACAATGTTTTCTGCAAAGATATAAAAGATTAGAAATTCTTAAGCTTCTTAAAGTGGAAGGACATTTGAAGTGATGTGTGTCAACTAAGTCAATACCATAACATATTAACAGGGGACTTCCAGGTTGGGGTGTTGCTTGGTTGGGGCTGTCCAAATAAGGGATGCTACTTTTCAAGCACATCCTCACCTACATGTCTTCCAAACAGCATTTGCTATATGTTTTATTATGTCCATAATATATGTTATATTGTGTTCCATAATATGCTGGGGTGACAAAATGTAGCCATGCATTTTCTGATTCCTTGATCATTTTATTGGTAGGCACTACTTCAATTATTTTTCAAAGCTGATTGAGAGCCAACACCTGACTAAAACCCTTTGTGAGCCTTTGTGTCCAAAACCACCCATTCAGAATCACAGAGCACTGTCAAAGCAAGCACGACATGCAGCAAGACCACATTCCTCTTCATCTTCTTCATTCCCCATTGCAGTGCGTGTTGGGGAGGTGATCCAGGAAATCCCACTGGGGACTGATGCTCAAAGTACTCTGAGAGGGAAGGGGCTTTTGATGTTAGCACTGCCTGAATCCTTCCTCCCAGCTCTCGGGCCCTAGGGCTTTCAGATCAAAGCTGAACATCACTGCAGAGAGCTGAACGGTTTGCCAAAAGAGAAAGGAAAGTCTGCCAAAAAGAAAGCTCACTGAACATTTAAGGTGTGTTTAAGAAGTATCAACCTTCAGTTCTCTCTGGAAGCAGCTCAGTAGCCCAAGTGGACTTGCTTGCCATGGGAGCACTGATGCTTTCTCCCCTCCTTGTTTTTCCTACAGTTCCTGCAGCTGGCCTTAGAAAAGCAAAGCTGCCTCAACCCAGGAAGGGTATCAGCCGTCAGCTCCTGGTCCTGGTGAAACTCAGGACAGAACAACAGACATCCCTGCTGAGAATTTTCAATCACTTTGATTTAAAAGTTAGTAATTCTGAGATAAGCTGGGAGTGATGATTGCAAAAAATTTACTACAGAATTTAGATTGCTACCTTGGAGTTGCCAAAAAATTTTTTTTGCCCCTTCCTACTAAATCTTGATAAAGCTTTTGTGTCAATTGTGTTACTATTCTCTTCCTCTCCTCTGTGCCTCTAAGTCATTTGTTTCTTTCCTTTTTACTGTTTTGAATCCTCATCATGATGTTGGTACTTCCCAGTTGGGTGTCAGAAGCATTCAGATCATTTTGTGCATCCTTGTTTGAGTCTGTGGCATTAGCAAAATTTTTAAGCATGCTACATCCTAAGACTTGTGTTTTGGGATTTCCACTAGTAACTTTCCTGTTCCTTTTCTCATTGCTATTGCAGTCAGTTTCTGAGCAAATCTATGATCCTCACACTAAAGGACATTCTCTTCCAGCTTAACTGCTCCTCATATGGCACCATATGCAGATTATCTTAAATTTAGGTAAATTAAATTTAGGACATTTCATCAGCAATTACCATACAAACCCCCAAAATATCAAGACATTTTGGCTTTATCTATTCTGGGGAAAAAAATCTATCTTATTTCATATATGTTTCCATATCTTCAATTTTTCTTTCCTTAAGAATTCTTTCTCAAGTTTTGCATATTGTGGATGAGCCTCATAATTATAGATATTCAATTAATTGATGTTTGATGTGTGGCACATCATTTGCTTCACTAGTTCATTGGAGACACTTCATGGGGAAATTCCAATCCCTTCTTTTGCATATTTGGAGCTGTAGGGATTTGGCTTCCACTTTAAATGTGCTATTTTCTATCTCCCTTCCTTCACTGATGCCAGTGAGAATTGAATCTGGCCTTTTGTTGGAAGCAGCAAGCGACAGCGTGTACACAAAGCTGGGAATTCAGAGAGGGGCAGATGGGATTTCAGAGGCTGTTTTTGATAATTTGTCCTTACACATTTGTCCTAGCACACATGAGGCATAACAGTAAGCAAAAGAAGAGAAATTTAATCATCTTGCTAATGGACAATTTGTCTCCTGGATGCTCCCTAATGAGGGGGGGCCCTTACAGGCTGTTGCCTGTGTAGAACTCAAGCCCCATGTATCACCATTTGTATTTCACTCTGTAATGAGGAATTTACCTGCTGCATTTCCTTTTAGAGAAGCCAACTCTGAGCTTCGTTGTGTATTTTATGGATCAGAGATATCTGACTTACCTGTGTCAGGACAGCTGTCTGGTATCAACACAGGCTGGGGGTGAAGGGATGTGGAGCAGCCCTGCCCAGAAGGAC
>VRYO01002734.1:20910002-21006908 GCA_009812075.1 Sialia sialis
GTGGCTTTTCATCCGGTGCGGCTTATTTATGGACAAATTCCACGGGCTTCCCTAGAACCTGCATGTGCGGCTTATAATCAGGTGCGGCTTATGATTGTGAAATTACTGTCATTACTAGTTCACTTTCTGCAATTCCCTGCTCTAATTAAGAAAAGAAAAGCTTTTATTGGTTATATTAAGACATAAGTATTTTATCTCTTATATTTATTTCATCTATTGTATCTGCAAAATACCTTTTTCCTTAGCATTCTGTGTTGGCATTTGCAAGTATATATACTTTGGCAAAGATGAGAGCAAGTTAACAGGCTGATGGTATTTTAATTATTTTATTGAGATGGCATTGGCCCAGCATGCTTGTTGGAATTTACAAATGTGCGTTGATTTATATTTTATTTTGTAAACCAGGCCCAAGAGGCTGACTAATTAGAAACATGATTCAAAGCTATAAGGGGTACTTATTGATTCAGATCATGAAAAGACTAGAATGATCAAAAGCAAACATCTATCTCCCTCTTCATCTAGGGTTCAGGAGGTTAAGTGCCATTTGTCTCAAATCCCTGGCACTAGCTCTTTCTCTGTAATGGAGAAGACAATTAGCATCTACATTTACCCGGTTTTAGTATGTACAGTATTGTTTAAAACAATGTGTTTTTCATGATTAAACTATGCATAATAATCCATTATCAACTACTTTTATTGGCTAATATTTTTGATTTTTTCTCCCCTTAATTTATATTTTCATTCTATTTATTTAAAGTTTGAAATGTATGGCTTCATTTTAGAAGAGATAGCATGATTGGATAAGTAGATGGGCTTGTGCTGCGCATCTAATTAAAATACCACGGTAGCATCTAATCACTTCATTAGTTACTTGGGACCAATTTTAAAAAGCATCAACAGTTCTGTGTTGCCATAATGCAGCAAAAATGCTAAAATGTTAATGCATTCATGGGGTAGTGACAGAAAAGGTAAATTAGAAGTGTTTTGTACTGTCTGTGCTGCTCCAGGTCTTCACTGGAGCCTGGCTTCAGGACTGGCACGGAAGGCAATATGTGTGTTGAAAACAGACCTTGAATTCAAACTCATCCTGAATGCAGCTGAGAGAAAATTTGTTTCCTGGGGAAGAGAGAAGGAAGCATCCATACCTTCCTCCTTCTGCCCCCTGTTCTGCTGAGGTAGGACCAGTTTAGAGCTGATCTGAGTGCATTCTTCTGTGCCACCAAACCACTGCAGAGGGACATTCTGTTTTCAAGGATGTCTCAGGTTTTTAAACACCTTTTCCAGATGGAAGAGCCTAACGTAAGAAACGTGATTTACTTTTTAGTATGTAAAAAAGCACAGATAAAAAAGCCAGGCTCTTTTGAGTACTCTTCTGTTGCTCTGCCTGTGTTGTCTCACCATGGTGCACATGGAAAGCAAAGCTAATTGCATTAGCACTGGGGTGCAGCAAGAAGCATATTGGAGCTGGGCTTGGAAAGCGGAGCTCGCGGGCCTCTGCCTGCTGCAACTGCCTGTGCCAAGGCGTTCATTACTGTGAGCTGGAAATATTCACACCCTCCCACACACAGGGACTGGATTGAGAAAGTTTCATATTGCAGAGTTACTGAAATTATTAAATACAAAAACAAAGGATGTCTCATATAGGAGACTGATTGAGGTTTAGCAGTGCTAAAGGGAAGCAGGACTTTCCATTCCAAATCAATGGACTTCAGTAACAGCTGCCACTAAATCATTGCAATTTCACTGCTGCTCAGTGCCACAGCACGAGTGGCTTAACACACTTCTACCTGCAGAAGAAAAAAAAAATTTTCAGTATTCTTTCCAGTGACAACTTTTATAGCCTCAAATGTTAGACCAAGCACTGAGCAACCTCAGGTTTCCTTGCTGGTGCAGGGACCTGAAGGTGCTCAGCATGGGCTGCACTTTTCCTCTCTGTGCTGCACTCTGCTTTCTTCCTCAAAGGTGTGAGTTTCCAGCTGGAGTTCCAGCAGTCTTGGAGTGTCAGGCAAAACCCCACTGGAAGTCTGCCTGTCTTGTCCCTGCCCAGTGGGTGACTATGTTGTAGAGGAGTTTGAGCAGTGGATGCTGAAGACATGGTGACATGGAGTAATCCATAGGTTACAGACATACCTAAAAGGTTTATGCCTCCCCCTAGTTACTCCATCCCAGCTTGTGTCCAGTCATGTAAAAGGCTAAGTCAGGTCAACTCCAGTTGGTTCTGACTCAGCCTGTTCCATGGCAGGGCTTTAAACCACACTACATGGCATCTATTTACAACAAAAAGAAAAAAAATATCTGCAGACAGCATTTAAAAACAGGCTTCTATAACCAAATCTGATCTAGAGTGCAGCCTACGAGACAGCTGATTTAATTGAGCTAATCTAGCAATTACTTCCAGGAAAAAAAATTGTGCACAGAAGATTTTAAAAAAATCTCCCCACGGTGGAAAAGAATGGGAAGCAACTGCCTGAAGTTTTGTCAGGCAGAGATTTCATTTGCAAAGGACTTAAAAGAGATATTGTCATGTAGCTGGAATAGTAGGTTGGAATCACCTAACTAAATATAGCTATCCACATCTGAGTTGATCAGCTTGACTAGGTTACAGCCAGTGGAGGAATGCTTGATATGATAAGTAGAGCATAAAGCATGATTCCTTTCTTCCTAAAGGGGTCCAAATTAGATGAATCTCAGCACTTAAAACACTTGTTTCTCACCAGAAAGGAACCTCCAGTGACTTGCTCAGACACGGATCCTTGCATTATTGATGTGTGAAGTTAAGTGAACAAACCTTTCTCAATGTGACAAGTATTTTGCTTTTTCAAACATTCATACCATTGCTTTTGTTCCATGAAATATTTGAACTGCAGTCACCTTGCCTCCTTACTTTTACTGTTTTGGTCTGTACCTTATTAATTTCTTTGTGCTGCAAAGGCTGTCAAGAGGACATTGTTCTTTGCCTGACATACCTACTTACTGCAAAGCACTGTGTACACTGCTGTATAAATAACATCTCTGGGGAAAAAAATGAATAATTGAAAGGGATGGAAAACTTTGTTCAGTTGACTGAAATAATCTAGTAGAAGCTATATGAGAACAGAGTCTACTGGGACAAAATTTCCCAAGCATATATCCTAGGAATTAATTTTGACAGTTCTGAACAGAGTTCTGTAAAGAGACAAACTATTCAACATACAGATTTAGGGAACAGAAGTGGTTAACAAAAAACCAGAGAGTCCTGCTCCAGCTGAAGGTAAGCTTATTGATGTCTGTTTCTAAAAATCTTCCATATCTGGAATTACCAATATGAGAACTAGTTCATAGCCTGAGAAGAGGCAGAAACCCATTTCCGTACACACTGAAGTGTTTTATTTTCCATCTAGACTGTGAAGTGCTCAGCAGCACCCTTTCACTTTTCCAGACTGGTGCTGCTGAAACTGCAACTATTTCCATGGTATGGCACTTAGTGTCCTACTGCTGGCATTGCCACCAAGAATGGACCACAAGGATTTTCTAGGAAGACTCTTTGAGCTTGGGTGGAGGGCTAGTCAGATTCAGATTGCACTAGGTGAGGGATCTGTGGTAAAGATTCATGAGTGGATGGCTTTTGAATATTACTGTAGATTTCTTCTCTGATCATGAAAAAAGTGATATAATTTTACTTTTCCTTTGTAACCTGTTAAAGATTTTGGTATTAGACTCCTTTAATGTTTAATGTTCCTTTATTAGATGAAAGACTTGGTGTGCTTTTCCTGCAGTGGTGGGTTGACTGTGGCTGGATTCCTTACACTCTCTTACTGCTCCAGCGTGAGGTCCCTTCCATCAGAGGCAGTTCTCCATGTACATCTCCAGCAGGAGTCTTCAAGAGCTGTTCCAGTGAGGAACTCTTTGGGTTCTTCTATGGGGTGCAGCCCTTCAGGAACAGGCTATTCTATCATGGGTCCCTCATGGGGTCACAAGTCCTGCCACCAAACCTGCTCCAGTGTGGACTCCTCTCTCCATGGGGTCACAAATCCTGCCAGGAGAAGGAGCCTCCTCCAACATGGGTTTTCCATGGGGTCACACATGCCTTTGCCTTTTAGCATCCATGTGCTCTGGTGTGGGGCCCTCCATGGGCTTCTGTGTGGACCTCCAGTGCCTGGAACACCTCCTCCCCTCCTTCAGCACTGAGGTTCGTGTCTTCAGAGTTTTTTCTCACATATTCTCTCTTCTCTTTCTGCCTGCAGATTCAGTTCAGGGTATTGTTCCCCCTTTCTTTCATGTCGTATCCCAGAGGTGCTACCACTATCACTGGTGGACTCAGCTCTGGCCAGTAACAGCTCCATCCTGGAGCCAGCTGGAGTTGGCTCTGCCAGACATGGGGAAAGCTTCTAGCAGCTTTTCACAGAAGCCACCCCTGTATCCCCCACTCTGCTGCATCAGGGACTGCCTGAAGGAGGTGTTAACCCATTGCACACGCTGGAAACTGCTTAGGAAGTGGAGAGCTGGCGTGCCTGCGAGCAGCAGCAGCGCCCCAGGTCTGTGCACACCTGGGTTAGCTGCAACCAGGCAGGGGCTCAGCAGAGAGGAACAAGCCCTGCAGCAACAAAGTCTAAAGGAAAGGAACAGAGGCTGTCCATTTGGAGACACCAAGTAGTAGTGTGCTGGGTAACTGGCAAATGCAGGCTTTCAGCCTCCCCCTCTTGTGAATGTGCTTACCCCTGTGGATAACCCCATTTTATCATCTTCATATGTTTGTGTCATTTTTGTCTCACAGATAGACAGGGTGTTAGCAAGGCAAATGCTTCCCTGAAAAGTAGCATCTTCTGTATGCCCACATCAGTACTGTCTTTTTTTAGACTAGAGCTGAGAATTTTATTTTGTTTGAAATAATAACATTTTGTTTTTTTAATCTTTTACTGCTTTGCATTGAATGTAGTGTTTGTGGGGGTGAGACCAAAAGATAATTTTCTTTTGTTCTAGTGAATGGCATTTTCTGTAACTGTTTTTTGCCCATAGCTGTCTTGCTGCTAACAATCAGACTTGGCCCTCCTATATTTGCTGTAAACTGGACCATGAGATCACCCAGATGATAAAGCCCTTCAATTTTTGCAGACTGTGCTGGTTGCCACTCAATAATACACCTTAAATTGTAGTTTCTCATTATGTATAACCTTAAGAAAAAAAGATGCATTTAACTTGTACATTTTATATAATTTTGAGCCACACATAAGGAATTAAGACAGCCAGTATAAATTTGTAGAGTATCTATTAAGACACATGAATTCCCTTTCCAATCCCCCCCTCCCCGCCTCCATATTTACATTAAAAATGCAGCCAGCAAGAAAAAACTATTTGGAAAATAAATTGCCTAGGATTAGACTACTACAGCTCTCTGCCCTTCCTTTCCTCTACTTCAGGTTCTCCCCCTCCCTCATTAAAAGGGCAGGTCCAGGAGGCTGGGTGGTGTCTGAGCCCTGGGGCTGCTGCCACCACCCCTGAGGTGTCCCTGGAGGACACCAGGCACAAGGTGGCCTTGGTGGATATCGGCTCCTTTGCGCCTCCCAGCCCTGCAAAAAGCACCAAAAGCCTGGGGGTCATGTCTCTGTGCAAGACAGCATCCCCTGAACCCCAGCTGCTGCAAAAGGCACAAGACCCACAGCTGTGCTATATATTTGAAAATGCATTCATTCATGTATCAAGATTGGACCTGTCCTAAAGACAGACCAGCCATATTTTTAATTTTCTGCAATTTGCTTGTAATAAAGATAATGGTAAAATATCAGCAAAATATGAAATCTGGTGCTGTTTAAAAGCTTATGGCTGTTGGCTGGTGTTCATTTTAATTCTTAATGCTGCTTATGTAGGGAGATGATCTCTCCCAACTTTGAGTTAGAGTGGAGTTCTTACAAGAAAATAAACTCAAAATCTGGCAGAAAAAAAAAAAGCCAGGTTCTTATTTGAGATATTATTACTTTTAGGTTTTATATAGCTGCTTCATCATGTTCCTTATATTGGCTAGTGATCCCCTAAAGACATGTCTCATGCCAAGGCACCTCAAATGCGTTTGAGGTCAGTCTGACCTTGTTGAACTGCCTGCCAGCAGTTTTTCTTGCCAAGATCTAGGTAATCAGCACCTGGAGACATGTCTCATGATCCCAAGTAGGAACTGTTTAACCTATTGCTAAGGTGAAAAACAGATAAACCATCCTGACGGATCACTGAGCTAAAGGATCAGCTCATCTGGATATCTTTATGTGACACTGTGGTGCCCTGTGTGTATCCAGTAAGCCATGATTTTGTACCACTGAGTACAATTTGTGGTAAGAATACACACTTATGATCCCTCCCATGCACACAGGCCTGCTGGTTTCAGCAGCAATTTCCACACATCCAAAGGGTGGTGGTGGGTGGATCCTACTTTTAAATGAGCAAGAGCTCTCAGATCTAGTACCCAGAGATGGTACTAGAGTTCAGATCCATGGAGAGGGCTGTCTAGCAAAATTTAGGCCTTCACAGCCTGTAAATAATTCTGAATATGTGGAAGAAAAAGTTTAAAAAAAGGTACAAACAAATGACCGGGGAATGCAAAATGATGACAAATTGAAAGTAAAGTTTTTTGAAGAATGTTACTAACTAGCTCAAATGGCGAAAGTTTTTATGTATGATATGATGCCAAAGTGAGTGGGTGTCAAGGGAGGTCCAAATACCAGCAGGAATTATTAATGTTAATATTGCACATTTAAAATCATGTTTTTACATTCTCTACTTAACTGCATTCCAGATAAGTTGACAGACAGAATGATGGCTTTCCTGGTATTGGATGTTAGTTTGTGTTCATTGGAGATGTTCTCCTTTGTTGTCTGATGGCCTCCATGGCTATAAACCTGCAGCCTTCCAATACAGTTAATCTCCTCACTCTGTGTGTGCTTAGTTTTCAGCTGGGGAAGATGATCCTACCCAAGGCTAAATGCCCAGCTATTGGCAGTGGGTAATTGCTCAGATAATATCAGTGTTCCTGCTGTCTCCAGGTTCACCAGGAGATGTGATGCCTAATGGTGGTTGGTCACACAGGATGGGTGGGGCAGATTCAGAAGTAGCATCTAGACCTTATGAATCCATTGGCCTCCAAAAGACTGGCACCACCTTACATCCCCTCCAAAACATCTGTCTCTTCCACTACAACATCACAGAATGGTTTAGGTTGGAGAGGTCACATGCTCCAGTTCTGGCTCAGAGCAGGATTAACTTCAAACATCAACAAGGTTGCTTGACTGACAAGTTGCATTTTGAAAACGGAAATTGCAGAGGTTTGCTGGGTTTCTTGCTCCAGAATATGTTTAGTTTCTCTGCTAAGATACTTTTCCACGTGTCAAATTTCTCTGCAAATTTGCTGGAAGTTGTATTCATTTCAGATCTCATCACTGGAAAGAGTCAGACTCCACATTCTCCAAATTCTCTCATGAATTGATTGAAGAAGACAGTAAGATCTTCCCTTAGCCTGATCATCTACAAACTGAAAAAATCCAATTCTTCATTCTCCTTACATATTTACACTCCTGATTTGTGCTCACACCCTGTCATCTTCTTGATGTCCCTCCTGTGAAATCTCCCTTTTGTAATGTTTTTACTGTGCTGGAGAGCCCAAATACAGACGCAGAACACCAGATTTGGCCTCACAAGTTCCAGAAAGAGGAGAATAAACACATTCCTCAGTGGCTGGGTGTGCTGCTCACAGGCAGCCCAGCACAATCTCTTCCCAGCCCCAAGAGTCCACTGCAGACTTGCCCCTCCACCAGTACCCAGCTGGCCCTGGCCTGTGCTGTTGCAGAGGGTTATTTCATCCCAGATGTATGACAATACAGTGATTTGTGAACCAGCTGATGCCCCAGAGAGGGAATAATCTGTCTTTTGAGTAAAATTTGGTGTGGTTAAATTTGTTTGCATAAATGGCATACAAGGTGTTTGTAATACCTCTCCCACCAAACATGATGAGATGTGCAGTGTACTTAAAAACTCTAGTGATTTAGGATGAAATGAAAGCCTGCTTTACCAAGACAAACAACAGTTAACTAAAACTTGGAGTGGGTTTAGGTTCATCTGTTAAACCAATTTCATAGGCTTTTACAGTGAAATGAACATATGTGGAGGGGAAAAGCAAACAGAAAGAAAGGATCACATGAATTTCAAAGTTTCCTTTCTGCTTTTCATGAGAACATGAAGACACAAGGTAACTTTACCTCTGTTATTCTCCATCACAGGGCAGAATATTGCACACGGCAGCAGTGAGGCAGCATCACCATCACAGCACTGGGGCAGCATCCCTGTGGCATGTTGGCCCCTCTGTGCCACACTGGCAAGGCTCTGTGCCAAGGTCAGTGGGTGGCAGGGGACAAGTCTGTGGCTCTCCACTGCTCCAAGGCAGTGAGACACAGTCAGGCAGGAGACATCTGCTCTTGAAAAATTAAAATAAGAGTGAACTTTGTGGTCTGAAGAGTGCTGGGATCAGTCTTGGTCCAGAACTGAAAGAGATGGGGCTTACGTGTGTGGATTGATGATGCATGACAAACATCATCAATTGCCTGTTAAGGAGCAGTTCAAGTCTCTCCAGCTTGGTAGGCAACATTTTTACAATGAGTTGAAAACAGAAGAGATATTAGACCAACCTATATTTTTTCTGAAAGTTGCTGTCTTTTTATGTCTTTTATTTCTGGGTTGGGGTTTTTTTGGTTTTTGTTTGGTAGTCTGTGTTTACGTTTCTGTAATTGAAATGACTGGCAGATGACTAGCTAAATTCCTTTAAGAGAGTGTTCCCAGAGACACAGCGTCAATAAACAGAAGCATGCAGGAATATAATTATCTGTGATCTATCTAATAGAATAATAATTTAATATGGTTAGGTACAGGGGGTCAGCTCCTTAGCTGAAATTAGCCTGTCTTCCATTGAATTAAATGGATCCTTGACAGACTTTAGCAGCTGAAGAGCTAACTCAGTATTTTCAAGTAAATTGTGATTTCAATATACAGTTCACCTTAAAAAGTGTGTTCAGCCATGGTACACTCAGACTGCATCACAGGAGAAGAAATGTCACTCTCTATAGAGTGATTTGCTACTTCTTTCTGTACAGCAGTCTGGAAGCATGTGTGAACTGATCATGCTGTTGAAAGAGGAATTCAAGAGCTCTAGAAAGTAAATGCTGATCTTTATCATCAGCAAGACACTAAGTGAGGTACAATATAGTAAAAGGAATTAGTAAAATGGGACGAAACATCTTCCCTCCCATGAATGCAGAAGTATTTTTTTCTGATTCCCAGAACACAACCTGTGTTGATTGGGTGACATGACATTAAAACTGCTGACACACTCAGAGATGGGCTGCTTGTTTACAGAGAATTGAAATTCAGATCCATATTGTCTGAGCAAGGCTGGCTGCAGACAATTTCAAATTGTTTTCCTTTCTCTGAACAATTTACCCAACAATGTTTTCCCCCAAGAAGTACTGGCTTCTGCTAATCACACAAAATATGTCTGTGCAGCGAATTCAGAAGCATGTGATGGCTCAGGAGCTTTGTCATCTCTATGATCCATTAAAAACTTTATGTTTTTACATTTTTTATTTTCAGAAGAGAGGTCTCTAATAGACTGATCATCTGGGGAGGCCTGTGGGCTATGAGCTGGGCTGGGCCCTGCTGAAGCCTCACAACTCCATCTCCTGGCTACTGGGAGCTGAACAAAAAATACACCTCTGATGCTGCTGTGGTTGGGGAAGAAGCAAAGATTGGTGGTTGAAGGCATTGCTGATAGCTTGGAGAGAAACTCCTGAGCTACGGTACTCATTGTAAGGACCCATTATAACTGAGAAGGACTGGAGGACCTTTGCTGAGACCCATCTCTTGAAGTTAATTTGGTAACAAGTATCATTGAAGTGGCCTTTTATGCCATAAGAAGTTACAGATCTAGACTACAATGTATTCGTTCTATTTATCTTCGTTGACACCCTAAGATATTTTCAGATAGTTGATAACAGCTGATTAGGGATCTCATAGTTTCTCTAGGACTGTTTCAAATAAAGATCCCATGACATTTACATGAGTTTTAAACTGATGTACCCATTTGTATGATCCTTCATCCCCCACTCCAATCCAACAAGATAGAGGAGCGTTACAAATGTTAGATCAAGCTAAACCAATTTGCATTTTCTGAGGTTTGCATATATGCAATCTTGTCAAATGAAAGCCATAACAAGCTTGATACAACAAAGGACAGAGTGAGCTCCTTATGCTGTTTGTAGTGGGAGCAGCTAAAGCTTCATGCCTCCTATAAAGGCAGTATGTTTAAAGAGACTGGGAAAGATGCCCATGTTCTAGCAATTTTTTTACTTGCTAGTGTTAAACAGAAAACAAGTTATTGCCACAGTAAGAAGTCAGACTTTAAAAATGGTAGAAACATGCATCTTGGACCTGTTTTATATATATATATGTATGTATTCATCAGCCTCTAAAGGAGAAGAAAGCATATTATAATGTGATTACCCACAGCGAGGAGCTGCTGGAGTGCTAATAGCAATCTGTCCTCTTGAGCTTGCAGAGTTCTCCACGGTAGCCTGGAAACTCTTCTCACTTTAAATTCAAGCTTATTGTCTCAAACAGAAGTCATGTTGCAAAGCACTAAAAAATATTTTAATAAAACGGTCCAGACTAAATTGCTGACTACAGGACAGTTCTGCAGCTTCACAATAGGAATTGTAGGGTTCCTGCTGCCTTCTTAACTGCATGATAAATTGCAAGCCTCTTGCTTCTGTGCCACAGGCTCAGAGAGCATTGCATGATCACCATTGCTTTTCTGATTTGCTTTTCATGCCTACTGGTGTCCATATAAAAATATCTCTGTTTATGCTCAAGCTCCCTCAACTTTTCTCATTGGTTATATGGTGGTACAATCAGATTTGCAGTTAATGTAAACATATATCATGGATGTAATTTTAATTGCATTTTAATTCTCTGCGTCCATTACATCTGTCACCTCAGTTTGTGCACTTGCTGTGAGGCTATTAAACCATCATCAGGGCTCTGGAGATCAGTTTACTCAGATGTGCACAAGGCCAGGTTCTAAAATTTTATGCAGACAGGAATACCAAATCTTCTGTTTTCACACAGAGTTTGCAGATTGCTTTGCTGTGCAGTGCAAGGTGTACTGTTCTACTGTTGTCCTTTATGGCTAGAAGCTACCCCGGGCAGGAGTAATGCATGAAGGTTTGTTTTCACCCAAATCTCTGTGACCAGTGTTTTTCTTTGTAGAGGTCCTCAGGGGCATCAGGGAGGTTGGCATTCACTACTTTTTAGGTAGAAGTAATTGGTGGAATTTTGTTTGTTTGAATATCTCACTGAAGATCTAAGCTAAACTCAACTTGACAGAAAGCCTGGTACTGGCTACAAGAAAATTTTGTTCCAGCTTGGGAGTGAAGACTTTGCTCCAAACACTGTGAAACTGGAATAGGTCAGATGGAAAAATGGTATAGTAAGAAGAGCAAGAGGGAAGATGTGAATATGTTACTAAAAATGAAGGAACCTTCATGAGATGCTTTCTGTGCTAATGAGAGTTAGCTAGTCTTCTCCTAAGCCTTGGTCTTGCTGGTTTGTAGGTGTAATCTGATGGCTTCTGCTCCTCAGTAAGGAGAATGAACACATTTGAATCTGAAAAGAGACCCCTACCTATGATTTCTTTCTGAGATCCACCAAACAGACAGTTTAAAGTCTCTCTTAGTTTGTGCTTCAGTGGTTCAGTTAAATGTTTTTAATCAGGATGTCATACTGTATCGAGGGAAAGAACCTTCATAAATCTAAGTGCATTATGTCAGCTGTCACTTTTTATTAACTAAACTTGTCAAAAATGCTAGCAATATTTCAGTGTTAAATGCTAACATTTAAATTTACATTTAAATGGGATGCTATTATTTTCATTAAAGTGTCTTGTCAATGTTCTTTATATTTGCATCTTACATTGTACTTAAACCAGTCTTTAATAATAATATTTATGTCATGCTCAGTTTTTCCCATGATTTTGCTTGTGATAACTGCTAAGCTATCAAGCCTGCAGTCAGCCCTGCAGTTTGCCCACCATTAACACTTTACCTGTTCTTGTATCTGCATCAGCCATTGTGCAGCATTAAACACAGACAAGTATCTTTAAAAAGATAGCTTTTGATGTAGGTTATATATGTTCTGTATGCAAAAGTGTCATGTCTACCAAAAGCACCTACAAGATATAGCAAAGATAATCACAGCATAACCTCTAAATTTTGATGCAGCCTCTGGCTCATACTCCTGCAGTTAACACAAGTATTGTTGGTGAATTTACCGTGTGTGTACATTGGTTAGTATTTACACAGTGCTTTGAAGACACAAACTATTGAAGTCTTAAATGGCATTCAAACCTAAACAAACTTGCTGCTTTAAGGATTAGAAATATATGCCACCTGAGGTGATATAAAACCTCGGTGAGCAAGAGTATAGTTCAAAGCTGATGTTCTAGCGTGACAGATGGGATTCTGCTCTATTGAAAAATCCAGAAACACCTTACAATTAGCTGACCATTATGAAACACTGTAATGTATAAATTGTGACATGGTTACAAGGAAAGGACATACAATGACACTGAAAAATTGAATCAAATATGCTATAAAATAACAGTCCTAAAATAGTAAATGTTGCAATGAATTATTAAAGTTGCTTATTTTAACATTTTATTTACTGAATTTTGCATTATTAAAATTACAAATCATGAACTCACATTGTGCTGTCATTGAATCTGGCCTCCCTGAGATTTGCTTTGTTCCCATTCAGTCTATCCAGTTGGTTAATATGAACTTGGTTCCTGAGTCATTACACCCTTGTGATTCGTGCCACTGACTCCTTGTTGCCCATTCCCTCATTTGAATTTTCTTGGCTGTGCCAGGTAAGCTTTGCAAAGCTTCAGCACACCATGAATCTCTCATCATGTGTTTTCCCATGTGCAACACTTCTTGTCCTCCATGTCCCAGGGTGCTAAGCTACTGCCTTCTTTCATTTAATTTTATCCCTAGCACTCAACTTTCTTGCACTACTCAAATGAAAAGAAAATTGAAGTTGCTTGGTAAAATGAAATCCCTCATGAAATGCCCAACATATGCCAACTTCCCTGTGATTGTGTTTATACTGTCTAAATTTTCATATATTTTTTGCTAAATATATAGGATGGTTTCATGTACAGGCCAATCAGTAGATTCTTTAGCATTGTAACAAGCAGAGACTTCTCCCGCGACATGTCCCAAATGGAACAAGGCTTTGAGATAAAATTCCTTACAGGGGAGGGAGAAATCTGTAATGCTAAAAACAGAACACATCAAATAGAAGACTTTATAGACAGAGTGAAAGCACAAAGGTATAGAAACATCTCTACCTATACTCTTGGAGTTGCTGAGAAAAGCCTGGATCTGTCTGTCCCATCCAAGGAAACAATGCTGGCCCAGGTGCAGAGCAATGTCCCAGTCTGTTCCCATTTGTATCTCCTCTTCTGTGTCTTTTCCAATGACCACCTACAGCCCTTCATGAAAAACATGTTGCAATAGGCACACAAAAAAAGGAGAATCGCCCATCATGGTTTAAAGAGACCCTGAGAAGGCAAGTGCCACGGACAATTCTTATATCATCTTCTACATCATTCCTGCTCTTCTTTGAGGTCAGAGAACCTTGATAAGGCTGATTCCTTCTGAGCAAAGCTGCAGCACTGATAAACCCGACAGCAGCAGCATAAAGCAGGGTCTGTCTTCTCTTGTAGCTTCGATGTTTTATATTCAAAACTACCTATTTATAACATTTCTCATATGAATTCTAAAATGGTATGTGCCATTTTTAAAACAACACTTATCTGTTCTGGTGAAATAATTTTATTTTTGAAACTACCTACCTTGGGCACATAGTCATACTGCTGGCAATGATAGCTGAGCTTTGACTCAAGTCCCACTAGAAACAGTGTTTTCCCACTACACTTCATTTGCCTTTTTCTCTTTGAAACTTCTCCTGATATATGAACTTTTGGATATTTTCAAAATATCAGTTCAGTGTGAAGTTAATTTTGAGGCTATCAGTGACAGCTCCCTAATGTCTGAACAGGGATGCTAAGTCGACTGTACCTAAGCACAGTGCTCACTGCCCTGACATGTCCTCAGCAGTCTGTGTGGGAGGAGAGGCTGCCCTGCTCTCAGACAGGGTAAGGCATGTGCTTAGCTTTAATTGTGGATGGATGGTTGACAGGTGATGCTGTTAAACCTGCTACCCATCACTGCTTGAGTCTGAGCTCACCTTGCTCCAGGGAGATGCAGGCAGTTCTGGTCAAGGAGTGGAGTAAGAGCTGCACCTCAGCCTCCCATAGATGTTTAGAAAATGGTCTTAATCAGCTGGAGGAGAGATGTGGAAGTGGGATGTGATTGCTGTTCTCAGCTACCTGCCTGGGGTCAGAGAGAGGGCACTTAGGCTCCTCACAGAGATGAGCAGTGAAAGGAAACCTTCCCATGTTGCAGCAAGAGAAAATCAGAGAATCATTGAGGGTGGAAAAAATTTCTGAGATCATCTTGTCCAACCATAAACATAACACTGACAAGTTCACCACTAAACCATGTCCTTAAGTGCCACATCTTTTAAATACCTCCAGGAATGGTGTCTCACTTGCTTCCCCACGGCACTTGTTCCAATGCTTGAATGTTAATGCTCCAGTTTGGACTGTAGAAGAGGTTGGGTGAGTCATGCCATAAGCGTGTTTGGGGTCACGCCTTCCTCTCCACTGACCCTGCAGGGAGCTGGAGTGAGCAGTTCAGCTGGAGGTGGTTGCACGGCAAACACCAGCTGTACCACAGGAGCTTCTTGTCTACCCTACTTGGAATCACCCATCTGTTTGCCCTTTGGTCCTTTAAGATATTTTAAGAATAATTGCTTCCCTATTAGTCACTGAACTCTTTTTAAGGACAGATAAAGTCAAATTCATGCATTCTAGCTTATTGTTATAAATGGGCATGCATTTGATATACTGCAAATATTTCTGTATAGCTTTTTCCTTTTCCTAAAACAGCCATTGCTTTTCTTGGGCTGTCTTCGTCATTTAAAGTAAATCTAGGAGACCAGGTAATCATTCCCAGAATATTTCCATTTCAAGCTAATAGTGAAGAACAACCCCTGAGGTAGAGTGCAAGTTAATACCACTGTCAATTTTTTCAGGTTTCTCCTGTAGAATTATTTATGCTTTCTCATGAATGATTCCCTGGAAGGTTAATCAAAATAATATCAGTGCATATTTCCTTCTTTGGTCCAGCTATCTGTTCCAGAGCAGTATGTTTATGTGGAAAACCCAAGATACTTTTCCAAATATAATACCTTGCACCAAGGCATTTTGTATCCCACAGCAATAGGGACTTGCAGATGCTGGCCTCTAAAACATACTCTCCTAGCTTGGCACAGTCTTATTTTGGTAGGATTCCACTCACGCTGGGATTTTTGCAAACTTGATCAGCATAGACGGATTCTCAATGCTGAATAAGCTTTGTTTACTATTTGTGCTAGAAGTAAGTCAACTCTATGATCACCTTCTGGACAAAAGGCAATGCTGGAGTTTTCTGTGCAGAGAGTATTTGGAATCTTAACATTTTCAGAATCATGTAGAAAAAAAACCTGAAATCCCACAGATACTGAAGAACATGTGAAATATATTTTTATGTGAGTGTGCCAAAGACTTCTGTCCAAGCTGGAACAAGAGGATGCCTTCTGATCCTTTTGTTTCCAAGGCAATATTTTTTGCACAGCCTCAACCAGTCCTCTAGACAGACCATAAATCCAAGAAAGTTCTCTTTATAGTATTTGGAATTAAGTACTGCACAGATATTTTGCTAACATCTGTCTGCCTCAGTTCAGGGAACAGAAACTGATTCATCTGAGGAAGCTGCTGGCAACTGACATACAGAAAAGCTGAATCACAGCCAGCACCAGAACCATAAAAATTCACTGTTTTGTTAAAAGGGAAGAATTTTGTCATTAGCCATGCCAAAACCTGCCTTTGTTGAAAGAAACGGAGGAGAGAGCATTACCTTATCTCAACATCCAGTTTATCAGGTCACACACTGGCAGAGTCCTAATTGCATCCATGATCTGGCAGAGGTGACAAAGCCAAGCTTGTTCCTGGTTCAGAAGATACTGCTCTATAGGTGTGTGTTTAAAAATGGGCTATGTGGCCAGAAAACAGGCAGCCCTTGCAGGCAGCCCCTCTGTGATACCACTTTGTTCTCTTCTTTGTCCTGTCCTGGGAAGGCTCTGCTGTGAAGAAGATCACATCTGGAGACAGCAGGCACCACTGATGCTGTGACTGCTCACCAGCCTTGTGCTGGTCCCTCAGTGAAGTCATCCCTAAACAAAAGGCTCACCACCTCAAAAAGCCCATCAGGTGAGAAATTCACCATCATGCACAGGAGAGACAAGGCCTCTGTTGCCAAGGAGGGTAATTTTGGGGAGCAATACTTTCAAGGAGGAGGCTTGTGGAAAGTATTGCTCTCTTCTCCAGAACAGCCATTAAAGAAATTGCTGGAGATGGCACAGCCCAGGATTTTGCAAAACATACATTTCTCCTGAACATTTCTAGATTATTTTAAGAATTTTACTTCCTGACTCATTGCTTCTGGGGCCTTACTAAGGAACACTGCAAATACTGAAATAAGTAAAAGAGAAGGAAAAGTCATGTCTCTCCTAACTTTTTCTGCTTTGTCATCTTAGAAGGTGCCTTGAGTGCTTTTTTTTCCCTCTCTGCAAGTTGTTTACACCTCCTGGGAGAAACGCTTAACAGAGGAAAAGCAATTAGACGGCTCTAGGAATGTCATCAGGAAAATACTGCTTTCTCTTGACTCCGTGAGAGCAAATGTGCAGCTGAACCTGATGATGTGGACAGTAACTTTAGCACGTGTGATAAAAAATGAGATACCGCAGCAATTTAATAGCCCAAACGTCTATTCAAACAAAGGCATTTTGTATATCTAATAGCACAGTTAAAAGGCATTTGGAGCTGATAGGCAAATAGCTTAAGCTGAGAAATAAAATAGCAATATTAATAATACAAGTAATGTCAGACTATATAAAGAGAACTTACTTTTTCTCATTTCAGCTGATTACATCTGCCTTTGTTACTTTATTACATAACTGATATCCAATAAGTGCAAATATTAAAGACTTTTTCAAGTATTCAAGGAAAATTTGAAGACAACAGGAGCTTTAGGAACCCATTAGTCTGTGTGGTAAGGATGAGCTCACAGTGATCCATTGAGTATTTACTTTAGAGAAAAAGGTTGAGGCGACAGAATTACGCATCTTTTCTCCTGTATTTAACAGGTTATTTATTACCTTGTGAAACAAAGAGATCTCAGGTTGTTTGCATATTTATTTTCAGGTGCTCTCTAAGAAATAATCTAAGGAGTTGAGGAAGGACTGTATAAATCTCTACATTTTAAAATTTTGAAAGTAAGAAACTGACATTTATATGGGAAAGCTGTTTTTTAATGCTATTACACATATGAGTGAGTTTAGTGTTGTAATGAATTACCATGTACTTCTGGAAACATTTTTAGAAGTCATCTTAGATCCCAGGACCTCTTGCATCAACAGAATTTCTTAATCTGCATTATGCTTCATTACTGCATTGCTGATTTAAGTTGATATAAAGCTAGAGATGCAACGGCTCATGCCAAACACCTTCCTCACTGATCTCATTGTGTCTTAACACCTTCATTACTGATCTGTGTCTTGAAGATATTACAGGTGAATAAAAAAAATTCTTTATTAAATATACTCCCATATGTTCCATATACGCAAGCATGAAGAGCAAGAAAATATTTTTATTAATATCTTATCCATCTATATCCCATAGAAGCTTTCAAAAAAAATAGAAGACCCAACCATATCCTCTTTTCCCAATCATTTCAGGGAGGTTATGGTAATAGAACTTATATTAGGCTGTCTCATAATACTAGAATAGCAACATTGTCCAAATATGCTACCAAATATATTCCGGCATATATAAGGAGCGGGACAAAATATATTCTTAAGTTGTTGTAGCTGAATCGCTGAGCCAGAACTGGGGTAAGGCAAGGATGTCCTGCAGTGCACTGCTGTCTCCTCAAAAGGTGGTGCATAGGGGAAGGCCATGAGCCCAGTGCATGTGAGGTCCAGCAGCTTGTGGGATAAATCCTCTTTGAAATGGATTGATCATCTCTAGATTGTTTCACTTATGTTATCGAAAATTTTCCAAATAAACTGGTTCCCAAAGGAACTTCCTGTTTTTACAGAGTTGAGAAAATGTAAGTTTCTGCTTTTATGAGGAAAATAAAAATAAATAGAAAGGACACAGTGTAAAGTGAAGGGTCAAATGCATGCTGCTCAGAAATCTCTTTCCAGAAAGCAGGGCCAGACTCCCAGCTGCTGTAAATTACTGACTTCCCTGTTAATGATCTGAAACTCACTTGTGCCCTGTGACATCTTTCCAAAGGATGCTGTGTGTCAATATTATGCAGTAGCTAAAGGATCTTGTGCAATAAGGAATAAATCCATAGGGTTGTGTTCCTGCAAAATATTAGCTTTTGAATTATAATTTCATAAATGAGTCATTAAGACCATGAGTGAGTAGATCTGTAAAGTCACATAGAGAGGAACTGTGATCAGACAATGGATACAACTGTCCTGAGGACAAGTAGTGACATTATAAAAATCAATGTAAGCACACAAAAAATATGATCCAAAATACACTTTGACCTCTGTCTTCCATGGTTTTTATCAGGATTATTTCAGAAAACATTAACCTATAGGTGGCATTCAAGGATAGCAAATTACTCCAATTTTCCACCCAGGTAGAGTGCTGCCACACTTGGACACACAGGAATGCTATGAATGTGGTAGTTTTTTCATAAGCTGTGAGTGTTGCACTGTCATTCTCAGTGGTCCAGGCTGGGAAATGTGCTTGCCCTGCCACAGCTCTTAGAGTAGTCAGCTGCCTTTCTGCACACACTACACACCTTCCTTTTTTACTTTAGGTGCTGAATTACTAAATGCACTGGATAGCAATGGGTCCTGGGCTGTGGCATGAGCTGAGCTCCTGCCAAATCTGCCTGCCGCTGTCAGGGGCAGCCTGAGCCATGTCCATCCTGCTGCTGGAGGGGAAGGTCCCAGAACACTGTGAGCTCCAGCTGCCAAACCTGGAAGTTGCTGGCAGGGCTATGCTGAGTTGGCATTGAGCAGAAAATTCATGGGTGCTTCCAGAAAGTGCTCAAAGCCAACCCAGGCTGTGCTGCTGCAGATGGATCTGGACAGCAAATAAAATCCCAAGCAAACTTTTTTTCCTGTAAGAGATCAAATCCTGACAACCCACTGCCTGGAGGCTCTGTGAGAGACCACTGGGTGTCTCCTCTTTACATCATACCTGAGGAGGATGACCAGCCTGTCAAAGGCAGAGAAAATACAAAGTGCTTGAAAAACATTAAGAAATTAATTTTAGTATATCACAAGGTTCTTTTCTCCAAACATTGATGCAGCAGAACTTGAGACTAGATGTGAATGAGGAAGCACCTGGGAAGGCTCAGGGACTGTCTGGGACCTCAAGTACGTACTGAAAGAGGCTGCTGGCTTGCAGACGGCAAAGATACGGTATGACTTGTTTTCTCCAGACATTCAAACACTGTCCCAGTGGACTCCACTGTACTTGCATGATCTCTCACCCTGCCACTCTGGGATTTCTCTCCTGCCCAGTTGTTGGGTGGCATTTAGCACAACACTCACTGTGACAATGTCCTGGTGCTCAGGCTGACCTCAATAATTAGAGATTTGCATCTCTTTGAAGCAGCATGGCAAGCCATCACCTTGGTCCTCAGCCCAGAATAACCAGGAAGCAGGGCATGCAGTCAGGATAAAGCAGCATAGCACCATTTCTTTGCTAAGGCATAATCCACATTGGAGTGTCATGATGTGTGCAGGAGCAACCTGTTCTCTGAAGTTCACCTATATTCTATCTATCAGCACAGGCCGGTCCAGAGCAGCTTCACGTGCTTGAATCATTCAAGGATTTCATCCCCCAGTATTTTCCCCACACCATACTTCACCCTGACTGGCACTGGGGGATGCTGCTGTGCACCTATTTCCATTCATTTCTTTGTGGCTGGAGATCCCCCTTCAGAGTAAAAATTAGACACAGCTTTTTTATCTTCTAAGTATAACTATTAAACTTCTCAAGTCTCCTTCACCTTTATCTCATGGTCAGTGCAGTCAGTGGCCCTGGGCAGACAGTCTGTGAGCATAGCTGGCACTGGCCTTGTCACAGGGCAAAGCAGTCAGGTGCTACCAGCATTGCCTACCTTCACTAAATTCAGAGGTCTGCAAGGCATGCAATCCTCCAATTCTTCACTTAGAAGGTTTTCTTAATAAATCTATGCTGTATCCAAGGTAAAATTCTTTTGCTGCTGTTGTGACATTCTTGTTTGCATCCTGTCCACACTGAACTTTTCCCCAGCAAATTGTGCAAAGCATTGTTTGGGGGTTTGTTAAAGCAGTCTGTTTCTACAGCACGTTCTGTCTGTTTCTTCTTTTCATTATTAGATGTGATGACACATTTGCCTGTGTGGCTTCCCGCAGATGGCACGGAAATTTTGTGATCAAATGTTAAGAGTAAACCAACTGTCAAATCTGATCACAGCTTCCTGTATTGCTCTGCTGGTGCAGGAATACCACTTTAATAAAGGGCTCCTTCTTTTTAAAGTAATAGGGTTTGCAGCAAGAATGAAATCTGAGAGTAAGATGTCTAGTTCAATATTAACAGATTCAGGGCTCTTTTGAGAAGTTTTATGTTCCAACTACAGATTTTATTTGCAAACACTTTTTGAAAAATCAGTAATACAAAGCAAACATTATTAGTGATTGTGGTTTAATTCACAGGATATTTTCATGTTAAACTGAAAAAAATACAAAATAATGTGGGTGGTGAATAATTCAAATGCTTTGAAAATCTTCACAATAATCAAGTGTGCACACACACACAAAGAAGAAAAATCAGATGTGGCATAGTTTGGTTTAAAACAGAAAATTACAGTGATTTCACACTCATAAGCTGCACCTGGTTATAAGCTGCACTTCTCAGTAGCCAGGAAGACCATGGAACTTGTCCATAAATAAGCCACACCAGGTGATAAGCCGCACTGTTTTTTAAAGCGAGGATCCATGTGCAAAAAAGGAACGAGTTAGTAACACAATCGGGCAATTGCAGGTTTTGCTGTCAGGTGCTCAATTTGCAAACAGTTTTCACAGACCAGCGAAGCCTTTAAACACAGCCCCAGGCGCCCTCCCTGTGCCGTGGGCCCCAGCACTCCTGCCCCTGGCGCTGGCTGCCACTGCTCCCCGCCTGCTCGGCAGTGACGGTGGCTCCCCGCACCACTCAAAAGCAGTGGCTCGGTGGGCTGGCTTCACAAAGCCGGCAAGAGGCTCGGCACGCGAAGCTGGTGGCGGCTTGCCGCCCGCTCGCCAGTGTTCCGGCTCACCGCTCACCCAGCAGTGGCTCCATGGCAGCTCCCTCCCCTGCCGGCTCGCACTTCTGGGTTGGCATTTTGCTGGAATTTGTCCATAAATAAACCACACCTGGTGATTAGCCACACTTCTGGGATCGGCTGGATTCTTCAGTGAAATAGGTGCGGCTTATCAGTGTGAAATTACTGTAAATTGTCAGAAAGAGATTTTTCCTAGAGATGCCCAGTGCTAATAGAAGGCATATTCATGCCTAGCACTTTTCAGCACACCTTAGCCTCCTCTGAATAGATCAGACTTTTCTTGGGGATGGTAAAACTGGATCTGACATTGAAGAATCTGAGTAGGTGTTCTGGCTGATAATTCAGATGTTGACAGAACAGCATAAACTATGCAGATCAAACATTTATTTTGCTGTTTTAGCTTTTTCTGCTGTTCACACATTATCTATGAACAAAATTTGATTTTGACAGATTTGTTCAATATTCAAAATACTCAGAACCCATTCCAGGTTACATCTTGTTTGCAAATGGTTTGTTTTCAGTTTGGGTGTGTATTCAGTGGTTTGCTGAGCATCATCCTTTGCTGCTGGTTGGGGAAGTAAAAGATTTTACAACAGAGGGAGGAGAAATCTAACTTCCTCACACTAACAGGCATGACCAACAAGCTCTGCCTGGTTGGTAAAGCTGTGATTTTCTTGCAGAGAACTGATGGAAGCACCCAGTTATCTGTGGGCCTGTTCCCTATTTCGCCCAGAACTTGAGCCACCTGGACACCTTTCCCAACTTTGGTTCTTCCATTAAATGTCTCATAGGACATTCCACACTAAATCCCCTTAAAATGTCCCATAAGATATGCACAGTTCTTCCCGCCAGTACTGTCCAAAATAAAACCCACACTCTGGGCATGCAGTCAGCCCATGGTTTGCTGGAGCTGGCTGGGGAGGGAAGGATCTCTCCTTGACCCAACTCAGTGGGTTTCATCCAAAGGACAGGAGTCTGCTTGGCCTCCTTGGATGGCTTTGGAGCAACTAATTTGGGTGCTTTGGTCTTGTTCCTTTCACTGTGAGCTGGTGTGTCGTTTTCTGAGTTTTTGAGTAGGAAACCTTACCAAAAGGTTTTAGCATCTTCTGCTTTTTTCCATTGGCATTGTATGGAGAGGGGAGCCCAGCTTCAGAGGGGCAAATCCAGCCAGGTCCAAGTTTGTGAGCAGAGAGGGGAAAGCCCTCGATGTGTGCTTGAAGCAAATCCCAGGCTGACACTTCCACACTAATCAGCTGCTCTTCCATCTTCCTGGTGTTCTCAAGAGACTGATTAAATAGAGGGATCAATGGATGGCTTCACAGTAATTTCACACTCAGAGAAGATTCCTTTCACCTCCTGTTACAATTAAAACAACTGACATTTTTCTATGTTAATAAGCTACTTTATTTCTTGGTGGGGTTTGTTGGGGCATAACGAACTCCATCACGGACTGGTTTGCTAATGTATATTGTCCTTTTCAGTCCTATAGATACAGATGGTTTTGCAATGCCATGTGAAAGACCAATTTGACTAAGATATGGTATTTAGTATTAGAATTTCTCATGCACATATTAAACAGCATATTTAAAGGTCATAGCAATTTAAATTGTGATCTGATTAACCTTGTAGTTTAGTGCGTTATGCATTAGACGTAAGTATTTTCAGATTTTAAAATCAAAGACATTAAAAACCATTATTTTATAATTTTATTCTGACATTGTTGTTTTCTCTGCTAGTGACCTTTAGTGTTTTTACCTTCAGCAGAAGCCGTAGGATTTACTTTAACACCAGCTCCTAAAATCCTCTTGCCAGGGGGGAATGCCCAGTATAGGGAAGAACAAGATCACAAAAAATATTTGTAAAATAAAACAGACTTGAAAATATGGTACACCAGTCTTGTTTCAGCAACACAGAAATAAATTATCTGGTTTTCAGAAAAATCAGATCAACTTCCTAAGGGTCTGGTTAAACTGCTGAGTGTAAATTGCTATTGGAATTGACTGCTAAAGATCTTGGTTGAGCAGGTTAAACATCTGCTGGATTTATTACAGTTTTATTTGTATTTCATCTGTATCTGGTACAATTAAGCCAATCAAAGTAAGTGAATCAAATCTAATTTACTCTCTAATGGACCAAAAAGGAACGAATAAACACAGCACTATTAGAGCCAAATGATTAAACATGTCTCTGAGGTATTTTTTTTCTCTTTCAGCATAGAAGAATCATGGTGTTTATGCTGTAATTAATCACTAAGGAGTGATGTAAACTAGTTTGAGCATTCATTCATTTTTCATATGGTTTCATAAAAATGCTAAACAAAACATGTGAATGTAATGAAACAAATTCCATTGGAATCAGATACATTTATTCATATAACCATTTATGTTCTAACTAAAATCATTATAGGATTAACACCAGAGGTGTATTTATCAAATTGGATAAAAATTTGTTGTACCAATCTTTTTCACATTACTAGGCCTTTTAAAGACAAAATTCAGCCCACATGTAAATAGCTGTCTAAGGTGCATGTATCATGTTCAGGTTCATTAGGTAAGCATAAAAGTTAAAGTTACATAATCAGGATTAATTTAATATTTTAAAATTATGCAGAATGGAACTACATCAACTCTGCAATAGCTAGAAGCTTCACACTGTAAGTCTGGAGCTCTTCCTACATCCCAGCATCAGGAAGTAAACCTCAGCTTACAGCTGTTTACTTACACTGCCAACTGGAAACAAGCAACCTAAATAAGAAAATTATTTAGAGCATTAACAGAATGCACATCACATCATAACCATATGATATAACCATTTCGTATCATAACCATATCATATGAAAACCACCCTTTCCTTTAGAAAGATTTGCTTGTTTGTGCCAATGTGATGCTTTAAGATTTTAATGCTCCAGGAAGGCCCATTTATGAAATAGTTTCCTTTGGTGTCTCTGGAGACATTTTGTCACAGCAGGAGGCAGCTGCAGCCCCCATGGGGTTGCTTTGCACCCCCTTGTTTCTCATTGCACTTTTTCTGTCCTCCTTAGCCTACATGAGCTCATGTGAAGTTATGTTTTGGCTCTTCCACTATAGGAAAGCACAGTGTAATGCATGAATAGGCTGGAAATAACAACCATTTTGTAAATGTGTATGTGTTTTATTCCATGTGGAGCATCTTTGCAAATATCAATAGTCTACAATGACTAAGGGTTTCTATCATGTCCTGAAGTCCTTTTTTGTCAGGACTTCGTTAGGGTATCTCTAGGGCAGAGTTAAAGGGAAAGTCAGAAATTACTCAAAATATTTTGTAAGAAAGCATGTTGCCCTGACATTTGAAAGTTTACTTGGACATTTAGCAAACAACAGAAGATAAAAATAGCAGGATTTGTACTCTGAAACCAGTACTTTTGACAACTGAGGCTATCATCATTCATCAAATCACTTACTTTAAAAAGCAAATTCACAGTGACAGTTTTCAGTCTGGGCTTGTACAGGATCTAGTGTGAAGGAGTCCTGGCCCACAGCTGAGGCTTCAGAATAACATACCCATCAGACATACTATGTTGCTATAGCAAATTTACCACTGCCTTGGCATAGACTATAGTGCATATTTTTATCAGTCAGTACCAGTCCCAAAAATATTTTTGCAAGTGGGGCTACCAAGCTGAGGGAATAATTTCCACAACCTGTATCAATGTGTGATTCCTGACACAACTGGGCTGTGAGTTGCACTGGTGGCTTGGGGAGCTCCTGGCCACCTTGGGGCGCGGTGCAGCCCCGCAGAGGCATTGCACCCTTGACTGGGTGGTGAAAAGCACACTGGCATTAAGCCTCAACACTGACCCTGGCCTTTGAAGTTCTACGAGAGACAACAGGCCAGATGTTGTGTTTGTGAGGCAATTTCAACAGACCCTCTGTGCTGCATCCAAAGAGCTGGACAGGGAACCACATCATCCGTGTGCCTCCAGACCCTCCCAAGCCAAATAACTGGGCTTCAATATCACACAGCCTGAGAGCCCTGCTCAGCTGTGGGGAGATGACACCTTCTAAAGTCATCTTGTGGCTGTCCATAACCGCATGAGTTTTCTTTTGAGAGCACAAACCGTTTAAATCATGACTGACTTGTGTAATTTTGCCCTGAAATGGCAAATGGGAGAGCCTAGATAGTCAGTGAGAGCTGAGATGGTTGGAAAAACAAAATTGGTGTAAATATACATAAGGATTTAGCATGTACTAAATGTCAAATATAGATGAAAGGTTTGATTTTTAACAGGCATAAAGTGAATGAGCTCAGCACTTATTATCAGTCATCTATCCATGTAAGGATGTTATTCACACACATCCTTCCTTTGCTTGGCTTGCTGTGCTCAGGTGGCACAGCCCTGATGACAAGCAGCAGACTCCCAGGGCAATTGTACCATGCATATTTTGTACCAGGAGAGAGATTCACACCACAAACCTGCTGAATAATCTGCTGATCTTTTGTGATAGTCTTTTCTTCATAATGTTTTATTTAAGGAATTGGATCAATAAACCTATTCCTGTAATACTGTCTAACCACCTGTTGCCTTCAGGAACTGTTGGGATCAATGACCCATGGATTCAGTTCAAAGGATGTATGTATTCTGCCTTGCTGCCCTGATGTGATTGCTGATGCCAAGTCAATGGTTAGGAACTGGATCACCTCGAGGAAAGTGAAATCTGCACACAAGATTTTCTGAGTGTGAGAATGGATGTTGAAGTGCAACATCTGCCTACAGATTTCTGTTTCTGTGATTTTTTACTCAGGCTTACAGCTGGGTGTTAAGTAATGCAGTTCTAAAACATATGTAATAGAAAAACAAACTGTTTATTTTCAAAGTGGCAGACAAATTCAAAATTACAGTGAATAATTTGACTAGCATGATTAATAATTGCTTCCTTTTAAAAATATAAAGAGAATGACTTTGATGGGAGAATTTAATGCACTGTACCTAGCAAACATAATTTTTGAAAACCACTTTAAAATACTCAAACTAATCACATGGAAAATAACTGTGCCAAATGAAAGGGTCAGCAATCTCCTGGGACTGTGGATCAGAACCTTCAGCAAGCTAGCTTTAATTAACAGCAAGGCAGTGAGAACACATCTTTCCAGAGTCATGATGCTAAAGCTAAAATTTGAAGTAGCTCTCACTGGGAATAAGGTGCAGCTATGGAAAGGAGCTTAATCACCCACAAATGAACAAAAGGTAAGGTTGAAAGACAGAGAAAGCCTAGAGCTCTACCTGGAGAGGTAGAAACAGGCTGCAAAGGGAAAACAGCAAAGATGGCTTTGATGTGAGGTGTGATTAGAGGTAAGAAAAGGAGTAGCAACCAAAATAAAAGAAGCTTCAGTGAGAGATCTTCTGCTCAGAAACAAGGATATAGAGGTACTAGATGTTTGTAACATTTGCTTTTCATGAAGATAGCTGGGGTTTAGTTCTTGATCACCATATAATTTCTTTCATGCTGTGTGATTGTACAGCAACTGTTTAATACTTTTTAATGCTTGTTTTTAATCATGTGTTTGGGCAAGACTTGAAGCAGGGCCCTCTGTCTTAGCTGAGTACTATCTTTTCAGATTTACAGCATCATGCTTTCTCTTACTGTCACTCCTTCTGACCCTAAAACTGTTCCCACTGTTTTTGCACAGTAGGGAACATGTACCAGGCAGGAGGCTCATCCCAGTGTGCCACACAGATCTGTGTGCTGGGAAATGAGCTTGATCCGCCTCATGCTGGAAAAGACTCAGATCTGAACACCAGACTAGCTGATAAAATTCTGTTGCCACTGACTGTGTTTTTTAAAGAAACAAAGGGAGCTGGTTGTCTGTGCCCAAAGGAATGGTTTAAGTGACAGTGTGTTGGTCTGTGAATCTCACATATGTTTTTCGAGTCTGGGGCCAGAGAAGGAACAGATGTCTAAGTCTGGAAGAAACACTCTTCCCTTTTTAGCACTTCCTATTGACTATTATAAGGTGTCCCCTCATTCAGTAGTGATTTCCATTCCTCCGTATCTAGTTCACCCTGTGACTAATGCAGACACCTAACCTGGCACTGAGTTTAATGGAGGCACAGTGCTCCTGATGCAGTGCTCTCTGGTGAGCACCTCCACAAGGCTGCAAACCTGCAACTGTGGTGAGCACAGGGTGCAGTAGCTGTCAGGTTCAACTCCAGCCTTTTCATCTCAGCTCTTTATAAGTGTGCTTAAGAGAGCAAGGTTGGTATGGAAACTGCCATTCACAGAGGAAAAGCACTCTGTACCGCAAGATCCTGCAGGAAGAAGATGTGTCAGGAAGTGAATGATTTGTTTGTGGTTATGCCATCTCCAGAGTTGGTCTTACTCCGTCAGTACATATTGCTATATAAATTAGCCTTTGAATAAAATAAAGAGGTGTTGGAACCACTCAACTAAGAGTGGATAGGTATTGAACTGCTAACTTAGTGTGTTTCACTTTCATGAAAGCTTTGCATTTTTTTTTAATCTGTTCTTCTTTACAGGCAGCATACGTATTTCTAGCTCCTTTGGCAGAAACAGTGCAGTCAGGAGGACATGATGGCCAAATTGGCAACATCAAAGCTCACTCACTTGGTGAGGCATCACAGTATCTACTACAACTGGAGGAGACTTTCAAAACTGGGAAGGGCATGTTTTCTTCAGGCTACATAGGATTTACTGTCATTTTGAAGTTACTTTGGGTTCTGTTTTGATCTTTTCTTAAACTAGGAAACACTAGTCATCCATTCTCATTCTACAGAACCTAAAATACTCATCAAAATCCACTTCAGGTTTAAGTGCATGGCTCTGGCTTGTTTCCCAGCTGGCTACAGAGAGCTGCTCATAGGTTTTTGGTTCCCCAGCAGAACCAAAGCATGAAGTTGAGTCTGTGCTGTTAATCCAAACTCCACTGTGGAAACCTGCACAAAATGTTGAAGAAATCACACACAGCATGAATCCAGATGGTTTTAACACAGGGGAAGCCATGGATGCCCCTTTTCCCCAGGGGTGGCACTGCCAGCACCTGCTGCCAGCACAGAGCCCACTCACCTATCCCCCAGACCCCCAGCACCCTTCGATGGTCCTGGCTGACCCAGAGCTCATATGGACACCACACCTTACTCAATCCACACAGCTGGAAGTTCAAATGTTTGCTCCCAGAGCAGATCCAACTGTGGGACCCTCTCTCCCCACACAATTCCTGCTACCACCCACTGTCCCTCATTTCATCCCTCAGGTCTCTATCTGTGCACTCATGCTGCAAAGATGGGCTTTCATAATTAATTTCTGCTTTTAATAAGATGCTTTCTGTGACATGGTGTGTTTGTGACTTAATCATAGGAAGACAGAATTATTTTAAACAGAGGTAATTTTATGATGAAGTGCAGAGTGCTGTCAGTTTTCTTCTCTGTGGCTCATCTACAGAAGTATTTGGGTGGATATAAGAGAAGGTAGATCAGAAACTTCTTCACACTGTGCCAGAGAGTATAAAAGTGGAAGGCAGCTGACAAAAGGTGGCAATGAGACAGTAAGAGAACCATGTTGTTGCAGAGGTATAAAAACCTAATGCCATAAAGAGAAAACTGCTGAAAAATAAATTTAAGTTACGAGTACATATTCAAAGACCGCTTGAGGAAGGCAGGAAAATTATATTCATGTAAAAGAGATAAATCCTGTGGTTGCAGAGCTTCGAGAAGCTTCCAGACAACAGGACCATTTATTGGCCTCAGCATGTGGTCAGGCTGGGTTAGCACATCACTTATCCCAGCTAGGTGAGCCCATCACTTATCATGCAACCTCCTAGCTACCATTCCATTATGTTTTTTCTATACATCTAAGATTAAAGCTGCCCCTTAATGTCTAAAAGTACTGATTGCACATACCTTAGTGAGTAATTGCAGTCTGAATATTAGTGTTATAGACAGCATGATTTAAAATACTCTTTTTGATGGTACGGCGTGGATAAATTTGGATTACATATGTCTCCTTATGTAAAAGAGATTTTCTTCTTTCGGTAACACATTGTCTGCTGCATTTGCCTAGCACCCCCTACCATATGCTCTTTAAAACAAGCTGTTGCATTTCAAGAATTGTCCCTAGTAATTAACAGGAAAAATATTGTATATTATTTTTTTCTGAATAAACTAGAAGACCTTGCATCAATTAAGACTTATTTTCCCCTCTGGCTATTTGCTCCTGCAAGCCATAAAATCACTTCCTTCTGTTCAGTTCCTCATCCCCTGCCTGTCAGTTCAGCTTTTGGCACCACTGTTCCAAGTAAACACAAAGCAAGCTTTTTCCAATCGTAATTTCATGTCCCTTTTCCACTTTGTCTCTGAGTTTCTTGAAATCCTTAAAACTAATTTGCGCTGAGATCTCCTTTTCATCTCTGTTTTGCTCTCTTCATTCTCGTGCGTAGGTTTTTCCTCTCTTGCTTCCAGAAACCTATGTCTGAACCAGTCTCAGAGCTGCTATTTGCATCCCCTTGAACCTCTTTCTTTATTCTGGACAAAAAATTAGGTTTCTTCTTTAATTCTAGAAAGATTTTGCCCTTGTGGCTTTCTGCTCTTCCAATTAATCTCCCTAGCACTTGATCAATCAATCAGGCTGTATGGGCTCCCTGCTCCCTGTTTCCCTCTTAGTCACTGTAAGACAAAATCTCAAATCCTTTTTTTTCCCTTTCAGTGCACCAATTCTGGCCCACGAAATTTGCTTTTGATATCTATAGGTATATTATAAGATACAGTAATTTCACAACTATAAGCCCCACCTGAATATAAGCCGCATATCTGGGTAGCCGGGTAGAGCACGGGATTTGTCCATTTATAATCCGCACCCGAATATAAGCCACTTTATTTATTTTTATTTTTTTTTCACTTGGCAGGGTGGGGGTGCTGCTGAGGGGCCAGGCAGGGCCAAGGCCGTGCCAGGAGGGGCCAGCCACCAGCAGGAGGCGGCAGTGCTGGGAGCAGGAGCGGCAGGGAGCGCCAGGAGCGCCAGGAGCGGCGGCAATGGCGGGGAGCACAGGGAGCGGCAGCAGCGGCAGGGAGAGCAGGGAGTGGGAGCGGCGGGGAGCGCTGGGAACGGCAGCAGCGCTGGGAGCAGCAGCGGCAGGGGCCTGGCCACTTGCCGGGAGCTTAGGGGCAGGGAACGCCTGCTCCCTCCGCGGCTTGTACTTCCACCTTGGCAATTCTCCTGAAATTGTCCATAGATAAGCCGCACCTGAATATAAGCCGCACTGCTGGGGTAAGCTGGATTCTTCAATGAAAAAGGTGCTACTTATAATCGTGAAATTACTGTACATATTTGTGTCTATTACAATAAATCTCAGAGTCTCTGAACCCTGATTTGCCTTCTTCTTCCAGTTTCTCTCCTTTATGGTCTTTCTAATACCCCCTAGATTCTCTTAAGCTATCTTAAATCCAGAGTGGTGGCAGCTGAGAGAGTTGTTAATCACCATCCATTTCTCTCCTTTGTGTGACAGTTGCAGGATTGCTTGGCATCTAGCCATCCAAAACTGAGAAAACAAGATAATTGTCTTAAGAGAAGAATATCTTTCATCTCTTGATGCACAGAGTTCCCTTCTTTAAAGTTACCCACTGACATTGTATTCTGTTGGTTTTAAATAATTTTCAATCACTATTATAGATACAGATTTCATATAAATCTATAGCAAAGTTCCCAAAAAAAGAGGATCATCTTCAACTAGAATTTTGCCTAGGTTTTGTGAGTTGCTTTCTGGTTTTCTGGAATGGGGCCTGGAAGCGGAAAGGTCACTTGAATGGAAATCTTCTTTAGCAAAGATGACTTTTTCAGGAATATTAAGGAATCCAGAGCTCCAAAATTAGGTCCTCTTGACTGAGTGTGCAAAAGAAATCTTGAGTTAATTTCTGTCTAAAGCAATGAAGCTATTGAGATGCATACAAGCTGCTCTTAATTCTAGCTTTAGGTATTTTATTTTCTTATGAATATGTATGGTTTATTTTGGACTGGTCTTCAATTAGAAAAATGATCAATGTTTCCTAGAAAGTGAATGGGAAAAAAGGTGTTCTGAGAGCTGGTTCCTTGTTACTTGCTTATCTGAGTTTCACAGGGTGTGACCACAGTTGGAAGATATCCACTGACCAGTGCAGAAGGCTGAATGCTGTAGAAGACAGAAATAAGAAATAGCATCTGAGGAATACTTAGAAGAGATTGATGGGGTTTTGACTAGAATATGTCTTGCATACCTCAAGCAAAACTAAGCCAGAGGCAATCTTCTATAGGTATTTTGATATTTTAGAAATAGTAGTGGTTTCCTCTGTTGACAGTGATAGCTTTGTACTCTTATTTCAAGAAAGCTTTCTTTTAACCTGAAAAAATAGTTTGCATGTCCCACATATCCAAACAATTGTATTTCAAGATATTTCAAGTGTATTTCCTCTTGAAAGATTTCTACCTTTCACAAAGCCTCCTTGGAAATAGTTGGAAAATCCCTGTTTTCTTTAGATCAAATCACTATTTAATTTTGGCATGAGGGACTTTGTTCAATTTACAGAGACCATCAAGTATCTGAATCAAATACAGCAGCAGTTAAACTCTGCCTCACAGGGAAAAGTTAATCCAACACTTTGATGTATCAAGTGATGACTTAACTCCTCTTGGGAATCCTTGGTGATGGATTTGCTCCTTCTAAAACAGCAGCTGTTTCAGTTATGTGTTACCAATTAGGAAATAATTTTCCCATATTTTGAGCCTGTAGAACATATGGTATGTTGAGGTCCCCATAATCACATTCATATGCACCCTCACCACTGATTACTCCCTAAGGAACCTAAAGCTCTGCTAAATCAGTGTGTAGTCCCTGAAATAGACCCATACATGGTCCAGTCATCACTATTACAGGAGTAAATTCCCAGTGGTATAGCCTCCAGCTACCTCTCCAAAATTGTATTCCTCTGATGAGATGGCTATAGACACAGAGATGTTTAAAAGTTCCACTATATTTAATTTTGTAATGAACACTTATTTCACAGCCTGTGCAAGGTTTTTTGTTCTCTGTGTTTTCCTATTCTAAACTCCAAATAAGAGGATTTTTCCTTGAATGTTTTTGCTAGAGAATACCACTGCTTTATCACATTGTGCATTGAAGGGAGAGGTAAAGGAGGTGTTTCCCTTTTCAAGCTAGATCTCTGGCCCGAGGTGGAAATGTGGAAAAGTTGAAATGGTTGTCTTGTACAACAGCATCCTGAGTGGCTTAGAGGGCCAGACAAACCACCAGACAGCGGTGAGATTACACCAAAATGTTGTGAAGGCAGATTAGTGGGGAGATCTGAGCCATACACCATGGAGAAGTGTGAGAGTCTTGGAGGCACTTGCTCTGTCTAAGCCAGGAGAAGAAGAGGTTCCTGCTGCTCTGTGCTGAAATCAGTAGGTACACTCTTGTTACTCATTCCCAGTAAAACTGAAAGCTGCTGGTTGGAGAGGAGGATCTTGAAGGCTGGGGACAGCCTTCAGACCAGCTGGTGGAGAATCTGCAACCTGCCAGCACCTGAGTGAGCTCTGCCCACAGATGCCTCACAAGCCCGTCTCACTCACAGACAGATATTTTGCCACCTGACTCAAAACAAATCTCTGCTCAGAGCATGCTTTTTAACAGCCAGCTTTTATCACTACTTCCAGATACCTTCTCCCTTCTTTGCAGCCTGGAGAAGGATGGTGGTCTGGGAGATTTCCAGTAAATGTTAGGAGTGCTGGGAGCAGCTTCCCTGCATTCAGATGTGATGGTAATGAAACAAAACCAGTGCTGCCAACTATCACATCTTTTTCATGTCTCCTGTAACACACAGTGTTCTCTAAAGCTTAGGTTCTGAATATCATCACAAGAAAAATCCATCTTACCTTTCATTCTATGGCATACAACAGCTTAGAATTATTGGGGGAATGTAGGTTTCAAATAAAATTTAGAACATCAAAAAAGCTCGATATGTGTTGAAAAGCTTGATGTTCACTTGGTTTGTGTACTTTGATATAGGATTAATGGCACTTATAGGTAATCATAGCAACTATAAATGGAGCAAAGTGTATAAGAAAGAAGTAAAGATTAATGAAAATTTTGTGAGTAATGTAGCTGGGTATGGCTCCTTATTAATTTTAACCCTAGGTAAATCAATTTTCAGGCTTTTAAGTTATTTTAAATAATATTATTTAACTTAGTTTTAAATAAAGCAAGTTTTCAACATTCTTTTAAATAATGTTCAAGCCCTGGTACTTTATAAAGCAATGACACATGCGTATACACTGCAGAGTACTGGGATGGCAAAGAAGGCCAGTGATGAAAACAAGAAGTGACATCACACTCTGAGAAGGGAACCATAAAAAAAACCAAGTATTGTCACTATTCTCAGCTAGTTACACGGAATTTACTTCTTCCAAGTTCAGTCACCAAATACATAATTCTAATTCTGCCTGTAATATGAGGTTACAAGAAGAGTATATTTGATGCAGATGCATCAGTCATTCAACTTAATAAAGACCAGCAGAAAAGATACATTGGCAATAGCTTCTTATGTGGAATCAATAAACAGGACTCTCATGGAGCCAGTGGCATAATAAATGCATAGATGAACCTGGGAGACCTTCCTATTTTTTCCCCCTTTTTCCCCATCCCCAGTGCTTGAAAGGAAAAGTTCTAAAAAGTGAACTGTTTGCACTATCAGTTCACTGCAGTGGGAACTCCTATCTGTGCATCTATTCAATTACTTAATGAATTTCTTGCCTGTTTTATAGTGTCTAAACATTTATAAATTACTTTCAAACCTGGGCTGTAATAGGAACATGTGGGAGTTCCTGTCTTTGACAGAAACATGTTTAAAAGACTGCTGGCCATAATCTGGCATATGAAGTATCACACATACCAACTTCAATGCTGCTCTTCCCACAAATCACTTGTACCTTAAACATCCTGCATTTTTAAAGATGCAACTAATAACACATGATTACAGTATCCTGTCAGCTACAGCCTCTCATTTTCATTAATCTTGGAATAAAATGTCTGAAACCTAGCAATATCTTTACTATATGTGCATTTCATTCAGAAACTGATTGCTGCGTTACAAATTACTATTAATAAATCATTGCAAAAATTCAGAGATCTTAATTGCATCAGAATAATGGATCTACTCTAGAGAGAATGCACAAGGGGTAAAATTATCCTGCAGGATTTGCAACTGTTTGCCTTTAATATTAATAGATTAATTAGCGAGTGCATTTGAGACCTGATTGCCTGGAATAATTTTCTTCCCAAACTCATGCAATGAACTCAACAGGATGAAACTTTGGTTGTCAATGGTTACTCTGTAACCAGATCTCTGAAGAAATTTATTTTTATAAAAACTTACAAAATATTGGCATCATCATTATGTTCAAATGTGTTTAAGAGTTCAGTGAGTGCGATATTTTAAAGCACATTTAAAATTTATTATAATGTTAATACTCTTGAAATAAATCTTATCTTTTCTTAAGGTAAAGATTTCCTATGTGGGTCTTTCAAGACCCACATATTCTCACATGACATAAAAACTCTATGGGGTTTTTTTTAAAATATTTTTTGTTTGGTTGGAATTGCCACAATCTGAGCAAAAAAAATTAACTGCAACAACTGGTCTGTGGAGAATACCTGGATGAAAAAGAGCACGACAAAGGCAACAGCAAAAGCCACAGCTCTGAAGTGCGCAGTGGTACAGTATTGAATCAGTACAGCTGGGAGTGTGAGCTTCTGTTCAGACTCATTGGTGGTGCATTATCAATGTAGGAGTGATGTGTTTGAAAATAGCTAGCTGTGATTGCAAAACACTGCACTGGCACTGTCTACCAATGGTGATGCTGCTACAAGAGCCATTGCAAACCTGGGAAAAGCAGCATCCTTGGCTAACCTGTGGCAGAAAATGTAATACCACCTTGGAGCTATAGGGAGGGCACCATGTGTCTGGACTGGTAAATTACCACCCTGAAATCTTTGCTTTCTGAGAGTTTCTTCCTGTAGCAAGTACAGTATCACACAGTAGTAAATTATTGACTGAAGAAGAAAAGAGCAATGAGTTTAACTTGTGGCAAAAGATCCAGATGAGACAGGAGGTTAAATTCCATAATGACAATGACCCAATACAACAGCAGGATGCAGGGGATGCAGCCAGAGCATCTCTGGAGATGCAGAGCTCTGAGCCCAGTAGCTGCAAACAGCAAAGGCAGAGCCAGTTCTGCAGTGATGGAGAAGGAGGCAAGCAGATCATATGTCAAGACTGTCCTAGTCTTATTTTTCCATATCTGTTATTTTCTTGTTCTGTGCTCTGTGTTTCGTTGCCATTTTGTATGTTCATCGCATCTATATGCTTCATTTAAACTTAAACAATATCCTATGTCTGTATAGTTATTTGGTCCAGTCATGTGAATTGGATTATACAACAGGACTGCAGGGTTTGATCTTGCAAAATGAAACAAAAAGTACAAAAGCAGAGTACTACACAGACATTAATGTCTTTGCAGATTGAAATTCTTAGCCTCTAGCCTTAAGGAACTTTCTTCAACTTTCTTGCATTTCAGAAACCATCAGAGCTCTCACACCTTCTAGTTAATTAATAAGTTGGTGTTACCTATAGTCAGAAAAAAACAGTCAGGACTTTAATCCAATATGATGTAAGCTTGTCTTAGAAATATTCCTAAAAGGCATAGTATGAAGGCATGATACTTGAATAGCAAAACACAGAGAGATAGACTCTATAGTAACAAGCAGCTGATGGTCAGCCTTCCCCAGCTGTTAAGCTGATGTTTTGTTAAAAAGGGTCTAAGCTCACTCTCCAGACAAGATTTTATTAAAAATGAAACCAGCTTAAGTGAAAGTGGAAATGCCTGTGCAGATGTTTCAATAGTGATTAAAAGATTACTGAATTTTGCCTCTGATCTTCAAATCAGATTTTTAATTATTAACTTACGGACATCTAGAAAAGATGAGGGAGTAAAGTAACAAGACAACCAAAGCTTCTGTGTTATCAGAAAGAACAATGATATTGCCTTCATGATTTCAGGAACTTCTGGCAGAAGTCTGCAAGTGGAGAGAAATGGCTCTTGATTTCAAGTCATTTACACTCAGCAATGGGCTGTCCAGCTCAAGTGCTTGGGCCAGGGCTGTTGAGTTCTTAAGTTCATTTGAAATAAGTAGAGTTGCTGCAGATCTTTGTAGATCTCTGTGTAAAGTTTGTGGCTTACAATGGCCTCACAGCTACACAAAATAGGAAATACTTCTTCAGTTATAGACGTCCTCAATGGCTTTGGACAGACATAACTGCAAGATTCTGTGCCCTGTCTACCTTAGAAACCCAATGTTTTTTTCCTAAGGCCTTCCTATGTGCTATGAAGATAAAATCTGATGGTACAATTTTAGCAGTCTCAGTAAGGCTCGACAGCAGATAGATATTCTGGTTGCAAAAAAGACACCCTTTCATTGCAGGACAAAAAAGAAACACTCCAAACACTGAAGAACAGTAATATGACCCAGTCTGAAATAATCAAGTACTAACACTGAGGGTGCTAAGCAAGAGAGTGGGAAATGAAGGCTGAAATACTCTTTGTACTTCAAGCAGAGTAGGGAAGGGATGCCTTGGATGGCAGTTCTGGGGAGAAAAGATTCATTTCCAGTTAAAAATAAGATCTTTTTCAGTGAAGCTACTCTTTCCCTCTGAGTACTTTTTCTGACAAACGCAAGTTTTTAGACAAAATTGTGTGGCTGAAACATGCCAGTCAGCTCTAGTACTCGGTGTGCAACAGAGCCCACCTACATGGAAAGGAGCCCAGGAGGGGAGTCCTGCCAACAGCAGAGCTCACTCCAGTGCCTCTGGAGCTTTGGGACCTCTCTGCTTTCTCACTTGTGTTATTTCATTGAAAGTAATGCCAAAAACAAAGCGCAAAGATCTAACACAGCAAAACAGGAGGAAAGTCAAGATCAGAGACAGTGTGTCAAGTGTGTGCCTTGTCCTAATACAGCAAAATAGTTAGCTCAGTCAAAGACACAAAATAACTAGGTTATTTTATATAATCTACTGGAATTTCTTTAGGCAACAAGTAAAGGAGGATTAGCCAGTAATCCTCCACCTCTTTCTAAGGGATTCTGAGCCAAAAGTGTCATATAGTCCCTCTAATATCACACTTGAGTGAGACTCTATCACCATTTAAGAGTTACACTAATAGGATGTTGGGAACAAAATCTCTGCTTTTTCGTTGTGTAGCGATCCTCCATGTATTTATCCAAAGGCTGGCTACTAAAGCTGTCATGAGCCTTCAAATCTCTTGGGTGCCACTGTGATGAGTGCATACCATAAATGTGGATTGATACAATGAAAAGTTAACAAACTGCTCAGGTAAAATCAATCCTGAAATCGTAGCATGGTAAGTCATAGCAATGGACAATTCAGCTTCTAATATACACTATAACAAAACCAATACTTTTTCTTTACCTTGCCACCTACTGACTTTAGTCTTAGACTGTAATTTCTGTTTGTCATGGATCCACTTTTTCTTTCTGTTTGTACAATGCCTGGAACAGTCTAAATTGTGATGGGCCCTCCTAGTTAGGCAAGATTGCTACCACAAGATTGATAACAGTTGTATAGTCAGTCTTTCCAAGAAATAGTATTATAGCAGTTAGCAAGCTGCATGAAGAGAACAATGAAATTGCACCTGCTGTTCCTAGATTGAGTAAAATGTCTAAATGGTCATTATTTTCTTATTTAATGTACATGTAATGTTACACATGTAATAACTTTCCAAATCACTCCAAAATCAGTAAGAGACTATATTAATTTCACTTGTGATCATAGTGCGAGCAGCAGTGCTTCTTAATCATTTGAATATGCAATTAAGAAAATGGCATGCAATTACAAACTGGCAACGCGTGGGATAAAACATGTCTTCACCCTGAAGGGACTGAGTTAAACTTCCTTAAAGCAACATCTTTCAAGGCTGCCCAAGAATTTCTTTTTCCATTTCTCTCATTCTTCTTGCTAATATAACTGCACACCAAGCCACACAGAGAGCACAAACCTTTTCAAATATCTGGTGTATTCTTCCTGCATAGCTGAGAAAAAAGGAATTGGAAAAAGTCAAATTGTGATGCTAGTCCTTTGCTTTCCAGGGAACCCACCCAGGTTTGGTTCTGCAGTTAAGGCTCTTACAAAGGCAGGGCTAGAACAAAAGGCTAGGGTTTCATGTTTGGGTCTTGATCAACTCCACTAGTTTGCTTTCATTAACACTCAATTTGTGCAAAAATTTTAAAAGCCCCTGAAGTCTCTGCCAACCAATAATAATGAATGTCAGTATTTTGATACATGAAGCAGCTGGTATCTCCTACTAATATTTCAATTAGCAATATGAATGCTACTTATAAATATTTCTGTGCACTTTGGAAATCTACAGTTGGAAGGCTTGGCTAGAGAAGAATTGGAATTGCTGGCATTTTATTTCATAGTCTGAATACCTCTTGAAGCAGCAGGTGGACAGGATGCTATATAAATACTATTCAGGCATGTGTTCATATTCCCAGCATTGGCTGTAGATAAGATTTGGTATTGATTCCCATTTTAGCCTGTCTTTTTGTTGCTTATAACTTAACAAAGCTGCAAGTGCTGTGTCTATGAATTTCTATTTGGAGAATAAATTTGTTTTTGGAGAACTCAGCCAAAAACTGTTGGAGGAAAAGCTGGTGCTCTCACACAAGTTAATGCATTTGAGGGTCTGAAAACTTCCAGTACTCCAAGCGAGAGCATGAGGGAGCCAGAAAGCTCTGTTCATGCGTGCCAAACTTTCGCCCAAATTAAAATTTGAAAATTCACTTGGTGTAGGATCAGCTGAGGTTGATTCAAATTTCGTTTTTAAATGCCCTTACAATTCCATAATATGCAAACTCTGCCATGTGTGTGTATACTGGGCGCCTGCAGGTAGGAGAAAACTGAGATGAAAAGAAGAGATAAAGGAACAAAAATGGAACTGAACGGGAAAGGGAGTTGAGGAGGTATGGACCAGATCTCAGATCCAGAGTCAGTAGGTGTGAGGAAGACCAGCCTGGGAGAGAGCCTGAAACTGAAGACTGGGATTGTCTGGAAGAAGAGTGGTCACCCTACCTGGGAAGCTTCACCTTTGTCTTTGCTGTTGCCTGTGTCATGAGTTAAATATACAGCATGTGGGTCTTTGGCCAACCCAGGAAAGCAATGGCTTCTTACTGATGGTTTTCTTGTTTGTATTTTCTTTTTTATTTTAGCTAGAGAGCTGTGTAGGTGTTTCACTTCATCTTAAAAATAGAACTGGAAGAAGAAATTACTCTTGCTGTTGCCTTGCTCTTCCCAGCAAAACCTATCTCTGTTCCTGTGCTTCCTTTCCCCTCTGCTAGATTTGCAGTCTGGCCATGTAAAGGAGCATGTGGCTTTTTATATCCTGAAAACTAATGCAGAGGTGTTAGAAATACTGTCATAATTGTTTGAAGGAAACTGCTAGCCTTTCCAGAAGGAGAGGGAAACAGCAGGAGGGTTCTTTTAATGCAAGTTTAATTATAATGGCCAAGTAGCTCAGCACCATCAGACCATAAGTTACAGCTTCTTGTTTATGATACACCTGCCAGGAGGAATTTCAGATTCTTTAAGATATGTGTCTAATAACTGGTGTCAGTCCCTAAAGGCACAGACCTTCTGCTCCATATCCATCTCCACTTTAACTTGATCATTTTTTATTGAACTATGAAAACACATAGCAAAAATCCTCTAAAATTAATAACTTATACAATGAAATAAGATTAATGAAATTCTTTATAAAACAGTTTAATCTGTGACAAGGCTAAATGCTGCAGTTCACAAGTTCTGAACTTGAAAATTCACAAAATAAATCATTTCTGTTTACGCATGCTGAGTTTATGCAACTCAGATGGTAACAGTAACCTTCACTGGACTTGCAAAGATTCAAGGGAAGAAGAAAAAAGCCAACAGATGGTACTGTATGTAATTCTTCAACAGTGTTAACTAACTTTTTTTCCTTTTGTCATTAAATTATCTAATTTTGCATGGCCATTTGTGAATGCATCAACAGTACTCAATTTACTGTGTGACAAAAATGTTTTCTCATGCCCATGAGAAGGATGTCTAAAATTTTCAAGGCTAGTTTTAGCACAGCTATAATAGCTTGAATGGAGTCTCAAAAGATTTTGTATCTGGATGCTGGGGTTTTCTTTCCACTCTGCTTTTTCACTGAATATCAAGACTATTGCAGAAACACCTCCCAGGCATGTTATTGTAGAATGCCTGGTGGGTGTGCAATAGTCTTCAGCTGTGGCTGCTCTAGAAGTGCTGGGCCGCAGTTTGGGACTTTATTATTGACTGTGTGCCAGCTTCAAATCTGGTGCTTTTTGTCAGTGGTATTACTCCCTTGAGTATCACTCGCTGGATTACTTACACAGAGTTACACAAATGGTGCAGTTGTGGAAAAGCTGAGAGTAAGTGAGAGTGACACTGGAACTACACTGAGATCCTGTGGTGGGCTTTGCTTAGATTTAACACTACTCTACATCACAAGGAACATCATCTACTAAGACATCAGCGGCAAATCACAGCCAGAAACAGGATCAGGCAAAACTATCTGAAACAAATGACAGTTTTATATTATTTTAGTTACAGTTCTGAGGGGAAAAAAAAAAAAGGTTGGAAGAGGATGGTTCCTCCTCCTTTTCTGTCAACTTTATGTCTCTTGGAGACCATGGTACAAAAAAATCCTTGGTAAAGTTGTAAAATGGTTGATTTCCCCCATCAGAACTTGCTAGCTTCTCCGGTTCCATTTCCTCAGGTTCATAATGAAACTGTGGTCTTCAAATATAGAAATAAAATTCCACCTATGGAGAAGAAGTATCCTTCTTCAGAGGTCACTGATGGAGCTATAAAGTCTCCTGAACTTTAGAAAATATTTGTAAAACTTCAAGTCTTTTCTCCCCACTTTTGTTCTGCCAAGCAGCTCCGATGTCCACATCCACATGTACTCTCTCGAAATCTGCCTTTCTTGTCCACATAGCATACTTCCCTGGTACATCCTTGAACACCTCTTCCACTTGGAATAAAATACTTTAGGTTTTCATTCTGTTGCTGCTATTTAAGCAGTGCAATACTTTTTTTTTTAATCAAAGTAAGATGTTCCTGGGACAATGTATTTAAACATAAATTGAAACACTAAACTCATTTTTGGACATCTTTATAAGATACATAATTTCCAGGATGGCAGAGGTAAAATAAAGCAGTTTTGGTCTTTCCTGGGTATCAGGCCACTACTTTGTTATATATCTAAAATCTTTTAAAGGATCCTAACTTCAGGTGCATCCAGTTGGTAATGCTGGCCCCACATTTTTCTCCTGAAGTTAAGGAGATGTGGAGGTTGAAAAGGGGATACTCAGAAGATGGGAAAGATAAATGGACATTTTTCTGTCATTCTAGGGATGCTGTCATTGTCTTTCCCTACCTGTTGATATCATGGTTATATCACAAATACATTTTGTTGTTTGTTCCCCAGCAAAAGGGACTCCTCAGCAGGGAGCCCATTAGTTTATGAGAACATAAACTCAGCTGCCACTGGCCCTGTGGGAGTGGAAGAAGAAGCCGGAGGAAAACTGCAACCTCTTTGTATAAGTCAGCAGATCTACATTTGCAAATCTGAAGAGCACTTTGTTACCTTCCTAGACCAAACAGTATTTAGGAATACTAACATGAGTTGACTGATGCAAACAGCCATTTGAGAGAAGAAACAGATGCTCATTTGGTAAATGTCACAAAAACCCCAAAGTTGTTCTCTGATGGAGTTTAGTAATCAAAATCTATGCTTCCTTTACTTGAATGCAGGCTGCCATTTAACAGGGCCAGTGCTGAGCTCTTGCTGAGCAAAAGGACAATATTGCAGCTTGCCAGGACCAGCAGCAGTGCCTGGGGCCAGCCAAGAGTGAAGGAAGCCCTGGGAAGAAGCAGCCTTTGACAGGCTTGGCCCCAGCTGCCTTTTGGGACCCACTGATCCACCCGGTGCAGAACCACCAGAGATGCTTGAACCTGATCTGAGCAGTGGGGACTATGCAGGTACAATCCTCTGATTAAGACTGGATCCATTCTGTGTCAGAGTTGAAAGGTGAAAAAATAGCTGCTAGGAAGAGAGGGAAGAAGCAAGAGGTGGAAAAAAAGCAGTGTCTGCAGATGATGAGGAGCATCAATGGGTGTAGAAAGCAGAGCAAAGCCTGTATAGTTGGAGAGGATGAAGCTTTACAGTGGAGAGATGGAGGAGAAAAGGAAAGAAGTGGTCTAAGTGCCTGCATGTCTCTTGTGGTGAACAACAGAACTAATTAACAAGGCCTTTAAGTTAGCACAGTAGCTCAAGTGTTAGGATCAAGAGAAAAACCTCTTTTTACACAAGTAATAAGTTAACCTGGGCAGCTGACACTGCTGTGCAGTCTTCAAGGCTGGAGAGGGTATGAAAATATCAGAGGTGGCAGTGCCAGGGGTCCACAGGGAACACTGGAAATTGTGCTCTCACTCTCAGTACCTTCCTCACTTGGAAAGTAGTGATGGGAAGACACTTGCTTAAAGGCTGATATTTAAAATAACAACCAAAAATTTTACAAGTGTTGACTTACACCAGTTAATAACTGTACTAGAAAAATAGAGGTATTTTTAAAAGCCAGCTTCTCAATTGGAAAGCCTTGAACAAGCTACTCCCAGAATAACAAGTTGCCAGAAGGTGATGGCTAAATTCAAAATCGTACCACTGTGCCTTTAGATCAGCTTAAAATAAATTTAATTAAATCAAGCAAAGCCTCTATCTCTTCCAATTTATCTAGAGGTCCTATAGACTTAATCTGAACTGTTTTGAAACCATATGAACCTTCTTTAAATACAATTAAGAAATGCCTATGGGTTGGCTGGGTTTTGTGTCCACCAGTGGCAGGAGCATATAAAAAAACCTATGAGATGCTATGAGAGACCAGAATTAAGCTAGGTAAATGGGATTGCTTTTCCTTGTTAAGAAAGGTGACTGTCTGTGTGCTTATTCAGGCTAGGAAGATGGCCTTCAGGACCCTGAAAATGAGGGGGCTTGGTACTAGTGCAGAGATCTGCATGTGTCTGATGCTTCCTTTTGTATACTGGTAGCTTTTAGCTGGTAGCCACGTTAAAAACTGAGAGATCTTTTGAATAGTAAAGAAGCAATAACAGATAGCTGGAGAAAATTGCCTTTTTTTTTTTTTTTCCAATTTTGTTTTCTTTTTTCACACATAGCATTTTCTGTGACTGCTTAAGACTGTGAGCAAAACCAACCTCTCCATATTAAAAATGCGTGTTTCTGAAGGGATACACATATCCAATATAACCTTCACTACGATGCTCCTAATTAACTAGTCTGCTTCAAAATAAAGTACCTAGCTGTCACCAAAATCAACACTGTTCAGTTATTAATAGATTAAGGAAAGAGTGTTAATTCTTCAAGCTCCATTTCATTTGGTCTCATTACTTTGCAAGCCAGATGGTTGGAGGGCCAGACCTGTCAGCAGGCATTGGGAGGAAGAGTACACTTGCAGAGTGGAAAATGCAACACACACAGCATCTGGAAACCTACACCCAGGGGCAGCTGCTCACAGTTCCTGGGAGTTATTCTGCAGGGAGCAGAAGAAATAATGAATTGGTCTAATTTGGTATTATTTTTCTCACCTCTCCCTCTATGGTACCCAACACAGAGGTGGAGTGTGCCTCCAGCTGTGAGTGACAGCTCTCTGCTCATTTTAGGTAGCCAGCTAATTGCCTTATTCCTTCTGATGATGGGCATTATGGTCTCTTCTGAACTGGCTGAGGTGATGCCAACTTGGAAAAGGTGTTGTTATCTACATCCAATTTGCTAAAGACTTCCTTCCTGCAGTACAAGTCTTAGGACTATGAGAAAAGCCCTTGGTCTCGCTGATCAGCCAAAAAGTGTGGTGCATTCCCAGGCTCACAAACCCAGAAAGGGAAGTTCGCCCCACTTGCAGCCCACGTAGAAAGCCTCTCATGCTGAATTATAGAGGTGGTTTTTTTTCTTCTCTTGGAAATACATTAAAGAATTAGAGATTTTGAAAGATACCATTAACACTTTGGGGGAAAAAATCTGATCTGTTTTTTATAAAACTCTCCAATAATTTTAATCAGAAATTCATGAGAAATTTCAATTTGACCTGAAAATAAAGTTTGAGAAAGTTTTTCTCAGGTTTCCTTTTGTCTCCTTGAAACAATACAGGGAAGGGAGCTCAGAGCAATACGAGGCTGGGTCAGGTTATCTTTCCATAATAAGGCAGAACCAAACATACTGAGGCCATTCTGGAAATATGTTCTTGAAACTTTCCATTGGGAATTCTGCCATCTCTCTGAGTAGCCTCTAACAGTACTTTTCTATTGTTAGAATTAGCAAGGTTTTCCTAAAGTCAAACCTAAGTGTCCTTTGCTGCAAATTAAGCCAATGTCATCTTATCCTTCCCCATGCTGAACAATTGATTACTTACTCTTTTATCATCCATATTCTGTAAGATTTTTAATGTTTCCCTAACTTAAATGTCATTTTCTGTTTATTAAATTGGTGTCTTATAGCAAACTTTAATTTTCTAAGTTTCTTTCTATTCTTGCTCCCTCTGTCTGTCCTCAGTAATGGCTTATGCTCTCCCCAGATGACCAGGGTATCCAGGACTGACTTTTTCATCTTGTTCAGAGCTGAAAAGCAAAATTAATTTAAAGTATACTGAAATGTTTGTCTTCAACGAAAAAAAATCAAAAATTATGAACCTTTTCCACAAAAAGTAATTTTCCACTCTCTTCTATAAAATGGACTTAAATAGAAATATTTTACTATCCAAAAACACTACCTATCTCATCAAATCCCTAAACATAAATGTAGAAATGGAAATGCTTTTGTGAAACATGCAAGTGTCTGAATGGGAACAGGGCAAAAATATACCTCAGCATGGGAAGACCAGTAAAGAAAATGTACAGTAACTTCACAATTATAAGCCGTACCTGATTATATGCCACACATCCGGGTAGCCGGGCAGACCACGGGATTTGTCCATATATAAGCCGCACCCGAATATAAGCCACTTTTTTTTTTTTTTTTTTTTTTTTTTGAGCAAGGATCCATGTGCAACAAAGTAATGAGATAGTAACAGAATTGCACCAGAATGGGGTTTGGTGTCAGGCGCTCAAGTTGCAAACAGTTTTCATAGACCAGCAAAGCCTTTAAAGGCAGCCCCAGGCACCGGCTCTCACTTCTGGGTTGGCATTTCGCTGGGATTTGTCCATAAATAAGCCGCACCTCATGATTAGCTGCACTGCTGGAGTAGGCTGGATTCTTCAATGAAAAGGGTGCGGCTTATAATCGTGAAATTACTGTATCTGTTCTGGTCCACTTATTTTGCTGTTGGGATGCCAAGTTGCAATTTCCTTGTGCTTTTTGTGTGGGATAAGCAGGATGACATGGGCAGGACCCCTCCAGCCTCATCCCACCACAGGCTGCAGCCCAGAAAGGAAAGAGCCACAGTGGCTTCTGCAGTTTGGTGAACTGGCAATGGTAAAATTAATGGCAGACAGAGATTAAAAACCATCTGAGGGCTCTAATTATAGAGCTGAGTTATAGAGTTTAAATATAAAAGGCTTTCATACAAACTCCTGTGTATGATAGCCATATGCAATTAGATACTGTAGAAGACCTAGATTAATAGTAATGAAGGCCATTTTAGAAGGAGCAGCTAAAATTACCGAGAAAATGAATTGACAGAGGAAGAATAGAGGCATTGATGGGGAATTTATCAGGAAAAAAATTCTTGTCTTTTATCTGAATAATACTGAGGGAGGGGAAGCAAGGAGTAGTACCAAAATGGTAACCTGCCAAGATAAAGATAACAAGTCCTGTAGTTTTCAGGAAACAAAATTATCTCCAGCTGGTATGACACACAGTGAAAAAGAACCATTTATGCCACTATATACAAAAAGGAGTTACTCCTGCAACTTTATTTTGGCCTTTACTAAGCTGTGTTTTCTCATCAAAGCAGAAGATACCAAGATCTCAACTGTTACATTTGCTCAAGTTGAATTTATTTCACTTACGTACTTCCATGGTGAAGAGTCTGTATCCAGAGAAAGGATGAATGAGCAAATACAAGAAAGACCAGACCTTCCCAGATTCCCATTTTGCCATCAGGTCATAGGTCTGGAAGGTTCCCTGGCCTCATATAGTCTGTTTATCATTCTCAAGGCAAAATCAGTAACAATCACAACTCTCCAGAGAAAACCTATTTTAATCTATTTAATCTGTTCTTAGAGAACTCCGATAGTGGAGGTGTTGTATATTTCCTTGCCAATCAGTTCTTATCTATTTTTTAGTATATACATATGAAATATATATTTTAACATGTTTTAAAACTTTCTTGGAGCAATTCAAGTCCATTATTTATTTTCCTGTTTATTTCTGCATAGATTTCTCTCATCCTCACTACGGTTGTGCTAAGGAATGTTATCATTCATTCTCTCGTTGTCTGGTTTAGACAATCTTTGTTCATTTGTTCTTGCCTCATACATCACTTTTACCGGAGCTTGATCATGCTTGACACTCAGCTTGTGATCCATGTCTAACATTAGCTTGAACATGTTGTTCTCAGGGATGCATTTATCTGAAGTGCAAGGCGTGGTGGTGAGGCTGGTTCAGTCAGGGCTTTTGTCCCCAAAAATCTGAGGTATGTCTAACACCACAGTAAATCTCAAATCCCTTCTCTGCAGAAAATTGCTTGTCCTCTAAATGCCTAATTTCCTTAAAGAATCATAACATTACTTGCCTTTGTTCCTACATGATAAGCTAAGAAGGAAACCATTAATAAAAACAAAATGTTTGTTTACCATTTTGGTGCTTCTTCTTGTGTGAGGAAAAAGGGGAATCCAGGGTTGGACAGTGGCAGACCTGAGTCAGGGCACTGCATTGGCCTTGCTTTCCTTCTCTTCCATGGTGTTTGCAGTTAGTACCACCTCCCAAACCAACATCATTTAGTGCAATATCTCAAGTTCAGCACCCCAATTTAGAAGTATTGATAACAAAAACCTTCTGTATTTAAGATTTGCAGTTTCAAAAGGGATTATTTTAACTGAGGGAACTGGCTAAAGATGACAGAATAACTCAAAGCATCAGAACTGGCATGTAAGATGTGGCTTAGATTTCTCTCTATCTCAGAGGCAGAAATGTTCAAAACATGTACACCAGCCTGGAGGTAAAGCCTTGGAAAGATCAGCTGCAGACCTGAAAGGAAAAAGTAGGGCTAAGAAATAAGGCTATAGGCAAAGGAAAAAAGAAGTGATCAATACAGAAAACTGAGGTGTTGCAAAGTATTGAAATAGAAAAAAGTTTCTCTCCCCCCCTTAAAAAAAAGAGTGTTACATTAAAGGTATAGAAATTTAGCAGAAAATAAACCAGCTTTGGTTGCAGCTGGTCCTCAAAGATCAGAGGGGCTGGGTTTGACAGGCTTTAACTTCTGATGATAGTTAGGTCAGCATAGTGTGTCTAGCTTTTCAATGAGAGCTTTCACAAGCACAGGTTCACAAAAAACACGGTTTACCAATTCAGGTCTGGTTGTGATCAATGAGGACTTGCACAACCTGGGTTCATGAATAGTACAGTTCATTGAAGCAACCGGAAAGAAGGTTCAGGATTGCTGGTGATAAATGAACCAGCTACAGAGTTTTAATACATGTCACTACAGAAAGTACAGCAACAGACATCTATCAGTGCTGTATATGTGTTTATTCACACACATGTATATTAAATTAATATCCCCAGATCTGGTCCAACAAAGTTGGAGGTGCAAAGCTCACCTAAAGGCATCCTTACACAGGAGGAGAGACACAGTCCACCAACTGATCCTGAACAGGCAGAGATGTTTTCCCCCTGTGACCCTTTCTGCTCTGAAGCCACCCTTTTATACTATACATTTTTGTCCCTTCCCAAAGGGGTGGAACAGTGGTGTACTACAGATGGCAATGAAGACTGACTGACCTTGGCCAGAGAGTCTTTTCACACAGACTTATTCCTTAATGGAAAAGTTTTACATCAAGGCTTGTTTTCAGGGTGAAGGGGGAGTGTAGATCTGTGGGTGCCCTCCTGTGCTCTGCTGTGAGACCTCCACCTCACACCATCATCGTTCTGTTGCTAAGCCTTGCTTGAGCCAGGGAATCAGGAGCCCAACTCATGCTTTTCCCAACTAGAGCAATCAATTCTTCAATGACTTAAAGCAACACTGGACAGTTCTGACCTACTCCCACGTTGGGACCTCTCAAAGAAAAAAGGGGGAAAAAAAAATAAGGATTCATAAACAAAAAGTTAGAAGGAATTAGCTGCTACACATTCAGAGTGGATAAAATTATTAAAGACAGACTGGGTATGGCCTAAAGACTGATGAATACAAGTTCTCAGTTTTCTATAATGGTATACTAGAAGCCTTTGCAACATTTAAAAAAATAAATTGTAGAAAAAAGCTTTTTGGGTTATGTTAGAGGACTGCAGACAAGCAAATATGGTATCTATTTTTAAAAGGAGGACAGAAGAAATGCAATCTCAGCAAATATGCTATAGTTCATGGTCATCCCTGAACATGACATCTGAGGGTTTTGAGGACAAGTGTGAAAATGGTGTTGTCAAAGACGGAGGTAAACAGATGAGGATTCATCCAGCCAAGAAGGAGAAATTAAGGGGCTCTGTTTTGTCCCCTCCCTGCAGCGCTGGTTGGTTACACAGGGGGTGCAGATGCTGGAAGGGTGGTGGGCAGTGGTGAAAGTCTCACACAGCTGTGAAAAGGAAGCATTCAGAGCACTGCTGTTTCCAGTCCTGTAGGAAGAAGAAAGGATAAAATTCAGCATAAGATTCCAAAGTTTTTTCTGATATCCTAGAAGAAGGTACTGTCAGAATAACTCTGTGGCTTCCCCTGAATTTTTTTTTCCAGGCAAAAGACACACAGGCAATCTAACACTCACTAAAGCACCACAGAAACAGTTATACACAGCAACGTTGCTTCCCACAGTACTTACTGGGATGTAGGAAATGAACCAAACGGCAGAAATTAATCTTGAGGGAAGAAGTATTATACTTGAGGGATCTTAAGGATCATCTGCAGCACAGGATCTTGCTTAATATTTTCTTAATGACTCTGATATGAAAAACAAGGGTATTTTGATCACATTTTCCAATGATGTGGAATTAAAAAGAATTATCAGGGCAGGGTAGCTCGTGATGAATGGTAGAGCTTAAGAATTGTCATGAAATTAATGATAGAAATGGCAAAATCACGAAATAACAAGCATTTTTGTTTTTTCTAAAAGTTAAATTTTAAAAATTGTGGGATTGTTTGAGAAAATATGACTCTTGCAGATAATCACAGCTTCCACAGAAGTGTCTCGGTGAGGGATGTTTGGAAAAAGGGGAAAAATGTATTCAGGAGAATCAGAGCCATCAATGTCCATACAGGCCCTGACAAGACATTATCTGGAATGCTGTGGCAGGTGACAGTGATTTCTGTGCAGGAGCAGTGACCAAACACGTGGCAGATACAGAGGCTACTGGAGAGACAGCTGCGGAGTAAAAGCCTGAGACTTGAGACATTTGATTTGAAAAGTCTCTCGACATGCAGACTGGGACAATCACTAATGGATGCAACATGGAAGGAAGGATTCAGGAGAAAGAGCAGCTGAAGTCAATGGTTTATTATCAGTCTATGAAGGATGCTGAGCACTAACAGGCTGGGCACTGGTGTGCTCTCCTGCCATAAGAAAAATTCCTGAATTGCCTTCCTGCAGAAAGTCTGGGAATGGAAAAAAACCTCAGTGTCATTCTAAGGTGAAATGAGATAATTTTATGAGAAGAATTTCATTATATGCCTGACTGAGACAACAGCAAGAACAATTTTATAATTCAAGGGGCACTTCCAACCCTTTTCTCCTGTTTCTATGTGGATCAACATTCACTTTGTGTATTAATCAAACATTCTAATTTCTAATTGCAAACAGGATGAGTGCAATATAATGACCAAATAATTTTGAGAGCTCTTATAAATAGTCCAAGGCTTTTCCACATAAAACTATAAAGAAAATTAAAGTGATTACCCTTCCCCTCCTTTAGGCTACTGGATAGCCTCGGAGGTTGCACCTTTGATACTTAATATAATTCCTTGAAATGCAACTCATCTGTGACTTGCAAATTAGTAATTAACAGCAGCAGCCTGACATGTCTAAGGGGCAGTGCTAAGTCCCCACATCTGTGCAAGTGTGCTCCAGCATGTGGCCTGCATATCCAACCCTATGGATTTAGAATGGAGAGGTTTGAGGAGTGCAGTGTGACTCCCTCCTTTCCTGCTCATATTACTCCAGTTTAAATTTATATGATGATGTAAATGAAGGACAATCTGAGTGGCAACCTGGCTCTGGAGGGATTTTATGTATCTCCTGCATGGCATACCTTCTCTTTGACCAAGTTTCCTCAGCCGGCTCTGTAAAATGAGTGTGGAAATTGTGCCAGCTTGCAGGATAAGTGCTCAAAGAAGTGCTCATCTGTGATCATAGGAGGGGCGACTTTTTTAATGCAAGAGGATAAGGATGATATGTTGAGTTTCAAATGTCTCAGTAGTAGGCAGAAATGTTTGCTTCATGAAAAAGTGCTTGTTAATTTAATTCTCTATCAAAATTTAAAGAGAATACAGTGAAGGATAAAATCTTCTCTCTAGAGAAGGCAGAAGGAGATTGGCTATTTACAGGAAAAACATTAAAGAATTTAGCCCTAAATTTAAAGAAAACTTTTTACAAAACCCATACTGTCATGAAGACTAGATTACCTATGTAAGACCACTAAATTCTAAATTACTCTGATTCTGCCCAGGCTGATCACAACTCTGTGTAATCCTTCAGTTCTGCCAGGAGTAAAATTTTCTCAGAAAAGGAGTATCACTCCAACCTTTTGTGAAGAAAATCAAAGCAGGTTCTAAAACTTCAGAAATTTGGTTTAAAGTCCTTGGAATTTCCTTGTCCTTTCCTGTTGGTTTCACATGTTTATGAGCAGCTGCTGCAGTGTGAGCCCTGGTGGACTGGGAGCATTAGAAAGCTGCGGGGCATCACTGAAAATAGGTTCAGGCAGCTCTGTAGAGAACCCTGGAGCTGGAGAGTGAGGGCTGATTGCTTTACTGGCATAGCCTCCCTAAATAAACAGGTTTTTTTTCTTTCCACCTCCTGGTCCTAAATTTGCTCTCCAGAAGTCCCTCAGGATGCTCACTGGTGACAGACAGGCACGTCCACCCTGAACGTGCTGCCCCCAGGGCATTGGCACAGCCCAGAGTCCTCTGGCAAACTCAGCTCTGCTGTTCACAGTTGTTTTCTTTTCCTGCAAAGGTTTTCTGTGAATCTTAATAACTTGCCTGAGACAGAGAAGGATTCTCAGTCTTTCTTCCCTAAGTTAATCAGCATGCCTGTTGATACAGGATAAGCTCAACTACAAATCAAGTGTTTTCTCCAAGCTAAAACAAACCAAAGATTTCAAAGGCATTTCATGCAGGTTTTTAGAAGAAAATTCTTACTGTTCTTGCCTCTCAGTGTTTAAATCCTTCAGCCCTTCCCTAACCCTAATCTTCTTATTTTATGATCTGAAACAAAAAGCACTAGAGCAGCTGTTTCCTTATCTCTCATCTCACCTCCCTTTTCTTGAACCTATAGCAAAACAAGGATAGTTCAAAAGAGCATTTTTCGTTCATTTTGTAATTTTGCTTTAAACACATGATGCACAAGGTATCTCTGACATGAATGAGTTAAGATGAGGGAAAGAAAGAAATCAAATGCTGAGTTAGCAGGAGGGAAAGATAGACAAGAAGTGTAACTGAAAGGAGCTATCTGACTTGTTACTTGTTGACCGCCAGATTTGGTAAAGATTTTTCTTTCTGGGAGTCACAAAAATCAGATCAAATTCTGTGTTCTTTAATCTGCCTCAGCAGCTCAGTCACCATCAGCTCCATACAGTACTGATAGTGTTCTTATCAAGCTGGACTGACTTATTCTGAGATTTTAAGTTTTTTAGTGCTGTTTCAGGAGGCAGATATTTCAAATGGGCCACAAAGCCAAAAATGCAATAAAACCCTAAAATATTATTTTTTAAAAGGTTAAAGTAGCACTCTAGCAGTAGAACAACACATTTTAAATAGTTTGTAGGATTGATCTAAAATGTGTGGGCGTGCGTTATTAGCCACAGTGACTGGGTTGTGCTTCTACAAGAGCTTCCTCATGGATCTTTGTTGAGTTACTACTTAATGATTTCATCCATGATTACACACAAAAACTTTGCTAAAAACACTGGCATTGATATAAATGCTTGTGGAATGGTAAATCAGAATGAAAAAGAACAGAGAGATATTTTAATTAATGAAAAAAATATACAGAGCCTTGTGTGTGAAACAAAGCCAGCTGTTGAAGGAGACATAGGAACATGAGACTTCCCAGTAAGGCTGTAACTTGCTGTGCTGCCCAGAATGTCTCATCCAAGCACTCTTCTGCATCTTCCAGTCTCTGGTTTTTGCAAGCCAGGAGCCACAGCTTCAGAGGAGCACCAGTAGTACGTACTTGAATTGCTGTGAAATTTTCATGTCTCTTCTGCTCTACAACCCTTTTCTGAGCAACACTCAGTTTACCATTTGGGTGGGTTTGAATTTGGTAGTTGAAGTTTTTTCCACTCAGGAAGGACTTGTACTTGCTTGAAGAGGCTGATGATGTCCTGTATCTTACTCTCAAGGACAATCTAATGGTATAGAGCTGATGTATATGTACTACTTTCAGAGGTTTTCCTGATGTGTGCCACAGAAGCACAGAGAACATTCTTTAAATGGCAAAGTGTGGCCACTTTTGCCTTAGACCAGCACTCTGCTAGCCCTAAATAACTCTCATGAAGCCTTTTGTCTTTTCTTCTGACACTAGCATGCTGTTGTTTTTATCCACATTTTCTGCCAAATTGCTTTCAGGAAATATGAGTGTCTGTATCTTGTGACACCCTCTAGTTTTCCACAAACTGAATCATACTGTGCAGTTCAGCTGAGTAATAAAATATAATCTGATTGGCAGGAGGTATTAAAGCAGACCACACCATTACAGATCCTCTTTTAACCCAGTTTAACAAGTTGCTCCTGAGAAGTTATTTATTCTAGCTGTCAACATCCTGTTGTTGAGATGACAGCGATCAAATCTCTCTTAGATCCTAATCTTATTCTTCTTGCTCCACCTTCAAGTATCTGAGAGCCTCATATAAGCAATATCACTTTTTGTCAGCAAAATGATTTGTTTGACTCTCTAATCATTTGCTGGAAGTTACAACAATGTATTTTTTTTAATACCTGCAACAATTATTAGTATGAGATGGGGATGAAATAAATAGCAGGCAGTAGTGAATCATGGAGCATTGAAAGTCTGAATTGTTGCTGTGTTGAGCACACTGATCCATATACAAAACAAGAAGGTATTTCACAATTACAGGAACTTAGCAAAGCATTCCCAGATGCACAGAAGTCACAGCAGCAAATTATTAGTCAGAGACTGATGTTCTTGTGGTGTCCTGCGGACATCTCACTAGCTAGCAGAGCGCCAGACCCATCTCTGTTACAAAGTTATGAAAGTTCTTTTATTATGACTCTTATGATGCTAGGACTGGGAAGGAAAAGCTATATATTTTCTGCCAGGCAGACTCCACCTTTAGTTGAACAGTCCTCTAACTTGGGAAATTCTAATGATGTATTCTCTTCTGATTTTAACTTCCCCACTCCCCCAGTCCTAAGAACTCCTGCAACCCTATCATGCCATGCATTATACTGAAAAGTGAAATTCCTTGTAAATTCCTTGCATGTATTTATAGAGTGCTATATAAGAATGTTTTCAAATTAAAATTTTCCTGAAAGTAAAGTTTAGAATGTTAATTGGAAAATGGGAATATTTTTAAAAATTGTTGGAAGCATAATATTTTAGCCTTATGACAAATTTTAAATAAAGCCACCTATTGAGTTCAAAATTATTCATTTAATGTTACCTGTCTGTTGGGCCATTTGTGAATGCTAGAAGATCTCATTCCTTCAAAGGAGTCGGAAAGGAAGGTAACTTTCAAATGTGGTAATATTAAAGGTAATACTCCTGATTCTCATCGGAAGTCACTAAGGCATGTTCTTCTAGTGAAAAATCCTAAACTCAGTGCACAGTATATTCGTGACAGAATGGATCCAGCTGATGTTTTTGAAGGTGCTCACAAAAGAGTGAAATTATTGTACCTGATGGAAAGACACCCTAATCAGCCCTGCATCTAATTGGAAGGGCAGTAGTGTTGATGGGCTCTGCAGAGGCATCTGGACAGGCTGGATCATGGGCCAAGGCCAGCTGTGTGAAATCCAACAAGACCAAGTGTTGGGTCCTGCTCTTGGGTCACAACTAACCCAGGCAGCACCACAGCCTGGGGGAAATGTCTGGAAATATACCCAGCGGAAAAGGACCCGGAGGTGCTGGTCAACAGCAGCTGAACATGAGCCAGCTCTGCCCACAGGGCCAAGAGGGCAATTCTGGCCTGTGAGAGAAGGAGTGTGTCCAGCATGAGCAGAGAAGTGATTGCACCCCCTGTACTGGGCACTGCTGAGGCCACACCTCAAATGCTGTGTCCAGCTCTGGGCCCCTCACTACAAAAAGGACACTGAGGGGCACAAGTCTTGTGAGGAGCAGCTGAGGGAGTTGAGGGTGTTTAATTGGGGAAAAATTACCGTATTTTCACTACCATAAGGTGCACTGGATTATAAGGTGCAGTATCAGTTAATGGTAAATTTTAAAACTATTTTTACATATAAGGTGCACCAGATTATAAGGCACACTTTTTTTTTTTTTTGCAACGTTGATCAGCGCGCAACTTCCGCAACTTTTAGAGTAAAATTGGGAGGGATGGACCCGAGGCATGCGTGTGTGCCTGCTCGCGGTCATTGGATTGCAAGCTTCATGTTTGTTGCTGCACAATTGGAAACAGAAATTGTTTTGAGATCCCTTCAATATCAAGGTTCATAAAAAAGGCGCACCAGATTATAAGGTACACTTCTGTTTTTTGATCAAATTTTAGGATTTTCAGTCGCCTTATAGTTGTGAAAATACGGTAGTCTCTTGGGGGACCTTATGGCTCTACAGGTATTACAGTCCTGAAAGGACCTTGTATCCAGCTGGAGGTAGGTCTCTTCTCACAGGTAACAAGTGACAACAAGAGGAAACGGCCTTGAGTTGCACTAGGGGAGGTTCAGATCAGATATTATGAGAAATGTTTTCGCAGAAGGGATTGCCAAGCACTGGAACAGGCTGTCCAGAGGTGCATTTGAGTTACCACCCCTGGAGGTACTTAAAAGACCTATAGACGTGGCACTGAGGGACATGGTTTGGTGGGGGGGCTTGGCAGTGCTGGGTTAACAGGTGGAGTCAATGATTTTAAAGGTCTCTTCCAACCTAAATAATTCTGTGATTCTATTCGTATTATGCTGATTCATCGCTTGTATTTTGGGATCTTATATTTTGGAGACTAGCATTTTTGTGCATAAAAGGAAGATATGCTATTTTCTGACTCCCTTTGCATAGGTTGGCTTTCTGCAGTGATTTTAATGAAGTATGTATTTCATATATATGTATGAAAAAAACCCCAACTGTATCGCACCTCGTCATCCCTCATCTCCTCCTCAATACAGCAGAGAGTCTTATGTTTTTAACATTATTTTTCCCTCTCATCAATGAATCAGTTTGGCTTCACATTTTGGTATAGTTATTTATGAAAGAAAGTACCTTTGAAATTCCTTCTAAAATATTGATTTCTACATTTTGTTTGCTAGCCTTCTTTTCAATTTCATTGCAGCTTTTTACGTAATTCTTAAAAATAGTACTTCTACATTGGTTTGTACACAAAATAGGAGGAATTCCTCCCTTTTTCTCCCATAGGAATATTTTTGAGAAATATATTGATTTCTGTCATTGTTGGAACTATAGATGTAAGCTATGTGGAGATTTTCAGGGTGTGTATCTATTTCTGGCATTTCTGTGGAAATTTCTCATTTCAGAGAAACACATTTCTGCATATATGAGTAAAGGAGACATTAAGATATAAAGTTGGTTGTAGAATGCTGTAGAATTAAAAGAAAATTCTCTAAAAGCAAAATCACTAATAAAGGTTGTTTCCCATGGATTTGCCTTACATTTGGATTCTGTAGTGTCCAGTAATGCTCAAATCTAGATACCCTATTTTGCAGAAGACTTTCCTGAAAGTAAGCTGTAATCAGGCACAATGGGAACTTCCCAGTTGCTCCTACTGGGATGAGTCACTGTGCTCCAGAAATGCATGCTCCAAGGAGGAAACTGGAAATTCTGGACCCCTCAGTGAGATAATGGGTTATTTTGAGACTGGTTTGAAATGAGTGTTCAACATTATCTCTCCACAGCAAAATGTATGACTGATTCTGACAGGAGCTCTCCAGATGGGAATTTCAGGCAGTGATGGAGATTCTCCCCAGGCAACAATTTGTATGCTCAAATGTGTTGATTAGTGTCCTGATTGGAATGTCCTAGACATGCCCAGGCTGTTTCTGCTGTAGAACTCAAACATGCATAGATAAGACATTTGTTAATAGTTGAAACTATGACTGCAGGTACAGAAATGTTCACATAATGCATTTTTATTATGTCATTAAGACATTCAAGAGTTGTTTTATATGTTGTTAATTCCATGCTGGAAGTGGTCATGTAGGACCATGAGCCAGCCAGGTTAGAACTGAGCAGAGCAGCAGCTCTGGGAATCTCAACCCAGCCAAAGACACTGCTGCAAATCCTCCTCCAGCAGAGATTCCTGCCACCACCAGACAGCCCCTGACATGTTTGAGGGATCTGATTCCCTATGCAACCATGTTATATGCCAACAAATTTCCCGCTCATGCCTATGCAAAACCTAGAAAGTCAGGATCTGTAACTGACCTTGTGAATTTTCCATCTTTTTTTCTCTGCTGTCATTTAACACATTGCAAAATACTCTGCTCTACTAGGTTATATGGTAGTCATTAAAATACTTTTGTGGTGAGTAGGGGCTAGAGCTTTGAACCTGTCTTTCTTTCACCCTCTGGGTGAATAGGTTCTTCTGTAAGCTGAGTACCTTCTTTTTCTCTGATCTTTTTTCCAAGCAAAAGTAATCCTTTTTAAGTTGTGACCTCAGAAAATTAATTTAAACTCCCAAATATGATTAGATGGAAATAGGTGCCAAGTGCTTAGGCAGAGCAAAACCCCTTGTTGGATTAAGCATCATAAATTCTAAGTTGTGATTTATTGGTTGACTGTCTTTTATTTGGTATTATACTTCTAATCTGAGTAATTTAAATTCCTTTTACTATAAATAAAAAGACACAATTCAAGGATATTACTTCCAATAAGTGATCCTATTTCTCTCCATTGATTACAAAGACATCTTTGCGTAGCTAGGTTAGATGCTAGTATTTGCTTTGCAGATATTGAAAGTTAGGCAGAATTTTCTCACAGGCTCCCAGGCTGGTTCAGGTAAAGCAATGCAAGCAGGGCAAGGAAGATGCTCCTCCCTCTCTGCTCAGCTCTGATGAGACAGCTCTAGTCCTGGCTCCTCAGGGCAAGAAAGACATGGACACACTACAGAGAGTCCAGAGAGGGGCCACAGAGATTTTGGAGAGGTTAAGGCATCTGACACATGAGAAGAGCCTGAGACAGCTGGGGCCATGCAGCCTGGAGAGGACCTGGAGAGGGTCTGGAGGGATATTACCCAAGTGTATAAATAGCTGAAGAGAAGGACTAAAGAAGTTAAGACTGAGATACAGCCCTCCCAGTGGCCCTCAGTTACAGGACAAGAAGCAATAGGCACAAACAAAAATACAAGAAATTCTGCTTAAACATAAAAAAAAATTCATTTTTATTCTGCAGGTGGTCAAACACTATCACAGCCTGCTCAGATTGATATCATCTTCATCATCAGAGATACTCAAAATCTGCCTGAACATGGCTCTGAGCTACCTGCTGTAATTTACTCTGCTCTGAGCAGGAGGTTGGACCAATCTGTCTCCAGAGGTGCTTTGTGCCTTCCTATAATTCTGTGATTCTGTGGAAATTATTCCAATTCATTCCATCTATGTTTAGTCTAGTAAACTTTCTTATATTGCATTTTGTTTCTTTTTATAGTTTTTCCTTAATCTTAAGAGATGTGCCACATCTCTAGCATTTCATGAAAATTTTCTAATTTCAAAGATTTTGTGATATTCTTAAAATGACCTTGCCATAAAAATACTCAAAAATAATGAGAACCTGAGAAAATTGACTAATATTTAAGAAATTTACTTCATATCACAAAAAAACCCCCAAAACAACCCACCACCAACAAAACAACAAAAAAACTCTTGGACTTTTATTTGCAAATCTGAATGTATTTAAATATGAGCGTCTCATATCTGAATGTACAAGTTAATCCTTTATGATCTTTGTAGAGGGCTTTATCTTGAAATCCTTGCTCAGGTAACAGAAATCATCTCTAACTAAAGATCAAGAAGAAACTACTTTGAAGATATATTGCAACGTTATGTAAATTTGAAAAATTTACTGTGAGTTTGGAGCACGAATTTCATCTTGTGACCTAATTCTTGCTTATAAGTATACCATGAACATACTGAAAAAAATGTAAAGATTATCTTTTGATCTTCAACTCTGTCTAATTAGGTCAAAAAACTTGTTTTCAATAATAAAAACAAAACATTCCATAGGAGAAAAGTGAAGTTTGTTTTATTTTCATCTGCAAAGTTAAACCTGTATAATACTCCTGAACAAAAGTTAAAATCATAGAAACATGAAATGATTTGAGTTGGGAGGGACTATCTAGTTCCAGTGTCATGTTGTGGGCAGGGACAGCTTTCACTAGATGGCATTGATCAAATCCATATCCAACCTGGCCTAGAACACTTCCAGTGATGGGATAGCCACCTTCTAGACAACCTGTTCCAGTGTGTCACCACCCTCACAGTAAAGAATTTCTTCCTAATAATGGGGTGATTGAAGGCCCCCATGAGAACCAAGACTTCTGAATGCAAGGCTGCTCCAATCTGTCTCATGCCTGCCCTCCCTTTAATCCTAGCTCGCTTTTCTCCATCCCAGGCAGAGCTCCATGCACCCCAGCTGGTCATTGACACAGAAGGTGACACCTCCTCCTTGTCTCCCTGCCTGTCCTTCCTGAAGAGCCTGCATCCCTCTATTCCAGCACTGGTCACAGGAGCTATCACACCACATCTACACAATGCCAGTAAGACCATGGCCCTTCAGGCATGTGTAGGCTCTAACTCCTCTTGGTTACTCCCCATGCTGTGTGTATTTGCATAGAGACATTTCAGTTGCCCCTGCCCATGCCCCCCACCCCCATCCCGATGGAGATGAAGTGGCCTGAATTCCTTGTGCTGCTTTTCAGGCGCTCTCCTGCTGATGTGTGATCTCTGGGCATCTCTTGTGGGCAGTGGCACCCCACTCGTGGGAGCGGGACGGATTGAAGTTCCCTAGTTTAAAACCCATGGGTGAAGATGTTCTTCCCCTTCTCTAACAGACAGACCCCACCAGCCCCCAGCTGACCAGGCTTCTCAGTGACAGCTCCAGGGTCTGTGGGGTCCTGTAACCACTTGTTGATTTCTCACATTCAACTGACTCTTTCAGACCCCTTCCCTTTAAACAGGAGGATTGATGAAAAGTTACCCGCTCTCCAGAGTCCCTTACCACTCTTCCCAGTGCTTTGCAATCCAGGCTGCTCCTGGCTGTATCACTGGAGCCCACATGAAACAGCAGGTGTAACAGATAACACTCAGTGGACTGGAAGAGCCTTGGTAGTCTCTTGATGGCACCCCTGACACAAACGCTTGGCAAGCATCACACCTCTCTGGAGCATGCATCAGGTCAGCAAATGTGTGCTCCACAACACTCAAAACAGAGTCACCTCCTACTCTGCACCTCTTTCGAGTTGCTCTGGTTGTTATACAGGGAGCAGATTGGGCTGCCTTACTCAGCTCCAGCATCTCTCCCAATGTGTGGTAAATCAAAATTACATTAGCTATGTCAAAAGACTCTCACAGCAGCATCTTTGTTATATTCTACTAAATGGAAGATGAAAAAGCAATATTCCTAGTACTAGAAAAGTAGGGCTTAGGGCTTCTGTCTTTGAACCACAGCAAAGTATTTAGCAGAAATTCCAGTGAAGCAAATAATGCATCAATAATGTTTGCAATACTTCCTTAGGTTACATATGCAAAACAAACAAGAGGTTTACTTAACGATGGCTTAACTATTCCCCCTATTAGTTTTGATCAATTGCTTTGTGGTCATGTTCATTAGACAGCCTAATCTGAACTGCAATTAGATTTTATCCTTTTAAAAGACAAAGCAGAATCCCAAGTCATTAATTAAAGGGTCTGACTACAGTTGGTTACAAGATGGATGTTGCATACCCTTTAGTGATGACTCAACTCAGCAAAACAGAGCACTTTAGTTTTAAGTGGCAAATACACCAGCACTAATTGAATGCAAGCTTTGCTCTGGTACAGCTGGAGAAAAGGAAATAATTTCACGTGCGGATTCTCAAAGACATGAAATGCTAATGAGAACCATGTGAATAAGCTAGATTTACATAGGGCAAACTGCAAGTATGAGGAAGACATTTGAAATAGGGGAGAGTGATTAATATACAATCCTGCACCACTTATAAGTTGCTTTATTTCTCCCAGAAACTAAAAAACATTTAGTATTTCATTTTCAGACCCTCTGTATCTAACGCTGCAGTATCCCAATGGCAAAAACAAATTTATGGTACCCAAGAAATCAAAGAGCTCATTAATTTCTTACTGATTGCACTCCATGGGTGTTCTCCAGTCCTTGCTTTGGGGTAGGCTGCTCCCTCATGCCATCTGAAGTGTAGGATATTCTCCTTACAGACGTGAATAAGTCCATATTCTTGATTCCTCTCCTCCTAAAAGCAGAAAAAAGCCTTACAAGACTTGCTGATCTCTAAGATCTTAAGTCAACTGGCCAGGCAATAAGCTGCATTCAGCCATTCACAATGTTACACCAGATGCTCCAAGTTTATGTCTCTGCTTCTCCAAAGATTTCCTGTATGACCACGAATAAATCAGAGGAGTTTAAAGCAATTTTGAAGGCAGGTACTTTTAATGTATGAGACTCAGGCTTTTGTGGATAAAATGGCAGTATTTCTCAAACTCCCAGGGTTCCTGCAAGGCTCTCAGTACCCGTGGTAATTGAGGAGAAGCACAAAATGTGAGGTGGGAGGTAGCAGTGAAATTAGGATGCAGTACCAAAATTTTGAAGAATTTTTAAAGGTTTTTTTTTTTTTTAATTGAAAAGAAAATAAATCCGAATTTCTTTAAATACAGGATTCACTGAGGCTATTATCTGGTGTCTATTTGAATGTCTTTCCTTTCTGTGAGTTTGGAATAACAAGACTATCACCTAGAAGATTTGAAAGAAGGAGGAAAAGCTGCTCACTGCTAGAGATGGAAAAAATATAATGCAGACCTTGGCAGTAAGGGCCTGCAGCTCTACCAGTCATCTCAGCATGTAGCCAGAGCTGCTAACTCAGCTACAAGAGAGCCAAAGCACACAGAGAGGTTTTTTTTTCTAATTAGTTTATTGTCTATTATTAATAGAAAACCCACAGAAAATAAAAATACAAATTGTAGACAAACACAAAAGCCTATTTTTAGTCTGTGAGATATGGGAAGAAGGTACATTGCAGCCACAGGAGGCCGTCTTCCATTTCTCTGAAGTTTTCATGATGAGTTTACCTCCACAGCTGCCTGCTGCACACTATCTGCCAGAAATGCTCTTGGATACTACCAAGTGCCCTTGCACTGGGCTGAGGGATGGCAAAGACAAACCTTGCAGTCAGCTTGAGGCAGATTCTTTGGCATACTTGTCCTCTAGGGTGAGACTGAAAATGAAGAAAGAACTGGCTTCTTCCACAATAGCCAAACACAGCAAAATACCAGGAAAGTACTGGAACATCATCAAGAAAAGCAACCAAACCAAACACAAAATTGAAAGAGTAAAGATAGGCTTTACCAAAGAGCAGAATTACAGGCACAGAGAGTCAGAATTTAATAAATATATTTATTTCCTGCTGTTAATGATTTTCATGTAGATATTCACAGACCTTGGGAAAAAACCCCTAGATATCAAACCTCTGGTTTAATCTCTTTCTGGTGGTGAGCAAAATACTGAGCTGAAAGCAGAGAGGTAAACCATCATCTTCATCAGGTTGTCTTCAGCAGACAACCAGAATTAACTATGCCCTGACTTGTATGTGATGCATCATTCAACATTAGAGACACTGACTAAATTCATCCATGAATAAGAAGAAAAAGGGGAAAATGCTGCTATTTTCCCTGGCTATGGAGAATTTGCTACAGGATAAGTAGTTAATTTATTGATAAAGAGCTTTCTTGCTGAAATGTGTATAAAGCAAAATCTGGCAAAAGGTCTATATTTTGACGTACTAAAAGAAAAGAATATTTTCATAAACAGCACAAAACTTCCAATGTTACTATTCTAGGAAAAGAACATGTTGGATTTTTAGTTCAAAATTTCTTCTATACTGACATTTAAGTTACTTAAAATATAGAAGTTGGAAGCAAAATTAAATATTTGAAATTATAGAAATGACAATTTCACACATGTTATTGCTTCATGAAAATTCTCAAAATTTGAATTTCCTGTATTTTTTGTTTTAGATTTTCTGAACTTTTTAGTAGATAATAATAATAGTAATATAATTTCTCCTCTTTATTCATTAACTCTTTTTGAATGGAATAATGAAGACACTTAAATGGGTGCTTTGCCTGTGATTCAATATATTCCTTAGAGGAACTACATCCAACCTTAAAAATAAGAGAATGATGCATTTGACTGAATATTCACAGAATTAAATGAGAATTTTCCCATTGACTTAAGCAACTTATATTTCTACAGTGCTTCATTTTCAGAAATGCAGAGGTATTGTTGCATGTTTAAACACTCATAGGCAAGTAACTGCAAACTCTTCCACTGATCATGAGTAGAGATTGTCCTCCCAGACTTGCAGACTTTTACACATATTGGAAGATGACATGCATATATGAGAGCTTTTCAAGCATCTGTATGGAAAATCATATAAAATATATATATGTTTTTGGCTGCAGGTTCAGAATGAGCATGCTTTCCTCTCAAAGGAACACCAAATCCCCTCAGACATTGGTAAAAGCCTAGATTTGTTTGGGGCTTTTTGATATATTGCTGCCTACTTGTTCATTAGACAACCTCCCTCTTTCTAATTTATCACTTCAACATCAGATTCAGCACAAAGAACCAGCCTGCAAAAGGTAAAAAAAATAATTATAAATTCTACTGACCAGTTCACATTAGTGTGAGTGCTGGCAACACTAAGGTGTTTCTATTTATCACCATTTGCTTTGATGGGGCACCATTCATTTCATTTATCATTTGATTCTTTTCAATTATTTCTTCTTGGGAAGAAGTAGAATCAGCATTATTTAGTTAGGATTCTGTTTGCCAACAGGTTTTGTAAAGTCTGCTAAAAGAAAACAGTTGCTAGATACTTGTGCATTAGGTCTAGAGTTTTTCTTCAGTATCTGCCTATTTTGTGATTTGAAAACATATTTGCATTTTTTAGTGTCACAGGAAGCCAACATAGATTTAGGCATATAAGCATGAAAGAATGTAGAAAATTTATATAACTAATATGTTTCCTACTTAGGGGTAACACTCTTTTGTCTGGAGTAACAGCCAATTTGAAAATATACCAAGGAACATTACTGTTACCTTGCTGTTTGGGAGGCTGAGGATTCTGTTATTTACAGTTTTTTTCCCCCAATTTTGGAAGCATTGGGAATCCTCAGTAAATATATGGAACACATGATTCCAAAAATTAAATTATAAACCCAAAATTAGCTCCAGTGTTGCACAACCAGCTTAGGTGCACCAGGTCATTATGGGTAATAAGTCTGGGCCATCTCACACCCCTTCCATCATCTCTTCCAAGAAAATACTGAGAAAGCTGCAAATGACAAGTGGGCAACTTAGTTCAGGGAGGGCTCCTGACTGTAAATCCCAAAGCAGTTCTCTCAGCATTTCTGCATAACTCCCTACCAACCAGCTGGATATGTGAGGCATCATGGCTTTAATCCTAACCCCCAGTTTGCTCTAGGAATTTCAGTGTTGGATTCTGATATCTTGGGCAATAGCAACCATGCATCAGCACCCATCCCTCAGTCCCTTTGTGAATTTGAGCCTTTCTCTTTAAGTACCAGAAGGTGTCATATGGTGAATAAATATGGAAGTGGTGTCCAGGAGAATGAGGTGGCAGTGATATGTCACATGTAAATTTACAAGTGTGAGTACATACATTGCTAACAAGCTGCCCTTACTTTCAGTGAAAATTTTCCTTCCTATTTCTGTTTTGGTTTTGTGAGTCTGGGCTTCTCTTGCGGCAGTCCTGGACAGTCAAATGTTTAAGAACATGGAAAAGGAGGAGATCCTCGCCCGAGAGTTGGTGCAGACACCAAGGAAACAGTGCATGTGAGGGTCCAGAAAAACTTTGGCTAGAACAACAGGGACAGGACTTGTCTCACAGGGTCTGAAATATTTCACTTGGAGGAAGAGGATTCTAGCTTCTGTGAAATGCTCACTGTTCTTCTTTCAATTTTTTCATTTTGCCTTTTACAGGAGGTGGCCAAGGACTTTCTGGGAGCCATCTTCATATTGCCAGTTAATCTGTCAGCAATACCTGCAATTAAAGGCTCCTCTGTGTTTCACATATGAAAATGATGACAAGACACTGAGAGGTTTACTGGGGGCTTTGAGAGGAGGAGCACAGTGTTTAACACTACCTTGTGAGACACATGCCATGCCCTAAGCTTCACAAACCTCTGGTTTTTAATGGGTAGCAAAGGGAGACAGAAACAACCCACATTTAATTGTCAGCTATAAAAGCAATCTTCACCAGATTTTTAAAGAAGGAGCTGCACAAAGATATCCCTAAAGTAAGAAGCCCATAAATATTCATGCATCATCACAACAGTCACAGAGTCCCTCTGGAAGCTAAGGGTGGTCCTGTTAGACTCCAGGACTCCTGTCTTTGACAAAACACCAACCAAACTCATGGACAATAGCAGTACCTGCATCCTCAACCTCTCTAAATAGTAGAAAAGTGTTGTGATTAGAGGTCAGGAATGTATCTGCCTCTGTTTTGGTTTTTTGCAAAACAGGGACTCACGGGGGCACAGCAGGGCGACTGGCCCTCCATCTGTTGTGCAGAGCTATGGGTTTTTTCTGCAAGGTATACAGGAAACAACCAACACTTCATTAGGAGAGCACAATTTTACCTGCACTTTAAATAAGCCTTAGTTTGCGTAAGAATCTATAGCTTGAGGTTCCCAACCTCACCAAGCAGTAGAACTGAAAATACAAAATAGTCACAAAAAGCTCCCTAGTTTGTACACCACCAGAAACATCGTGTAAGATCACATGGAACCTACAGGCTCTGAGTTTTATTCCTATCACTTCCATGATGTTTCCCTAAACTATAGGAGTGGTGTCACAGCCAAAGTTGCAGACATATTCTAAGTTTTGCAATGTGTGAAGAACAGGGACGGTTTATATAAAAATTAGGACACAGCATCAAGTTCCCCTCTGAATATTTGAAGACTTGGAAAGGCAGATTCAAGTGCTTTTATGTTCACAAAGTTAAGATGTTCAATGACTTTTATAAAAATCTCTAACAATCTATAATCAAAATTAGGTGTTCATCTGCAAAATCCCATAAGGATTTGCAGAATTTTGGGACAGCTTCCTTCCCAGGGAGATACTAGCTCTGCCCCAGTCCTACCCTTCACTACCCCGAGACAGTTGCCAGGACACCACTTGGATCACCCTCTCTGCCTCAATCAAACCTTTGATGGGATGTTTCCAACACAAAAGAACATTACCGAATTGTTTGGTCAAAAACTCCCATGCTCTTGGCAGTGAGGAGGAGATTAATGACAGGGGGGAGAAAGAAGCAGATGGGTGTGGAGAAAAGTTATAGGGATTTTTGTTGATTTTACCTGTTAGACTTTCTGAGGTACCTGGATAGAATTGTTGTACAAGCTGTGATTGTGTTAGACAAACAGATTCTATACATTGAGTCTGTGAAAGGGCACAGTCTGCCAGAATTCCCCATCACAAGAACTGAACATGCTTCTGAGTGAACTTTTCTCCATAAATACTTTCCTTCTCCAAAGGGCAGCATCTGGACTTTAGAGTGCTATCATAAAGCCTATATTTTGGGGTACAAGATGTACAGCACAGGAGTGGTTGTGACAGTAAAGCTGGAAGGCTATTAGACATCAGGAAAAATACCAAAGGCAAGAACGAGTGCAATTAATAAAACATAAAACATTTGCTCCATAAAAATCTAGAATATCATCATTACTGCTTCAAATTAGTTGAAGAGTAATTATCCCCAAGATGCTCCAGCACCTTCTACGTTTTGCTTTCAAAAGTTTGGCAAAACATGAAGGAGCTGATAAAGATAAGGTTATAAAATCCTGTTGGATTAATAAGGGGAAAAGAATGAAAATTAACTATTTTAAGTGGAGTGACAATACAAACAAAATTGGACAGCTCCTGTTACCTGTGTTGTGAGTGTGCAAGTATCTGAACTGCAGAGAAGGTGACCTTGCATAGTCTCATCTCACAGAAAAGCAGATTAAAATTCCTATTTATCTCAACTATTGTCATTCCTACTTTCAATAAACAATACAAACCTAGTGGAAGAATCCAGCTGATTGTTTACGTGAGTAAATGCTTGAATTGCTGAAATTGGGTTGCCTCTTTTGCTAAGGTGATTTAGAAAAAGAATTTATTGAACACTTTTAGGGGCACAGGAATGCTTTGTGAGCAGGGTCAAAAAAATCCTTATGAAGCTTTATGTTAAAGGTCTTCTCACGAGACTTATAACATGTGATTCAATATCATAAATATTTCCACCGTTTCCCTGTGATAAGGAAAAAGGAACACCTCTCTAGCCCAGTGGTGTAATGGCAGCAGAATATTCAAGGCTAAGATTGCCACTGAGGCACATTACTCCCCTGGCAAGACCGGGTGAGACTTACTGAGGACAAGTGTGTGCCCCACAGAGGGGCAGAAGTGATGAGCTCCAAAACCCTTCAGTGCACCAAGTGAGTGCAGATCAGGTACAGCAGAGGAGTAGACATTTCTTCCCTGCAAGAAAAGCAAAGGAGCAAGGGGAGAGAATGTGCTGAGTGTATGGAGAAAATGAAAGGAAAGAAAGATGGGCTGCTGAATGCCCTTCCTTCCCACCAGATCCTGAGAAGAACAATACTGTGCTCTGTACTGTGCTAAAACATGACATTTAGACTTAAGCACTTTAAACAGTCCCCTGGGCTATGTTGAGGGTGCAGAACAGCTGTATGTATAATTAAATAAAGCTAATTACAATAAATTAAGTTAACTAGAAAATCAGTCACAGATTTCATTCCTAAAAGTTCTGTTGTTGTTGTCAGAAACTGCTACAGGGCAAGATGCTGGGCCACTACAGATTGTCAGAGACATAGTCACTTAGTCTTATTTTTAAGACTAAATTTATAACTGGAAAATGTTGGAGTAATGGGAAGGTTCTTCATGCATTCCAAATTTAGCATCTAGACAAGGCTGCTGATCTCTCTGGGATAATTGTAGCACTGAGGTATTTGCCTTCTCCTTCTCTTGGCTACAGAAGACTGCTGAATGCTCAAATTGGCACCAGGATATGGTGTGAATGTTTTCTTTGCCCATCTACCCAGCCATGCTTGCACAGCTCTACTCTGAAACTGTCACAGGCGCAAAAGCTTTCGTTCTACCTCAGCTTTTAAACATAACACAGAGTCCACTGAAAATGTAGTCTAGCTCCAGAAAAGTCAGCAGAGTTATATAAATATGCTGTTGGTGAGTTCTGTCAGAGAAAAGGGTTTGCCTATCCGTTTATTGAGATTCCTGCTTCAAGCTGTGCCAGGGAAAAAGAGGCAACCTGCCAGGAGCAAGCCTTATTCTGTTGCAACTGGTGGAGAATGTAATGCAACAGATGAATTTGTTTGGATTTATGGTGGAATCACTGTCTTTATGGACCAACCACAGGGAGAAAAACACACAGTATTGTTTGTAAAAGTTTTCTGAAGAAAATGTTGGGCAGCATTTGGCTCTAGCTTAGAAAATGTGTGAAGCACAAAACCCTGGACTCAAGGCAAAGTCACCCCGAAAGCGTCACTGTAGCTTGCCTTTATTTTGCTAGTTTCCAGAATGTAACTGCGACTGTCCACTCTCAGAAACAGGATAGTGGGCTAGAAGGATCTTTAAACTCACCTTATATGAGTATGATGATTGCACAGTCTGCTTCCTCAGTTGCAGGAAGGAACAAATTGTGGTTCAGCTGGCACACAGCAAAGAGAAGCCAAAGGCTGTGAAAATTCCTCCTGTGCCTCAGTACTGGATGCTGGAGTTAAAGACCAGATTGTGAGAGGGAGAACGATCTTTCTCTGCAGAGTAATGACTTTATTTTGTGCAAGGAGAAAGGAATTACATTGGCAGAAGCTTTGATTTTGCCTTCTCCCCACAACAAGGCAGCTCCCTGTGCTAGCAGATATAGGCTGCTCCATGCATCACTGTCTCCAAGTGCTCCCTTTTCTCCCAGCCCCACCTAGAAAAGTGCAAAAAAATTCTCCTCTGTTGCCCCAAATAGGGGCAAAACCTGGTGTGAGCCTCCTAGCAGCAAAAATACCATTGAAAACTACATTTAATTCATCTGCATTTACCTTATTGGATAAGAAGGGATGTCACCACAGGAAAGATTTTTAGAATAAAAATGAGTCAGTAACTATCTTTAAAGGACTCAGTTTAAGAGTAGGCGTGATGCAATCCACACAGGCTGTGAAGTTATTCTCATCAGGAGGCTTAAAGGAATGTTTCTGGGAACCAAGGTGAATTAAAGTTTGACCTTCTTTATGAAATTGTCTTTCTCAACACTTTCTCTTATATATATACACTTGTTTTCAGATTTCAGGAATGAGCTGCATTGATCCTGTTTTTGGAGATCAGTCATAGTGGTAAACAGCAAGTCTTTGTGATTTATGACTGGGCTTGCTGATAGTACCTCAGAGATGTCTGAGCACCTGCAACTGAAGATCCAGCTTTAGGAACCATGAATTGAAGCTTTTCAGGTATAGCTTTTGCAGCTGTGCTCATTTGTGAGATGAAAACAAATCAGATGAGACAACAGCAATTATTATCAGTGATACTGATCACTGTTCAGCCCATGAAAAACAGATAGTTCTGGTGTTATAATATTCTTCAACATCCCCTTCCTCCATGCCACCCCTGATCAGTACTTTATTAAACACTGAATATGCAGAATTTCTTATAACAGCAATAATAATGAAGAGACAGTATCAGGAACTATAATGCATGTCACAGATCTGACAAAATTAGCAGAGAAATTCTTAGTTGGTAAAGTTTTCAGGCCAGTCAAAAGTGGTTTTGATGTTGTATTGACTCACAACATGATTTCACACCAGCTACCCCAAGAACACAGCCACTGTGTGCAAGTCCTAGTTAGTCATCATAAATGTCGGCAATATGAAATACAACTGTATTTGTGAAGACTAAGATTAATTAATGTGTTTGCTTGCCATTTTACTTAATGAAAACAAGGGCAGCATAGAGCACACTCATGCCATAGCCATGCTCACACCATTATCTTTTCTTTCTGTCTGACATTGATGGATATAAAGCCATCCTGCACTACAGATAAACCTGTCAGTGGCACAAAAGACTGCAGAGGGAAAGACCCTCCTTGAACTGCCAGCTTTAAATTCAGCCATTTTCACTGCATACTAAATGATACAATAATAAACTTGGCTACATGGGACTGCACGTTGCCATGATATTGGTATTGGACCAGGCTGTGGTACACTGCAGCATCACTTCTGTCTGCACAGCATGGAGCTTAGGGAGAAGTCTACCACTCTCTGAGCCAGTGCTAAATCTGCCCCTCGGTGTTGATAGGAAAACGTCAGATTGCCTGAGATTCATCAGCTGGTTTGTAACATTACATCCTTTGACACCAACACAGCAGCAGCAGCAAACAATTGTGGGGGAAACCCTGCAGGTAAATGGCACATCTGTATTGATCAAGGCCCACTTAGAAAGGAATTGAAAACATGCCACTCTTTATTAGCAGTGATTGAAAACACGGATTTTTAAGACTGGGAGGAATAATTATGATTTGATAGTCTGATGTTCTGTACAAGATAGGTCAGAAAAGTCCTCTGGCCAAAAGCCAGGTTTCTAGAGTGTATTTTCTAGGAAGTATAGCTTTATTTTCTAAAAAGTCTTTGAAAGAAGAATCATCTCAGTCCTTCATAATGTATTCCAATTGCTAATCACACTGAGCAATACTGTACTTCTCTTCATAATCTTCACCAATCAATTCACAGACATTAGGAGTAAAACTTAACCAACTTTGAGCAACTTCAGTAGTGGTCTGCAACTGTGCCAGTCACACTAGGTGCCTTTCACAGACAGTAGAGCAAATAGAAACTTTAAGGGAGTGATTCATCTAACCTGTTTCAGACATCTCCTTTAGACTGAGATGAATTGTGCTTTACAATCTACTGAGAGTATTGCTTAGATGTGTATTGACACACGGAGCTTCTAGATGGACCAGCTCAGGCACAGTCATCTATATTTAGCCAGATGAATCCTACCATCATGCATGACTTCTTTCTGTTGAAGGATTTGGCCTTTCTCAGTTAGGTACTTTGGAACTATAAGCAAACTCTCCCTTTCCCCTGCCCTCGTTAAGAGGAATAAAGAGGGTCCCTTAGCATTTTACTTGTTTTTTAATACAAAAGAAAATTCTTACAGTCTTCAAAATTTCAGTTTCATTCTTGGACTGTGAACATCAGAACTAGACATCTGATCATATATCAGGATTGTAAGTATATCAGTAATAGGAACAACATCCGACTAGCTGCACTAGGTCAGTCCCAAGGTCCATCTAGATAAATGTCCTGTCTTTGACAGAGGTGTGAAGTGGATGATTCAGGGAAAGTTTAAAAAAGAAAAGAAGTGAGTGATATTTTCTGAACTCCTCTACCAGCCTCCAGTTTTATCACAAATATCACAGACACCTCATCCTAACCTACCCTCTTTAAAGTCACTGCCCCTTGTCCTAGCACCACATACCCTTGCAAAAAAAGTAATATTGCATGCCAATGAGTATAGCAGTTTACATACAGAGCATTAAAAAAAAGAAAAATTCCTTTGTTTTGTTTTGTTTTGTTTTGAATTTGCCATTCTCTTTTTCCATCCTTTCTTGTGATCATCCTGTTTAACTTCATTAGTGGTTTTGTGCTTCAGCACTGAGCATCAGATCATCTGCTCCAAGAATTTTTCAGAATTTCTATTTCTGGAGGTATGTTTTTTTAATGTAGTAGCCTTTGTCCCTGACATTTGGGCTTGTACTAAGTTGTTTAGCATTATCTACTAAAGCTGAAGCCTCAAGAGGAAGCACCAAGTGACAGGAGCTGCTCTCTTCACATTCCCTTTGGTGGAGGAGGAAAACTCCTTAGTGCTGTTTATAGTTTTGTAAACAGAAGTATAGTGAAGTACTCTGTTAAAAATTGCTGTGAATGAGTGAAAGCTTTCTAAAATATTCTTCCCCATTATTGTTTACCATATTCTTCCTTCTCAACTAAGACCCTGAGAGCCCAAGAAGCAATTCAGAGGCTATAAGTAGACTCCAAAATTAAGCAGTTTACAGTTCATATCAGGCTCAAACAAATCTGTTTTTACTGGTGCTTAGGTTTTTTTATCAGGAGCAGAGGTGGCATGGTATAAGCCTAGACATCAGTGCAGCAGTGCTTCTCAGCAGGCTGGGCTTAACTGGAGAGAACATGCAGGAGCAACTGGAACCTGTGAGTGGGAAGCTGGTTTTGAAACTGGAGGTACCAGCCAGCAGAGACACAGTTACTTAAAAAACCCCACAAACAGTGAAGTATCTGGAATTGGGTGTGTGGAAAGATAACAACCATGAACAGCCACGGCCCAAAATCACTGTGATTTTGTGCCTTTTGTGTTCTTTTGCTGAAGGAGAAAATAGGACTTTCAGCAACACAGCTAAAAATAGTTAACTCTAAAATGTTATTTACAATTTTTATCTTCTTCCTCCTGGAGGTAGAAATGCTGCTGACATCCTCCATAGGAAAGATGCCTACCAGAGGGTGGAATGCATGAAAAAGGATAATTTCCTGAATCATCCTATGAAGGCGGCCACACTATGGAGGAGGAACAGAGCGACCTCTTTGCTTCTCCCCTGTTTTACTCCATCTGCAGATGGATGTTGAAGCAGGGAGTAGGAGGCAGAGGGGAGGCGCACAGGGAGTTTTGTACCTCCCACTCATCACATTTGAAGACACCAGCCCACTCACCCAGGCTTGCCCTCTCTGCTTTAGGCTGCTCTTTCATATATTAAAGAAGACCAGGGAGTCATAGTGAAACAGACATTCTACATTCAAGTTAAAGCAGTTATTTTATAGTTTTATATTTTCAAATGCATTGTGGCTCGCTCTGTGTGCAAAATTTAAGCACAAACCCTGAATCCTGCTCAAAGCTTTGGATGTGAGGGGTCAGTCTTTATATAGACCCCTCATAAAAGGCAATTTTTGTTTCCTGTGAAGATGAAAAGAAGGAAAGGTAAAGGTTTCGGGATATTTGAGGTAGAAAGGGATATGCTCTGTGGAAGCAGTAACTGTGAGAAAGGCATATCATTCTTGTTGCATCTACTAAAAAAAATTTAATTCCCCATTAAAAAAATTCCATACAAAAAAATATTTGAGTCACTCATGCTCAGGCAGCAACTAGTATTTCTTATACTACCAGAAATAAAAAGCATTTATAGTGATGAAGAAGTCATCACACAGTTAAAGAACAGAGCCTGCCACCGCCAGGCTTTCAGTTTTACACCATGAAAAAAAGGAATTTCTTGGGGTAATCAGATGACTAGAAATTCTTATTGAAACATGTCCTTTCATGCACTAAAAGGTTATATTTAAGTGCCCTCTGACTATATAATCTGCATTTATCAATTGACAAAAGAGCACCTGTGCTTGTATAAATGTATAGGAATAAAAAGAAAAAAAGGCAAAGAAAAGGATAAAATTAATGCAAAGGCTTATAATTCAAAATTAGTTCAGGATGTCAACGGAACAGATAAATAAAATTATATATGGGGTATGTAATTTCAGGTTGAGTAGGGATTTTGCAATCTAATTGTGTCATTGATGTAACAGTCAGTTTCTACTGATACCAATGTCCTGTGAAGACTGTATGATTGTGGCCAAGAGTGACATTTTCCCTGGCTCTAGCTGCTCACAAGCAGAAATACAACTTAATCCCCTGCATTTGAATCGCCACAGATATGTGAGTCCATAAGATCTGAAGGATATATACTTTTCTTAAAATATAGTAGCTTTGTGTCTGAGGAAAATTTTCTACTGGAACTGCAGCATCAAAAACAAGACAAAAATCCTGTGGAATTGTAGGTCTGTGGTGTAATTACTGCCCCCAAATCAGCTGGCTCCAGAGCAGTACAGAGTGACAAAGAGCTCCTGAGCTGACCAATAACTCACCATCCACTTTGCTTGATCTTTGTATCACCACTGAGAAAGAATAAAGCTTCATGTCTGCCTATGCAGGGTGAATATAAATTATCACAGTATTTGCTATCGATACAGTAGCACAAACATCAAGACAAAGCTGAGCAGATCTGCATCTCTAAGGAATATGAGGTCATACACATGACACAACTGCTTCTGCAGGGTTTGCAGTAGTATAAATATGAAAATTGGCTTTGAATCAAAATGATCTTTTTAAATAAGCATTCATGTCAATGGCATGGACAACACAATGCTTATTTTATCAGACATATCCACTTACTCCACTAGTTCAACAAAGCATTGTATATCGATCTGACAAAGATACTGTCAAATCATGTTGAGTGACTGCTTGCGGTACAAATCTTAATTTATATTCTGGAACTGTGCCCTCTCTGCCATCTTGGATCTCCCTACAAAATCTTATAAGATGCATGAAAAAAATCTATTCCGCATTTTTCAGATTTATGACTCTCAAATGAAAGAAGGAACAGAAATAATCTTTCCATTTGTCAGCCTGTCACCTACATGGAACAGACAGAGGTGCTGCTGATGCAAGAAAATTCTATTACAGGTGCAAAATGGACATTTTCTTCACAATTTTTTTTATTAATTTGGCATAGAAATCTATGAAATCTTAGGGCTGTAGAATACTCATTTCTTTTTATGAACAAAAAGACAAATCAGAATTCACTTCAGGTTTTGACTTCGTTATTTTGTGCAGCTGAAAATCCAGCAAATTCTGCGTGGTGCTCAGAGGTGCATGTGCCTGGTTTGGGGAGAGCTAATATGCAAAGCTGCTCTTTCATTTCCATCTTCCACCGAGGAGACAGCAGTGGGAATCTCTCCTAGATCCCTTGAAACTACGAGGGAATGAGGAGCACCCACCCCAGCATCCTTGCTCCCTGATTTCCTCAATCAGTTATGGATAAGGACTCTCTCCAGACTGCAGATAACTAAGAATGAGTTAATTTTTTTTAAAGAGGAACATGTTGCTTAGGAAATACATGCAAGTATGACATTTTAAAAGTAAGTGTTATTTTGATGGTAATATGAGAAACTATCTGAAACATGAAATAAGGAACAAAATTTAAATAAGAATTGAATCAATATAAACTAAAAAACCTTAGAAAAAGGGGTAAAATCCTCACCTGGCTTACCATATTGGCATGCAATATCCCTGTACTCCATCCCAAAAGCCTCCACAGCAGACAGACGGGAACCTGGAGAGTGAAATGTGACAGGGAATGTGCAAGGTGCAAAGAGTGCTTTGCTATGTGCTTCCCTTTCAAGATTCACTTCCTGGGAGCAAGCAGCCATCTCACCCTTACACAGCAGTTCATCTTGAACCCCATCTAGAACAGCACTTGACCACTGCCTCCTGCCCTGATCTGGTGCAGCCAGACCCCACTCTGCTCTCTCTTATTCTCCTGACTCCACAGTAACCATTTCTTTTCCTCAGACTTGCAGGGGTTCCTTTCTCCCCCTCCTTTCGCTCTTTCCCCTCACATCTCACCTTTAACCGGCAGCCCCTGTGATGGGGATGTGCTGCACCTTGCACAGGGATCCTTGCTGCCCCCACCTTTCTTCCTCTCCAAAGGATGGCAGGGGAGAGAATTGGAAGCTACTAAATACCAACAGGAAAGAGAATCAGAGTGCAAAATGTAACTAAGCTGAGAAAACAAGTTGTTTCCAATCCCAGAAGTTAATGCCAAGTGTTTGTACTGATTTGTTAATGCAGATGCAGCGTCATATGACTAAAAATTATGAAATTAGTGTTTGTGTGCTTCTTTCGCAAGAAATTTAAGAAAAGAGGGAAGACTTGATATTACAAAATGAGCTTTATACCTGTGAGTCTGAACTATCAGTGATAATTTCAAATGAAAGAAAAATCAGATTTAAACTTTAAAGTGGTTGTGAGTTAAAATGCAAAGTGAGATTACTGAACTAGACTAATCATATATTTTTGAGAAGATTAACCGATTTTTAAAGTGTAGAAGAACTAGCCTGTCTGGATTTCAGCAAAGGATTCAGCATGATACCACCTCAATAGTATTTCTGGGTAGTATGAAACAAAATTTTGAGAGCTGATCTCTGGGAAGCAAAAAGTTTCCATTTTAGCTCTTAAAGCAGACTGTATTTCAAAAACAAAGATCCTATAGAGCAAACAGATTTCAGCATGGAAATCTGAGTTTTGTCTCATTTTGAAAAGTTCTAGACTTTATACAATTATTTGCACTAACAGGATACTTAACACTGCTGGGATAATATAAAAATCTTCTGTGTCCAGAATTTAGAAATATTCTGCAGCTCATATATATAATGACATATTATAGACTGAAAAGAAAATTCTTTCTTATTCTAATTCCTTACGAATAGAATATATACATTATTTTCTTAGATTCAAAAGGATAAAAGTGATGAAAAAAAATAGAGGGAAAAAAAATGGAAAAAAAAAAAGGAGAAAAAACCCCAGAGCCTGCACTCCTTTGCTTCTGCCATGATGACATAAGTAAACCTCTAATTTTCTGAGAAAAGTTATTTTAAAGTTCTGAGACCAGAGCACTAGATATTTCACCATTTTTATTCTGAGACTACTATGTTTATCCTTTGGTTTTAGTGGAGTTGGCATGCTCATAAATCCCATCTTCCTCTGGCTGTTATTTCTGTCTGGTAAATTATTTTTTTATTCACAAGGCAATAAAAGGTCACTGGAAAGAGGAATATAATATTCACTCCCATAAAATAAAGTTAAAGAGTATTTAGCATTTATATCTTTCCAGGGTGGTAAACAAAATATGGTTTATTTGACTCAATGAAGACCTACGATACTGAAAGAGATATATCTAATGACTTGTTTGAACAAAATAAGATAAATCTTCCAAGACAAATCTTCAATAATGCTGTGTTGCTCCTGTGAAGGTCCACTGCACAATTATACATAGGTGCACACAGAAAAAGCAGCACTTTGGCTCTTACCTGCCAGAATTACTTATTAGATGCACAAGTTGATTTCTTAACCACTTCTGGAATTGTTACTGTATTAAATTCTAAATTGTTACTGTATTAAATTAGAAAAGCAAAACATTGCTTAATAAAGTTTAATACTAAATTTGATCATACAATTACAGGAATAAAAGAGGTTTCTCATTTTTCATGAAGCTCTGTTTTGACTGAGGTTTGGTCTCTGCAGTGTGCTTTCAAGGAATAAAGCAAATTAATTCCTTTTGAAAGGAAAATTTTATCTTACTTAGTAGGAAAAATTAATTCTCTAGCTTGGTTTAAAAAATACATAACCGCTAACCAGCAAATGTACCTAAGTGTATACCACAGACGGAATAAACCAGAATTTTTAAAAACAAAATTGTATGTGAAAACACAGTGAAATAATGCCTAATAGAATACACTTTGCATTATGCAACTACAATATTCACTTCAATTTTATTTTTTTCTGTGATTTCTTCATATTCATGTTCTTTAAATGTAGCCTGCATGAATGGGAGATCTGCCAGAGAATCATTCTGGCCCCAAATAGTTCTTTAGCAAGGAGTAGAATTTTATATTCACAGCCCAGATTTTTTCCTTGTTGAACTCATGTATTAACAGTGATCTCTTGCATGGACATCTAACAGATTTTAAAAATCTCGAGTTATTCTGCCAATGGAGAGTTGAAACAAGGTTTTCTCCTAAATGTGGACTCAGTTTTGGAGTTTAGAAAGGAAAGTTAAATAAAATATATTTCTGCATCTGCCCTATGGCTTCTGATCAGTCTCAGCCTGTCCAGCTCTTTGCAAACCAGAGCTCACTTCATTTACCTACATTTAGCACAAGGGACATCAGTGGAAGCCCTCATTTCTCAAGAGCTATTTATTCTTACATTTGTTGGGGAGCTGATGCCCAGCAGGGGAGGGGACTGTTGTAGGGGAAGTCCTCAGTGGCAACAGCACCAGACAGTGCTAGCAGCTCACCCAGTTAGGAGCGGGGATGGTGTGGGTGTGTGTTCTTTGCCCAGCATGCAGGACTCGTGCACCCACTCAGTATATTCCAGTAAGGCAGAATTTGATAGAAGATGCTGTTGGTGCCCTAAAAAAATTATCTTCCAAAGCTAAAATTTCTGTTATCTGGGAAGCTTAGATCAAAATAACTGGCCCATGCTAATACATGGTAGACTTTTACATTTCACACTTTTACAGAAAGATTACAGTGAAAAAGCCTCATAACCAGCTTTTTATATCTGGGGCAACAATTTCCTTATTTCTATTATTGTTCTCCGAAGTGAAAAATTTTTATTGAAAATGAAAGAAAGAAGGAAAGAAAGCAAATCTGATGATGGGAGGAAGAAAAATATAGAACAAAATAAATGAAAGAAAGAGAAAATGTTTTGAAGGAAATTATGGCACCTGCAATTTATGTCTGACAAAGAACTGGAGTTTTAAAAGAATTGAAACTGTAAGCTCTTACTGATGAGAAAAAACTTGAATTAGAGCAATTATAAGTAGCTTTGCATAAATGATTCACATTTCCAGTCAAAGGCTCTCAAAGTATTTCAGTTCTGGGAAGTGGGAAAATGGTAAAAGGAAAAGTCCTATTACCTAAAGTTAGGAATCCAAAGAGAACTGATTGTGCTCTCCCTTACTGAGTAATTTCCAGCATTCCCATTGGAATTAAGGCACACACATCTCCTACAACCCAGGTGCCTAAGTTCAAGTAGACTATCTTTTTGTTTCTTTCTGGTAAATAAGCCTGAATCCTTAGACAGCTTTCCTCTCAAGCAGTGATACACCAGGCATGTCTGCTTTGAAAAGAGACTGACAGGTTCAGCAGAACCAAGCTGTACTTCCAGTGCTTTTCTAACCACTGAAAACAATACTTCAGAGATCCTCCACTCCATTCCCTGCCTCAAGGCATGAGCACCTACACCTCGATCATCTCCTACAGATGATCTACTTGCTACTTCATGCTACTGGTGTCTCAATAATGTGAACAAAGTGGGTAAACAGTAACAAAAAACCAAAAAGTAAATAAGAAAAGTGCACACCTTTTGGACACTGTCATTTTGGTAATCAGGTTACTTGCACTGACTATCATTTCCATACTATTCCATTAATTAGATACTAGAACTATTTTCAGAAGCAATACAAGCAGGATTTGGTCAAATGTGAAATAGTTCTCTAACAGTCCCATGTACCCACACTCAAAATCTAAGAACTAATTCTTCCCATGTTCAGTTGCCCAATTGTGCATTTGGAGAATTTGTTTGCTCTTATGTAAGGATCCAAACATCCCATTCCTGTAGAAGAAAAAAACTCTCCTAGTTGCTTGCATGAAAATCCACATCCCTGCTATGCATTTGGATTTTGGCTATTTCTCCTTTTTCAGTGAAGGACCACCCTGATGTGATGCTGGAAGCTGCCCAAATGCTGTTGTATCTGGTAGAAAGATATTTCCAGAACAAGATCTTAAAAAGAGTGATTGAGGCTTGATGGAACTTTTTCTTCCCTTCTACCTCAGTATTGGAAATCAAGTATAATCACTATTTATCCTTCCATCTGAACAGCTCCCTGCCTTGGGCTTCTCAAGTGGCACCATGTAACTTCATAACTCCCATAAATCAGGTAATCCTGTGTATTCAGTCCTAGAGGTGCCAGGAACTCATTTTTTAACCCAACAAGATTTATCAGGGGGTGATTTTTCATGCCTTCTGGCACCTCAAGACAGTGGATATTTATATTTTTCCTCCCAACTTATTCTCTAACATTTCAAAGCAATGACTGTATATCACAGTTTGTGTTCTAAAACTATCACCTCATGACGAACTCCCTGTGCATTGATACACACAAGATCTAAGAATCCTGCCATTTTTTCCATGGCTGTGCTGCAGGTTTTTACAACCAGAGAGCAGACACATCTGGTACAGTGTGTTTTGAAAGACCTTGTGATGTACCAGTATAATGGATCTCCTCACTTTGATGTTTGTGAAAACTTGCAAGCTACAGATTGCATATTATGCCCTGCATGACAATCTGTTACCAAATTTTGTCACCGATTTTTCAAGTGACTATTAAGAAGACAAATTACCTGTAAATAGGATACTGCAGGGAGTTTCTCTCTTAATACTGAAGTGTCCTGTTACTCCAATGACTGAAGATGGAATGACTGTCATCTTTGTCAGGGAAACTGAATCTGTAGCGGGAACCAGTAATACTACAATTTTACAGATGTGGTACTGTCAGCTGAACTTCCCTATGCTCCTGCTGAAACAGTAAGAGTTGAAGGTTTCCAAGCAGCTGAACATCCAAGGCAAAAGAAACTGTACAAAAACTTCACATTGAGTCAGGCTTAAAATGCTTTCTCTGGAACAAAGCTCATGCCATGAAGTCTGGCAAGGAAATCAAAAGCACTGGAGCAATGAGGAACAAAATGGTCTACATAAATTTTTTTCTCTATTACTCTCAATAATTTTTTTTCTTAAGATACCTAATAAAAGTTTGCCTGTTCTGCCTCGTACTGTATTTGTCTTTTTGGCAAAATTACTAGGGAGTGCAGAGCTGACTACAGCCATGCACATCCCACTGCAGTCACAAATCCACTAATTGTCAGCTCAATGGTTCACAAAGACAAGTCTCTTCATTATGAACACGACACTGCAATACAAATATTAGTGAGTGCCATCATTATGAATTTCATAATACTAGAATGCTAATAATATTTTGCATTTATTAATTTATGCTTTACCCTGTCAGTGTTTTGCTTCTAGGAAAACTGTAGATGTTTTATAGTTTAGACATTCTCTGACTACATTTATCTGTGATCTTTCTGCTGTTGCTAGGAAAGCTATTGCCCTACTATGTGTAACATCACCTAAGATCACATAGGTGTGCTCCTTAAAAATATGAAGCCAAGCCCTATTATACTTTCTTACTATGCAGTATTTGAGAAGTAGGGCCTAGAAGTGAATAAAATACAGAAAAAACCCCACCTGAATTTTCAAAGAAGTATGACTATAGCATGCTAGTGCCTGAGAGTTTATTAAACTTGCAGAGACTGCTTTGATCTGCATTGTACTTTAACAGTAAAGGTAAAATTGCTTCAATTAATCTTGGGTTTAGGGGTGTGATTACAAAAGAAGAAGCTGAATTGCTCCTTCAAGAGCCACAGAACTTGGAGAAACGCTAACCCTTGGAGGAAAACAAACCGCTCATGTAGGAGGTATCCCAGACTGTTGTTAAGTTCAGAGTAAGGACTGATTTGGGGTCATGGTCACAGAAACATGCTAATTTATACAGCTTGATGCTCAAATCAATTGCAGTTTGGGAACAAATTCTGTTCCCATTAACTGTGTCTCGATAATGGTTAGCACTAGTAAGGGTTCTGATTAGATTTACAAAATGTAGATAAATTATTACTTTTGCTACATGATCTTGGAAGAAAGAGGACACAGAAACAGGACTGAGGCAGAGCAAGAAGCATTTTTTTTTTTATCCCTTGCTTCTATTAGCTCTAAATATGAAGTTTGATTAGTGCCATAGACACCAGAACTGACTTTTTTTATTACTACTATATGAAATTTAACATCTGAAAAACAGGCTGACAATTGATGTGAAATGGAAAACCAGGGGGAAAGGTGTCTAAACTACTATTAAGGATTATTGTTAACAGTAGGACAAAGGTTGACAAAAACATGTTAGAGAGACCAGTGCCTGAAGTGCTTGGTTTATTTCTCTACCTTGCCAAATCCACAGCCTAGCCAATGAAGCCATCCCAGCTTGCAGCTTCCCATCAACCATTTTCATAGTTAGAAAAGAGTGTTTATGATCCACAATGAGGACCTTCAGAGAAACAAAATCAACAAGTGCTGATCCACTCCCTGCCTGTGATCTAACTCCACTTGGTCTCTGCTACCTATTGCAGAATAGAATGCAATAAAAACCATTCTGCAATTTTCTCCTAAGTCCTCAACTAGGTCTGTGTTTAGTATCAATATCATTAACAGTATCAAGCCACTTATCTAGCACTCAACACTAAGCTGAAGTGCTCTTTTGTGATAGAGTCCATACTATGCCTCAGTCAGACTTGCCTTCATGTGGCCCAACATGTCCATGAGCCATCCACTGTCTTTTCAGCCTAATTGTGCCTAATCCTAAATTGGAGAAGGGAGAAAGGCTCCTTTGCAGACTTTCCTGGAAGGGACACTTCAAAGATATTGGTGGCAAAGTCTGCTTGAACTGCAGCCTGCTGACCCTTGGTACAGGATGAATACACAATAAATTGTAAAAAACCTACCAGAATAAGAAAGATCGTTAGACTTATATGGGCAAGTAATGAAAAAAGGGAACATTTTTAAACTAAATTTAGATTAGATATTAGGAAGAAATCCTTTACTCAGAAAGTGGTGAAATACTGGAAGAGGTTGCCCTGGGAAGCTGTGGGTGCCCCATCCCCAGAAGTGTTCAAGGACAGGTTGGATGGGGCTCTGAGCAACCTGGTCTAGTGGGTGGCATTCCTGCCCATGGCAGGGGTATTGCAACTAGATGATCTTTAAGGTCCCTTCCATCCCAAACCATCCTATGATTCTATGAATCTATGATTTGCATAGTCCACATGCCCAAACTAACTCTAGCTCCAACAATTTTCCATAACTAACCCCAAACCAACCCTACCTTTAGCATTATGGTGAAACCTCACCCTCAACAGGCACATAAATTGTAAAACCCTGTGTGTCCCAGCCCCCATTCTCACTGTAGAAGATAAGCAGAATCCAAACATTAAGCTAATCTAACAAACTCAGAGCCCTATCCACAACCCTACAGTTACACCAGCATCACTCACAAAGCCCTTAAACCAGCAAGGACAAGGTCTCAGAGGATTAAGGTGTAAAACTATCAACCCAAGCCTCAGTCCTGCTCTCAACTCTAGTTCAAATTATAACCTTGAGTCTAACACTTCTTGCCCCTTGCTCATTCCAGTTTGTCCTAGGCTTGTACAACAAAGAAATTTGAACAGTAAGTCCATGACTTCAGCCTTCCCCACATACAACAATGAATGAAGAAGAAATTACCCATTAATCTTTTGTCATAAATCAGTTTCAATTCAATTGTTGCAGAAAGCCCCAATACCTGGCTTGGTTAAATTAATATCAATAAATCAATGCATTTCATGTTGTGAATTTTGAAGACTAAAACTAAAAGCAAACTTTCATTCCTTGGGATTTTAATGAAGAGTAAAGCGAGACCCTAACATACACAAAGTGATCTGTTTCAAAAGTTAAGGATATTCTATAAGCTACATTTATTCTTCTGAATTCTCAGTTGTTTTGGAAACTTCTAGAAGAAGTGTTTCCAAGAAATAACAGATCAAAATAAAAATAGTATTATATTGCCTCTCAAAAACATGAACACACTAAAGTTAGGACCCTGAAAACCAACAAAACAGAAGCAACTTGTAAAGCAGAAAGGTATTGGAGAGAAGACATGGAACACTTAGCAGGATTGCCTGAATCAGAGGACTGCAGAGAGAATTTACAAATTTACAGTAGTTCACTTTGAACAACGAAGCCTGCTATGAGCCATGTAGCCTGCTCCTTCTGAAGGGAAGCCACAACTGTCAACATCTCTCAAGACAGCAACAGCCTGTATTTTAAGCCTATCAGTTAAAAATTTCCTTCCTAAAGTTTTTCAAGTATACATGCAGGAAATGGGAAGAAGGATTCTTGGGAAATATCTAAAGAAAAACAGTTAAGATTTGGATGATTTGGATGCATACTAATTTCACATGTCCTATGGATGTATAATTTAATAGATGATACTAGAGAATGCAATATAGATTATGTTAATAGGTTATGGATTATGCTAACAGAGTGAGTGCTTGTGGACTCTATAGAATGGGATAGAAAATTCTTTCCTCTTTAAAAAAAATTTGTCTACAGCAAACACAGAACTGTTTGCTCAATTAAAGAATTAAAAAAGAATTTAGAAGATCTTGCCCTATAGTTTCCAGTGTGAGTAAGAATGACAAAATCTGAAAAGCATATTTAGGCTCAGCCCTGCCACCTTTCTTGATGAAGAACTAAACTATGTCACCTTATTGCCCTCAACACCAAAAGAGAGGGTGACATGTCAGCAGGGATGACACTCCAGCTCAGCCTGCAGGGCTGGGGGAAAGGACTCCACTTTGCCCAGTCAGAGGTGCTGGAGCTGTAGCCCACTCTGCCAGCAGGGTTGCCAGGGTTACCACAAGGATCTGAGAGTGGAGATTCAGGATTGTAATAGAGAAGCTCTGCTTCACTAAACAAAAAAAAAAAAAAAAAAAAAAACCAGCCAAACAAAAAAAAAAATAGAGAGAGATGATTAAATACTAGAGGATTGCTGCAGAAATAAATGAAACTGAAGAAAGCAATAACAACTATATACAGGCAAAATGCCACAGCTGGCAAAATGATTGCTAAATCCTGAACTACTTGTTCATTTTTAAAAGTGTTTAATAAACCTGGGGAAATTTTTTGCACAATTGCATTAACATTCTTGTCTCTGCTACACCCTTTGCCACTCACAAGGAATGCTCACATTTATCCCAGTTATATCACAAGGAGACAGATGTGCCAGGTGCAAGGTAAGGTGAAGCTCAGCTCCAGCCACCTATGTTGGTTCAGCACAGCTCCTCCTGCATCTGGCTGCAGAGTGTGTCATCCAGGAATTTTTCAACTGAGCTACAGGTTAATTCAGTGTTCAATTGTAAGGCAGAAGTTGAATCAGGACAGCTGCTGTGCACTGTCCCTTTTTGGCACAGCAGGTCTGTGTAAGACAGGGTAGCCAGGCTGAAGAGCAGAGCACAGGCATGAAGCCATGCTGCTGAGTGTGCCGGGGCAAATGGGCAGCCCTGTACTAGCACAGCAAGAGTCTGGCTAATTTCATTACAAAACTCCTCATTATTACAAAACTCCTCATTATTACAAAATTACTCAGCTTGTATCTGACTACAGAATTGAGCTCCTGGTATAACAACAGCCTTAAAATACCAGAAACTCCCAGTGGTTGCTGTGAAATGCACTAATATTTCAAAAGCCTCCTAAAATTTTGAGAAAATTCCATCAGAGTCTTAAAACTGCTCATGCTTTTCATAATTTTGGTTTGGTTTTTTCCATATTTTTCTGCTTCTATACCATGCTCTGCCATTGAGGAAAATGCCTTCCTAGCCTTATTTAATGTAATTAATTTTTGACAAGGAAATACATACATTTTCATAATAAGCATGCAAAATCTTATGTTATCAGGAGAAGATCAGGAAGAGGTGATATGTAACAGAATACTTAGAGAAAAACCTTAAGAATAATGTCCTATCACTTACATAATTATTTGTAATACAATATCATACCAAGAAAATACTTTGAACAACATTTACACTTTTTTGGGAGGAACTGTAATTTGTACCTGAAATTCAAACATCTACTAAAAATAAAATTAGGAAGGCAAATGTAAGAATGAAAAAGAATAATTAGTAAATACAAAAGGGCATTTTACCTAGAGAAAAATAATTTCCTGACCTTGGCTATTTAGGCGTGTATCTTTATTTATTGTGCAGGTTGTCAAATGTTATAATTTAAGTAGAAAATGGTGGTTCATCATCTTCAAATTAAGCCCACACTGTGAAGAATTCCAAAAGAAGCAAGAATGTTCATTGTGGCTATTTCTGCTTTTGCCAGTTTATATTGGTGAATATGCAGTGATTTTTGGAGATGGAGGAAAGTGACGCAGGCTAGAGGTCCAAGATATTTCTATTCGCAGAAAAATCCATGCACAGTAATTTCACAATTATAAGCCGCACCTGATTATAAGCCGCACATCCAGGTAGACAGGTAGACCACGGGATTTGTCCATATATAAGCTGCACCTGAATATAAGCAGCACTTTTTTTTCTGTTTTTTTTTTTTTTTTTTTTTTTTTTAAAGCGAGGATCCATCTGTAACGAAGTAACAAATTAGTAACAGAATCGCTGCCAGTGGGGTTTGGTGTCAGGTGCTCAAGTTGCAACAGTTTTCATAGACCAGCAAAGCCTTTAAAGGCAGCCCCAGGCACCCTCCCTGGCCGGCTCTCACTTCTGGGTTGGTATTTCACTGGGATTTGTCCATAGATAAGCCGCACCTGAATATAAGCCGCACTACTGGGGTAGTCTGGATTCGTCAATGAAAAAGGTGTGGCTCATAATCGTGAAATTACTGTAAATTAATAATCTGTTCATTATCTGCAGTAGTGATTGGTTCCAACAGAGGAATCCCTTCATCTGGAGTGATGAGCCTTATTTCCCCTGGACACCTACAAAGGGTTTGGCCTTTAATGGTTATTTAGGCACATAAATGTCCATTTCTGTATTTCTTAGTGCTTGGCTTTCTCATAGGAGGAACTTTGAAAGTCCAGGCTTCTGGAGTTTGTACTCATATCAGAAAACTTCGCATTTCTGTATTTCCTTTGGACACATTCTTCAAGCTGTTGTGTGCAATGGGGAGCTCAGGACCTGACTCCTCCTTCACCCTAGGAAAGGTGTGATACCTCCCCAGCCTCTGCTGGGCACACTCCAGGGGTACCTTCTCCTGCTGCTTTTCTCAGGAGATTTTAAGCTTGTTTTTATTCTTTCCATATCTCCAACTGGAGGAGATTCAAACTGGAAGATAATGTAGACAGGAGACAAAATACTGCAGATGGTGCATCAAAATCCCATGGCAGTAGCCCTTTTATGCCATAGACAGGTTTGAGGTTTCATTGTGGTATGAAGCTGAAGAAGAAGCTGACAAAGATGAGAAAAAAATCTCCAAGAAATTATAGAAAATGTGGGAAAAAATGTAGCCAGATTAATTGTGCTAATGGTGTGAAAGTCTATCTTCAAAATATTTAATGTATACATGGATTTATTCACAGGTTTTCTGTCTTTCTATCCATCAACACATTTCTGCAACTTTGAGTTGCCAGATATCTGAATTGAGAAAAAAATATTTAAGTGATAGCGGTAACAAATGGATATAATATAATTTCAGTAATACAATTATCACGTGTTTCTGGGGGTTTCACAAAATTAAAGGGATTAAATGTCTCTCTAAAGGTTTATAGTTTGATGTGAATCTGTAACTCAAAAAGCCTGCCTGCAATTCAGCTGTCCAAGAAATATATATTTCAGATGCACACAGAGCTTTTGATCTAAATGAGAAATATGAAGAAAGCAGTTGTCATGTTAAAAATTTGAGGGTACATTGACGCTGACTTTTTAGATTTTGTATTTTTAAGGTAAGTGTAGAGGCAACTAAAAGCATTTTTCCACCTTATCTAAATTAAAGGAGAGGACAAAGGGAGGACTGTCCAGAGAACAAACGATGACCTATGAGATTAAAAAGAAGTCTTTTTGTTGCAATTTTATCATCACTTGTAAGTGACAAAGTGCCAAAAGACAGGTTTGTGGCAGCAGCAATATATTTTCTTCAGGGCAGGAAAATCATCAACAAGGTGTCTGTATATGTGTAGCACTGCTTGAATATGAAAGCAATTTTCTGAAGCTCTGTGGCCTAATTCTATTGTTTTCATCAGGAATGAATATTCTGGATCACAGTCTTCAGCAACTGATAATACTGATCACATTGTGAAAAATGGATGAGTAAGTTCCTCAGATGACTGCTGGACAGGGCTCCAGTACCACTGACAGCAGTATTTGCATTTATCTAAAAAGAGATTAAATGCTAATAAGGTTTCAGTACATTTATCTGCCTGCCTTCTGTGTATGGTTCCCATTAAATTAAAGAGGGAAAGAAAATATGTAAAAGGAATAAAGTATAGAGAAAAAAAGGGGGAAAAAAAGCATGCTGCATATAGAGGACTATAATTTTCCGTTTTCTAAAATACATTTATTCTAGAAAAATATTGATTAGAGATGCAGAAATACAAGCAGTGATACAACTGCTCAATCAATGTATAGGTAATGTGGGATAATAGAAATTATTGAATGTTCTACCTCTAATGTACTAATACACCTTCAAGAAAACCTAATTATACATCCAATATTCATTCTTAATATCTTCTGAAAAATGCCTCAGACATATGAGAGCCCGTTCTTTTGCAGCAGGATCATATCCTCCAGCAATTGATGGCAACATAATTTACAAGCTTCTTTAATTATTCATCTCCAGCTAGCCTAGCCGGCACCTTCATTATCTTACCATTCAGAGCATCCTCCAACTTGGAACAAAGACTGTGCAAGGGAGTAAGCTCTGTAGACAGGTTTAAGGGATTCTCTTTTCATTGCCAAATCAAGATAGTTGTTAACATCTCCATCCACTCAAAATTCACACAAAACCAGTCTGTCCAGTTAGTGCAAAAATTAAGACAGTAAAATAACATTGGGAAAACAGTTTTTGGAAATACTGATTATTAGTTTACTTACAAATAGAAACTTGGTTCCCTAGGGCCAAAGCTATGCCCATCCACAAAATTCAATGGAAGCTAGCAGTGTTTAGTCAAGGACAGCCTCTGCCCACAGCTTTTTTTTATTTCTGCATTTCTGGGGCAACAAAATTGTGCAGTCACCCGAGGACATGACATCCAAAATGGCAATGTATGAGTATGCATATGCTGCTGCCTACCTCTCCAGCTGACAGAGAACTTCCCAAGCTGCAGTGAAGCACCAAGGGCTGTCTGCTTACAGACCCACGCCTTACAAGGTGATGCCATCTCCTCTAGTGGGACCTCGTGTTACGCTAGGAAGTATTTTTTGCTTTAACCTCCAGGAAAAATGTAAAGACTGCAATCTGTCTTTAACTCCCACTCTGATAAGCTGTGAATAATAAATGTCTGAATAGAGCCATGACAAGTGAGGCTGCTATTTAGGATAAATATAATAGCAGGCACTGACTACATGGAGGGCCATAAGGACAAAGGGGAACTATTGGTGTTGTTAAACACTACCTCCCTAACTAGGGAAAAGAATGTTCTTTATACCTCCACTATGAAAAGGGAATCATGGATACATTTCTATCTAATTCTTTTCAATGACAGTAATTTTTGACATTTTTTCCAACAACACTGGATTTCAGAACACATTTAAATAGACATTTTGCATGTGTATTATTTCTGTACATACAAAACTGATATAAAACCAGCATTGTGAATGTCTGTGGCATCTGCTATTGTCTATATGGAAAACTGAATTTAATTCAGTATTGAATGAGTTTATCTCACAGCTGTAAAGATAACTTCTTTTTTTCTTAAAAGAAAATTGTAGAAGTATACACTATTATAGTACAAGAAAATATGAGAAGTGTTTTGTCATGAATTTTAATGCAATATAACCAGCACCAGATGCTTCACTTTGATTTCTTAAATTTCTTCAAAATTTGCTCTCTCTGTGTAAAAATACAGCTAGTCACAATATATGTGGAGACCAGTCTGATTAGGACCTGGGACTCTGGGAGGGAGCTCCAGAAAGATCAGACTATCAGCAAGAAAAATAAGTCTATTATTTACCAAGATATTGACGTTCTGTCTCTTCATTCAACTACTTCTAACACCACACATGAGAACTACAGTACTGAAAATATACTGTATCAGGAATGGTACACAAGATCTATGAACAATTTGTCCCTCCTGTCATTGCCAGAACAAGCCTCACTGCAGATCAGAAATGAAACAAAACAAAAGAATAACCTTAAAAACCTTCAAACAGCAGATACTGTGCTCAAACAACCCACATATCATGGGCTAAATTTTAAAGTTCAAATTTGGGGAAAAAACTGTATAATTTGCAGAGTCCAAATGGTGTGACCCAGTATTTCTATGAAATTTTGCAATGTATGCATATGTTAGTGAAGCATTTCTGAGTGTATGCATCCAATTTCTCAGTTAAGGTACACATATCTGTAGTTTATCATCTACTTGATACAGCTAGACATGGAAATCACATAGGTATTTTGTTCAATGTAAATAGAATAAATCATTTCAAGAATGACAATTATTTCAATTCTTACATGTTAAAGAGGAACTTAGAAATTACAATACTGGAATGATTTCTATGAACAATATTTCTACAGCATTTGGGACACATGAAATAAACAGTCATGTAGTGATCTCTGGACCATCAGTCACATAATTCCTTTCTTACATTCATCAGGCTCCATCTGAAAAGCTAGGTGTCTTGAGTCCACAGGCCCACTGTGCTGGTTTTGCCTGAGATGGAATTAATTTTTTTCACAGTGGCTGGTATGGAGCTGTGTTTTGGATTTGTGCTGAACACGGGGTTGATAATATAGAGATGTTTTGTTGTTGCAGAGCTTACACAGAGCCAAGGCCTTTTCTGCTTTTCATATTGACACACTGGCAAGGGACATGGGGGGTACATGGGAAGCTGGGAGGAGACGCAGCCAGGACAGGTGACCCAATGTGACCAAAGGGATGTTCCAGACCATGTGACATCATGCTCAGTATACAGAATGCAGGGAAGAAGGAGGAAGTGGGGGCACACCTGGAGTGATGGTGTTTGTCCTCCCAAGTAACCATTACATGTGATGGGCTGTGCTCTCCTGGGAATGGCTGAACAACTGCCTGCCCATGGCAAGCAGCAAATTAAATCCTTGGTTTATTTTGCTTCCATGGACAGCTTTTGCTTTTCCTATTAAACTGTCTTTACCTCAACTGATGAGTTTTCTGGCTTTTACTCTTCTGATTCTCTCCCCAGCCTCACTGATAGGCAAGAAAGCCAGTGGCTCCAATGGGCTTGGCTGCTGGCTCGGGTTAAACCACAACACGCACACACACTCTCTCTTATAATGATTGCAATATTTCTTTCTATTTCAGTCTAAATTTTTTTCTTCATGTTTACTCATTTGTGCTTATTTGAGTCAACAATGCCTTTGAGTTTAAACAATTCTCAATTCCTTTTGTTCCCCTTTCTGATGTGATTAAAGCAATCATATCCTCTTCCAGCTTACTTTTTGCAGGACTTATAAAACCCTGCTGTAATCTCTAGCTCCTTGATCATCCAGGAAACTTTTCTTTGTGATTGTTTCAACTTGATCTCAGCTTTATTGCATATAAGTGAGCAGAATTTGATCAGTACTCCTGATAAGATCTCACTAAGGCCTTATAAAATGGCATTTCCATTTCCTTCTCTCTTAGAAATATATCAGTTATATCAGTTTCATCTGATATAGTAGGTGATATATATACTTATATATTATCAGGTGAATATATACTTGTATCAGTTTCACCTGATATATCCTAAAACTGTTTACTTTTCACAGTCCTGCATACTACCAGCTTCAGTTATCCTTTGGCCAACTAAGGCCGTCCACATTGCTTAAAGCACCTTCTGTAGGCAACAACAGAGGTCACAGCCACAAATGATGCCAAATGCCTTCTGCCCACACTGCTTGGGACATGTAGTCCTTTTCTAGTGAGCACCATCTGAGTCCCCAGCACAGGATCTGGGTCCCCTGTGGTGTCTGCATGATACTCCTGTGGCCCTAAGATTTCATACTGATTCTCTTGTGGCTTTCCAGTTACAGCGCCCAAAATAAAATTAATATCACTGAATATCAAACATCAATTTGTATTGATTCAATGATTGTTTACTGAAGAAATAAGACTAAGTTCCCTACAGATACATCATTAAACAAAACAGCACCAGTGAACAATACAACTCCTCCATCATGCAATTTTTAGAAAAATCCATGGTATAATTTTCCCTGGTTTCAACCAGCTGTCTCAGCTGACTCCCAAGTATTACTTAGGACCTACCAGCTGGCCAAGGGTCTCAATCAGCAGCATGCATGGAGGCAACCTCTTTGAAGATGAAAGGCAATTAATAATATGGACATGGGTGTCACCAGGCTGTTGGCTTCTTCATCAGAAAATAGTCCCAATAATCTCTTAATTTTCTGATTTAGGTTTGCCTGACATTATTGGCTTCTCCTAAAAATACTCATCTGATTTTAATGCAAACTCTTAAATACATTTAAATCTGAATTTGAATGCATTTCTTCAATGTGTGGAATGGTTTGCCATTTTGTCAGATCTTTAGGAAGTGAGACATTCAGTTAGAGTCATCTAACCTTGTTTGAATATTCTGAAATCTAATTGCATATATCCCATCTTACTTTATCTCTGTGATGAACAGAACCAGTCTCTGCATTCAAATACCTCTAACCTCGGCACATTTTGCCCAGCTTCATTACTGGCATGGAAAAACCTTGTATTTTAGTATTATAGGGCATTTTTCCTCTACCTCTAAACCCATTTAATTCCTGGGTTATATACAGAATATATTGCCTGTCCATAGAAAAGTGGGACTATAAAAAGAACATAAACCTACAAAGGTGGTCAGAGATTGTGATCATACAGAGTTTGTGCAGATCACACAGAGATTCAGAGGAAAAACCTTATCGGTACAGATCCAGCAGCTCCACCATTATCCAGCAGAGACACACATCTGTATTGTTCCCTTGCATGCACCACCAACCCATACACATACAGAGCTCAGCAAGACCAGGGACTTTTCAGTCCTGCCTGTTTCAGACTTCCATGACCCTGACTGGCTCCTCTGGGTTCTCAATAATTAACAAGTGATTACCATAATGTATTATACATTCAAAAATCTTTTTTTTTAATACAGGTATTTCTTCATTCTCCCTAGTAACATACATGTTGAATTCTTACTAAATGCATTGCTCTAGGTGACTGTTTCATACTTAACTCAGGCTGTCTCTGTGCCCTTGCTTTCTCAGCTGCTCTCACCAATGCTCAGGAAATGCCCGGGTTGATTTTGTTAGCATTTTTATAGTACTGGGAGCAAAGAGGGAGGGGATAATGAAAAGGAAAAGAATCATTTATCAAGACAGAATTAAAAGCAAAACTTTAACAAAAATATATTTGAGTTAAGATTTTAAATGGCATTTGCCTGAATTGTCTGGGAACCAATTTCCACTCGCTCTATCCTCCTGTGGCCAGAAGGCTTATACAATGCATTTTACACTGTGATTTTCCCCATATTATAAGGGGTGAGTTATTTCAGATTCTACTGTGCTTTCAGAGTTTCAAAGCTGAGTCTTAACCTTTCAATCTGCTTATTAATACTCATGTCATGGCTCCTATTGAGAAAGAGGTTTAGTGTCACTGTCCTCAATCAGTGTCCTTTCATTCACTTTCATTAAAGTACCATGTTTTCCTGACAAAGGATAACAAATGGACGCTGTGGGTCCCTAATGTGCTTTTTGACTACAGAGCCTGTACCATTTCTCTGAAGCAATGGCAATTATTTGTCATTTTAATATGACTTGGCAAGGAGATCCAAAAACATATGACCATTATTCATCAATATGTATATCTTGTGCTTGCATTAATATTAGAATATCATTATTATTACCCTGACATTGTATGAGCTAGACAAAATTACATCATGTAAAAAATGTATTAAACTATGTTCAGCTGTACCCATGCAGCAAGGCAAAAGTAATTTAAAGACCTGTAGCAGCTCTTTGTTGAATGCAGCAATTCATTCTGATTAGTGGTAAAGTCCTTTTACCTGTGTATTAATGAAATATATTTCAGTTCTGCTCCTCTGTTAATTGAAAACAGCATAGTTCTTTGTTACTGTTGTTACCAAACATACCCAATGATCACATAAATTTTCTTTACTCTTAAAATTCAACACTCCTGACATTCCTGGTAAACAGAAAAAATAAAAATAAAAATAAAATAAAAAAAAAGGCAAGCCAATTTCTGTTAATTTGAGCAAAAGCATAGCCATGTTTTTCCCATTTCTTCTAGCTGTTTTTTGCTGTCACTGTTTTTATTCAAGCTATTGCACATCTTGAGCTTGTATACAATACTTAAGTCCAGAACTAAGTTTATTACCATAATTTCCTACAGAGGAATAAAAGAGCTGTACTTATTGTCAGTGTCTGTTGTTTTAGATCCAAAATCACTGACTAAAGAAAGCCAGAGGGATATTCCTACTGCTTTTTGGTTTTGTGGAACATGGAATTAAAAGTGGATAAAGAAAACATCCTAATAATATTTTAATATTTTTCTTCTCATTCCCCTCCACCTCATAGATAACTCTGCTCTATGGAAAAAAAAAAAAAAGAAAAAAAAAGAAAAGTAGGTAGAAAAATCTCAGAATAAAAGCAGAGACATCATGCTCTATCCAAGGAGGCTATTCACCTAAGTATTAATTGAGGGACAAAAACTCCACCATGAAATAACACTTGAGGAGCTATGCTTTCTCAGATGACATACCTATTTTGAGATGACGCTAGCATAGCTTAAGAAGATACAGTCCCTTGCACTTTGCAATGCAGCAAATTCAGGCTTTTATCAATGCTTTCCTGGTGAATTTTTGGAAAACACAATTCATAACTAAATAACAATGGCAAAAATTTTAAGAGGTGATGGCAGTTCAAAATGGTCAAAAAAAAATTATTTGTATTACAAAGTCTGGAACCAGAATGACATAGTGATTAATTTGTTAGCTGAGTAATTGTATAAACTTGATTTTTCACCTATTTCCCTCTGAGCTGAAGGAACATGATGCTCTACTTACCAACTTACATCTGTGAGAATGTTTCAGGTCACTTAATCCCAAGTGTCTCAGTCCCTCCATTTACTAGGCTGGACTAATATCCACTATGATCTCCTAAGGGCATAGGACTCTTCCCTTCATTTATTCTCCTTACCTTTCACTTAAAAACAAAAGCTACATTATTCTACTTCTTTTATATAATTTGTCCATTATTTCCTATTTTCTCCAACTGTAGCACTCTATCAATTTAGTATCAGATATTTCAGTTAAAATTAGCTTCTAAAACATTCAAACCCATCACACCAGCCCTGAACCCCACTGTGTGCTATGTACTTAGATCATTGTCCATTCTGAGAAGGGCTGCTCTTTGGTCACTTGAGTGCTTCCTTAGTAGGCAGAAAAAGCAAGTTGTAATATGGCATTGAGCTCCTCCAAGGAACAACATAATGGGAAGCAATAGTTGAATCAACGTAGGAGAAAGCATCTATGACAGCCAAACAAAGGCACATCAATTATACAGGCGGAGGGATTTTTGCAGAGCACCGTTTTGTGCAATTCAAAGACATGAAGAGAAAGAATCAATAAATCAACAATATGCACTGAACAGCACTGAGATTATAGCCCTAAAAAAAGCCCTGCAAGAGTTATGCCAGGTGCTACCTGATAGAGGCTTATAATTCCTATCATTTTTAGCACTCTTTGTAAATAAAGAGGACGGTACCAAGATACCTAACTCGCTCAACAACTTTTCCGAGAAGAAATATCTCATTGACCAGTTGCTCAAGCCCACAAAAAAGATATGAGTGTTGTTTCCACTATTTTCACACGTCATCTTCACTTACATGCCAAATATGCAGTCCAGGCAGAAGGAGATAAATGGTTCTGGTCAGAGCAAAACCAAAAGTAGCAGTAGAATGGAGAGCAAAAATGAGAGTGAAGACTTCAGCAGCATAAAAATCACATAATGCAGTGAAGAAAATGCAAAGAGACATCTCGACTGCTCTTAAATATAGATATCTGCAAAGATGATTTTAAAGGGATTCCAGAAGTATGTGAAACTTCATGGTCACTTTTCATCCTTCATTAAGCATAAGGAAGTTTTAGATATGTCGAATTGGAAATATATTTCTTCAGAAGTCAAATCCACAAAGGGATTCAGCAGCTCCAAAACTGCTACAGATTTGACAAATACTGAAAGACACTGCAAACAGGAAGATAGTTGTGAGCTACTCTGTTCCCGTATCAGAATGTAGTCATACCAAGTTCTGCAAAATGGAAGGGCATTCTCCTCTGTAAAACGCATGAATCAAGTGAACAAGTAGTGTTTAATATCTTTGTCAGTGACACAGACAGTGGGCTCAAATGCACCCTCAACAAATTTGCAGGTGACATCAAGCTATGTGGTGCAGCTGGCATGCCTGAAGGACAGGATGCCATCCAGAAGGACATAGACATGCTCAGGAAGTGGGTCTGTGTGAACCTCATGATGAAGTACAAGGTGCTGCACCTGGCTTGGGACAACCTCCAATCTCAATACAGGCTGGGAGATGAAAGAACTGAGAGCAGCCTTGGAAAGAAGGATTTACATGTGCTGGTGGATGAGAGGCTGGACATAACCTGGCAACGTGCCCTTGCAGCGCAGAAAGCCAATTGCATCTTGGGTTGCGTCACCAGGACCACACCCAGAAAGTTCAGGCAGGGGATTCAGCCTCTCTACTCCAATGTGGTGAGACCCCACACAGAGTGCTGCATCCAGCTTGGGGTGCCCAGTGCAGGAAGCACATGGATCTGCTGAAGCAGGTCCAGAGTAGGGCCACAGAAATGATCAGTGGGCTGGAGCAAGTCAGCTATGAAGACAGACTAAAGTTGGGATTATTCATCC
>VRYO01002734.1:21006942-21024120 GCA_009812075.1 Sialia sialis
AGAAGAGGGTAGATGCAGACTACATACAAAGAATTTTCACAGTGAAGGTGGAGAAATGCTGGAAGATGATCACCAGAGAGGTAATAAATGCGCCATCACTGGAAACATCCAAAGTCAGGTTGGACAGAGCTCTGAGCAAAATGATTTAGTTGAAAATGTTCACATAGAAGGGGACAGGACTAGATGCCTACTAACAACCACTTCCAACCCAAACTATTCTATGAGTCTATATACAACAAAATAATGAAGTTATTGCAGAGCATGATCAAAGAAGAAGAATCTAAAACTTAGCTACATAGGATGGCCCTCTGAGAAACAATGAGATTTGGAGAGAGTGAGCTCTGGTTAGGTATTTAATATCTGCTCAGAGTACACTCATTAGGGTGTGTTTTTAATAGCACTCTGCAATTGACTTTTTGTTTCCTGCCTTTTGATGCAAAATCAGTGAGCATGTGGAATGGCCGAAGAAGTTGCATCAATGCTCAGTTATTGCTGGAGATCTTAAAACCATGCATTTTTGGTGTTTTCTCAAGTGTATATATTATGGTAAGAGCAGCAATATTTCTTCAGTCTTCTGAGAGCATTACTAGGAACAATGAAAAATGGAAAATACAGCACAATTAAGATCATCATCCTTAAAGAAAAATAGCTATACTGCAAAACCACAGAAAGAAATCACAATTATTACATATTTTAAATATGCACCTGTATTTAGCTGTGGACTTTTAAGATTTGTGTTGTTTATCTTTGTAGTTTTTAGTAAACAAAATAGAACTGGTATGAGCTGAAAGAAACCACTTTATGCAAAATGGTTCATGGAAGACCTGAACTGCATTTGGAATGGCAAATTGCCTGCTGGTGCTATAGAGATAGATGATCCTAAAAATAACGTTGAAAAATTAAAACTGCAGCCTTTATTAGTTTCCTGACCTGGCTTACCAGTGGGAACCCACTACTAGATCCACTGGCATAGCAGTGGGGGAGGCACATGACAGAGCAAATGGCTTGAAGTGAACAGCAGTGACAGAGAAGCTGAGTGCTACTGAAAGAAATGTACATTAAATATGGCACAGTAAAATAAATCTTGTGCAAGCTTTATGTCTTTTCAGGACTGCACATTTGTGTAACTGCTCTGAACACAGCACCATCTTTTCCTTATACTTCATTGGAGAGGACCCACAGGAATACACTGTGCATGTGGTTGGTGGCCACCAGCTGTGGTCTAAGAAACCAAACCCTGCCTGAAGTTACAAAGGATGGCCATAAATACCTGAAGGATATAAAGAAGTTTTCCAGGATGATCTAGAACAAAGCTTTTTAAAATCTAAAAAAATATGTAACAAATACAAGAAATCCCTTAAAAGTTTGAAATATACACAGAAAGGCAGTAATAGATTTGATGACATGGAGTTCCTTTAAAATGAGACCAGACAAATGGAGAATAACAGTGATGAAACAAGACTTCTAATTTCTATCATTTGGATATTCTCTTTCACCACTTGATCCCCCTCTATATTGTCTACAGATAAAACAGAGATGTAAAAAGAAAAAAAAAACCATAAGGCACCATGGCTTATGCTAAAATACAGATATATTTTAATAAATGTCTTTTCACTTCAAGCAAAATTTTTCTCACTTTACTGTTTTTTGTGTCTATCACATTTTCTGTCTTTTGCCATATTTTGCATGATGCAGCAATTTTCTGGTAAACTCTCTGGGACAAGGCTTGTCTCCTACAGTATTAATAAAATGCACAGACTACCAAAACTTTTGTCCCTTTTTAGGTTTCCAAGCAGTGACACTGAAAAAAAAAAAAAAGAAAAGGTATTATATTGCACATTTTAAAAGCCGCTGATGATATGTATTATACATTTGTTGCTGCTCTTTTCTTTCTGTGAAAGCAAATATTTATCTTGAGAGGTCAACTAATGCATGCTGGCAGCAGGTATCACACACACTAAAGTACTACACCAATAATTTTTTCAGACTCCCTATTCCAGGTTATTTACTGCCCTTGAGTGTCCTTTGAGAAAGAGAGAAAAATTGGTTTTAGTTTTGATATGCAGTAGCAAAAGCTAATCAAACTCACTTGCACTTCCATTTCCAGCATCTGTGTTGCCTTTTGATGAGGAAGCTGCACACTGAGAGCCTAACCCAAACCAAAGACACTTCCTTCAGGATCTCTGGCTATCCTGACACAGCAAAGTAACTCTGCATCAACTTCAACAGGTTTCTGCCTAATCTGGCATCCTGCAGAATTTACCCTCAGCATCCCGGTTGTGTTTTGATCTAGACAGCCTGGCATTTTTACAGTAAACTTCTGACGGCAAAGTGGAGTCAAATTCCTTTAGACTAAAGGGAAGTTTTCCAATAGGAGAGAGTTACCCCATTCTAACTTATTTCTAAACAGAAACACTGTATAGCACTGCTTTTACTTCCACAGTAACATTCTTATGAACTGACAAAAAAAATTTTCTCCTAATATATAAGCATTTCTTTTAGTGAATCAGTTCCATAAAGGTAAAGATGGTACAGCAACAACTCATTGGCTTGAATAATATAATGGGTTGAATAAATTTCCCACATACGAGATCAAGATATTTAATGTATAAAAATCAGGACAGTGCTCTTAAAAACGAAACATTGCAGCCACATGATCAAGAAAAAGGCTTTCAAAAAACATATTTACATCTAAATGACCAACACCCAAAAGTATTCTCATAAACATTTTGCAGTTAAGCAAACTAAAGGTACTTTTAAAAAAAAATGTTAATAATTTCTAAAATAAAGCATAAAAGTAATAAGGTGTCCTTTTGATCCTTGTGAGTATACTTTATTTGTCCTTGAAAAAAAGATATCCAATGTACCTTTCAAAATGATTTATTATGTGTTATTGTTACAGTGTTCAATATTGTTCAATACCGAACTACTGTACTGATTACCACTCTCCCAGTCTGCTTTAGTTCTATCATGTGCTTTTATTTACCACCTGAGGCAAGAACATTTTAATTGGTTTAGGGAAGCTTGAACTCTCTTTTATCAATGACACATTTCATCAAAATAGAACAAAGCCAGGAGCTGTACGTATTCTCCCAGTGTTGGAAAACAATGGGTTTGTTTGAGGGCAGAAGTTTGGAAATGCATCTCTGCAGTGTAAATTATTTAATCAGCTGGATAACAACATCAGAACATCTTGATTTTTTCTTCCATTTTTTTAATAGTAAGAAAAATTATCAACAAATTGCATTAACTTTCCATATTTTAACTTTATTTTAGACAAATAGATTCAGCAAATTGACCCTAAATCTGCACTGTACATCTACCAAAGATCTAGAATATAGCATAACATGGTTTATAGCACTGTGAGTGACAGAACTAAGTCATGTACATATGGATTTTAAAAGTTTCTGTTAAAATAATCCTTACATGAAACACAGAATTATAGTCATGTTTGAAGTAAGTTTCATTATTTGTAGTGATTGAAAATAAAATCTAAAGACCAAAACTGTCCCTTTAAGTAAGCATATGTGACTTACTTAAGGAAGATACCATATCACTTGTGAACAACGAAAGTAAGCTGTCTTTCTATTTTAATAAAAGTACTTAGCTGAAACAGATACAAATCTCATTACAAGCATTGTATTTTTAAAAAGGCTTTTTATAACAAAAATATATGTATAAATACAATATATTAAAATTAATTAGAAAGCAAGGAATACATTTATTAGTCTGTTTCAATATTTTTACAAATATCACAAATATTTTACTTTGAAATATAGCAAAATGATACAAAATAAATAATTTTTTCATGAACAACTGAGCTAATGAACCCTTTTCTTAACAGGTTACAGACTACAGGTTGATGCCACAGCTCCTGCTTTTATCCCAGCTTTCTGTCTGGGAAAAAGGTGAAATTTCTGGCTGATATCACACACACATGGTGACTGACTAGCTGTTTCAGCACATGTACTGGCTCCACATGGACTGGCTCATATAAGCTGTTTTGTCTTTTCCTCAGTGACATAGATATTAGGTATCCAACTACCAATTCTCACAAAACTTCTCAAAATTCATTACTTTTAAAATCTCAGATCCACCCTGTCCATATTATTTGAAATTAGTTTTAGGATGCAAAAGGGATAGCTGGAAGGAAAGGTGTACAGCCAGCCAAAAGAAAAATTACACATACTTTGCTACTTTAGGAATTCAAGTTTTTAAAAAGCAATATAAATATACAGTGATGACAATCTTTACCTTTTGGCTTTCCATAGCAGTAGTTTATTGCATGTCAGAGACCCTTCAGTGTCACTGGAAAAGACCTGCTTCCCCTGACATTTGAGGTGCTTGATTTCTGCCTGTGTGCTGCAGAGGAAACAAGTCTGTAACCTTCAGACACTGCAGAGGTTGTGCTGGCCTCCATGGCACTTGTTAAGATGTCCAATGGCCCTGTTTCACAGATATTGTACAGACTGGGATGAGGAATGCCTTATCAACCCTAAATCACATGAGACAGGTTGAGAAAAACAGAAAATAAAACAAAAACCCAGTCTCTGGAACAAACCATACATTAAAAAAAATTTACACAACACACTGACATAACTATTTGTATTGGGTTTGTGTGATGAGGTTTTGGTAGTGAAGGACAGCAGTAACACCTCTTGGATAACAGACTTAAAAGGGGGAAAAAACGGCTGTGAAGTAACAGCAGCCAGAAGAGACGAGTGAGAAGAACAGCTCTGCAGGCACCAAGGTCAGTGAGTGGCAGGAGGAGGAGGTGCTCCAGGTGCTGGAGCAGAGATTCTCCTGCAGCCTGTGGTGCAGACCATGCTGAGGCAGCTGTGCCCCTGCAGTCTGTGCTCAGCCCTTTGGCAAAGCAGGGATCCACCTGCAGCCTGCGCTGGACCTCACAGCAGAGCAGCTGGATGCCCAAAGGAGTCTGTCACCCTTTGGGAAGGCCACACTGGAGCAGGCTCCTGACAGGACCTGTGAAGGCAGGAGCCTGGCAGGACTTGTGACCCCATGGGGGACCAACACAGGAGCAGCCTGTTACTGAAGGACTGCATCTTGTGGAAGGAGCCTGCACTGAATCAGTTCTCCTGGGAACAACTCACATTTTAATACACATTTTTCTATTTCACCTTTACATAACTGCTTCTCTCACACCCTGTAAGAAACTTGGAAAAATGAGATTTAATGAGCATTGTATTTTACGGTAGACCTTTATCCATTTTTGCATTAGAAACATATATGATACAAAAATCATATAGGAAGCTAACACAGTGCAGCTTACGGTTTTCTCCAGCTTGAAAACAGATATTGATATTTATTAACCACTTTAGGGTGATTATGTGTTTTAGGACACTGATCTCTAAGGCTTTCCTTTTACGCCTACCACAACATGGCTTAGAGAAGTTTTTAAACATGCTAATTGGATCTGAATATATAAATTCTGGTAAAGCTACTCAGTTAGCTTTAGAAGCGAAGTGAAACAGATCTTATTCCCATTTTTCAGCTGTTCACGATTCTGAAGAAGCATTTATATTCAAAACCTCTGTAGAAGAAGACAGCATTCAATGCTGGGAATCCATACCGAGATACAGAGAATGGGATTTATATTTCAAAAGACCAAATAAACTTTCTATTACCTTCAGCGTTCCAGGTGAACGGCTGCAAGACCATCTGGCAAATCTCTGCCACACTCTTAAGCTGACACAAGGTTGAAGGTCTGGCACCAGCATATGTGCCAAGTTTCATACTAACAGAAACATGGCCGGGTATTAAAGATGACTTTTATGATGCACTTGGCAATCAACATCAAAATACTTCCAACATCAGCCTAACCAAGGTTTTTATACCATTTATTCTGAAAATAGAAAGAGACTGTCATCCAGAGAGCTACTACCAGTACTTGTGGGATTGCTACAAAAAGCGGATATATAGGACCTAATTTTAAATAGTTTCCCCTTATTCTGTTTTGCTTGATTCTGGAAAGATGCTTTATAGCACAGCTTTGTTGACAAGTCATTGGCAAGCACAGAAAAATTCCAAACCATTTGTTGAAAATCCATCCAAATTTGGATCTCCTTGGACTTAAGATTCTGACCACATAAGATGGCATTACTGTATTTCTTTACCATGTACAGTTAGATATAAGAGGATGCTCAGAATTATATATAAGAGGAAGATACATTTTTCGTGCTTAAAAAAGCCTCACTGGCAAAAGTCTTAGTAAGGTATTTATTGAAAATAATTTTAAATTTATTTTCAGTTTTACTTTAAAAATGCTTCAAAAGCATTCTGCAGGAGACACCTGACCTAATTTCCAAGTCAATAACAAGTTTTTGCACTGAATTCTAATTCGGTTCAATAACCTAAAGTACTAGTTTTGACATACTAAACCTTAAGAGTCAAGAAGAAAAATCAAATACTGCAGACCTGGCCTATTAAGAAGCTCAAAGAGGGGAAAAGACCCAGCAACAGCAAGGTTGATATAACACTTTGTAACATGGGAAACAATAGGTACATTATTTTTTCACAATCTTTACATACACAAACCCAGTTCAAAGGAGTGCACTGGAAAATTACCGTCGACAGTTTCCTATAAGACTTGGTTGATATTGCATAAAACAAACTGTGTGGAAATTAAACTAGGTCTTGTGATTTATAATGGGTTCTTTCCATATTATTTATTACACTGAATTTGTTTATATATATATACATATATACACCATATATACTTAATATTAAACTCTGTATTGTTTTGAGTTAGCACATTATTCCTTAAATTCTATTCCCTTTTTTTCCTTTTGTTTATGGGCTGTAATAAATTCTTATTGTTTCTCTTTCTTCATTTTACAAGTAAAAACTGTTCTTAATGCCTCATCTTATGGGTATAAAAATGGAAGTTGATGGAGTACATGGTTATGATTTATACAACTTCAGCCAGAACTGCCTGTGTATTTAATCCCACAGTGAAACTATAATGTCTGTATAACTACCATTTATTTCTGAATAAAATTATTTAATACCCGAAATACATAACTTTGGTGGGGGGAAGCATTACAAGACAGAAAACAAAGAAAGGCTAGAAGCAGATTCATTATCAATGTATAACAGCCACACTATCTGAAGTTAGAGTTTAGATCTGAGCATACCTTGCACACTGGCTTTGTCTTAGCGCTTTTCCTCTCTGGATTATTAGCCTGAAAGAACAAAGATGATCTCAGAACTAATTACTAGCTTGCATACAAACATTTCTCTTTTAAGCTTTCAAGTACTGGACTGTCAGTGGGGGTAATCTCAAAGGCTGTTAATTTTCTGTCTAGTAACATAGTGGAAAGCACTAAGAAACTTCAAGTAGGAAACTGCTAAGCTGTTAATCAAAGCACTTGGTATACAATTTATACTATCTCTGTATGGTGTTGCTACAATAAAATGACTTCACCTCTGCTTTGAAGATGAGACTTCAAAATTACTAATAAATGTCTCCCAACAGGAGGACTATACATCATCATCATCATCATCATCATCATTAGCCAGGGAATCAGAAATTACAGTGAAAAAGAAAACAATTAGACCAGGAAAAGCAAAAAGTCTAGGCTTCAGCTGGATCACCATTGGTGTAAGCAAACAATCACATGATTAAAACAATTATCTGCAAAATGAAAGTGAATACAATTACTATGAAGTTCTTACTATGAGTGAAGTTATCAAAGGAAATACCAAGATGACATAGAGAAAGTGAAATACATATAATACTGTTCAAGCACTTCTAAGGCTCAAGCAACATACTATACAAATGAAAATTCACAACTGATTTCTTTTTTCATTTTAGTTCTTTAATTGTTCCTTGCAAAATAAAACTCCATTGACCCGTACCTGCCACTTCAAAAATATGAATGGAGAGAGATCTCTCTTACTGGCTTCAGTCCACATGCATTCAATGGCTACCTTAGAAAGAACCATGTCAGTTGGAAGGAACAACTGGAAAGCACACCAGTACCCTATTCAGCGTAAGTCTATTCAGATCCAAATGCTGAAGGCAAGGGCCGGTCAAGAGTGGCTAGTCTCCTTGGGTGAAGATTTCACAACTTATACAGGCAACTTGTTGCAGCATTTGGCCACGCAAAGGTTTTCCCCTTGCATTGGCATGGGTTTCCCATGTTCCAGTGTTCCGACTTCTGGTCACAGGCTCTTGTCCTCTCACTGTGCTGCTCTGAGAGAGTCTAGCTCTGTCTTCTCAACACTCTCCTGTTGAGGGAGGCATATAGAGCATTATTCTTCTCTACTTAGGACAGAAAAAATGCATCTTTCCTTGTACATCATGTGCTACAACCCCCAAACATAAAATAGCTCTCTGATGCACTTGCTGCACTATGTCAATATGACTTCCATGTCAGGGAGCCCAAAACTGGACACAGCACTAGAGATGTGGTCCCAGAAGTGCTAGATGGAGGGAAAGAACCACCACTTCTCTTCAGCTGTGGCTACCCTCCTCCTAGCACAGCCCACGATGCCACTGCCCTTCTTTGCCAGAAGGACACACCAGTGACTGAGTGCAACTCACTGCCCACAGGGACCTTGAGTCCTTATCTACAAAACTGCTCCCCAGCCAGCCAGTGCTGCCCTGTGCTGTTCCATGGGTTTATTCCCTCCTGGCACTTTGCATTCTCCTTCAGCAATTTTCCTGAGGTCCCTGACAGCCCATTTCTGGAGTCTGACAAAGTTCCTTTAAACAGCAGCCCCTAACCCTAATGTACAGAACACCCTTCCCAATTCATAAGCCTGCAAATCAGCAAAGCATGTACGTACTTGATCCAGACATTCAAGGTGTCATTGAGAACAAGGATAGCTGGCATCAATCCCTGAGGCAAGCGACTCACACCTCGCTGCCAGGTGATCACTATCTTAGAGTTCAATGGTTGAGCTAATTTTCTACCCATCATACTGTCTATTTATTCATCTCACCAGTTTGGCTGTAGGAGCACTATGTACATTCTTAAAGGTCTTGCAACACAACATCCATTACTCTTAATGGCTTAGCTGGTAATCTCATCACAGAACAGAAGGCAGGTGACCCTCCCAGACCACATAGCACAGAGGATATAGGTAAAGAAAGCTTATCAGAGATGAGAAGTGGCCAGAGTATATAGGAAGCAGTTCTATGGCAACTGTTTCTGAATGGTGCAAACTAGAAAATAAAAATCCAAATATCTGGGAAGCCAGAACCAGTTAGCTGCCTGCTGGCTTTGCATTTTCCTCTGAAATTTTGTTGGGAAACTTCTCTTTCCCTAAGGCTTTTGCTCATTGGAAACATGATGGCCTCTAAAATTAAAAAAAAAAAAAAAAAAAAAAAAAAAGAAGTCAAGATTCTCATTTTCTCTGGCAGTTGTAGCAAGTTCTCATGCAAATGCAACAATGCTGGAAGGTCAGAAGAGCAAGATTTAGAGTATATGTCCTTCTCACCCATTGCCTGAAATAAACAGTTTTCTTCACTAAAATACACAAAGCTTCTTAAAAATTTTGCCATACTAAGCCACACATTGATTTTTTCTTTTCAATGTCATATGAAAAATGTTCCAAGCCAAAATGTTTTTCTGTCATCATGTGAGTCATCACAGCACTGACTTACATTCACATCTCACGAGGAGCTCCTGAGTTTTGCTTTCAGTTGCGCTGCTACAGAAGGAAGCTATCATAAAAAGAGGAAAGTTGCACTAGCTGTACATAGGTGATGCTGCTGAAAGTATACTAATGCTGACTGCTTATGAAGATTTTTAAAGCAAAAAAAATTAGTGAGGCAATAGGAGAGGCAAATGCATTTTGAAACTCATCCATATGCACTTCATGTAATGCTAAGCTTTGTAAAACACTACGCAAGGATGTACCATATGTCAATTTGCAGAACAGGCTCTGACACTACCAGTTTCATACAATTTAATAACAAGCATTTAAATTTCAACCATTTCTAGTGACTCAAGTGACAAGATGCTTGAATATCAGACTCTCTCCTCTGTTTTCCACAGCCTGCCATCTTAAGATGAGAGTTCCCATAATACTTTATATTTGTCTGTTGATTGTTTTTTTTAAATAAAGTGTTAGCAGCAGCAGTCCCACTGCTCAGTCCCACTGTTGTGCTGAATGAGCAGTTTTCTTTTTAGCCTTAATTTCCAGGTATCTAAGAATATGTAATACCCAAAGCTACTTAGTATATTTCAAAGAGGCAGGAGGGAAGCAAAAAGAGAAGAAAAAAAACCACCTCTTAATAGTGTCAGGACTTTCTGGAATTGTTAGTTTCACAAAACTGAATTTGTACAAAACAAGGAAACTTGCATATTTCCATCTAATGGCAAAATTAAAAAAAACCCCCAGTTTCTAATACTTGCAGTTACGGTCTGTAGGGACTATGAATAATACCAAGTATTTTATTTCAGGAATAGATGGTTTTAAGTTACAAACAAAAGTAATAAAAAATGTTTTTTAAAAACAAACAAATGTAGTGTTGAGGAAATGCTCCTGTTCATCTACACAGTTTTTAACTGAAAGAGGAATGTAGTATTGAGGATATACTCCCAATTAATCTAGACAGTTTTAGATCACAATTTTCTCTTGAAGCTTTGATGTCTACCAATTGCTGCTTAGAATGACAGGAGAAAGGTTATTAGAGTTTAATAGTATTTATTCTTCTGTTTTTATAAAAAAGTGAAAGAATGGGAAGAGAACAAAAATATCAGCATCATTTTTTGGGGTGAGAAATTTTAAAAATCAAAACCAGCCAAATGTCTAACACAGTTTATATGTTCAAGAATAAAAGTTGTCAGTAAAAATGCCAACAGTATGTAAAAAGGAGACAAGTCATGGTTGTTGGGGAAACTGTAAATTTGAATCCTTCACTTTGCATGTTCCAAAACAGATGTTCAGCTGCTATAAATCAGCAAAACTCCCTGACCCTTAATTTCTCAACCACAGGAATATGCTGAGGATTTTTTTTTTCACTGACTTTAGTTTAGCTAAGTAGCAACACTCTAGCTATTCTAAGAACTACAACACCCTCTATTGGGCAAAGAATTTTTATTTAAATACAGAAAATCAGCTAATTTCAACAATCCAAATCAACTACTGGTTGCATTCTTCCAAAGGTTGAGCTTGAGTGCAATGATGCACAGGCACATAGTCTATACTAATAAGCTATATATAAATATAATGATGTATAAAATCCTATGATTTATTTTGATGTCATGATAACATTTTATACAGAGAAAGTAGAAATTAATCTTCTGATGAAAGAAAAGACCATTTCAACTCAATAATGAGGTTAGTCATGAATCCCCTTCCCCTGAATTGTCTCATTTGATGGGTGCTTTTCTCAGTGCTGCCCAACATCTCCTCTGAACAAATCAGTGTTCCCAATGAGTGGTCCTTTTGAATTTGACCCTTGCATTCTTTTTCATGTATTCTTAAAATATCAGAAGTATGTAATACTTTTTAAGGTTGCACTGCAGACACGTCACAAGCCCAAAGAACTCACAGATTCTTGCACAGAGATTGTAATATGAAAGTAGATGAAATTTTCAACTGCCTCTGTGGAAAGATATGAATTTTCATCACAAATCAGAAGGACACAACATCAAACAAGAAAAAATAGATTGTTGCAAGAATAAAAAAGGCAGCAACATTTAGACTAATACTTAGGAGACAAAACAATGGTTTAGGATGGAAAATTTATTTAAAAAGCACACATTATTAAACAGAAGTATTGAAAGTGAGATGAGAACCAGTGTATCAGGCTTTCAAAAAAGAGGATTTTGAAACAGAAAACTGTAAAAGTAGGAAAATAATTTGGAGAGCAAGACACTTAAATGGGCAAATGGTTTTGATTGTCACACCTAGAGAAGGAGGTGCCTATCCCCTCAGTACAGATCACTTTCTGAGTATCTTTGTTTTCTTCCATGAGCCATCTGAACCACCTCTTCATTCTGCATTCTCCCAACACATCACCTGCTCGGAAACAAAATTTTCCAAGATAAAAAGTAAAGCTAGTCTAAACATGTTGATGGCATCTTCTGCTGGAAACCATTCCTTTTAGAAGACTGGAACTTTCCTGTTTAATTTTGACTAAATAATGTGTATTTCATTCTTTTAACATTTCAGTGCAATTAATATATTTCAATTCAGGCTTTTTTCTAAGAAATAATTCAGTCTCTTGTATCAAATAACTTTTTAGTTTGAAATGCAGTTCACATTACTAAATTTGATGAATCTACATACCTTTTATCTTTCCTTTTGCGCACTGTCACTTCTAAGCAAACTCTGCAATTAACCAGAGGATCCTGACTGCACAGCAAATTATTAACCCACTGCATAATTGGGCTTTAAGCTTGCCTGAGCCACTTGTTACTAATAATACCAGAGATATAGTATTAGTATCACTGTGTTAGAACTTGACATCCTTAATTTAATTACACTACTAATAGTCTTATTAATTACAGACCTTTTTCCTTGCCAATTACATACCAAAATGCCATTTTGTTTCTTTTTCTCCCAAAAAAATGAAGTCTATAATCCAAACCATTTGCTGAGAACTACACACTGAGTGACCACTGAGAATAATGGATGTTTAAATTTACCTGTCTCTGTAAAATCATTTTATCTGAAAATAATAGAGATGCTTTGGGAGGGAAAAGATGTCTCTTTAAACAACATGAAAATGCCATGGTAACTTACAAAAAATGAATAAATGGCTTTTTTTGAAATAGTCCATTTTTTTCTTCCATACACATATGAATCCTAAATGAAATGCAACAGTGAGTAGAATGGCTAAGGAATACAGGGATATTCACTCACTGATGTTTCTGCAAATGATGGAGTTTTAGCTCCAGCAGTTTTAAACAGTTTACCCAAAACTAATCTATTGTCTGCAGCATTAAGACACTATATGTATATGCTATAAACACAAGAAATAACTCTTTTTTACCTTGCTATCAAAGAAAGTTGTGATTCTCCAGAAACTCCTTCCTACTCCACAAAGATGTCAATCCCAAGCATTCATGTGCACAGGATAATCATGAGTTTGCTTAGTCTTATCAACAGATTCTGAGGGCAAATACCTTCTATGAAATTGCCCTTTTGCTCTCTTCTATAATTTCAGTAGGCGCCAGTAAACTAAGACATTTTTTCATCTAACACTAATTCATCATTTCAAAAGAGAAAATAAGAAACACGAGAGCTTTCTGTTTTTTAGACTTGGATTCTATCCTCTCAGAAGATCTGGTTCTGATACATATAAAAGAAAAGTTTTATCCTCTTCTCAAAACAAGGAGGCCTTAGGAAATACAAAAGGGACCATGAAAGTGTCAGGGCCATAGAACATCCCTTGACACCTGAAGAATTTAAATTTGCGTTCAAATTCTCCTCCCAGTCTTTCTTCTGGCAGAAAGCACCTTACTCTGCTCTAAATTAAAAGACCTTTTCCTTTGTCAGTCAAAATCTGTCTGGCCAGCCCAATTCAGGATGTGTACACTGGGCACATAAGCATGACAATTTTCTTGTCTCTTCTGTATCATGTCCCACTGCCTGACTCAGCACAAAACAGGGATCAGCATCTCTTCCCACCACCACTTTGCTATCATTGCTGCTACAATTACCTTTTATCTCTTCACCAAAAATTATTTGGAAGAATCAATGTCAGCCACAATCCCAAACTTGCCTCTGCTACAACAGACAGCATTTTGTAAGCCGCTGACATCATCATTCTTTAGACACAAATGTGCACACAGTGGAATTTTGAGCATGACTTCTGATATTAAAATTTCTTCTCAGAGATCACCCTGAGAACAAATACTGATATAGTACTTCATGTTGCACTATAAACAAAGATATATTCTCACCAGTAGGAAGTAGGCATCTAGCCCCAAGAGGTAGACAACTAAGCACTTTCATGATCTGGTTCAATAGCATTTTCTAGCCTACCACAATGTTTCAACTTCTTAATAACATTTTTTCTATACGTTTGATTGACAGATTGATTTTTGTTTTGTTGTGTTGATAGCGCAGAAGGACAGGGTGAGGTAATGAAGAGATGGGAGTAAGCAGAAAAGGGAAGCATAGAAAACTTTAATACTCATTTTTACCTCCTCAGAACAATTTAGTAATACAAGACCATTGCAATTCTCTTTGGATCTGTATGGACTAAGTAGCCTGCCATTAATTAATATATTTGTTTTTGCTACCACTCAAGCGAGCTTTTTCAAAGACAAGTAAGGCAAAACTATCTCAGTGTAGATGAACTTTACTGAGATTTGTCTGGCAAAAATCTACAATGTCTGTACCTTGTACTGCTGTCTATCAGCAGTTCATAGCACTAAACCCATAAATTCATAATTAATTCAAAAGTTCAATGAAGAGATTTAGTTCTTAAAAAATATATTAGGTAAACCAAGTGAGACTGCACACTTAAAGACTATATCCTTATGTTATCCACTCCTTCTATCTAGTGGAGAACTGTTCTAAGATGTAGCATACTACAACCAACAGAATCAAGCAAATCTGAGTGAGTTTGGATTAGAGATTAGAAGGGAGAGAACAGTATCTGCAATGTTTTCCTAGAACCCCAAACCCACTACACCAGCCTGCAGAGAGAATTAGCTGCATTGCACAAAGAAAAAATAAAGTGCACCTTAAGTCACCAAACCAACCACATGATGGCAGTCCAACATCTAAAAAGGAAAAAAAAAACATTTAAGAGAAACTATTTGAAAAAGTAGTTTAAAATCTATGCATATTATCCCCAATATAACCAAACAATGCTACAGAGCAGTAATTTTCAATCTTCCTCTGTTTGCACACCTCTAAATACTTTAAGGACAGAATGCAGACAAATCTGCTGTTTACACTCCATGAAGCCCAGACTTCATAGTACAGTTTTGACATCCCAGAGTCCAGAGAAAAAGGATTTAAATACCAGTTTCATAATTTTTGAAAATACTATTTTGATGTAGTAGTATGCAGATTTGCGCTCTGTTCAGAATTCTGACTTCAATCCACTTACATTTATTTCTGAAATCCAACACAGCTGTCAATGTGCTATTGTACAACTGAGCTTGTAGCTTTTCCTAACTATCCTTTTTAGTTTCCTCCTCATTAACTGAAACTCAACTACCTACATAAATTCACACACAAAGCTTGCTGTCCAAATCTTTGTAGGCATATTGAACATATCATTATCTTATGAATGCCCCAAACTTGTAAGAAGCTGATGAGATCCAAAGTCTCATTTGCTTGGATTCAGTGTTGTTTGCTACAGCTGCAATATAGTTTGATTTTCACCATTTGTATTAGTGAGACTAATGATTTCAGCAATATTTCATGGTATTTCCAAAATAATTTTCCAATGCTTTTCCCTAACCATCACATAACAGATTGTTCCAGTTGGCACATATCCCCAGAATTGCTCCCTTGTTCCTAGATGAATTAATTTTTATTTGTCTATATTGAATTCTGTGTGCTGTATGCCAACCAAATCAAGATGGGTCAAATCACTTAACATCTTGTGTGTCTCATTACTGCCTTTGCTTTTGCCAGTATTGTGAGTAACTCTAAAAATGTGTTTTCCGGTATCACATTATACAGATCAAATTAGCAATATCAGAGTTCACATCAGTTTCTGGTGAGAGCATTTTTACACAACACAAAATATTATCTGCAAACCAGTCACGGCTACACAAAAATACTCTGGCTGCACCAAAATGTGGCAATTTGTCATTCTAACCTAGGTTAGAAATGTAGATTTAATTTTATATTGTGATGTTACAGGAGATAGGAGCTGCTAGGTCACCCGCAGGTCTGTAATCACAGATTTGAAGCTGATAAGCATTCTTCCACTCTATGGCGACAAAACAAATTTGTTGCATTTGAATTTAGAGCATATAAAATGGTGGAACCTCATCTGTCTCACAGCTCTCCAGGTTGGGACTCAGCTTTTCCTTACACATGGAAAAGTTTCATTGTGAAAACCTGTTTGTACCTATGAAATCAAAGGGTATGCTCATTAACTTGCTTTTCACAATCACCGCAGAGTCACAGAATCATTTAGGCTGGAAGAGACCTTCAAGATCGAGTCCAACCTTTGATCACCACCTTGTAAACTAGATCATGGCACTGAGTGACATGTCCACCCATTTCCTGAACACCTCTAGGGATGGCAACTCCACCACTCCCTGGGCAGTCCACCCCACTGTTTGATGAACCTCTCCATAAAAAATTCTTCTTGATGTGGAACCTGAACCTATCCTGGTGCAGTCTGAGACTATGTCCTCTCATCCTATCACTGGTTGCCTGGGAGAAGAGCCTACCCCTTACCTGGCTACACCTTCCTTTCAGGTAGAGAGTGATAAGGCCCATCCTGAGCCTCCTCCAGGCTAAACAACCCCAGATCCCTCAGTCACCCTTCACGACTCACTCTCTAAACCCTTCACCAGCTTTGGTGCCCCTCTGTGGAGACACACAATATTTTTCTTGAAGTGATGATCCAGGACACCAGAGATGGAAGTGGGGCAGGAGCTTTCTCAGCCTTTTGGTGCTTCTGGGTGCTGCCTTACAACTCCTCTGAGATACAGCAGTTCATTGCAGGTTCAGCATCATTGTTTTACAGGGGCTTCTACCCTTTCTCTACTGAATTGTTTTTCAGATTGCATCCTGAGCATCCATGACAATAAAAATTTTCTTCTCTACAACAAGCCCAGGAACTTGAAGAGCTGGCCTAAAACTTGCACTTCTTTCCTCTGTCTTGTAAAGCCTTCATATTAATGGATACAGTAATGTCACGATTATAAGCCGCACCTGAATATAAGCCGCACTTCTGGGTAGCCGGGCAGACAACGGCATTTGTCCATATATAAGCCGCACCAGAATATAAGCCGCACCTTACTTTGGCAGGGTACACATGCAACAAAGTAACGCCACGGTCCCTGGCGCTCTTCACCCAGCCTGAGCTTTACGCAAATGCTGTAGCAGAATGCGAGCCCGGCACAGCAGTCGTAGCTGCAGCTGTAGCTGGGCTGCCCTACGCAAATGCTGCAGCGGAACGCGAGCCTGGCACAGCAGTCGTAGCTGCAGCCATAGCTGGGCAGCCCTACGCTAACTATGTAGCCCAACCGCCACCCCGATACAAGCCACAGCCTC
>VRYO01002734.1:21025120-21052044 GCA_009812075.1 Sialia sialis
GGAAATTTGCTGAGCTGACCTAGACTTGCACTGTGGCATCATTTTGATAATTACTTTTCTGAAATACTTCACATGTATATAGAACAACACACTTTAAAATAAATGTGCTTTGGTATTTTCCTCCTGCTCATGGGACGTTTACAATTTCAAGTCTGGTATACCTTGCATTAAACTCAAAGTTCTACAACAAAATTTGCTTTTTACTGCACTATTGATTTGAAAGACACAAAATGTAGCAACACAATTGCCTTTGATTTTGTTGTCATGATGCCTTTAATTCTAATTAAATTCCTTCCCATTGAAGTTCTTTCTTTATGCTAAAAATCAAAAAGTGTCCATTATAATTGCATTATTTATTCCTAGAATCCATAATGTTAATACAGATTGAAGGAAATTGATGACTTGTCACTAATTAGCCAGAAAATGCTTAACTGGGCATTTACTGGAGAACATTTAAAAATCATAAGTACAACCACCCCATCTTCTGATCAATTTGTGGTATGACATGTCAGAAAACTCAGAAACACGCTTGATATTGGCTATTTTTATATTTAATTCAGAATCATTGCATATGTAATTAGCCTCAATATGTGCTCAGTATTTATAAAAGCACTAAGTGTATGATGAAAGACAAGGTACTGCTGGAGAGGGTTCAGTGGTGGGCCACACAAATGATTAATGGACTGGAGCATCTCTTGTACAAGAAGCGACTGCTGGAACTGGGCCTTTTCAGTCTAGAGAAGACTGAAAGGGAATTTCACCAGTGCATATAAATACCTCAAAGGTGGGTGCCAAGAGGATGGTGCCAAGCTCTTTTCAGGGGTGCCCAGCAACAAGATGAGGAGGAATGGCCATAAACTAAAACACAAGAAGTACCACTTCAACACAAAGTAGAATTTTTTTACACTGGGGGTGGGAGAGCGGTGGCACAGGCGAGGTCATGAAGTCTTTCTCTGAGGACATTCAAAACCCACCCGGACACTTTCCTGTGTTACAGGTTCCAGGTGACTCTGCCTTAGCAAGGGCTTGGACGAGTTCATCTGGAGATCATCAAAGGGGAGATTCACATTTGATGATTAGAAAAATCCTTTTCGCCGTTACGGTGGAGGCACTGGAAGGGGCTGCCCAGGGAGGTGGTGGAGTCACCATGCCCAAAGTGTTCAAGAGGTGTCTGAATCTGGAGCTTAGGGGTGTGGTTGAGGGGTTACAGTGGCAGGGCTGGGTGATGGTTGGACTTGATGCTCGTAAAGACTCCTTCCAACACGGACGATTCTATGATTCTGTAATTCTATCTCCGGCACTCCCTTCCAGCCCTACAGATACAGTAGTCGTTTAAGAAAGCGGACATAACACCGCAGCTCCGTTTCGGCTGCACACCACAGGAAAAATTCCAAGCGCGAACACACAAAACCTGAGTTGGGGAACTCTAAGGTCGACATATTGATCCCGGATGGCATAGCTTCTTTGAGGGACTGTCAGAGCGATGACCACCCCCACAGGCCCGCGGAAGCACCAGGGCCTGCTGGGGAAGCGGAAGGGCCGCCCCGCCCCGCCCCGCCTGGCCCGGCCCGGCCCGGCCCCTCCCGCGCGGCCCCGCCCCTCCCCCGCCTGCGCAGGGGCCGCCGGAGCCGCCGCAGCCACCGCGCCCGCCCGGCGCCGGGGCCGCCGCCGCCCCGCCATGTCCGAGGCGGGCCAGGAGCTCGTCCACCTGGTGTGGGGCAAGAAGGCCGGGCCCCGCGGGCTGGCCGACACCATCTTCTGCCGCTGGGCGCAAGGTACCTGCGTGCGCCGTGCCCCGCCGGCCCTTCCCGCCCTCTGCCCCGGCCCGCCCGCCGGGCACACCCGCAGCGCCCCCGCCGCCCCCCGCGCCCCGGCTCCGTGTACCTGAGGCGGGAGCGCCCTGCCCTGGGCACCGCTCGCTCCCTGTGCCAGCGGCAGCTCCGCGCTGGCCCACGCGGGAAAATGATGCGGCAGCTTCCCTGGCTAAATAATTATTTCTGGTTTTTGCAGCATGGTCGTCTTTAGCCACACATCTCCACAGGGACTTATAATTGTGTAGAAAAGGATCTGAATTTATTAAATATAACAGCAGCGTCTCGTGTCGTGACTTTGCATAGCTTGTGGAAACGAACATAAGTTGTGCTTTGATTTTGTTTTTTTTGTGAAGAATATGTGAGTCACAAATAGACTTAGCAAAAGAGGGGCAAGGCTTGGGACAGAGACCCACAGATTTTTTTTTTAAACAGGTTATTTGCCTGTGGAAGCAGGTACATGCCAGTATTAGGACATGTCAAAAGGTAAAGCAGCAGTAATGCTGACTTGCTGACTTGCGGTATTTGTAAGGTGTTTAAAGTTGCTTGAAACAGAATTTTCTTAGTGTTCTCTTTTCCTTGTCTTTTTTTTTTTTTTAACAAGGCTGTTGTCATTTACATAGTTCAGTGGATTTGGGAGCTGTGTAGCTGCTCCCCATTACTGGATATAGTGTATTACCAGATTCATCTCTTTCTCTAGGTTTATCTGTCTTCAGATGATTCAGTGATTCAGTTAAGGAAAAATGCCAAATTCCCTCTAAGATCTGGGATTTAAGCAGGCCATTGCTTTTCAAAAAAAAAAATGGTTATTGAAATGAATTATTTTCTGAAATATCTCTTTAACTTTTGGTAATGTTGCGGTTTCAGTGCAAGGTGTGTGCAAAGTCAGAAAAGAAGAATTGGTGTTAAAAAGCTTAATTATTTCTTTAACTGGTAATGTTTGACTGACGCAATTGAAGTTTTAAAGATAGTTTGTATGAGAAATTTTAGCAGTTTCAAAATTTATTGAAATGTGTGTTATAATGCGCTGTACTTGTGAATGAGTGAGGGTTTAGTGGAAAGGATCTCTGGGGTTCTTGGTGGTTTCTGCAATGGAGCTGCTGTTTTCAATCTGTCTTTAGGGAAAGTCCTGTGATTAGAATGTGTAGTGCTTCTGTTCCCCTCTCTGTATCCTTCTCAGTATAATCAATGTTGTGTAGCGAAACCCCATGGCATTGAGTTAGACCATTTTGAGGTCTTGTGCTGAGAGTCAAAACAGTCAATTCCAGTCACTTACCTTGAGTAGCTGCATAATACTTTCACCCAGCTTTCAGTTTCTATTTTGTTGAAAAATTCTGCGGTATTTACTTGCTGCAAAGGAGGCCTGTCAACACTGACTCATCAAAATTTAAAAGGGAAAAAACAAACATATCAAGCTTTATTTTTTCCAGGCTTGGAGGTTTAAAAGATAGCCCCTGTTCCACATGAAGAGTGCTGAAAGCATCAAACAACTGGTTTGGTGTTGTTTTGTTGTGTTTGTTTCTATTCCTTTGGATTGTAGTGCCAGCATTGGAATTTATTTCAGATGCTTGCTGATCATTGTCTGATCCTTTCTCAAACCCTTTGGAAGTTGAGAGCTATGACTTTCATTTGGATAGAAAAGAAGGCAAGACTGATAGCTGTCAGCTTCTCAGTGAAGACAGTGCATTCCAGGAATCCTGGTACACACCAAACTCATTGACCATCATACTCGTTTGAAGACAGGCTGATTTGCAAGCAGTTTAGAGAACTGACCCGGCTCATGTAGATGTGCTCTTAGAAGTTAGTGGCAGTAATTCCCTCAGGTTTCTGCATTGACAGCTTTAAATATATTTGTTTTATTCTGGACTTAACAAAGGCACAGCTGTAAAGTTGTTGTGAGAGTATTAGTGTGGAGTTCTTTACAGAATTTTTTTTCTTTATGATTGCAGCAGAATTTGCAGTTTGAACCTTGTAGATTCCATTTACCAGAATCCTGAGAGCAGACGCAGCAATGTAGTGAGTGCAAAGCTTCAGTCTGCTCTTCAGTCTTTCCTGGCACAGATATGAGGACTTTGGAAGGAGCTGAGAAGATGACTGAACTCATACGTGTATGAGGAGTAAATTTCTCCATTGATCCAAGGGACAAAATTCATGCAGAAAACTGCTCTTCAGATCATCTCCAAATCATAAGGCATCATGTTTGTCTGGCAGACTTGTGCACAAGGTTCTTTTCAGAATTACATAAGCTGTGTTCTTACTGGTCTCTGGAAAGAGAGATATGGAATGGTCTTCTCAAACAAGTATTTAACTGCAAAAGCATAGTGGGAAGTACAGTTTATGTGGATATGGATAACATACAGTGTAAAAAGATCAATTTTATCTGGATTATTTTCCAGCTCCTAGCTGCCCAATTTAGTGGTAGCCTACCAGGTAGTTTGTATACATTCCTCAATCGCTCACAGGAGTTCCTGTCTCTTTAGCCACAGCCCATTCAGTGAGGTTTTGTTATGGTATTGCTGTAGTAAATGCTCCTTCCTTTATGTGGGCAGGAAAATGTTTTTTATTTGTTGGGGGTTTTTCTCCCCACATAAAATTTCATAAGCTTCATTTTGCTGTAAAGATGTGCTTGGAAGACCCAAAGCCACAAGCAAAATGTGTATCATTCCCAGTGCTAGAGAAAGAATGAAACATTGTGTTGTATGCTGGGTAATAATGTGTCATTCTAGTGTTTCTGCCAAGCAGTTCATGTATCCCAAATGAGAAAAAGAGCTGCACTTCCATGGTGAGAGATGGCTGAAATCACTTGGTTTGTGTAGCTTGGAGAAGAGACTGAGGGGAGAGCTCATTGTGGTCTTCAACATCCACATGAGGGGAAGTGAAGGGGGCAGGAGCTGATCTCTTCACACTTGTGACCAGTGACAGGAGTTGAGAAAACAGTGTGAACCTGAGTCAGAGGAGGTTTCTTGTGACCAGTGACAGGACTTGAGAAAACAGCGTGCAGCTGAGTCAGAGGAGGTTTAGGTTGGGTATCAGGAAAAGGTTTGAAAAACCAGAGGGTGGTTGAGCATTGGAACAGGCTCCCCAGGTAAGTGGTCACAGCACCAAACCTGACAGAGTTAAGGAGCCTTTGGACAACGCCCTCAGGCACATGGTGTGACTTCTTGGGCAAGGACAGGAGTTGGACTTGATGATCCTTGAGGGTTTCTTCCAACTCAACATATTCTTGATTCCAGGACAAAAAGTGAATAACGCAGCATCTTAATAGCTAGATTGGATCAGCTAGGGTTTTTCTAACCTGGCTGGTGTTGTATGCCGTGTTGTATGCCCTTTGCTAATTCCTTTGTCTCTTTCATTCAGATAGAATTGGGTTTTGTACAGAGTGAAAATACTGAAGAGACACAGCATCCTTTGTGAAATGACAGTTATGTCTATGGTGTTTTTGGATGGAAAAAATGTTTTCTGTAAATAGGCTAATAAAAGGCTAAAAAGATGCAGGAAAGTGGTGGAGTAGTCATAATAGAAGAATGAATGGGTTTTGTACTGCTTTGGACTGTGATACGGCATATTGGATGAAGGACAGCAGTGGGCATCTAAGTCATACACTAATTTTGGCAAACTGTACATAGAAGAGCTAAGAATTGATATAAGAAAGAAACATGGACCTTCATAAATGCCAAATGAGGAAATAAGGAGAATAAAACTTTGTGTTGTGTGATTATAATGGACAAAGGATATAAAGACAGATTTCTCCGTGTCATTACTTAAAATATTGGGCAACGCACTGCCTATCAACAGGAATCTAGATCCACTCCCTCTTCTTGCCACATTGCCTCAAAAGTTAAAGCAGCAGGGCAGTGGTGATGTTGAAAAAATTAGGTCAATGGAGTGTTGTTTAATAGGGTTATAAATGACAGGGCAGATATATGGAATGACTTTTTTTTATGTTTCTTGCAGGGAAATGATGCTAATTATACTCATGGATAAAGGCAGACAGATCAATTTTTTAAAATGTTATTTTGGCTGTGTTACATCTTTTTTCTTTTTGAAATTTTATCTTGAGTGAAAAGAGCTGTATGATAGATATGAATGGTGAAGAGAGAAAGTAAGCAGAAGTTACTCTGTATTGGAGATGCTCATCTTGGTAGCTTAAAGAGTGGCCAGACCATTCTTGGCAATTATAAGGAAGAGTATGGGGTTGATGAGTGTTTACAGATATTGCCCAAAATGTGACTGCTGTGGAGAGTTAAAAAGGTAAGTAGGTGTGGTAGGTTTTAGGCTGAGGTAGACTAGAGCCCAGATGGAGTTCTGAATGCTGATTTCCAAAATTTTACCTGAGCTGACTTCCAGTTCTGTAGAACTTCTAAAAAAGAGCGAGACCATACTGCCTGAAGACCATTTTTTTGCTTATCAGCTCTTAGAATCTTAATATGTATTAAGCATTAAGCAGTATATAAGTAATAGGAAGTGTTTCTTCATGTATTTTCTGTGTGTTTTGCCTGTGGTTGTATTCTGTGAAATTCTGTGTGATATCAACATTACATTGTCTGTCTCGAATTTATATTCATCTGGTGGATCACTTGATGTTCTTTGTTTTTAGGAAGCAGTTTTGAAAAACAGGGCAGGGTTAAGCTGAGACAGTTCATACCTTCTCTAAGAAGCCTGAAGAATGTGAAGCAAATTCAAGATTTCTTAAGTGTGGTTTAGTGGTACCAGATTCAAGTATGTTGTTTTTCTGCAGAAACAAACCATTAAAACAACTAAAAATGCTCTCTTGTTGAAGTGTGCTTAGATGGCATGCAGTAATGCTTCAAAGCAGAGGAGGACTTACCTTTTGTTATTCTAAGCCTGCACAAACCAATTCAGAAAGTTGAAAGGAGTGATGATATTTCAGGGCAGTGAAATGGCATTACTGCAAACTTTGGTTCAAGTATGAATTAATGGAACTTCATGGCTACATCTAGTAATGCCAGATCGGAGTACGTAGGCTTGACATAGGCACCTAGGTTTTGAATATAAAATACATCTTTTTAATGCATATTTTCACGTGTGGTTAAAAATAAACCTGGAGCCTTTGGTCAGATACAGCGAAAACCCCAAGGCTACCGTGATCCTTTTTGAAACAAAAAATTCACATTGTTGTGGAACAGCTACTATTCTGTGATGAAGTATGGCATATAAAACATGCAGTTGTCCTATCTCATGTTGCTTAGGATGATGTACTTGCCATGCTGTAGTGTGGGGGGTTCATTTCCTCAGTTCAAGTTCTCATCCAGGGTTTAGAGATGCTTTTGTTAAGGCAGCATGTAATCCTACTGAATTGGGAGGAGGAGAAATTATGGGAAAGTAGCGCTGAACTTTCTTTCTGTTGAGACTTACACTGTCACTCTGTGACAAGGTGCATGTGTGTCCCCTTTCTGCCTGCCCCCACTTGCTTGTGTTTGCTGGTTACTTGCTGACTAAAGCTGCATGGTTTCTAGATTACAGTGAACTAGAATGACTTCAGCACAATCTTGTCATTGCTTAAAAGGGTAGTGCAAAACACCACTCGCTCTAAGTTGCTGTGTCAGCTTCATCAAGGTAACTGCATGTGCATTTATCCATGAGAAATGAAAGCTATGAATCACCTTCTCTTACAGACAACTTTAAGGGCGAGGTGGTAATGAAACAATTTTGCTGTAATTGCTCCAGTATTTGCTTTATTATGGGACTGTAAGATAATTCTGAAATACAAATGCATTAAAGCTGGAGGGGGAAAATAGGTGATGTTGCATCTCAGTAAATGTAGTGTATCTTCTGTGAAAGAGCACCATTAAGAGGTTTGATTCAGGGGTTGCAAGTGAATATTTAAGCTATTCAGCATATTTCAGTCTTAGTAGGATACACTGATAGGTCAAAAATGAGATCAGTGTGAGGTATACTGTGCCATTCATCAGGAATAGAAGTGTATTATATATGTTCAGGGAAGGTTCCAAGACATATTTTTATTACATATGCAGAAAAAATAATACACAAATTTTAATTTATTGATAAGAAATAAACTGTAATAAAAAACATTATTTAAGTTGGAAATTCTTTTGTTTAAAACCCTAGCTGTTGGACCTTAATGGTCATGATTTAATTGCAGATATAAATAATTAATTTCTGTCCTTTTGTCTGTACTCATGACTTTTGCTTCAGATAGTTTAACCATATGCAGTTACATTATTAAGGAAACAAAAACCTGATTTTAAAAGGTGAATAAATCTGTGTCATTTCTGTTAGGGAAGGAGTATACATATTTGGTTACGTATTTCATTAAAAAAATCCTTTTTCATTTGACAGGATTTGTTTTTAGTGACTCTGAATCAACTGCATTAGAACAATTTGAAGGTGGCCCTTGTGCAGTGATAGCACCTGTGCAGGTAAGATTATTCCTTTATTATAGGAATGGTTTAAAATCAGTGAGCCTAAAATTTTTTCTTTATATATTTGTAGCTAAAATAAATATGAAAAAAATTGCAGATCAGTTGTATTTTGATTTCGTAATTAAGATGTGGAGGAGGCAAAATCTCTGTAAAAAGGCAGGGATTGACAGGGGCTGATTTTGAACTATAATTTTGCAGAAGGACAATTTTTTTGAGGAAATGCAGCAGGCTGATCCAAGCAGAAGTAACTTCAAAATCTGAAATGCATTATAAAGGGGAGCAGGAAGAGATCAGATACAAATTTAATCCTAATCATTTCACATCTCTTCAATTCCCTGCCCCTAAGGGTAATATCTGTACCATGATGTCTGCCTTTTTTTTTTTTTTTGTAATTCTATATTAGAATATTGGAGTAGTTGATTTTCACACCTAACACTGTTTGCTATGTACTAAAAGGGGGAAAATTACAATTTTAAAGTCCTAATTAGCCGAATAATTCAAATATGGCAGGTGAATATATTTTATTCCTGATAGCATGCTTAGGATTCACTTGTGTTGCAGATACGCTAAACCAGCTGTGTTTGTGATTTTTTTTTTTTGTTGTTTTCTAGCTTGATTGTACTTTGCAGGCCATGCATGCTCTTTGCAGTGCTGTGTCAGGGCAGCTCTGTCTGCTGGGTGGATGTAGGACCTGTAGGCTGAATCTGTTCTGCTGGAGTAGTTTGTTTAACTCTGACTACTCTTTAGTCTTGTAGGAGCATCTCGTAGCAACAGACAGGCTTTGAGTCATGGACCAGATTACTTTTTGTGGTAATGTGCTGATGGTTCCTCTTAAACACAGATCAGAGTCTACAGATACGTCTCAGGCCTTGAGTCCACTGATATGGGACATACTTTAATCATGTAGCAGAGTGAATCTGATCGTGAACTGGAAAGTAACTGGGTCAGACAACTGACCCAGACAAGTGACAACTGGACTTGTTTGAATGTCTGGTGTGTATAATGTCATAGAATCTCTGCCAGTCTTAACACTGGTCCCACTCAAAGACTTATACCACAGGAAGAGGCACCATTTGTTTAAGTGGCGAAGAATCAATAAAAAAACTATTTTACCGTGAATTGTACTCCATAGCATGGCTCTCTATAGCTGTGTGGTCTTAAAACAAGATGCAGTGTCTGGTCTTTGATGTTAGAATTACAAGTCTTTTACATGAGGGACTGGAGAGAGTAAAGAATAGGACCAGCCACTTCAAGTATTTACTACAAAAAATGTTCATGTAGATAAATATATTTTTTTAGGTGATGTAATTAAACTTTCTTGAAATCAAGTAGTTAAAGCATATTTTAGAAAAAATTGAGTTCCAGCTATGGAAGGAGGAAGGGATGAAACCAATCTTGCAGTGCCTGCTGCTGCTGTGAATTACTAGAACGGCATGCAAAAAATCTGTAATGGGAGAATAGGGTGAGCATGTCAGGAAAACAGTAAAAGTTGAACCAGCTGTTTCTGAGGTGCTGAAAATACCTTAAATGGCATCTTACAAAGTAATTAGAAAACCCAAGACTCTGCTTCATGAAGTATCTTCCTTCATTTTTCTTTCCCTGTAACTTAGAGCATGTATCTTTTTTTAATTGCAGCATTAGTGTTGATAATAAAACAAAGCAGGGGTATGGAGATGTGTAGAATTTCTTCTGATCTGCAGGTTATTTGCAATGGTTGAAAGAGGTGGGCTTGTTAACTACTAAAGGGGTTTGTGTTAGTGACTAGAGATGTCTTGTACTACTGATCAGTTATACTGAAAAATATTTGAGCCTCCATTCCTGCAGTCCTGTGAGTCTGGAGGTGTATATGCCAGTATGCACTACGTGTATTTGAAGTATACTTGAGGTTCAAACTCAATGATGTTGAATGTAGTTATGAAACCACCTTTGCAGCTGATTAGATGAGGAAAAGTCAGTAAACAGGGCAGGCTCAGAGTCTTGTTTTGCGTGGTAAGCAGCTTGAAAGTCTTGTAAAAATGTGAAAAAATGCTTTGTTCTAGAGTTTGTGGCATAATTTAAAAGGTGGTGTTGTCTTGTATTTTAATAATACTTTATTCTTTGATAACAAAGGCATTCCTTTTGAAGAGGCTTTTTACCAGTGAAAAGTCTACTTGGAGAGACTGTCCAGGTACTGAGACCTTTTTTTTCCCCCTCTCATTATTTTTCAGTTTTATTTATTTGTAAAGTGTGTCTTAGCTTGAAACATTTGAAATATTTCACACTTTGTTCTTTGTGGGCTTCCATAGCATATGTATACTACATACTTCAGAACTCCTATCTATGAGGTCTATACTGGTCCTTAATATTTCTGTGTTTTATAAATACTTAATTGAAATCCATTAGTAAGACAGGGAATGGGTTACAAATCTTGTAAAACCATATTTTTCTAAAGATAGCTTTATAATCTTTGGTGCAGTATAGTCAAAGAGCAATTAACATTAGTAATTAATGAGATTAAAAATAATAGTTATTTAGATAGCGTTAGTGCATAAAAAAAGATACTACTAGCTTCTATATGACCATGGTTCTCAGCAATCAGACTCATGTAGGTTTCTGATCTTTCAGAAGAGGAGCAGAAGAACCTTCTCTGTCATACATTATGTGATATTTTGGAAATGGCTTGCTCTGATAATTCTGAGTCATACTGTCTGGCAACATGGATAAGAGGAAAAACAACCGAAGAAACTGCTAGTATTTCTGAAAGTCCTGCAGAATCTAGTCGTCAAGAGGAACAACCTTGTAAGAAGTATTTCTATGCTAAATTACCCATCCCTTAATGGAGTATTGCATGGTTTTTGAGGGAACACTGCAATTCACAGATGGGGGTTTTGCCTTTGTGATTCCATTAGCAAAAGAGATTTTTGTCTGTTGTAATTAGAGGCATTGATCCTTTTTCTTGAAAGCAATGTGCTATTTATCACTGGAGTTTTAACATACATGTTTCTTTAGAATTTCAGTGATTTCCATAACCTTCAATTTTATTTTGTATTTGTTGTGATACATCTTAATTTTGAAGCATCTACATGCTTCTTAACACTGGAAGAGTACTTGTCATTTATTGCTTTAGAAAAAAATTGTAAAAACTTCTCCAGTGCTTATTTATTCTAAAATATTCTGGATCTCCTGTTATGGAGAAGTATTTTTCCATTTTTCTGTGTAGTACCAAACAGTTTAAATCACCTTCTAGTAAGTTATAATTTTTTTTGTAGATTAGAATTTTTCAGTTACCTGCTTTTTGCAAATGTCTTCATTCCTTCATTAGTTACTGACATCAGGGATCCAGGAGACATCATCTGTTGCACTAAGATGAGGCATCCAGTCCTGTCTAACTACTGCAGAGTCAGTGACATGGAAAGTTTGTGCACATACTATCAGAGAGTTATATTTATTAATCTTTTAACAGAGAGATCTAATGTGTTAAAAGATAAGCTGCTTTTTCTTTTAGTTTTTATTTACAATGCGTGCCTTAAGAAGTATGAAAATCTTTTCACATGAGAACATGTTGCTTATAGAGGTGCTATCTTTTGATGGAAGGAATATATTATTCATCAGTTTGTGGCATAACTACAAAGTAAGAATTATACAAATAGATTTATATGTGTGCAGTTAGTTATAGCAATTTGTAGTGCTGAAGCTCTTTGTTACAAGTCATCTTCATCTGCTTCTAGCAATGCTCCCTGTGCTTTAGAAGGTTCAAACAGTAATAACTAAAGTTATATTTAATTGAAAAAACAGATGGTCAGTGCATAAGATTTCCAAGGTGAGCATTTTTTAAAGTAAGAAAAAGCATTGCACATAAAGTTAATCTGTAACTTTTCTTTAAAAAATGTCTTCCTTTGTAAGACAAGGCAATTGTAACTCTGAAATTCCTCATTTTTTTCCTTTTTTGAGTTGTCTCGAGCTCTTGCCAATGATAGGAAGTTTGTTTTCTAGATAAAGTGAAGCAGAGACTAGTTATCTACAGGATCTTACTGTCCTGTTTTTTAATGTATTGCTTGATTCCAAAGGACTTTTAACTGTAGTAAATGTTCATCAGTCTTTTTAAACACAAACTCAAGTTAATAATTACTCTCAACACTGACACTTATGAACTACTCCATTCTATTACATAACTACATTTTTTCATGTTTCTGTACAAGTCTTCAAGTTCTGCTGGACTTGTCTTTAATAGTATGGAATGTGCTCAAGGAGGCCCAGGATACATTTACCATGCACAGCCTGGTTGTGTCATGGGCAATGTAGATCTTTCATTGTTTCTGTTCTACATTCCCTGCTAGACACTGAATGCACCTCTCATATGTACAGTATTTGGCCTTCTGTGTGTAATGCTAATACACTTACCAATTTAAGATATGTTAGTTTTGTGCTTTCTTCCCTTCCTCTGTCCCTGCTATTTACCTGTAAAACATCTTCTTAACCTGCTTGACTATGGGACAAAGTTGTTGAGGAGAAGATACTGTGGGTAATGCAGAGTTGTGTAACTGCTAGTGCAAAGGAATACATTTATTTCTTGCTTGGCTGCTGTACTCAATAAAAATAGAAACTGGCATTGTCATAGTTGATAGGACTTAAGAGATGAGTTCGGTGAGCAGGGAGTATTACAGATACAGTTCCATATGGCAGACTATTTGAGAATTGAATATGGAGATATGTTTATAATAAAGCCATGAAATATGCTTAGACACAGCATGATAGAGTATAATTTTAAAGAGTTTTTGAACAATTGTATTTCTCATACATCTCATGTTCTCTTGCTGTTTTTTTTTTTTGTTCCACTAAGTATGGTCTTTATTTAGCATTATTTGGGTTATGTATAGCTCTACTTCTCTTTAGAATTTGTACTTATTTCCCTTTATTTCAAATAGTAATTATCTTAGCATTTCACTCTGTTCTTTAGTAACAGAATGAAAATGCCGTCATCCTGCTGTGTGAACAAAAGGTGGATTCGAGCACACTTACTGAATGCAATAGCATTTTTCATCTGCTTTTGTGGTGTATAGCAGTCACTTGTTGGCCATGTGTTGGCTTTAGTAGTGCAAGTTCCCAGGTTCAAAGTTTGCTTTATATGATTTAGTCCCTCAAACCTTCTGCTTACAAAAACATGTGTTCTTCAAGCAAAGTTAGTTTTTTGCAGCATTTTCTGCAGTTTAGATTCATGGTTTCGTATTTTATAAAAATATCTTAAAAATACATTCTTTTAAGTCCAGTTTTACTCTCGGTAATCTAAGCAATTCCTTGTAGTTACTTAAATGACAAAAACTAAAATTCTTAAGACTGCTGCTGCCGTATTTCTTAAGTAGAAAATGAAAGTATTCTGTTGCTTGAAAATCAGTTGTATTTACATGTAGGGCAAATTAAGTGCATCTTTCAAAATACAATCAGAATGGGCATAAAACACCTTTTCAGGAATTCGGGTGGGAAGGATTGATCAGTAGTACTAGCCCTGATGGCTTCAAATCTTTAATTGTATGCAGCCAGCGATCAGACATTGTTTAAATATTCAGCATCAAGTGATATCTATCAGAAAGCAGATCTATCTTTTTTGTGTATTGCTGTACTAGCAGAAAAAAAAAAGAAAAAAGGAATGTATAAAGCCTGTGTTGAACTTGGGAAGACACTAATGCTGTATTTTTTTGTGTCCTGATGCAACACTTATTGGAAAGGCTTTTTATACATAATTGAAAGAAAACAACGAGAATGTGTAACACTGTGTTAGAATAGTTCTACTTTTTGTTTGTAATAAATAAGCATTAAAAGGAAAAAAATGAACTAAATTTCAGTAACAGAAGTGTATATTCAAAGAAAAAATACAGCTTACCTACACTGATAAAATGATCCAAATAATCATGCTTGCTTTTCTAGGAAATAGTACTTCTTGTTGACCTGCAAAATTATATCTATAGTATGCATATGCTTGGTGACTTTGTGACAGCCACATTTTGTGCAAAATCAACAGCTCAGTATATGACATATTTCCAAGACTACACACTCCAGTGGATTTGTGCTTTTAATAAATTTATTAATCCAAATAGAAATGTTCTCACTAATTTGTATGGTGGAATCTTAATGTTGCAGTAAATTAGTTTATACTAATCAGTTAAATTTAAATGTCAGGAGAGGATTAAAAATATAATTAGAGCTTGAAAGTATTCTAGCTTGCTGTGTGTATCTTGTGTCATTTTTTTGCCATGTGTAGTGCTGAAAAGTGTCTCTTGTGTATAGCTGCCTTGGCTGTCGAAGAGCTTGGCTTTGAGCGATTTCATGCATTAATTCAGTAAGTAATATGTTGGAACATTTAAAATACAATATTTTGAAGTTACACTAATATTCACAGGCCTGAAAGGGGTATGCTGAGGAACTTTTTGTGTGTTACTCATCAGGTTAAACTTGGATTTCGAGTTTTGGTTCGGGGGGTTTTGTGGTTTTACTTTGCATTTTAGCTATTTAAAATGGAATATTATTTTGAGCATAAGTATTAGGCTTTAAAATAAAACTGGAGCAATGTAATGTGATAAATTGGCCAGATAGTCTGTGCATTTCAAGTTTATAAGCACAGAGTTCTTTGAATCTAATCAAGATTCCTATATAAGTTAGAGATGTTAATCCTCAATACTTAAATGTCATCAGTGCTTTTTCCTGATTTGAGATAAGAAACATTTATTTAAAAGTTTCATATACAGGACTGATTTTTTGTTTCATACTTCAAACACCGTTCTTTTTTGGGGGTCTAACCCAGAGCTCATAGTTCTAATGAGTTTATATTTAGAGGTAACAGCCTTTTATTTTCACAGTGAACAGTTGGGTAAATATTATAGAAATCTATCCCCAAAGAGTAAATAAAGAGCAGCAGAATTCAAAAACCACCTGAGATGGAAAATGTTGCTAATTAGAACTGAAATAACCATAGCTTATTTTATCAGTAGTAATTACAGTTTATTTTTTAAACTCATTGTCATCTAAAGAAATAAGAAAGAGCAGAAGATAACATTTTTATTACCTTAGCTGACCAAAACACTATTTTCCTGTGCTTCTTCCTCCCCTCCTGCTCACTCCTTCCATCTTTGGACTTGTGGTACCAAGTTTTTATTGGTGAATTATTTTTTTCCTGTCATTCTCACTGGGAATGTATGCTCTGGCATTTGCCTTTAGACATCACATGGATTTCAGAACTGGCTTTGCCTTGCATGCCTTGTATGCCATGTCTACTCTACTGATCAAGAAAGGATGTTTATAAATCAAGTATTAGCCAGAGTAAACCCATCTATAGATATATTTTTGTAGATGTTTGTTTCTTTTTCAAACAGAGCTTACTAAAAGTGTGCAAGAAATCAGGAAGAAAATAATATACCTATTTGTGTAAGATAAGCAAAGACTATGATCTAGTTTGAATTACTCAAACTAATGTTTGTGTTCTGAAATGTAGTATTTAGCTTTAGCTACCCAGGAAATTGAACATGTATTGCTTCACTGGGATATTGGTGAATTTCTTCCTTTCCTTTTTTTTATTTCAGTTTTTTCCCTTTTTAAACATATGATCAGATGGTGTTACCTTATCATCCAGGAAGTCACCATATTATGCAATAAGATAGTATCCCAAATGTTAATGTACCACTGTTCAATGTTTTGAACATTTTGCTTTTTCCAGAGCTAGTGTCTAAAAAAGTCAAATTCTTATGGGAAATATGATAATTTCTTCAGAAGCCTGGAAGATAGCCTTACCTGGTTAAGTAGAAGGTTTATTTCCCTATTGTTTATGGGTTGAATGTCTTTCAGAACACTATAATGCAAATGCTATTTTGACATACAGTCTATTTGCAATTTCAGTAACAACCGTGTTGAATAGAATCACAGTAGTGGTGCAAACCATTTAGCTCTTTCACACGTGTATCTTAGTGTTTGCATGTAAAATTTTTTCATTTTTGCATTTTGCTCCAGAATTATTTATCATCTTCAGATGGCAGTTACAGTAACTCCAGAAGAGCTGCTGTGTCATTCTGTATCTAACACCAGATCTGTTCTACTTTTACTTTGACATTTTCATGTTAGGTGTTAGTAATTCTTGGTTTTACTTGGTGACGCTATTCTAACGCTTCATCTAAGTACATACTTCTTTTCTGTTGTTTGTTTGTTACTGTTTTTTGTCTTTAGCAAACGAGCATTCAAAAGCTTCCCTGAACTGAAGGATGCAGTTTGGGATCAATATTCAGCATGGACAAACAGATTTGGAGTATTGCTCTTTCTGTATTCTGTAATACTGACAAAGGTTTGTAGGTTGCTTGATGTATTTTGTGGGTGGGTTCTGTTTCTTTGTAAAAGGTGAACAATAAACTGATTAAACTGTGTAAAGTCCAGATAAATGGATAAAATGGTATCTTCATCTGTGTTGCAGTACAGTTTCAGCCTAAAATTTTGAGAGGCTCAATCCTTTGGGTTTTTTGGATTTTGGTTTGTATTTTTCTGTTTTGACCTGGGATACTTACCCATTTTGAAAACATCCTTCCTGACAAGATGTTTGAAAATACCTTCTTTGAAGAGAAAGCAGCCTGTTAAATGATCAATTTGTGTAAAAACATCAGCCTCCCAATGTTTTACTGTTGCATTCTGTTGTTGTATAAACGTTGCAATTCATTCCTTAAGATAGAAAAATGTTTGTAATTTTTCTTCAGGGTATTGAAAACATAAAAAATGAAATTGAAGATGCAACTGAGCCATTGATAGATCCTGTTTATGGTCATGGAAGGTAAGCTGCAAAATAGGTCTACTATGACTTAAAATAGATTTGTGGGCTAATATTTTATGTCTTATGTAACTGATAATTCTTTTAGGAAATTACTGACATTAAAAGATAGACTCAGTTATAACTTTAAAATAAAAATAAAAATAAAAAGCAACACTGAAGTCTTTTTTACTGCTAACTCCTTTTAGTACATCAGTTCTGAGGTAATGATTCTGTTCTTGTTGAATTTTCAGGTGGATAATTTTCAAATTCAGGGCTACATTCTATGTCAAGTTTGTGTTTGAAAGAGTGGAGATAATTAGTCTTCCAGAATTAAAATACACACTAGTTAATGAAAAATAATTACAAAATGTCTGCTTGGGTAATCCAATAATTTTTAAATTTGTTACAGATAACCATGTTTTTTGAAATAAATTGCTTATCTCTTTTAATTTCTTATGTCTTACATAATTTCTTTCTGTTGTGTAGCCAAAGTTTGATTAATCTGCTGTTGACGGGACATGCTGTTTCTAATGTGTGGGATGGAGACAGAGAATGTTCAGGAATGAGTAAGTTGATTCTAGTTTATGCTTGTTCATATTTTTACATACTCTGAGATGCTGACCTATAGATTTGGAATATATTCTGTTTCTGTTTCCTTGTTTACTGGCCTTTGATTTAAGTGGGTCTTAAACGGAAATAGAACATATTTACGTGAAATTGCTGATGTTAGTATCAGTGAGTGCAGGATTGGCAGCTACATGTTGAATGTAGAAGTTACCTAATGACCTGGATGATGGAGGGGAGTGCAGTCTCTGCAATTTGGGAGGTCGGAAGACAGGGCCACTATTCAAAACAGCCGCATCAAGCTAGAGAAATGGACTGACAGTACTGTCCTGAGAAGCACCCAAGTCCAGCACACAGGATGGAATAAACCCATGGAACAGCACCGGGCAGCACTGGCTGGCTGGGGAGCAGTTTTGTAGATAAGGACTCAAGATCCCTGTGGGCAGTGAGTTGCACTCAGTCACTGGTGTGTCCTTCTGGCAAAGAAGGGCAGCGGCATCGTGGGCTGTGCTAAGAGGAGGGTAGCCACAGCTGAAGAGAAATGATGGTTCTATCCCTTTGTCTGGCACTTGTGGGCTTGTGGGACAGCCTCTGGAATGGTGTGTCCAGTTTTGGGCTCCCTAGTGCAGGAAAAACATTGACATTGTGAAGAGATTCAGTGGAGGCTCATGATTAGAGAGCTTTTGTGGTTTTTGTGTTTCATTTTACAAATAGAGATTATATGAAAATGGGAACAGTCTAAATTGTGGAAATATTCACATCTTCTTTTCCACTGCTACGAAGTCCATCTCATGTTCGTCAGCATGTTTCTTACGATGATTTTCAATCATCTAAGTCAGCACTGATAATACTTACTTAAAATGAGGTTCAGGACAGGTCCATGCAAGAGCTGAATCAAAATGCTCTGGTTTGATGATGAACAAGTAATTAATCTCCTTTGAGACATCTTAGACTTGCACTTGGTTATGATTTCATGCAGCCTGTGCTTTCAGACTTACAGAATGTCATTTGGATTTTCTGTCTTTTCTTGATTTACATTGTTGTCATTCATCCCCCCTGTTTCTATGTGAAATTTGTTTCAATTAGCCTCCAGGGTTTTATCTGAATGTTCTCTTCAGTTTTTAAATTTTTAATTTTCCCTTTTTGATTATGGTTTTTCGGTCTAAATTTTTAGATTCTGATCGATCAATCAGTCTGAATTTTTTATGAGCTTTCCTTTATATTAGGCTAAGTTGCTGTTCTGCAGTTTAGTTTATTGGTTTTGAAAACTGTGAGTTCATTCCCTCGTTGGCCTTTTGGATTATCTTTCTGTTAGGCTTAATTTCCTTCTTAACCAAGTTGGAATTTTTTTCTTTTCTGGAAATGCTAAACTTGTTTTGGACATAGTAGTAGTCCACATTTAGGTTCTCAGCCAGTTCTGCCCTAAAAACCTAGAACCAGAACTCCCATAGAATCTTTCTTTTTGTGGAGAGTGGAGGAATAGAAAATTATCTTCTTGAGGATCTGGTATCATGTGTCTTGTTAGTTTTTCTATCCGGTCAAGTAATTGGACTTTGCTCTTGGGAGCCTTCAATTTTCTTGAAGCCCTTGGATAATTACGGTAAGAACCTGCTTATTCACTGTCTTAAGTCTAGAATCATATCTGTTGCCAAGTGATTTGTTATAGTCTATATAAAAAGAAAGATAAAGAGCAGCCAGTACTGCTCACAACTTCTGAGGCAAGACTGAATTTTGGATGCATTGTCACTGAATTTTGGATGCATTGCCACATTTCCTATATATAAAGAAGCTTTTTTGTCATCTTTTCTTTTTTGAGATTTTGGATTTTGTTTCTTTGGATTTTGTTTCTTTTTCTGTGTAAAACCTTCAGCTTCTTTCACATCAATGCATATTGAGCTTTTCATCTAGAAGGGTTGCAGGTGTCATACTGTTCCTGAATACCGTTTTATTCAGTAGTTATCCAAAGTCATTTTACCTCTATTTTTCAACTATTTACATATTTTCAACTACTTAGATAAGCAGTTTTTAAATAATAAATAATTAAAATTATTTATAAGCCATTTTAAAGGTACTGCCAGTAATTTTAGCAGTGGTGAAAGAACAGAGTGAATTGCAAACCTGAGGAATTACTATGTGTTTGCAGATTGTAGTCACAGCACTGACTCTCACCGTTGCCTATTTTCCAAATAGGGTGGAGTTACTAACTGGAATTGTTCTTTTCCACTGGTGGTAAAAATGCCAGTGAAATGATAGCTCTTCTTTGACTATCTACATGTTCTCTTTTAAACCTTTCTTCTTACTCTGATCTCTTCTCTTGCCACAGCTATCAACAGTGGATAGATGTGAGGAGGCAGTTGGGGTTTTTTACAGCTTTTAAGCGCTGTCGTTCCTCCATGTCCTGTAGCAGTTGCTGTGGGTGCAGCCGGTGCTGGAGCTGCTTTGCCCGGGCGGTGCCAGGGAACTGCGCTTGGTGTGGCCGCTCGGTGCCGCTGTGCTGATGCGGATGGTAACAGAAATGCGTTCGGAAATTTGAGTCCTTTGCAAAAGTGCTTTTCCAACTTTGAGTCAAGAGGTATAAATATTCATTTTCTTAGTTGTTCTTTGGTGTTATCAGATGTCTTCCGGTCATCTTCTCTATTTTTGTGGAGTGAGAATGTTCACAGAATAAACTTTGATTTCGTGCAGCCAGTCTCCTTTTGTTTCTTTGTAAATCATCTGAGAGTCGTTTTTGCTTTTGTCTCTCCTCTCTGTCGGCTCATTCTGAAGGAGGCATAGGTAGATCAGTGATTACAGGCTGAAGTTAACCTAGGAGATTCTAGATACAGTCTGTGTAGCTTGACTGCTAACTATTCAGAATATTCACACTGTGTGGCTACTGTTGTAGCCAGAATCCCACTACTCTCTAGTTATCTGTCAGAGTTCTCATCTAATTATATGTCAGGGGAACAAAGTACTTAATAATAGAATTATTTTGATTAATTTTCTGAATAGTAAATATTATTTACATATGACTTCGTTGTTCTGCACCCAGTTACTGGTTCCTATATCTGAAGCCCTTGTTTAGCTTTACAGTGATTTTTGTTACTGGTTTTTAAGAAATATGTGTGATGTATAAAATTACTTCTCTAGTATACTGTCGCTTATTTCTGCCACTCATTTCCTTCATTGCACATATTTATATGCTTTTTCTGTATGTTAGCTATTCCCTAGTTTGCAGGATTCTTCAGTAGTTTTTGGGTTTTTTTAATTGGGTCATAGCACTCTTTCCCCCAGCTCAAAGCAAGGATGAATTGTCTTAGTGTATGGCAATTTATAGCCACTCAACTATGAGCCAGTGAGATAATGGTGTTTTGCAAAGGATAATCTATGCACCCCTGAATATTTTAATTCCAAGCAAGTTTGAAGGTAATCTGTGAAAGCACAGCTTTCAGATCAAAGGCACTGCAAAGAGCCTTTCAATATGTATAGCTCACACTCTAAGGAAGGAGTTGTACTTCCAGGCACAAAAGGAGTTAGCAAGCTCTTGTTTGTAAGTTTTTTGGGGTTTGATTTTCAGAATTGGATGTATGGGGACTTTTGGTTAACAGTAGAGGGAAAAATTGAAACATTACTATAATAACTGTTCTGCACTGTTGCAAAATGCAGTGAGGTAAACTGGAAGCTGGTGAAGGGAGTATGGCATGCCTGCAGAGTTCACTTCTGCAAATCCAGGAATCTTCTAAATTCAGAATGGTTTCTTTCACTTGCTATGGTCCTGAGGCTTTAGACCATGGATAAAGGTGTCAGTTTTATGCTTTTGTACACAAATGATTGGTGTTAAAAATTAAAGTTGAGGGTTAGTGTTTTAGAGAGAGTTTTCAAATATAAAAATCAGTGTTCAACGAAAAAAAGGAAGTCTAGATATTCTGAAATTGGTCACAGTATATGTTTTCAGTGTGTGCTGCTCTTGTTAAACAGTGTTTGGAGATATAGCAGAGCTGTTCTAAGCAGACAGTACTTGGAACTCCTTAGATGGTGTATATGAAAGCCCAGAGCTTCTTCCAAATCTGTATAATTAGGAATTTTGAAGTACTTTCTCTTCCTTTATATTAAAGGACCTCAAGTAAGGCTCTGTAAGTGCTCTTCCAGTTAGAAGTACATAAACATTTCAGCTATTCCTGGCAGCTGTGTGTGTTTGAGAGCTTTAAATTAGTTTTTCTGCTAAGAAATTATTTCCAAAATAGTGTTTTATTATTCACGATATGAAATGATAAAGATAAATATGGCCAAGGAACTCTAAGAAAAAAGAGGGAGAGAGGAAGAAACATTCATTTATTATTATTCATTTATGCATATATGTGAGATTTTCTCTTCTTCAAGATAGCTGGTTTTCTTAGATTTTTGTAAGAATAATTGTGATGTAAGTTGCAAGTACTTCCTTTCTTACAAAGTACAGCAGGTTTTAAAAAGAGGTTATCAACAGGAAGCTCATAAAACCATGAGTCTCGATCTTACTTTATAGAGAGATCTGTAGTGAGATCTTGTTTTATAGAGAGAGAAATGACCATTTTTGACTATATCTTGATGATTTGCTGTTGTTGCTAAAACTGCAAACTTAAAATTGTTATTACTTGACCAATTTTGAAAGTAAGAAAAAACGGCTTAAAATAGGATTTGCAGATTTTTTTTGCATAAATTTTGTGTTTTCTTTTGAATAGAACTTCTTGGCATACACAAACAGGCAACAGTAGGCTTTTTGACATTGATGGAATCATTGAGATATTGTAAGGTAAGCTGTTTTCTACATCATTTAAAAGGCTTTTTTATTAAGTTGTGGGCTTTTTTAACAGTATTCCTGAAAGCTTAACTGTGTACTATTGGAAATCTTAAAGAACTTTCAAATAATGTCCAAATTAAATCTGAGACTGATACATTAACACAAATATATGATAAAATTGTTAAATGCATTTTACTGAGTAAATGTTGTTTGATGCTATTTAAATTAGAATTTATTGCACCAATTGATTATTGCTAGTTAGAAGCTTATGTTTTTACTAAAGTAACTTTAGTGAAAGTTTTGTAGATGGTTTTAAAATTGTGAAGTCCCAAAATGGCTTGCTGTTGTGTTGCATATTTATTGATCTCTTTTTATGCCATCACTGTCTTCCATTTAAAATAAATATCCATAAGTAAAAATGATAAAAGTACTATTAAACAACTGTATCCTAAATATAATATACTCAAAATTTAAAAGGTATTTTATCTGTTAATCTTGGAACATTTGAAACTTGCTGATGTGCACCTCAATCCATATTGCCTCTTCCTGTTGTGACGGAATTTCTTGGTTTCTGATTTTTGAGAAATTCTGTGCATTACTGTTGTGGTTTAACCCCAGCCAGCAGCCAAGTCCCACACCTGCTCACTCGCTCCCCCAGCAACATGATCAGTGGGATAATTGGAAGGGTTCAAGGGTTGAGATAAAGGCAGTTTAATAGGGAAAACAAAAGCCATGCCCACAAGCAAAGCAAAACAAGAAAATAATTATTGCTTCTGATGGGCAGGCAGGCAGGCATTCAGTCATATCCAGGAGAGCACGACTCCAGCAAGTGTAACAGTAACTTGGGAAGACAAATGCCATCATTCCAAATGTCCCCCCGTTCCTCCTCCTTCCCTCCCATTTTATATCCTTTGGTCACTTCAGGTCACCTGTCCCAGCTGTGTCTCCTCCCAGCTTCCCTTGCATCCCCTTTCCCTTGCCAGCGTGACTGTAAAAAAGCAGAAAAGGCCTTGGCTGTGTGTAAGCTCTGCTTAGCAGCAAGAAAAACATCTCTTTATTGTCAGCCCCATGTTCAGCACAATCCAGAACATAGCTCTGTACCAGCTACTGTGAAAAGAATGAACTCTATTCCATTCCAAAGCAGCACATTCCACCCCTTGTTCCATACCATTCATGTCATGCTCAGGTCCCACATTACTCAATACAACCTCACTAACCACCCTCCTTCCCCATGCTTTGATATAAAATATGTATGTCATTCCTGTAGTCTGACCACCCCTGCTGAATGTCCATACAATATTCACAAGATGTCCTTTCAGTTCATTTAGTCCATGGCTTTGGGCTCTGTCTATTCTGGTGGTCACTCAGGATGGGAGAAGTGGTGCTGAGTGGAGTTGTTTGGCACCAAAGGCAGCTGAAGTTGGGTCACTGCTGCTCTGCATCTCTTCTTGTAATGCTTGTCCTCCATTGTTTCAGGTCGTTCCTGTTACAGTAATTCCTGTAACAGCAACTCAAATAATGGCTTACAACAAATTAAAGACATCCATTACAACCTCCACTCATGGTCCTTTTGGGTCAGGTTATCTGATTTACTGCTGCAGTGAACTCCTTTGCTTGTTCCCAGCCTGGCTGCAGCAAGGGGCTGCTGCTGTAGTGCACCATTAGAACAGTCCATATTCCATGGGCTGCAAGGGAATCTGTTCTTCCCCTGTTCCAGTGTGGGCTCCCACCCTTGGCTGACAGTCCTCCCTAACTAATCCAGCATCCCCTATGGGATCACAGGTCCTGGCTGTTCTACAAAGACTACTTTTGAAACAGCATTAATACTCTTTAATTCCTGAACCTGTTTGGTTGTTCTTTGCCTTCTTTTGAGTCTGTATTAGGTTCCTTTACCTTATCTTAAAGAGAATAACGTTGGCAGAATGTTAGCGTATTGACTGTAACTGCTATCCCTACATTTATTAAATTCTGAATTAATTAATCCAAAACCAGCTAATAAATCAAGTGGACTTTTACCTTTCATTAGCATGTTATAGTATTGTTAAGCATAGTACTTGCCTTTAAGCTAAACACTTACATCATTTTATTGACTATTTTGTATCAGTGGAGTCCCAGCTCTTCTGAATACTTAAATAAATTTTCATTAACTTGATCACTGACTAGATGACCTTTCTGGGTTTGCTTTGTATTGCTGATTTTGCTGTACCTTTTTAGGTTGGCTCCTATTTGAAATCTCCAAAATTTCCCATTTGGATACTTGGCAGTGAAACACACCTCACAGTCTTCTTTGCCAAGGTACGTTAGATGTGGTTTTGGTAACCTCAAGAAGATAAACACTACATAAATTCAAAGTGCGGATCTTGCTACAATGTGAGTTTTATGTGGCTTTGATGTAAAAACATAGTCACTACAACTGTTAATTAAGCCTTTCCTTGAAGGCAGAGTTGTTCCCACACTTCAGCAATATCTCCTAACTTGCAGTGTGAAGTTTTTTGGTTTTAGCTTAATTATATAGTTTATGCTTTGGAACACTGTGCGTGGCATTAGTATTGTCTTAAATTTCAATAGTACAAGAAAGATTTACGTAGTAGTTTCGTTTCCCTGACAGTACTTTCACAATTTTTAATCTATAGTTGGTTATAGATATCAGGACTGTTGTAATAATTCTTTATATCTATTCTGTGAGATATCTGCTGTATCTACTATATATCTACTTTTGGGAGGACTCTCAGTTTAAAATCTTAGACCACATTTTCCAAGGAGACAATTTCTGTTTCTTTAGTTGAAAATTATACGTTGTTTTCCTTAAGTTTTATTTTTATAGAAAACTTGTTTCTGATTAAAAATTTTATTGAAACTTTGAATGGTACCTACTAGGATCTTTATTTGTACTTGTTAGAAGTTAACTTGTCTTTACCTAATATCTTTAAAGTTTTAATTAACTTTTTAATTAAAAATCTTGAAAAATAAATACTAGAATATGTGACAAAGATAAAGCTGTAAATTCTCAAACTCTTCAAATTTCCTTAAGTGAAACTTTTGCCTAATCTGTAGAAAGACAACACAAATGCCTGCATTTTTCTTACTAAAAAGCAAACCTCCACAATCTATTGAAAGTTTATTTGTAGTAGTATTTTTTAATCTTTAAATTTAATTTTTTTTTCAATCCTTGGAATTATTTAGCCAGTTTTACAAATTGAATTTTTTTGCAAATTTTTAATCCCTAATCAGAAATATTCTTTCTTCCTTACTCCATGGAATAGAAAAATCCATATTTATCTTTGCTTTATTTTTCCTGCTTTACTCTTTCCCAAGTCTTTCCTAATAAAGCTTTTTTATTTAATTTTGAAATTTTATCCCCAGTTTTTCTGAATGGTACCATCAAAGTCAGTATCTTGTGTAGACAGCAGTGTGATGCCAGGAGGTACAAATGCTCTATTATGCCAGTCCAGCGTTCCTGTCACAGTGTTACCACAGCCAATGTTTAGTGTCCACAGAGACCATTTCCAGACAGAAATCACGTCTAATGCTCTTCCTTTTAGAATGCCAGAGGCTTTTTCCTGATTTAGAGTACGTGGGCATCAATATCTGGTGCCTCCAATTGGTTCTGCTGTCTTCACTGAACTCCACATAGGCTGTATAAAACTTCAGCTTGTGATTATTAAAAAGCAGAATAAAGAATTGACATGGTCTTGGCTGAGAATTTCCTAGATTTTTTTTGTTATTACTAAGCAAAGCAGGAGCTGAAGATATGTAAAAGCACTTTAGGTTTTGAATTCACATATCTAACCTCACCCTTTCTAAAGCAGCAGTTGTTGAGCATTTCAGGTGGAGCAGAGAAGTCAGCTACAGTGGAAATACAAATTGTGTTGATAAACTGTTATTGTATCAATTGAAGCTACATGCCAAAAACTACAGGAACAAATTTGAAGTCATTGTCAATGGTTAGTCAGCAAGTTATTAAAGTAATATGTGTAGCTGTGTATATGGTATTTGATGCTGAGGATGTAGCTTCTAGTTTGATGGTGACTTTGATTACATGAGAAGAAAATGTTCAGAATGAAAAGAGGAAAATGAACTATGGAGCCAAAACAAGTTCAGATTAAACTAAAAAAAACCCCCAAGTTTTAATTCTTTCAAGCTGCATATATTTTGCAGGAGCATAAAGCCTTATTTTTAAATAGAATCATGTTAGGCAGTTATTAAGCAAAACAGTAGTCAGTTTTGTCATTAGCTGAGTAATTTGGTCTAGAAATCTAGAAACAGCAATCTTCCTAGGCTGCTGTTGCTATAGACAACTAGCATGGGAAAATTATGGAACAGAACAGTATCTTCATTTCCTTTATCATGGAGGTTTAACAGCAAAAGGTTTTACTCTCTACTTAAAGAGAGCTGGCTGCTGTTCTTTACTACTTAGATGTTTGACTCAGATTTTTTTACATTAAATGAATGATAAACATTTTTCTCCTCTCAGTGGAATGAGCAATACACCACTGTACTCTTCTATGTCAGAATATTTTGATTTAAATATTGTAGAATTCTATTGCTATCTGCCAGAATACATTTGTATTACTGTAAAGTCACAATTATAAGCCGCACCTGATTATAAGCCGGTTTGTTTTTTTTTTTTT
>VRYO01002734.1:21060159-21078222 GCA_009812075.1 Sialia sialis
GGTAAGAGGTAGAAGTCTTGATAGTGCCAGGCTCACACCACCCGTTCTTTGCTTTACAAAGCACCTTCCCTTTTACTTTATCTTTTAGTTATAGGCTACTAACTACATATTTTTAATACAAGATAATAATACCAGGAATACTAAGACTTAGAATTGTGACAGAGTGGTAGTTCCAGCCTGTCATGTGTTCTGTTTGAGGACGTGAATCTTTATGAATGGCTGTTAATCATTGCTCCTTTGTTTATAAATACATGTTCTGGGAATCCGGGTAGTCATTCTTCCCCTTACAACTTTTCTTCCTGAGAAAATGTCCTGAAGTTGTTAATGTATTACAGAACTTAGGAAACAGAGGGTTTTAAATACTGTTAGTGAATGCCTGTTAAAGATATTTTGAAGCGAAGTGTTCTTGAGCAAAACAACAGGAAAATTATTTTGTCACCATTTGTCTCTTTGCATGATTTTTCTCCAAAATATCTGAAGACCAGATGTTCTGAGTAGGGCACCATGTATCCTTGGAAGTGGAGGCTTACATATTTTTTTTATTCTCTGTTCAGCCTGCTTTATTCCCATGTTCCCAAACCCTACTGGGATAGATGCAGGAACTAGAAACAGTAAATGAGACTCCCAACATGCCAACATATGCTTCAGTTATAAGAATATGCTTTAAAATAGTAACTGTTGTAGTCTTCTTCTGAAACTTTGTGCCAAGTTTTCCTTTTTCGCAAAACTCACACACTGTCTAGTAAACCTGTGACACGACAGACTGAACTTGTGTAGAGAATTTCTAGCAGACTTTAGATCATTTTATAAATGGCAGGAACCTGGTTGAAATCAGTTTAGGTTGTAGCTGTTGTTTGATCCACAAAACCTTAATACACGTGACAGGTGTGGAATCCCTGGGAACATAGGGTGAATCCAAATACAACATCAGATTTAATCCAAGTTCAGATCTTTAGATCTAGGTCTTTGGATCTACAGATCCAAGTAAAGATCTTTAGCAATCAATTTCTACGCACTTTTTCAAAAGCATTAAAAAATAAGTTTTTCATCCCTTTATTTACTCCTTTCATACCGGTAGCAACTTTGATGGATGCAAAATCAAATAACATCTTTGACCTCTTTTGATAAGGCAGCTCTACTTTCAGGTTAGAATATGTGAATGAATGAATTGCAAGTCTAAATGTGGAAGGACACAAATACATAGAAAAGGCAGGGACAGGGATTGTCTGTGGAGGAGGGACCTTTGAACTCCTAGCTAAGGTGAAGGACATTTAGTAGTATTTTAGATATTGCCTTCATTTTCTGTCTTTCTCCTCTTACATAAGAAGTTTCATGTGATTAGCTACGTGAATAACATATTCTTTTGTTTCTAAAGCTGCAGCAATCTCATTTCCAATGTTGTTTTTTTTTTTACATAAGAAGTTTATGAAATCTGTTTTCTTTGTGTGTTACAGGGAGTCCAATGCCATTTTCCTCTACTAGTTCATAGTTTAGGGTATCTCATATACATACTTTATATGTTACAGAGGGATGCTAAAATTGTCAGATTGTGGTATGAAAATATTGAAGCAATGAGGTGTATTTAGAGAAGAAATTCAGTCACTGCTTATGTGTAGGTTAAGAAAACTCATGCAGTTGGGGTGAGATGGGCTTTACTGTATAATGCATATGAACATAAACGGCAATACTGTTTTTGTAATATATGAAATTGTGATGTTTGTGAATATATAGTATTTTCTCTGCACATGTAGCAACATGTTCATATATAGATTTCCTGAAATACTACTTACCAATACTAAATAACAATGGATCACGTGCCATTATACAGTAACTTCACACGTATAAGGCGCACCTTTTTGGCTGAAGTTTTGATCAGAACCCGGAAGTACGCCTTATACACCACTGCGCCTTATATATGGACGAAGTTCGGAAAGTTGCCAACCCGGAAGTGCGAGCCACGAGAGCCAGGGGGTGCGGGGCTGGCAGTGGCGCGGGGCGAGCCGGGCTGGTGGCAGTGCGCGGGTAGCTGGGCTGGCAGTGGCGCGCTGGGGGGCGCAGGGCCGGCGGCCGCACAGGGTGAGCCAGCAGTGGATCCTCGCTGCAAAAAAAAAGTGCACCTTATATGCCAGTGTGCTTATATATGGACAAAGTATGGGGACTTGTTGGCAACCCGGAGGTGCATCTTATACTCCGGTGGGCCTTATACACGTGAAATTACTGTTCTTTATTTCTTCGTTGTTTCCCAGAGCTTGTACATTTCACATGAAAAGCCATAAAATATTACTGTTAGGTTAATGAACGAGGCTAAGAATTGTCCTTTAGAAACACTTGGCCTATTTGAGTTAGAAAATAATTGATCCAGTCTATTTTCAAAAACATTTCATCATTCTGGATTGAAGCAAGCCAAAGGGTTTTCATCATCCCAAGAAAGAATTCTATGGTTTAAGTGGGAAACTGAATACTTTAAGCTGGTTTCCAACATTAAGTGCAGCTTTCAGTATTGTGAGAACTGTATTTAAGAAAATTTAAATTTCTGCAGTACATCTTCTCTGGTTTTAGACTTTGCTATCAAATGTTCCTTATGTACATGTTCATTTCCCACCTCCTTATTGTAATTCCCAAATACAATTAGTATGTTAATACTCACCACTGTGTTGTATAGCAATCAGCTCATGTCTATAGGCTGAAATAGTATTAGATGTAGAAATAGTATTTAATACTAGATATTATTTTTTAATATAGAAAAAGGGTAACATAATATTAGAAGCTAAATTTCCTCTTGAGTGAATTATAGTGTGGAGGTTTTGAAAGTTATAAAGCATGGAATTTGTCCACTTCTAACTTGATTCCTCTTAGGACAAATCTCATGTTTGTATAGCTTTGCGTTCTTTCTTCCAAAAAAAAAGAAAAAGAAAGCTATGTGAATATAATTTGAAAAGCTTTCAGATTAAGCTTGTGACTGGAGAGTAGTATGTAATTTAGTTATTAGGTAAGGATTCCAGTAAACTCTAATTTGCTGACTCTTGGTCTATAATTCCAGTAATATATTTTTACTTTCAAAACAAAGACCTTGTTTTGTGTTGATAAGCAAAACAAGCTAGCAAATTAATAAGAAAAATACTATATACCTAATCTTTATTAGTTTACAGTAATTTCCTGTAATCTGTCCATGAAAGCAAGGAACATGTTGAAGCTCTGATTTTTTAATGAGTCACCAAATTAATTGTTGCTTTCTTGTGATGTTCTAAAGTAAACCACCAACATCTGTGGCAGTGTAACTGTTAAACAGGTATTTGCTGTACTTTTGAGTTTCTCCTATTTTTAGAAACTGCAACACTGTGGCTTTTTTTTTTTTGTTATTAAACCATCATCTCCCAAAGGAGTGGAGGATACATTGTGGTTTCTATAACTTACTTGACTCTATGTTAAAAGCCCTGCTTTTCAGATGAATAGGCTGGCAGCATCCTCAGATCTCTTCTTTGGTTTGTGTTCGCTTTTCTTCCACAGCCTCACCCCACACTTGGATCAAGTAGGCTCTCTTTTCTGTTTGGTAGTATGGGGGAAGATGAAAAAGAATTCAAAGTAGTCCATGTGTAGCTTTTCATTCTTCCCTGCTGAGAACTCTCTTCTGTCCTCAGCAAGGTACTGCAGGTACTGTAGAGTAAATGCAGTCCTTTCACTTTTGCAAGGCAGTGTGCAGCTAGAGCCAGCTTGCTTCCTTTTAACCACCTTGTTGGAACAAATTGCTTGTTGTAAATGTTCCTCCTCCACCACCACCACCATCTCTCAGTAAACACTTTCAGATAAACTGTTGTCTTTTCCTGGCCTAAACTGCAAGGCCTGTATATTTTTTTCTGACCCCTGATAAGAACCCTGCTATTTTGGGAGTGGCATTCTTCCTTTTGTGTCTTTTTCCTCTCTTCTTATTCAAGAATTGTGTTTTCTTTTGGCATTTTCTGAATCCCAGATAGACTCATAGCCCCTCTTCAAGACGTAGGAGGATACAGTATATGATCTTCGACACCTGCTGTTCTGATGTGAAAATAGTTGTGGCCGCAGAGCTCTTGTGTAGTGACAGAAAAGTCTAGGACCTTTCCTTCTGTTTTTCCATATACATCTCTCAAATGGGAAAAAACTTATACTCCAAGTATTCTTTGGGTATGTTCCTGTTGTTTGGCATTTTTTAATGGCTTCTCTCGTAGAGATAGTATGCTGCAGAGCAATGGCACTTTCCATTGGCCTGCACAAGAAAATTGTGGTAAGCAGTGTTTGCAGAACACTGCCATCGCTGTAACTACCAAGAGCACTTCCCCCTGCAAACTACTGCTGTGAGTGATGTCCCTGAACACAAATGGGAGTCTTCATTGGCCATCCCTCTGTTCAGAGCCAGACTTATAGTCTTTTAAACTAAATCAAATTAAACTAATCAAATTAAACAACATCAAGTAGTTTAGGACTCACTTTGCAGGTAATTGCTCTAGGACTTGACTGGCTTTGTTACCACAGCATAATTCTCTTTGTGTCTCTGTCCAAACAGACCCTTCACAATAGTCTGCCTGGATTGTAGGTAGATGCTATGATAGTATTTTTAGAACCAGTACCTTCATACCTCAGTGGTCTCAATACTTCCTCAATGATGCCTAAGAGGAAAAAAGGTCTATGATCTTTCCATAACTGTTCAGTTCTTTGTATGATGCTAATAATGGCCTCCTGTTTTAGATCTTAAGGACTCTATTTTCCTTGGTTTGATAAAGAGCAGCTAGGAAAACCTACAGAAAAAGCTGTTATTTAATTTCAAGCAATGCCCAAGTTCTATTGAGCCTTCATCTCAATGAGAGTCAGCAACTGTTTTTTTATCTCACTCTAAGACTTTGAACCTGGTTTTGCTGCTGCTGCTGCAATGAAAACTTTCCTGCTTTTCAACTGATATCAGTCTGTGTTAAATTTTACTTTTTGGTTCACTGCCTAGTCAGTCTGTACAAGTAAAACTATTTGATACCTTTAGGACACATAAACTGATTTGTATGTGTAGTGATATATATGGCACTTCTGCTCCTTGTCCCCAAATAAAACTGCATTCAATTAATTCTATTCTCTCTTAGTTAAGTGAGTTGTTATATCTCAGGCTGTAAAGAGCATTTCCATTCTGGCTTTGGTAGCAGGATCCCTTTACCTTTTGAACAAGAACATTCTCTGTGTCCTCTGATATATACAGTGGATGTGGAGATTCATTGCAAATGAATGATTATAGCCACAGGAGGGCCTGAAGTTGGACATTCTGATTTCAGAGCACTGTCCAATTTGAAATGCATTCTGGGGGTGTGTGAAAGACCTGTGTGTCCAAATTATAATGATGCAGTTGCATAGTACATTGGTAGGATTGTGTGAGGTGTCTTTTCTCTTTCAAAAGATAATCTCCAAAGGAACCTTGCTGACACATAAAATCAAATTTCTTTTTGAACCAACTCCTCACCGAGATGTTCTGCCTGGCATCCCGTTTCAACAATTAGTTGTGAGACTCCTGTTTCCTTCAGTTTAAATTGAAATTGGGCAGTGGATTCAGAAGCTAGCTAGAGAGATGGGAATTTCAGAGATTCCATCAACCTTGTTTTCTTAGGAAGCCATTTTGGAAAAGTTGATGCCTTGAAAACCCCTGATTATTGCATTGAAAAATACACACTCTTCTGTAATACAAGACTGGATTAAATAAACTTAAGTTCTCCAGATGTGATTAAGTTACAGCAAGCTTAAAAGTTGATAAATAATCAGTGTTTTTTATATTGTTTATAGATAAATTCATAAGAAGAAAATTAGTATTACAATATGTAATTCTTCCATATATCCATCAATAGTGATAATATTGAACCATAAAGCAGTTCATATGCAAGCAGATTTAATTTTTCAGGGTAATGAATCTTGCAGGGTGTGATTTTTGTAAAACTTCGTAGCCAGGATTTCTGTGGGGCTTAGCCATTATATTCTGCTTTGGATTTGTAGAATGAAAAGTTTGGGAATGTTTTCATTAAAACTTATGAAGAATATTTTTTGCCTCTGAGGCTAAACATGGGATCTTAAAATAACTGGTACTACTGATGAGAATAAGTTTTCAAAGTAATATAAAATGACTTGTTTGTGTATCACAAGAGCCAATGAGTGAAACATGATTTTTGGGACATGTTGTACTTAGTATTGGAAATAATTATTGTAATTAACTGTTTATGAGATTCCCTTATATGGAACTTTCACTGCATGGGTTACATCAAAATACAATTCATAAGACTGGGGTAGGGAATCTATTTTGGCACATATGGTGAAATATCAGCTTGGGCAGCTGAAATATGTTTTTGTTAGATGTTTATCACATTTTCAGCTTTATTGCATGAAGGAACTAGGATATTTTTTCCCCCCAGATATAAATATATGGACTAATTGAGCTTTTAAAGTTATCTGCATAGTGGAAAAAAAGACATGATAAGTTAAGAGATTGTATGAGCTTTGTATGTAAAGGATCTTGCATTTTAAGCTTTTTTATAGGACAACAGTCTGAGTGAAAAGTTAGAATTATTTTACAGGTAAGAGAGGTTGGGTTTTGGTCATGTCTCTAAGGCAGACTTTCCTAAGTTTCCATCTGAAGTTACTTGCTTAGAGCATCAGCAAATCATATTTTTGTGAATAAAAAATGTTAATATGTAACAATATGGAGACTTTGCCATATTTGAAAGTTCCTTTGAAAGAAAAAGAATTTTCAGTATGACTAATGCATTTAAGTGACTTCATCTCTAAGTTCTTCCTATATATATTCACAAACTGAAAAACTAAGGATCTGGAAATTTAAAATTATAACAGAAATACGCACTGTTTACAATTGGATTGTTAAAAATTGTTGGGAGTTGCAGAAGACTTGCTTTAAAAAATCTGTTTTGCGTCACATGAAACTGGAGAAAGTACTAAATTAACATGGTAATTTGCGCATAGGGAGGATAACACAAATGACAGCCTTTATTCTTGGATTACGTTAAGATTGTATGGAAGGAACCACATACTCATAAACCAAAGTAGAACTATGTAGTTTACATTTGAAATTATGTGACTATGCCATTGGAAGTTACTTTGAGTTATATCCCTCCATACCTTTGGAAATTCCAAGAGTTCTCCCTTGCTACATAGGCATTCTGAGCTGCTGATTTGTTAATAAGAAGCTGCCACTAAAATATTCCAGAGTTAAATCCTGAATATTGAAATCACTAATCATCTTGTTGTTAATGTGCTGTGGCATTGATTTTAAACTGAGAAATATTTGCATTTGTTTATTGCAATACACTGTGATAATGAAATCTATTCTGGCTTAGTATGTTTTGTATTCCAAATTATTTAAGAGTTGGTCACTTATTTCAAAATTTCATAGTGTATGTATGCACCTTATGTAATCGTGTTACCTATTATGACAGGGTATGTGCTCAACAACTGCACAGCTTCATGCATTATTTGGCACCATGAAACTGTGTTGAGCTAATATAGTCTTCATATATGAAAGTACTTTGAAGAATTTTAGAACATATGTAAACATGAAGATACACTGTTAAAATATTGTTTTTTTCTGTAAATGTTCTAGTTATAATTCATTCATAAAATCAGTGGAAAAATTTTCATTAAACAGTGGATTTGTTTCTATTAAATCATATTTAAGGATCCTTAAAATTACCTCACTGTGATACTGAATTAATATTAAAATGTAACATTTATATTTCTAGTACATAAAGCAAGCAATTTTCAAGTTGTTCTCATCAGGAGAGATTAGCAGGACAAAGAGACTCCTCCCAAATTACAGTAATTTCATGATTATAAGCCGCACCTTTTTCATTGAAGAATCCAGCCTACCCCAGTAGTGCGGCTTATATTCAGGTGCGGCTTATCTATGGACAAATCCTGTGGTCTACCTGGCTACTGGGACGTGCGGCTTATAATCAGGTGCAGCTTATAATTGTGAAATTACTGTAGTTTCTTCTGTGTACTTTCCCACTTTGAGCTCTTGAGTACAAATGGTTGGAATTGTAGTTTTCAATTAGCTTTTGTGCCACAATTTCTGCACAAAAAGACTTGCATAAAATTAGTCTAGAAGTTTGTGGAATAATCTTTAGTGTATTTCTTGATTGTTTTGTCACTATTAGCAAAATTGCCAAATTGCTTTAACTTTTCTTCTGTTGTATTGAAATTTTCATTAATTCAAGTTTCAACTGGGTGTAGTATGGCTAAATAGTCTTAGTTATCTGTATTTGAAGTAAGAATATTTTGTAAGTTTTCTTTGTGCATTTTTTTCCCACCCCTATAGGACATGGCCCTTGTTGCTCCTGAAGCACCTTCAGAACAAGCAAGAAGAGTTTTCCAGACATATGACCCTGAGGGTATGGGCAGTATTTTGTGCTGAAATAAGATTTTTTCTATTGAAATGTATTCATTAAGAGAGGAATTAAATGCCTAGTCTTTAAAAAATGTTCAGTACAGGAGTCAATCTACAAGTGACATTGAGTACCCTGGTCTACTGGAAGGTCTCCCTGCCCATAGCAGGCAAGTTGGAATGAGGTGATCTTTAAGGTCCCTTCTAACCCAAACTATTCCATAATTCTGTGAAGAAATTATCTGTGACTTCTGCAGTAAGGGAAGTTCTGCAATAGGAAGTAGAGTTTTTAAGAGAGATGTTTTTTAACCTTACGTTCTTGGTCAGTGACATAAATCTTAAATAAAATTTATTTCTCTTGTATTAAATTTTCATAAAAGAACTGATCTGATTCATTCTTCATGAGATCTTGTTCTTGAATGTATGCAGCATACACAGAAAATTTTCTTTTGTTTTGGAAAACAGAGGATGTCCAGCATTCAGGTACTATTTTAACTGATCAAAAGGGATAAACAGTACAGTTATTATCCCAAGGTACCTAGTGGAGAACTTTATACAAAGATTGAATTCTTAGCAAGTATTAAGCTTCTAAGTGTATGAGTGATAAATCCAGTTTCTGTATTGCCCTTTTTTTTTCTTTTTAGCATTTTTTTTTAGCATTTGAAAACTCATTTCTTTCTTGAACCCCACCATTTGCTTGCAAATTTTGTAGATAAAAATACATTGTATTTGTATTTTTGAATGAAATTTGTTCTCCTGGAAAGCATTTTGTTCTTTTCCTCACAAAAAATTTTCCTACTTCTTCAGATAATGGGTTTATACCTGACACACTGCTAGAAGATGTAATGAAGGCTCTGGACCTTGTTTCAGATCCTGAATAGTGAGTATAATAAAATTTAAATAGTGCAGAAGTATTAATTAATAACATTATTTATCACTTAAGACATTACTTCTTCATTCAGTTTACCACATATGTTTTATAATTTCGAGTTGGTTTTGGTTTGTGTTTTTTTCCCTAGTTTGGATTTTTTTTCCTAGTTTATATTCTGGGCATAGAATGTTCCTTTGGAATGTTAAGCTTTAAATTATAGGGGAGGAATTAAAATTAAGATGTCTGTAACTTTGGTAGTGATAACTAGAAGCAGAAAGAAACCCTCAAACCTACTGCATTTCTGTATATTGAGGAGATAGTCAGGATTGTATTTCTATATATTGATGCGGGTGAAATGGTGCAACAGAAGAGCAGTTACAGTATTCAGAGGCAAGTTTGGATTATCATGGATAATCTGCAGAGTTGGAAGCTGAAGCTGCTTCAGTTACAGTTTTGTTTCCACCAGCACTCAGGACCTAGTAGTATTTCTAACTGCCATTTATTTTCAGAAATAACACATTGATACCTAGGGTTAAATTCAAATGTTTTAGCTCTAATATGGACAGACAAGACTAATATTAAGTGACAGCAGTTAAAAACTTACCATGTTTTTTGACTAAGTGCTTAACCCAGAAAGGAGAGCCAAGCACTTGTACTTTTTTACTGCTCCAAGAGTTGCTTTTGCTCTCTTGTAAACATTTGGTCTAGTTTAGTTGGGTCAAAACTGGAATGACGTAGAGACTGCGAGTTCACTTACCACAGCCATCTAAAATGTGATTGAGCCCATTTTCTGTCCTTTCAAATGTTTATAGTGTAATGAAGTTTACTGAGTTGTTCTCTGGAGGATAGGAGTAAAAATTGAAATAAAGAGATACCCAAACCAAAGGCTCATGTTCATATTATGCCAGTACATGATGAAATCTGAAAAAGACTGTTTCTTAACATTTATTGGGTCTGAGAAGATTTCTTTTGCCTTGTTGTTCTACTGTCTCAGTAAATCTGCAGAAATCCTCTTTCTTCATTCGGTGGTTTTTCAGTTTGGCTGTTTAGCTTTCAGGGCATTTGGACATAGCCTTGCTCTATTTTATTGTGCATAGCACATAAAATATAAATTGATGCTCAAGAGCCAGTCAAATGACCTGCTGTATTGAAAAGTCATGATCAAGCCATGCAATATGCAGCCTTAAATCAAATCATCTCCTCTTAAATAAATATATTGCCTAATACTATTATCTTGAGAACCTACTGAGTTTGGGTTCTAGATGCTCTGTCTTTTTAGTGTGGAACAGAAGTATAAGTAATGTATTTCAAACTCCATACAGGCTTTTTTGCTTGTTGTTTGTTCTTAAGGAAAACGAAAGGCCTTGCCTCCAGTTGTACTATTTTGATTTGTTATTATCTAGTCCAAGGCTTTATGTTTCTCAGAATCTCAGAATGTATGAAGATCAGACATTATTAGAAGTTTAGAACAGTGGAGGGAAAAACTGTGTAGAGCAGACATGAATTAGCAAGGTGACTTAGCCATACTGAACGCTCTTGCATGTGTTTTTAGTAAAATTTTCCAGTTTTTTAGTAAGTGTATCTGAGAACCCACCTGTCTCATTTGTTTTGCTGTTTCTAAAAGCAATCAGATGCCCTTTAGGGCACCAATTGGAGCACACCTATCAATGTAGATTTAGCTTGCTTAAACCATTTTATGTTCTGTCTGTTTGACCAGTAGTGGAGGCTTTTGTCCCCACACACTTCTCAGCCATAACAATACAAAGGCCATCACCCCAACACTCAAAACCTCTTCAGTTCAGGTGCCAAGCTTTGCACTGAGCAGACTGAAGCACAAGCACCCATATTTTCAGTAGCTCTGCTGTGGTACCATTAACATTGAAAGGTGTTAATGCTTTGCTGAAGGAGAGGTCTTCAGTTGAAACATAGCACAGTCCAAGTTCATTAGTTCTACCCTTCTGCTTAACTGAATTTTGCACCATGGCCATGTTTAAAAACTTACGTGCTACTGTATTGTTAAAAAGTTCTTGTATTTCTTTAGTGAGTATATACTTTGCTTTAATTTTATTGCATAATTTTAAGTGCATTTTTTAAATTGTCTGTTTTGGTTCTGTTTGCAAACACAATGTTTTTGCAACTCTATTGTAGCATTTCAAGAATTTGGGCAGGTTTCAAACAGCCACTGAAATAGCCAAAATTTTGTACTTTGAGAGCAGTGGGAATGAGAAATAGGATTGAAGTCCAGTATGTTGCAAATCCTCAGTTGTGAGGATTCACTTGAGTAGTGAATATTTTTAAAGATAATTTATTATCATAGTTTATAGGATACCACATATAGTATTAGAGCCACTCTCTTTAAGATTTGCATAGTACGTCCTCTGTGTGTTGAGGGAAAAACAAAAAGAATCCAAATAATTTACTAGTAGTTCTATGTTAGGACCAAGAAAGGAAGTTACCTAAAGATGAAGAAACATAAGTGGTAGTCAAAAGGACAAAATGCTTCTGTGCAATAATCAAAAAGACCTTGGAAACAATGCCCTCTGCCCACAGCCCCCAACAAGAGAGACCTGGGGGGTGGTTAAAAGCTAAGTAGTAAAAGTGGCATCTATGAAAAAGATCCATCCAAGAGTGTCTTCTGAAAAAGATTAAAAAAAGGGGAAGAATCTGGATTTATGGCATGTGAAATGGAAATACAATATAAATCAGAGTTAAAATCTGCAAAGCTATAAAACAAAAACAAATAGTATTCTTCTGAGCCCGTCCATGCCAAAAGGCTTGCAAGAAGTTTATAGTTCTGATAGATGATTCCTAGTGTTTTAAAAGAATTAAAAGTAAATTAGAAAAGTACAGTGAGTTCTTTATATTCACCAGAGAAGGTGATAGGAGCAGTTCTCATCACTGGAGAAGATTACAGAGTGGTTCTGCACTTAAGCCTTTTGATGGGTGGTCAGAGTAAGTAAGATTCTGAAGTGTCAAAATAAGTTTAAAAGCCCAAAATCCTGAAGAAACATCAGAATGACATTGCTGAACGATTTTAGGTTACCTAACACTGTGAACTGCACTGGTACCACAGTATAGGAATGAGGAAGGTGACAAACAAGCAATAGGACTTAGAAAAGGATTTGAAGGCCAGTCTAAGGAAAATTCACGTGTAAATATTCCATGTGTAAACATGGGGTAGGAAGGAGCATTATTTGTATATAAAGAATTGAGCAAAGAATAAAAATGTCACTTTTTCTTAATGGAGGAAGATAATTAGAGGAATTTCACTGGAATTTGTATTGAGTCTGTGAATTTTGTTATTTTACCACCAAGGATTGGACAGTAGGGATTTGTATGATTGTTGCTGATTTGAATGTGTTTGAAGTGTTTAAAAAAGAAGAATGTGTAAGACCAGCAGAATTCCTAGAAGATATACGAACAGAGAATTGTCTGTAAAGTAAATGTAGATTGGTTGCTCAGATGATAAAGCAATGCAAATTTCACATAAACATTGTTGATCTCTGAGCTAGATATTACTGGTCAGAAAACAGATCTCTAGATTTAAACTCAGTGATGGATGTGTGGAGTGGGACTCATAGGAATTATGTCATTGTATAAATGCCTAATCTTTCACTCCATCTTGGAAAAAGAATGTTGTAGAAAGGTATCAGGAAGGCAACAAGGGTTATTAAAGATACAGAATGCCATTTGTGCAAGGAAAAGCTAGTTTAGGACTGTTTGACCTGGAAAAAATAGACAACCATTGACACAGTAAATAGAGAATGACTGTTAATTGCTTCACACAATACGAAAATGTGTCATCAAATGGAATCAGGTGGCAGATTCAAAACAGAGAAGACACTTATTCCCAGAATCCATCGTTTGAGTTGAATTTTTTGAGTGGAGTTTATTAAGAGCCAGAAATATAGATGGGTTCAAAGCCAATTAGGCACATGCATGGAAAGAAAAATATATATCTTTGTGTTTTAGATACTGCCTGTCACTGAAGATGTCTGAGCAGCAGACTGCTGGAAATGGGGAGGGTAAACTAAGGATGTGTGTTTGCCCTGTTGTTCTCTATCGTAACATCCACTACTGACCAGTGTCAGGAACAGGATACTGGGCAAGACGCTCTGTTGGTTTGACCCAATGAGGACATTCTTGTGTACGGTACAACTTGTAACTCAAGCAGAGGGCTAGGTAGATGCAAATAGATACAATCTGCTGCCTATAGAAATACATTGCTTAAATAGATATGTAGTTTTATAATTGACCTTCATTTGCAGTGACCTGAAATTAGACTGTAGTCATGCAGTAAGGCTTCCAGATTAGTATTGTTATTATTTCCATTGTTTGTTGGTTCTGGCTTCTTTGATGCCAAGTACGTGATGTAAATAAGAAATGTATCTGTTAAATTTAATTTTATTTCAGTGTACTTAGGAAATTTTGGAAGGTTTTCAAATCTCTGTTTAAAAACAGGTTGTTTGGCAGTGATAGAGCTATATTTGAAAGATGACTGGTTTTTGTATCTTTAAAGAATGCTTACAAGACAGCAAAATGCCTTTTGGGCTGTAAACCTGGTTTTAGATTATATGGGTTTCAAATTATTTTACCAAATATGGTGGTCCTTCAGAATTATCACTTATTTAATTTAAAATAACAGATTACTTTTATTTAAAAATAACCATGTTTTGGCAACTTGCATGCCATTCTGGTGCAGTTGTCACTTACGATTAAAAATAGAATAGTATTGCTATACTTGGCAGTCAGTACTGTGGTAGCACAGCATAACTTAGTCATGCAAGAATAAAAGTGTCTTACTCATACTTTTATATTCAATGTTTTTATCTTAGTGTAAACCTCATGAAGACCAAATTAGACCCAGAAGGGCTGGGCATCATACTACTGGGTCCATTTCTGCAAGAATTTTTCCCTGAGCAGGTAATCAATATAGCTGTATTGCTGCAGAGCATTGTTTTTTTTCTGTTTGGCTTTGAGATTCATTAAAAACTTTCATGAATATCACAAGAGTAATTTTTAATAAGTACTGCCTTCATTCAACTCAGCTGATAACTTCTGTATTCCACACAAATAGGTAGACTTCTGTTTTCTATAACATGCTCATGTTTTTGTCAGCTTTACACTGGAAGGAAACTCTATTGTTCTAAATTTAACTTCAGGAAATATGTAATCATTTTGCATATGACATTGATTTGTTTTCTTACTCAGAAAGTTTATCTGAGTTTGGTTTTTCTGAGAATAAATGACCACACTGGTTTTATCAATATTAAAAATGTTGCTTGCAAATGGGAAAAGTTTGCAAAGATAGTTAAAACTATTTTAAGTACATTTCTTGTTCACGTAAAATTCTTGACAGTTTAACAAAAAAGTCATTATATACTTAGGTTTAACATATGTGGAAATTAGGGTATTGGGAAATTATTTTCAAACTTAGTCTGTTCCATATATTCTTTAATACTGCGCCACTGAGAGGCAGGTGTTAACCTAGCACTGCTGTCCCTTTGCCGTGGATAACATTTTCCTGCTCTCACACTGCCTGCCTGCCACAAAGAGCCTCTAAACAGATTAGTGGTAAACCAGAACAAGGAGCTGGTCTGGATAAGAATTCTCTGTGGGTGTGTGGAGGCTTGTTCCATTGCCATGCGCATGCTTGTATTGGCAAAAGAGAGCAGGTTTACCTGGAAATGGAAGGATAGGCTGGTGGAAGCAGGAGGACTGAGAGGAGTACTTCTTTAAAGGCCTTTTAGCTTAATATGTCACTGAAACTATGTGGCTTAATTTTTGCGGTCAAGGAAATGTAAAACTGATGGGTTTAAGTGCCTTCAGCAAGATTCTTTTTGCTAGGATTGTCCAGCACTGGGTGTATCTGCTATGAAACATTCTGGTCAGTCAGAAGACATTAGGATTGCACTGCCAAAGATAGTAGTGATGGAATATATCATTCAGAGGCTTTTATCATCTGGAGGAAAGAGAAAGAGGAGTTAGTGTTAATTTTCTGTGGCCTGTTAGAATTACATCCACATTGTATTTTTGCCAACTGTTTCTTCTTCCTTTCATTTATTCATACAGAAGTGGAAATGTATATACAATTGAATATAATTTATTTCTTACAATTATATTACATATGCAAATCTGGCGTACTGCTTCATTTTAGGCCCCAGATGCTTAGACTGAAGTTCGGAATACCAAAGAACATCCTCCATAATTGGCTGTGCCTAAACTTTCCAGTACTATGGGCCATAGGGAGGTGGAGGAGAAAAGACCTGTGTTGTATGGGGCTGCTGCCTCTCTTGCCTGTCATAAGGGCATAATTGACTGAAGAAGGGAAGCTGGAGAACAAAGCATAGTGCAAGCATGGGCAGAACCCTGCCTTGGGGACCTTGGTGGAGGAATTCTGCCTCCTGTAAAGTTGGAGCCCCCAAGTCAATGCTTGTCTGTCAAGTGTCAATTCCCTGCTACATGTGATTCCCTACCACTCAGTTTTTCCTGTCCTGTTAAACCTTCATTGGCTACAGTAGAAAACATGGAAATGGGTGCTGTATGAGCATATTTTGGACTGGAACCTGTCAATATCTGTTTTTTCGATCTGTCTGTACTCTGTGGATCAGTTAGCACTTAGTCACACTGACACCTTACTCACTGAATTTTTTTTCCTTCTGAAAAGTGAAATTCTGCAGAAATGAATAACTAATTTCTTTCTTTCAAATATTGTAAGGAAATAGCAGATACCAGTGATGGTTGGAATTGTTGATGTTAATATTTGAACATATAGCTAGGGCTCAAGAGATCCAGATTTTATTCTTTCCTTTAGAGTATTCAAACCCCTATTTTTACTCTCCTAGAAAGTACTCAACTCCACCTCAAAAGCGGAAGGTATCTCAGTTTTCCTTCTGAAAGCTGTTGGCTTAGAGTGCAATTATTCAAAGCTATTCAGCCTGATGCCTTACTGCTTAAAGCTGTCACCTGGAGATGGGGAGTTCCTGAATCCCATGCTAGCCCTTTTTCTTTTTTTAAACAATAAATGCACAAAATTCTTAACTTCCATGGAACAGGGACTGGGAAACATTTTTTTCCCTTCTGGGTGAGCATAACTTCATCAGGGAAATGAATGTGTCCTCTTTCCTTCCAAGGAAGATTTAATTTTATTTGTGTCTGTGAAGCAACTTCTATAAGCAGAGTTACCTCTTATCTTCCTTTTCACCATCCTCCCTCCACTGAATAGCCTGGATGGCTGTGAGAGACCCATAGAGAGATAGAGTTTGTGAATCATTCAAGAGTAGAAAAATGAATGAGGGTTTTTGTAATCTGGTTGATGTACTGTAACCTGAGCAGATTTATTCTCGTTCCAGCCTCTACTTCCATGTGCTCAAAAAAGAGATAAGCTTTTGTTCAGAGCCTAGTCCAGTAGGCATAAAAGAGCTGATACTACACCTGATTTGTATTTTGTAGTTGAGTGAAATCAGTCCTCTTAGGACTACAGCATTTAAATACCTGGAATGATATCATCAAGATCACCAGGAGCCAGTACCATTGCTGCTGGACCTTAGCAGAACTGGTGTCTTCAAAATTAGTTTACTTAGACAGCCTGGGAGTATATTAGCTTTTTAGCTTTCCAATGGAGGGCTAGTAAAAAACCTTGTGGCATTCAAACCACCGTAAATGAACATGCATGTGAGTGCTGCATAAGGTGTCTGACATTAAAAATAAGGATGGCTTCTCCATGGTCAGTACTGAAGTTGTAGTTCAAAGTGTCCAGGTGATCACAGAAAATCACAACTTGCTCTTTGGGGCATTACTCATTAATTTACTGACATTTATTTTCCTATTTGTGAGAAGAAAGATAAAATGAAGATTTTTGTCACCAAAAAGAAATGGTACTTTTTAACAGTTTTCATTAGTCTTCGTGATGGAATGCATCTGTCTAGTTGTAAAGAGAAGAGAATCAAGGCACAATGGCTGCCACATGAAATTATCTGTCTTCTTTCTATTAGGACTCCAGGGTTTCAGAGTCATTCACTGTTTACCATTACAATGGGCTGAAGCAATCTAATTATAATGAAAAGGTAAGATTTACAGTTAAGCTCTAATAACAGTCACTAAGAAAACTGAATATAGTTGCAGGCAAAATACTCTCACTTGAAACAGACTTTTTTACAAAGCTATTATTTTGATAATTTTCTTCCAAAATTCTGTATTTGGAATTGGAAACTTCTTTGTGCTCTTAACTGTATTTGAGCAATCTATACTAGATTGCTTGGCCAGACCACGTCTTTGAAACTGCATTTTGAAAAGACCACTTCTCACACCAGCCTGTCATAAGAGGGGTCTGAACTGTAAAGAACAGTGGAGACATGTACAAAGTGCAACTTCTAGAAGTAACTCTATATCTAAATTAGGTTGCTTAGAATTTTTTGTGAATTTTTTAATAGTTCAGTCTTGCATCAAAAAATCAGTATTTTTTTGAGCCATTTACTGAGGAAACAAAGATGACCTCTTTCACTTTCAGCATTCTTGAAAAAAAGGGGTATACCAGACACCATATGGCTGCTTCTAAGTTCTTGAAGGAGAATTTGGAGTAAAAGATTTTAAGGCATTAAGAGACACAAGGAGCAAGAATGACTTAAGTAAGACTTCTTCCAGAAAATATACCTACTCAGTCTTTGGAATAGCTTGTAGTTAAGTCTGTAAAATTACCCCTGTGAAATCTCCAGCAGTTGCGTACCCCAAAATGTAAGCAGAAGCATTCAAAGATTAGGAATTTTTTAGTACAGTAATTTCACACTCATAAGCCGCA
>VRYO01002734.1:21079222-21090038 GCA_009812075.1 Sialia sialis
GTGTGAAATTACTGTATGTAAAACTATATAGATTTGATCTGTATCATAACAAATCCTCTCCTGACCTGATGAAAATAATCATCCCATCTTTCAGTTTTTGAACAGGCTGACAGAGTTAGGTTTACTTTGACAGGTCATGTATGTAGAAGGCACAGCTGTTGTCATGGGCTTTGAAGAACCTATGCTGCAGACGGACGACACTCCTGTGAAACGCTGCTTGCAGACCAAATGGCCGTACATAGAACTGCTCTGGACCACAGATCGATCTCCTTCCCTGAACTGATGTGTTGTCCATGAACAATGTCCAGCCGTTGGATCCTCCAGTGGGGAGACAGAATTGGAATTGGCTTGGGAAGCGATATACTTTGACTGTGTGGAGTTATACACTGGTATCATTGAGGAATTGTAAATAATGATTACAAACACTTTTTCAGTGTTAATTGGAATATTTAATTTTTTAATCAGATTGATTTCTATTATAATAGTTTGTCTTTTTTGGCCACTGTAGTACTGTTAATGTGAGTTATCCTAAAAAAAAAAGCCTACTTATGAAGTCTTACCGTTATTTTGCCATCTCATGAAGATTTGAAAAATTCTGATATTGCAGAATCTGCATATTAGATGTCAGATCTTTAAAACAGAAAACATATTCAGCTTTATCAGAATCATATAGGCATGTTTTATTATTTAAATCCTATTAGCTTACATTACAGTACCATTATGTGTATACTAGACTGGCCTTTGCACTGGATATGTTTTAATGGGTTTAAATTTTCTGCAGTTTTTCCTAAAATCTAATTTTACCTAAAGAGCTTGCACAATGTGACATTTTTAGGAATAAGTATAATTCTGAAATACTCTTTCTTGGCAGTTGTATATTATTGTGGCTTAGTTATTGGGCATGTTAAAAGTAAACAGAAAATCTGAGGGGAAATAGATATATTAATATTTATTTGAATTTGTATAAAAGAAATGTAAAAACAGTAGAAAGAATTTCTTGTTCTATAATCTTTAAACTATTCAAAACTTACAATATTGCCAAATACCTCTTCTTAATTTGTCCAAACAGCAGTGTAAGCCAGCATTACTATATGTGTTAAGTGCATGAGAACATCTGTTATTACATTATTATATTCCTTTATTTATTATCAACTTCTTAGCCCTAAAATAAAATCTTTTCCTTGAATCATATATTATTTAAAGTTTGGTTTACTTGGACTTGTTTGCTGCTTCTCTGAGATAATGAAAAGGGGTCACAGGTTTAGAAATGTCAGCTTTCAAGTTGAACACATCTTGGGGAGAAAAAGCCAAAAAGGTAATTGCCTAACTTTTGAAATTACCATGACCATTCCTTATTGCAGACTGACAGCAGAGTATATTAGTATTAAGAGAGTATTTTTGTTAGATTTCTTTTTCTGAAAAATAATAATTCCTTTGTTAGAACATAAGTATTCTGTCTTGCAGTGTGGGCTTGACATGAAAAACTTGTGCAACAGTGGTATTATTGCTGAAAAATTTAGATAAATTAAGAGAATCTGCTTGTCAAGTGTGGAACTTTACTTTTCAAAAAATACTCAAGCTTGATAGGTATTTGTTTTAGCTGGTTTTGCATATTTAAGATAAATATATTTAAACTTCCAGTGCCACCTTGGAAGAGGAAAATTCATTTTTCTTGCTCCTTCACTTGAATTCTGGTGTCTGTCCTTGGCTTGTACTAGAGTATCTCACACCAGATTTTGCACTGAATCATAGCTTGAATCCATTAGAATATGCATCTTTTTTTTTTTAGCCCGCTTATGAAATTGATGTGTTCTGTCTCACAGAAAAAAAAAAAAATAGAAGCCCCACTGATGTGAGATCTGTCTTTAAGTGTTAGTCTGGATTAAAACTTCTGCTATACTCCACGGACATTTAACTGATGATGTTGTGATATAAGAATCCTCATTTCTGTATCCTTTTTCCTTCATACTGCCTAGTTGTTAGGTTTACTTCACTTATTTTTGGATTACTGAGGCTAGCTAACAGTGCTTTATGGCATTTAGGCAGTTCATCTGAGAGTCTCAGCCAAGTGAACCCTTCTGGCCTTTCTTCTGTCATGAGCAAGATGGGAGAGATTCTGCCTTTATGGAAATTCCCTTTTTGTCCCCTAAAAGAATGGTTATTTAGATGGCAGACTTAAAGCATGCAGGACATTAATGTTTGCTACATTTGATTTTCTTTCACAGAAAAATGTATAGAAACCTATATACAGGTTGTTCTGCTCTGAGTGCTGCCTATGTGTGTAAGTATATATTACAGTTTGCAAAATGAAGCCTAGTCAATAAAATCAGAGCACTCTATGGGATTAAATACCTGCTGTAAGTAACCAGAGCAAATTGATAAAGCTAACTGTAAGAAAGAGTGTGAGCTAAATGTGCAGTTAAATGACATTTTGATTAATACTCTAGGAGTTTTTTGCATATTGCAGAGTTGTTAAATTTTAATTGCCAAGGAAAAGTCAGTATCTTCAGGGAGACAACTACTGTCTTAGCTGACAGCATGGTGCAGTTAGCAGGACATTGGACAGTTGGTCTGGAAAACTGGCTTTTCCTTCCCATGTCTCAAAATCCTTTGAAACAGAAAATTGATACATGTTGGTGTCTTTTTGTTCTAAATTCACTTTCATACAAAAGAAGTGGGGGGAAAGGGTCCTGGAGTCAACTGTTGGGTAAATAGTAAAAGAAATTGCCACTTCAGTGTATACCGAGATTCACAGTCAGACTGCTCCAAATTAGTTATCTAAGTAAATAATGGAAAGATTACTTCTAGTGCTTCCTGTTAGCCCAGATGAGTTATATTTGAAGGCTGTAGGGCAGCAAATACATGTTTGCTTTAGTGAAGTCTGAACTGTTAAAGGGAAACAGACAGAAATATCCTTGTCAGAATCCCTACAAAGGGTCCTTTAAAACAGTGAATCACTTAAGTACATACTGTTCTGGGTTTTGGATACTTTTGTTGAAGTTTTATTCCTTCAGACAGTTTATACTTACCTGGTTCTGTCTGCTTACTCTTATCTCTTCAATTCTTGTGTGGATGAGTTCAGGTCAAAGCCCAAGATGGGCCTTGATGGAGCAAGCAAGTGTGGAGTCAAAATCCATTGGGGGAGAGGAGTGGCTGTGTCTACACATCAGTTCCCAGGCAGAAACAAGATTCTCCCTTTGTGCAATTTGCTGTCGAGCTGGATGAGTGTCTGCAGTCAGGCTGTGGACAGCTACTCTTGATGCTCCTGCTTGCAAGCAAGGCTGCTCAGCACAAAACAGACAGCATGTTCTGGAGAGCACCTTCAGCTTCTCACAGCTGTGCCAGCCCAGTGCTGCCGCTCTGCTGGGGATGGCCAGAGGTGCAGTTGGAACAGTGCATCCACAGCTTCCTCTGCAACATCCCATCCTTTGGGGTCTCACACACAAAGTCTCTGCTTTCACCAGTTAGGTAGATTGGCTCATTAGACTCCACTTTGCATTGGCTTTTTGTGATTGAACTAGTTAGTATGTGTAACTAATGAAAAAAATCAGTATTTCCAGGAGATCTCTTGAAAGGAAACTGATTTTTCTGTAGACTATATGCTTTGATAGATGATTTAATCTGCTGATTTAATCTAAACTTAGCTTTAATGCTTTTTATGTAGGAATCAATTGAAAGGAAAGGTAGTTTTCCTGTGGGAATTGGACATTTCAGCTTCTGTATTGCCATATTTTGAAAATATTTCACAGCAAAATTGTCACTAATTTTGATTAGGTTTATGTTAAAAGTCCATAGATTCTTTGAAATATGTGTTCCTGTGCTAGCAGGTTCATTACTAAATAATGGCATAAATAACTTTAAAGCTCCAATAATGGAGCCTCCTACATAATATCAATATTTAAGTTTCTCCTCAGCAAAACTTTCCATAGAAGATTGGATTCATCTGTTTTTAAGATTGGAAGCACCATAGTGGCATACTAAAATCATCAACTGCACATTATATTAGCTGTAGAAATTCACACCATAAATCTTACATTTTCTTCATAAATTACTTAACCCCTTAATCTGACCTTCCATTTGTTCTGTGAAGTAGATAATTGGCTAAATGTTCTGATAAAAGCTCTCTGTCCTGGCTCCAGGTGTGGTTCTAGAGCCTATTAAGACATTTTAGTTAGATATTCAAAGAAGTTAATGTATGCTAAAGGTATGCTAAAATGCAAGCTTCAGTCTACCAGCAACTGGGGGAGCTGCTTGCCTTTTACACAGTGCAGATCAATGTGCACTTCAAACATTTTTATGTCCCAGGAAAGCAAGATGTGATAAAAGCTTCTAGTGATCAGTGATCCAGCTTGTTTAGGGAAACACTGCAAATCCTTACAAACAGAAATGATGTTATTTTTGTTTATCTTTTTGAATTGGTTTGGAATATCCTGCATGCATATGTCTCTACTTTATAGAGAGAAAAATAAAAGGAAGAAGGTGAGAGAGGGGCGGGGGGCACTGCTGTAAGTTAACACTTTGAGGATTAAAGGACCTTCAAAGAGAGTTCCTTCTTTTCATGCTACCCTGAAAGGTTTTAGTACTGATAGCCATTTGAAGCACTTTTTTACTTTTTAAAATTTAGCTCAAAACAGGTTAGGCGGCATGTATTTCTAACAGAAGGGCAGATACAATGGGAGCACATGAGAACTGTCTGTGCTCTTGCTTATGCCTCCTCAGCTTAATTTGTGTGAACACTCACCTATCTCCAACTGTGCTAATTACTGAATTTTAACTGTTTTGGATGGATGAGTACATGATAGCTGCATCATCAAAATGTGCTTCTTTCTCACTTCTGAGTGCCAGTGCTCTGGACTGCAGACTGAGCAGTTCTCTGAGCCCCAGAAATCACATTTGTGACTCTCAGCCTTGGAACTCAATGCTATGCTAAAAAGGAGCGTTATTTTTATTATCATCATCATCATCATCATCATCATCATCATCCTATTATTAATATAATCATCATTATTTACCATAAGGCAACACAACTTCTAAATGCCTTCAGTTACCTTAATACTGCATGACTTTTAAGAGTATGTATTAAAGTCATTCAGAAGTACCTCACTTCTGAATTCATTACTGGTGAGATCTCTAAGAGATATTTATACAATGTAAAATAATAAAATAGTGTGACATGATTTCACTATTTGGCAAATAAATTTGGCATAAAGATAAAGAAAGCAGAATTAAGGGCTATTACAAGCCTGTGGGGACAGCTAAGGGTCACACAGTTAATGCTGGAAATAAACACATAGTTCTATTTTTGTGAAAAGGAATGTCAGTCTTATCTGAATCATCTTGCCATAAAACACTTAAAATAAAACAAACAAAACAAACTGCTCTCAAACTGCTTTCATAGGTAGATCTAATGTAGCATGTTTATAATGGGTTCTGTATTCTTTTGATCTTACTCTGTTTTGGACATACCTGCTTTATAAAATGCTGAAAAACAATTATTTTTCCTGGTTACAAAGCTGATTACATGGAAAATAAAATGTTTCTCGTTTTCTTCTTACTTTTGCCTTGGTCGGAAAAAGATTAATGGTGTTATCCCCTCAAGATGTGGTTGTGATGCCGCACTTAGCTTCATAGGGGAAAGGAGCATTTCAGGCAGTTAGGTTTTTCTATACATTCTTAACAAATCCAGTTAAAACTGTTGTGGAGCTTGCAGGGCCAGAACACTTCAAGACAGGAGTTACACAGCCCCATCCTTTTAAGTTTCTTCTACGAAGAAATGACTAGAGCTTTCTAGAGGCAGCATTCCCTTTATGTTCCCCGTCCCATTGGTTATTTCTGTGGGAAAAGCGGCACGACACCTGCGCCTGCATGGAGCTGTGCTAAAGGCTCTGTTCTGCGCCAGTGCGAGGTGCCCCTGTCGGCTCATTGAAGCTTCACGTGGCCAGGCACTCACGGGGAACTTGGAGAGCAACAGAGGAATTGCATCCTCTCTCGTGTTCTGAACGCCGTGCCCGGCTCTACATCTTTTCTCTGGTTACAAGGGGTTGTCTCGTTGCTGGGGTTCTTTGGTTTCTATTTAATAAAGGCCATGCTGAGCAACCAAATAACAATCTGATGGAGGTTTACATTTTTTCCATGCACTTCAGTTTCCTAAAAGAGATTTTCAAGCATCAGGCTCTTCAGTTCAAACCCTTAAAAATGATGCAAGTCGAGAGAAATTCAACTCGAAACGAGCAGCCCTCACTCCACCATCTCCGCCCGTAAACACGACCGCCCCACGGCAGCCATCGGTAGCTGCTGGGCAGTCAGGGGGTGGGTGTCCTGTTCAGGCGGTGTTTGTGGCAGATTCAGCGGCGGAGCCTCCGTGCGCTCGGGGTCGGCGGGCCGGGCCGCGGCTCTGCCGGGCAGCGCGGTGCGAGCGGCGCTGCCCCGCCGCCGCCTGCGGGCCGCCAGGGGGCGCCCGAGAGCGCCTCCCCCGAGGGGCGAGCGGGGCCGAGCCTCCCGCGCCGCCCCCCGCCCGCGCACGGCGGCGGCCGGACCGCAGCTCTCCGCTCTGCATCGCACCTCGCCGCGCCTCTCTGCACCTCTCCGCACCTCTCCACACCGCACGGCCGCCCCACAACTGCGCTCCGCTCCGCTGCGCCAGCGGGAGCCGGCCGCGGAGGCTGCGAGGATGCTCCCCCTCAGCCGCGGGCGGCCCCGCCGCTGGCAGCACCCGCTGCTCCTCCTGTCAGCGCTGCTCTGGGCGCCGGCGCTGGTGGCTTTCAATCTGGACGAGGAGAAGCTGACGGTGTACAGCGGGCCCCCGGGCAGCTACTTCGGGTACTCGGTGGACTTCTACATCCCCGACCCCAGCACGTGAGTGCCGCCCGGGGCCCGGGGAACGCTGTGGGAAGGCGGCGGGCGAACGGTGGCGACGCGCCCGCGGGGTGACAGCGCCCATGGCCCGCCTGTCCCCATCGCCCCGCTGACCTCCCGCTGTGTCCCGCAGGGTCAGTGTCCTGGTGGGAGCTCCCAAAGCCAACACCACACAGCCAGACATCGTGGAAGGAGGAGCGGTGTATTACTGCGCCTGGCCCGCCGCCCCGTGCAGGCAGATCCCCTTCGACAACACCAGTAAGTGCGGGACAGCGAGGGTCGCGCCGCCGTGCCCGGGACCCCCTCGGCTCCTCCGCGATCCCTGGACTTGGGTCGCTTTGATCCGAGTATCTGCACTCGGATGGAAATCCCGCTCCTGGCAGTCTGAATGCATGTGCTCTTGCAAGGAAGGGTTTAATGGTCCCTAGAGAAATAACAGGATTGTGACCTCCGGGATCAGTAGTTCATCTTAATAACAACTTTTTTTTCTTCTTCTTCTTTAATGAAAGGTATTTGTGGCAGATTCCTGCTTTTGAAAATGCTTTTGCATGTTCAGGAGGCAAAGCCCAAAAGCCTTGTCTCATGGATTTCTAGTCTTTGCTGGCATTTTCAACGAGGGGATTTCTGGCTGTTCTGATGGATGAAGTGTCTCGTGTGGCATGATTATTTAATTCTATTCAGAAAGCAAGAATTTTGTTTCAGAATACTGAAGCTAGATGCAAACCCATTTAGGCACAATGTGGACAGATTATATCCACTTCCAAAATCCCAAGACAGATGTTTCCTATTTAATTACAAGGAACACACGTTTTAAACAATTCAAGCTGTTTATATTTTCTGTTGTCTCTTTATAGGTCTTGAAAATAATTTAAACCTAGTGTTTGCAGATACTCTAAAACTGATTCCTTTATTTAGGCAGACTTTGACAGTTTGACCATTTACCAAAAGTTATTATTCTTTAGGTTATATATTTAATCTTAATATTTGTGGTTTATTGAAATGGGAACACAATATAATTCTTTTTTTTTTTTGTTTGTTTTTTTTTTTTTTTTTTTTTTTTTTTTTTTTTTTTTTTTTTTTTTTTTTTTTGAAAGCAGAAGTAAAATTAGAAAAGCTCACTTAACTGTAGCAAATAAGCAGTGCAATTCTTTACTGCTCCCAAATCCAGCCACCCACATCTTGTTACTGTGTTAGTGTCTAGGAATGCTGATCAGGATGACTGTGCCATCATGCTGAGCATTCTTCAAAACTGAGTAAGTGATAGTTCATGTGTGTATATCTACTGGGGCAGGTAAAACTATGTACAATGTCTGGTTATAGATTTAAAAATGGAAATGTATATAGAGTGTATGTACATTAATCATAATATGCCCTGAGTGTACATATTTAAAATAAAACTAGGAAATAGAGGAAATATTCATGTATTTCTCATCTTATGGTTTGACAGTTCATGTAACAGAAGGGCGCTGTATTATCTATACAAAATAATTTCAAGTTTGAATAGAAAACTTACAGATCAAATGAAAATTCCATCATATTTTTGAAGGGGTGTTTTGAAAAATTTATGAAAATCTAGTGATGCAACCTGGAAGGACATCTGACTTTCCTGTGGGAAACTTGGGACAACTCCATACTCTTGGCAGAGATGTCCTTTTGCAGATACTATGTTTCAAATAAAGACACAAACAAACTGGGGAGTAAGTATATCAACAAAGCTTTGGTACTGCATCACACAACTATCCAGCTTGGAATGTCCAAGGGGCAGTTCATTCAGTCTTCCAGAGATGGTTAGGTCCTCTAGATAGAATCCTAACTTGTAGGCAGCTGAACTTATTGTGGTGCAGGCAGAGATGCACTGTCCTTGTGGGTAGGATCACAGCATAGGCAGATTTAGCAGTGCTGTCCCTGTCTCTCTAATTTCAGTCCCAAGGGCAGTGAAGGTGTAATTTTGCACAATTCAGCAATGTCCTGTAGACAAGGACCCCGGGAAGGTTTGCATGGCTTGTACCACACCCTATTCTTCATTCCCAGCAACAGAGAGAGCATCTCCTTTTGCTGATTTCTGGATGTACATTACATGTCAATTTTTCTCTCCAAAACCCATTATTTACATAATCAAGTTTTCCTTCTTTTCCACTGTTCCCCCAAGCAGAGTAGTCTACATGAGCTCTGTCCTAGGTGAAACTATTTCAAATAGTCTGTCACACAAAGTTGCTTTTGAAGCCTTTAGCTATATTATGCCTACTGGGACTTAGATAGTCCTTGGTAAATATGTGGAGTGTTTTCAGTTCATGGCTCCTGTACAGGCATCTTGTACTCATTATGTCTTCTCCTACAACATCACTCAGAAATGTTGCTATTCTCATTTTTAATATTTATTTTAATAAACAGAAACAAATCAGTCTGGGTTGTCAAAGATCATAGAAAAAGTTCTTGATGATGCTGGTTACTGAATTGGGAGTTTTTTCTTCTTCGTCCAGTGCCTTTACCACAGGATTATTCTTTCTTTCAAAACAGAAACACTCAAAAGTTGTTAGAAGACTAGAATTTCAGTTGTAGCAGATTTAATATTAAAGATTAATGCTTCATGCCATGTAGGAGATCTTTAAAAGTCTTGTGAAGCTTTGGGAATGTTTTCTGAAATACAACAGAAGAACTACAGAGGCTGCTTCAGAGCTGAAAGATTTCATTTTGATGCATTTTTTTACAAAGCTTCCATTTTTCAATTCTTTCCTCTTGACTCCAACTAATGTGTCTTTCAATTAGATTAGCAAAGCAAAGCACAATAAACTAGACAAAACTACTGAATAATTGGGAACATTCTTAATTAAGTTCAGAAGTAAAAACTGAGTGGAACTGGAAAGAACTGGAAAGAAAGGCAGTGTGAACCAACAAGTGGATCCAGAATTTGCTAAATCAGCATTTTTCGGCCTCAAAAGTTCAATGGGGACAATTTCTAAATTCTACAGAATTTGTTAAAGTCAAGCAGACTCATGTATACTATATCCAAAGTTCAATATGGAATTGCTTCAGGTCACAGAAACAAAATTTTTCACTATTACATAAAAATTCAAGAGATTGACAAATCCAAGAGGTTGAAAGACAGTGGCTTAAATTACGTTGGAGCATGAGGGGTCATGTCTTCCGCTTCTGAGGACTGGATCCACAAATGAAGCTCAGGTGTGTTGCATTCAAGGCAAGTTATGTTTTGCCCTTGAGGAGAAAACATACAATCACTTTGACGATGTTTAGACTTCTACTGCCACAAACAAATATCTTAAGTGGACATCTAATTGGTAAGACTCGTATGTAACTGTACAGATTATTTCTGTTTCCACAAAAACAGTATATCTAATTTCAAGTGAGATTCCTTTGTTTGCAAATGCTTTCATGGTATTTGTATTAGCGCTGTTACTATCTTGGTCCTAGTAAATGAAAACAGTGAGGACACTGACTAGTATTCTGTGATAGCTTTAAGTCAAGATTCTGAACATTTTCAGGTATCATGGTGTGGAGTTACTTTGTAGCAATTTATAGTTATTTTATAGTTATATTTATCGTTATTTTACAGTTATTGAGGTGTTTAGTGAATGGGTAAATATACCTCATTAACAAAAAAGGAACAAAATCTCTTTCCACTAACATTTAAGGCTTGTTGAGGGGCAAGGATGAGCATGAACAGGCTCATGGGGAGGAAAGGGAAAGAAGAAAAAACCTAATCCGTTGAATTTCTAAACTGTTTATTGCCTTAGACAGAGGGGGCATTTGTCCACTGCCCCTTATCGAGCAGTGACAAGTGGCAGACATCTAAGTTAAAAACTTCATCTTGCTTTGGTTAATTTTATGTTGTTCAGTGTTGTGATAGGATGATTTTTGGTTCTGTAAAGGCTGTTTGGCTGAAGGGATTTATTTATTTGTTTGTTTATGGTATGTTTATTTAGTTATGTGAGTAACATACAGT
>VRYO01002734.1:21091038-21107079 GCA_009812075.1 Sialia sialis
CCCAAAGGGAGAACATGAGTGCCAGGCCTAATTGAATCCTGACACTGGTGGGAGACAACTGCAGAGTTGCCCAGTGGATCAGGGATATTACATTACAAGGGATGCACCCAGTCACTGGCAAGGTGCCGGTAACCTCCTTCTTGCCACACGGACTGTGGCACTCAGTACTAAACTTTATTTTTTGGATCATGTAAGCTTTAAATGACAAAAGTCTTTACAGTTTTTGAAGCCACCTTACTCTTTTTAACTTTTCCTCAGAGGCTGAGATCAGGTGAGGGAGTAGACGCTGTATTCCCAGTGAAAGATGCAAAAAACCTTTAAAAATGCATGACTGCTGTAGAGTGCCATGTTCAATCTGTCAAACACAGACTGGGCTCCTTACTACTAGCAATGATACTCAAAAACGAGACTACTGCTGAAATCCTCTCTGTGGCATTGTGCATGTGTTAGAATGCCCAGGATGGTCTGAGTGCTATGACCAGCTGCATAACCTGTGTTAGTGTGGAAATGCATGTTGGCTAAACTACTTGCTGAGAAGATGGGTTAATTTGAGTTAATAGAGGCGCAGGAGTATCTGCAGCCCATTCCTAAAAGCCACATCACCTAACTGAAATTGCTCTAGAGGAAGTTGTCCCAGATGATTACTAATTGCTTAGGCCACTGATCTCTTTTTCATAGTAGCTAACCCAGAGATTTCCAAAGCAGTGAGGTTATTTCCTTGCAATAATTAATCCAATTGATGAAATAGCATTCCTGACAAACAACAGAGCAGGGAAGAAGGATGAAATTTTGTCATGGAGGATTTGAGCTGACCCATCCACAAGCAAGTCGTGTAAGCGGACATTCCCATATGGGTTGACCAGTGATGTGGCCTGCAGCCAAGAAGGGGCTTTAGCAGGAACTCTCTGTGTTTCCTGCTGTTGATACAGCACTGACTCTGCAGTCCTGTGTTTGCACTTCTTTAAAGACCCCTAAATCTGTGTGCCAGGGTCAAGATCTGGGAAGAAGCTCAAAGTACTTCTCCTGAGAGCACAATGGGTGCTTTAACCTGCTCCATTGCAGCAGGGAACTAAGATAAAGTATAATGGAAGGGCTTTTAGTATCCCCTTACTCCGGCAAATATAGATTGAAGGGCAGTGACTCTTCTCCCTTGTTTCCCTACTTTGTGAAGTTGTCTGGTTGCATAGCAGTGTAAGGCTGTGATACTCTGAAACTCAATGAGAGGACAGGGAAACAAGCGTTGGCATCATATTAAAGGCCTGTCGTCTGTATTTCCTCTCTTACCTACACAAAGCTAACTTCTTTTCAGTTTCTTATGTATGAAATGGGTTTACAATTGCTATTTTTGCCTTAACACTGAGGTAGAATTACCAAGTCCTTTCTTCAGCTGTGTGCTCTTCCATTCAGCTGCCAGGAGAGGTAGCAGGAGAGCAATATCACGAAAACTTTCTCCACTCTTGATTAACTAGGCAACTTCTGAACCATTCAAAGCATCTTGCAGCCAGAAGCAGGCAGTACCGTCTAAAGTGCACTATTGCATTTGAAATCTGGCGAAAAGCTAATAGTTCAGATTTTGGAAACTAATTATTAAGGTCATTCTTAGTTGTAATACATTATAGGCTGCATCAAGTTCCTATATTTTAAATTAGGTCATGAAGGCAGAATTTCAGATACCACTTCCCTTAAATTTCCAGAACACACTGGGGTGTTTTTTTTGCTATCAGTTCACTCTACCAGTTTTACTAAAATAGGTTATATTTTTCTAAACTAGCTGGAAAAAATCTGAACAGCGTCTGAAGAGGAGCAGGGAAGGGGATGTAAATCAGTTCTGACCAAGCGTGCAGTTGATAAAAAACATGAGCTAATCTGGCCAGCAGTTGAGCTGATTGTAATAGAACCCAGGTACTATATAAGGAGAAGATGTATTGTGGGACTGGAGAGCTTCAGTTACATGAAAAGATCGTTAGCTGTGGAGATAGAAGATTCTGGGGAAAACTTAGAATCCTGTTATAAAACAGAATTTGCATCTCAAGAGAAATTGCTGAGAGAGAACTTTTAAATGTTGACACATTTTAGTCCTCTGTGCCAGTAAGACCTTATCTGGAATGTCATGGTTCACTTGTAGCATTCTGATTTATAATAGACCCTCATGAGTTTCTTTTGTACGTCTCAGCCCCATCTAAAGAAAGGAAAAAATACTCTTAGTTATGTTAGTTCAAGCCCTAAGGTCTTAATTTGTTTTTGATCAGATTGTATTTAAGGAAAAAATCCTACTAGGTTTGATGATTTGTTTTTTTCTTTTGATTCATGGAATGTCCAAGTAAAGCTCTCTAGATATGATCTATTAAATTAAAATGACTCATATGAATAGCAGCTAAGCTGCAGTGAAAACCAGTAAAAAAATAGATGGTTGCAGAACCAGATAAATCTAAATATAGAAGCAACTATTCTCATCATGACAGTGTTTTGCATATCCTTGCTATTTCTCAACACTTTGGAGTCCCTTTTTCCCCTAGAATTAATTAAAAGCAATTGTTTAGCTTAGTTCCCTAGATCATACCTAGTGTTTGGCTTTGTATTCGAATTCAGTCCCTCTGGTGAGGGTCTAATATCGATAATGCTGTGGAAGTTACTGAATTTTCTTTGCTTTGTAACAGATGGTATCATTGAACTCTTATGGTAGTAGGATTGTCAAGATTGCCTTGTTTCCCTCACTTCTAGAATATGTGAGCAAGTATGCTGGGACCCTTCGCTTGCTCCTTCTCCAGAGCACTTACGATGAAGCAGAGCTGCTTTCAGAGTTTAACTGAGGTTGCTCAGAGCCTTTTGTAGCCAGCTTCTGAAACCAGCCCAGAGGGGGAGAGCCACAGTCTCTCTGGGGAATCTTTTCTAGTGCTTAAGGTTTATTCAGAAATTCCCTTGATGCAACTTGTGTCTTGTTGCCCCTTTTCCTTTTGCTGCATACATCAAATGGGAGTTTGGCGCTCTCTTCTCTCTATTTATTGAACACTGGGTGAAGCACAAAGATATCATTCTTTGCTTTCTCTTCTTTAGGCCAAACACCTGCAAGTAGTGATGTCTCAAATCTGTACATAACATTCCAAGTGTTGTCTCGATGTCAGGGATATTCCCTTTCATTTACCTGTATAAAGGTATAGAAATATTTGTTTGTTTTATATGTTTATATTCACATTTTATACAAATATGGATAGATTTAGGGGATTGTTCACCTCTATTCCGTGTATGTATAATTATGTACAAGTACAGTAATTTCACAACTATAAGGCGCACTGGACTATAAGGTGCACTTCCGGGTTGTTGGCAAATTTCCATACTTTGTCCATATATAAGGCTCACCGGACTATAAAGCGTACTTTTTTTTTGCAGCGAGAATCAGCATGCAACAAAATAACACATTAGTAATGGAATCGTGCAATCACAGGGTTTACTGGCAGGTGCTCAATTTGCAAACATTTTTCACGGATCGGCGCAGCCTTTAAACGCAGCCCCAGGTGCCCTCCCCATGCCGTGGCCCCTGGCATTCCCTCCCACCCCCGGTGCCAGCTGCCGCGGTTGTCACAGCTCGGCTCGCAGGCTACCAGGGTCGCCAGGGCCGCCGGCTCTCGTGGACTGCCGGGGCCGCTGGCTCTCATGGCTCACACTTCCAGGTTGGCAAATTTCCGAACGTTGTCCATATATAAGGCGCACTAGACTATAAGGTGCACTTCCAGGTTTCGATCAAAATTTTAGTCAAAAGCGGTGCACCTTATAGGCATGAAATTACTGTACATGAAATCCATGTTTAACCTTTTTTGTATGATGGATGTGCATAGGTACATACACAAATACATCAAAGCAAGTATTTGAAAGGGGTTTGCCATCATGAATGTAGGCACAGATCTGAAGGCAGAGTGTAATTGAGCCTGCTGCAGATGCCTGGTTGATGGATATCTGTGTTTATCCGGGACATAGAAACAAATAGACGCAGAGCATTTAAGCATAATACTTTTCAAAATTCTAGAATGGTGAAAACTTCTGTGAAAGAGCTGCAGGTGTAATACATAGACAGATGTTTTGCTTTGACTAGAAGCAATGTTTTCCTGCGTTAAGTTTGATTAAAATATTTTCAAAGAATCACAGAATCGTTTAGGTTGGGAAAGACTTCTAAGATCATGGAGTCCAACTTTTGAATTATCACCATCTTGATTTGCTTTAGTTGAGTTTGAGTATTTTAAATTGTAAAAGATGCTGCATTTTTTACTTAGAGTTTTCAAGAGCTGAATGAATTACACTAAGTAATTACCAGTGTTTGTCCATACATCTCTTACAGAGATATTAATTAGTATTAAAAATAAATATTGGTAGGGGAAATGTTTGATTCATGCCTATTATGCTGTTTTTGATGTGCTGACTTAGTGACTGAGAGGAGACCAATTCCCATAGAAAGCACCAAATTTACTCTAATATGTGTAAATGATGGTTTTGCACTAACACTTGCTTTCGATTCAGGCTTTGGTTCCTACAAGTGAATCTGTGCCATTGCTCTTAACATGGGTTTGCTTTTTGCTGTCCAAACTCAAATTTTTGTGTTTGTCCAACAGCTATTTTGGCAATGTAAGGGGCTTTTTTTTTTTTTTTTCTTTTTTTCTTTTTTTTCTATTTGGTAGCCCCTAGGTACCTCAACTAAAAAACTGGGTGAAGAAATGCTGGTTTTAATAATCATGTTTCTGTATCTCCAGAACTGCTTCTGAATCTGGATTTTAGGGCAGTACCATGTATAGGAGGCATGACTCCTGCAGTAGAAAATTAGCTGCCTTGGGTTTGCTGAAAGGCAATTTAAGGATGTTCTCCTACCTATATTTACATTTATAAATCTCTCTGCTCTTTGCATGCTCCTGGTTGTCTGGGCCTTAGTCTGTAATACAGTCTTAGGCAGTATCATTATGAGTGACTCCAGAGCTGCATCTCAAGCCAAATTTGCAAGTCATCCAGACTGTTGACCATCTGGAACAGCTCCTGGGCTGGCTCTGAAGCAATCCAGCTGGTACTCAGACACTCCTTGGACCTCTCTGTGGACAGACTCAGGCGTTATGTGCCCAGCCCAGCTGCTGCCTTGTACTCTTGCTATCCTGGCACTAGTGTCACATATCATGATACAAGATAGCCTGGACTCCTTCCTAAAAGGGGCCAGGCATTCTCCTCCAGAAGAGATGATATGTGAATGCAACCTGAATTCCCACCAAGTTTTTGTTCCTTGCAAAAGTATAGCTGTAGGTAAGGTACAGACTCAGCTTGTGGGTCTCAGATGCCCTTAAATAGCACAAGGAGAGATATTGCCCTGTCATATAATGGTGTTTTCAGGATACAGACATGCTACTTTTGGAATGCTTAGATAATGCTTCTTTGAGGAATATTCAGATTTATTTTTTTAACTGGATTGGGATTTATCTAGGTAAATGAATAGTCTTTGTTTGATTCTAATCTAAGATGGTCCTCCATGGCTATTTACAGTTGGTTTAAAAAAAAAAAAAAAGATACTTTAGATACTTTTAGGCCATGATTTTTCTGACCTTCTCAAAGTTTTGCTTTAGGAGGAAAAGAACTGGTTTAGATCATGTTTTCAGATGTAAGTGGGTGACTAGCTCAGAAGTGGACAGTTGCAGCAGGGCAGAGTAATGACAACTTATGCATATTCAGACAAGTCAGTTGCGTATATCACTTCATTTTGCTGAAGTTAAATGAAAAGCAGTAGATGTTCTATAGCATTCTGAATTACTGATTAATTGTTACATACAAAAGACTGAATTGTATTTTAAAAACTTCAGAAACTCAGAACATGACTCCATAGCTCTAGCAAGAATGCTGAACAAAAGTGATTAGAAAATGTCTATCAAAAGAGATTTATCTAGGAGAAAAAACTCGTTTGTTAATTTGTGTGTTTATGGTATTTTTCAAATTATTTTCTAGTGAAAATCTCATGCCACATGATGAAGGATTCCTACTACACCATATGCCACTAAATGAGGTGGAATTGTGCATGTGTGTATGTACAGTTCTTGCAGATTTACTGGTAAATTCAGCTGTGGTTTGATAAATCCTGCAAATGGTTGTTTGAGCTTTAACATTAACTTCTTTTCAAATGTTGGTGTACTTTGCCAATAGACAAATATGTTGTTCTGATTGAAAATGTAAGCTCCTTTTATGTTAGAATACTGCCCATGAGTATCCTCAGAGCCAGGCTAACATTGACTGCTGTAAGCTGGCCATGGCTGATTTTCAAGCTTCAAAAGCTTTGTTTCTGTCAAGAACCCATCTGTGGACATTGATCATATTCAGATCTGCTGGAGCATTAAAAAAAGAAAAAAGAAACCTTTAAAGTCTGAAAGGGTCTGACTTCACTGGAAAAAATAAAAGTACTGTTGCCAACAACTAGGTAGGAGCTGGCAGCGCCTACCATGCAGTGTGTCAAATACACTGTCTCTCACATCCACACAAGTTTAGGCCTAGCTTCAATAAAATGTATTTTTAAAACTAATTTCTTTGAGTAATTTAAAATGTTACTTCTTGAATTTTTAAGAGCTAAATATTTCTGAAATTTATCTCTAAGCATGAACTTCATAGTTGCTGTAATTGGTGCAGCACAGAAGCAAATACTTGTATGAATGAAGATGTTTCCTTAGAGACTTTCAAAGATTCATACTCCTTCAACTTTCCTTCATGTTTATTAGGAAAAAATACAGAGATAAAGTACTCTTGTTCTCCAAGTATGAAGCATTTTGTCTTTCTAATTCAGATTATAATATTTATGTGGTTGCCATAAACTGAAGTCAGTGGTGAGCTAACATCCTAGAAAACATTCAGGTATCTCCTGTATTCCTGCTGGGCAAATCCCAAGGAGTGTTGACTTTTTAAAATGTTAGCTGTATTTTTTTCTCAGTTGTTTAAAAATGTATGTAAATTCTTAGAATATGAGCTGACACTACTTTTTTTTTTCTCTTTTTTTTTTAATATTCCTAAGTATACAATATGTGGTTTTATTTTCACTTAGAGTGACTAAAAAGATTGATTCTTCTGAAATCCCTCCTGATAGGAACCAGAAACAAACATACGGGAATGCAGATACAAGGGGGTAGGAGTAATGCCCTGCTTATGTATAAATTGAAAAGTTCATTAGGAATGACTGGTAAGGGAAGAGCATAGCTCATGAACATATGGGAAATCAGTTTACTTCAGAGAACTGAGGGTGAAGAGAAGGGATGTCTGTTTTTTATTAAAACCTGAAATGCATTATAATTGGCCTGAATCTTTGCCCAGATGGCTTCTCTTATGCTGACATCTGCAAGAGTGTATATAAAGGAACATTAGGAAGCTGTCTCTTGTGACAGTGTGTACACATGTAATTCTGTTAAAAACTAAGTCCTCTGCTATCTATAGTGTTGGTCTTTGAATAAGCATGCTGAGAAACATCATTTGTTTGACAAAATCTAATTATGGAACATGCTTTTTACATGGAAAGTTTCTACCACATCTAAGAAAATTTTTTAGGGCTTTTCACCTATTTTTGTAGTTTCTTGTTCATTCTTCATCACAAATTCCTAGTAAACTTTTTTTTTTTTTTTTTTTTTTTTTTTTTTTTTTTTTTGGCAGGGGGAAACACAGCATTTCTTATTCCAGTCCTGTGTATTTTTTTCCTAAATTTTAAGTGTTATTATTTTGAATTTTCGTGTGTGAATTTAAGGTGGTTTCTGCTGACCAGTGAAAAGGTTAAATGATGAAAAGAAGTCAATTTCCTATTGAATGGGTTGGATGATGACAAGTAGATACAATGTAATATATATGTTAATCCATTCTCTTGTGTTAAAAATAAGCTGTCAACATAGTGCTTCTTTCTTTGTCAGACAACAGAAAAATTAAAGTCAATGGCACCAGGGAACCTATTGAATTTAAGACAAATCAGTGGTTTGGGGCAACAGTCAAAGCTCATAAAGAAAAAGTTGTGGTAAGTCTTATGCATTTGATATTAATTTGGAGATAACATTTCTTTTTCTCAAATGTATATGGTTAATAGATTTCTGTGTGTACATTATGGAAATGACTCTGATTATGCATGAATTATAAAGCAGAAGACATATGTAATTCAAAAAACAAAAGCAACCTATAAAATCGGGTTGAACTGATCAAGTGAAGATGATCCTGCTGTCAGGTGAAAACAACACAGTGTCATATTGTTGTGGAAGTGAATGATATTTTTTTAACAGATAATGGGCATGTTTCAGAGATACACAGGAACTGATAGCTGTATGCCATAAAGTGTTTGGTATTATGAAGATATAGTTGGAATGTCAAATACTGAATGTGTTGAAACTGCATGTATTTGAATGTAATGAAATGTTTTGAAAGCCAAGAACTTCTCTTGATGTTCCGTTAGGAAAACACCTCTTTTGTCATATTTGCACTGTTTTGAACAGCTATGTCGATGTCATGGTGAAACAGCTGCAAAAAAAAGCTGATAAAAACAGCTGATAAAAAGCTTCAAATCAAGATGGCTATCAAAAAGAAGTATCTGTTTTCCAGTTTCACAGAATGTTTTACCTGTAGTGATAGAGGTCCAGCAGTGGGCAGGTATTTTTATTGCCTAGTAACTGCTGGTGATGCTGCTTATATACAGACATTTTATATTTCCAATTGCATTAAGGTTTACATTAAAAACAGCATTGAAGTAATTGTGATAGGAATAATTGGTTTTGTCATTAGTTTTACTAGTGTTTACAATTACCAAACAAAAAATTACCTTGGGATTTGATTAAAACTTCCAATTACAACTTTAAAAGTAGTCATAAGGGAGGGAGTATTGAAAGAAAATACTTTTCCTTATATTGTATCCCTTCTGGTTAACCTTCAGAAGAAATTTGAAATGAAACAAGTAATGAGTAGAACCCTATTCTGTTACAGAGCTAAGTAAACATAAAAATTCTAAAAAAAATTCTAAAAAAATTCTAAAAATAGATGAACATTTTAATTTTTTTTGTTCTCTATTAGCCAATTCAGAAATTGAAATAGATGAACATTTTTCATTTTCTCTACTAAAAAACTCACAAATGGAAATAAAATGCTTCTTTACCATCATTTGTGAAATCTTAATCAAGTGAGTAGAAAAACTCATCTCCAACAGATGTGCTGTCTATACTGACCAAACTTCATTTATTTGGGGTAACTCTTCTGAGAATCTGAAACTAAGGAATAGTCAACACTTCTTGGGCAAAAATTTGGACAGCAAAGCTGCAAAGCTTTGTCTGTTAAGCTTTGTAAGCTGAGAAAAAAGGAAATGTCATCAAACTGTCAGAAGCTTGTTTTATAAGGTACAAATTTAATAGTAAACTGCATTAAGCCCACATTTATGATTATATTGTTCTTGTTTCAATCCATTTGGCTTGATGTCGAATGGACCTAAAATCACTGCCACAGGACACACACTACCTTCAAAAAAGGTAATGTTTCTCTCTTCACAAGCTGTGTATCTTTTATCTTTATTCTGGCCTGTGTGTAATACCACTGCTGTAACAGTGCTGGAAGATTAAATATCTAGCCAAAACTTCCTTAGCAAAAAAAATTCACTCAGATTGTTGAATGCCTTATAACTGTATCCTGTCTATGAAGATTTGAACCAGGGGGTTATAAAGAGGCAAACACTCTTATGATTGTGATTGGCCATATGACAACTGTCTGACAAACCTCCTGCTAAGCGGGGTCAGTTCTGCTGCTATGCCCATTATCTTAGGGCATACCAGGACAGAACTGGCATTGCCTTCAGCCACATATATGTGAGCAGTAATAGAGCAAACATAATACTTGTGAAGCAGACTTAGAGGGTATTTGTAACGTGGCTTAAATGTGGCTTGTAGTCCCTCACAGATTTCACCTGCCAAGGGCTGTAAGTGAAACCTCAGTGTGCTGTTCAGGTTATAAAGAAAGTATATGAAGCAGTGGTCCTGCATTTTCTTCTGTCAGTATCTTGTGATCATTGCTATGTGAGCCATACAACTCCAGAGAGAATCCTTGTACACAGCCATTTAAAAGCTGTATTTGCCAGATGTAGGAGTGTGTGAAAGTATGTGTTTTCTGTTTTGTGTTTCTGGTTTTATAGGCTTGTGCTCCTTTGTATCATTGGAGAACCCTTAAAGACAGCCCTGAGAAGGACCCTGTTGGCACCTGCTATGTAGCAATTCAGAACTTCAGTGCCTATGCTGAATATTCACCTTGTCGCAACAGTAAGTATTAATATGTGTTGAAGGAATTGATTTTGCACTGAGCGTTTTCATTCTTTCAGTCTTCACACCATTGAATCTTGGTTAAATGAAGGTTACTATATGATGTTATTGCATTGAATAAGGATGTAAAGAAAAATTAGCATTAAACTATATGCCTACAGTTGGATGCTTAGTTGTATAATTAATTGAAAGAGGAGAAACTAAGTAAATTAAGTGTGTGCAGTTATGTGTACAGTTGTAGTAACAAGCTATAGTTGATTCAATTTTTGTGGCTTTAAAACATAGCAAACAGATCTAGATAAGAACCAGACAGCATATTGAACCAATTATTCATATTTGTGCTGAGTATAAATGTCTCATCACAAGGTCATGAATTGAAGATCAGACTCTGCATAGAAACACACAAGCCTGTATCATCACTAGTACTAAAGTCATCCCCAAGAGCTCACTTGTGAAGAAATTTCAGCATGGACAGAAGCCATGCACATTAACACTGCTGTTCCACACTCTTCTCTGTGCTATTCTGCAGACATGGTAGCCATCCCTGGGCCTTGATTCTTGAGGAATAGGAATAAACCACATGTATATTTAAAACAAGGTTTAGCTATATAGAAGTCTGCAGAAAATACCACGCATTAAGTTATTACCAGTCATTCATCTTGTTCAGCATTCTATGTCTATAGTAGTAGGGTGTTCTGGTTTGGAGGACAGGTACTGCCAAGAAAAAGGCAGGAGCTTGTCCTAAAATGGGGAGTGAAAATCCACTCCCTCCAATTTATTATAATTTGGAAATTAAGGGGCTCTCAGGCAAAGATATGGGTTTAGGAATAACAGACAAACAAGAACAACATCAGCTATGAAAATCAGTGACAAAACAGAACAAAACTCAATCCCAGTCCCTTTTTTCCAGTCGCAGACACTCTTCTCCTCCGCACGGTCCCGGTGGAGAGCGGGCCCCTCACAGCCACGGTGGCAGCAGGTGGGAGCAGGGAGGTGGAGGCAGCAGGGCCGAGTCCCAGGTGGGAGAAGGGTGAAGGAAGAACTCCCCACTCCCCGTTTGGGTCCCGGTTCTCAGCCGTGATCTCAGAGGCAGGAGGCTGTAGCAATGCAGGGTGCAGGGCAAATCCAACCGCAGAGAACTTCACTCCTCAGTGTTTCAGACAGCGTGTGTCCCAAGGAAAAAAAAAGATCAGGCTCTCAGACCCCCAAACCCTGACGGCGATTGAGAGAGGGAGGCAGTCCCACCCATCCCTTTGTCTTGAGCAATCAAAAGCTGGGAGAGCTGCCCGGCCGACTTCCATAGCATGATAATGGGAAAAATTCTCCATGGAGGAGGGAAAAATAAGAGAACAACCTCCCCCAAACCCCAGCATAGGGCTTTAAGCAGCATTCTGTTGTGTATTTCTTTTAAAGCCTAATCCTTGTCTCTGCATGCACAGGTACAGAAAGAAGCTGATTCTGTAAGAAGTGATAATCTTAAGATCTGGTTTTTGTACTTACTGATGTCTCACTGGGGCTTTGGCAAAGGCTTATGTCATTTGAAGAGAGAATCCAAGTGGCCATTCCTACTTTCAGTTTCGCAATCCTGCACTCTTCTGGCACTCTGGCACACACAGAATTGCCATAAGATGCATGCCAACACACTTTGCACAATTATATAAGGATTTGGAAAATAGAAATAAAAGTAGTCAGAAACGGGAAAGTTGTTTTTCCATGTACGCATCCTGGCCCTTAGACTGTCAAGGTTTTTTAAGAACACCTTAGTAAACACTTTTTTGTATTTATGACAGATCAGACTGTGATGAGAACTCTACAGTCTTGTTGAGTTTTTTACTTTTTCATCTTTAGCTAAATTAAAAGTGAATCCATGATAGTTGTTTTAAAGGTCTTTTCATGGCAGTGGGAGGAGAAAGTCCCAAGTAGCAGGTCATATTTATCAAAATATTCTCAAGGGACTGAATTATTAGGGTCTTGTAGAAGGTCTTGATTTTCTCTGACTCTTCTAAAAAAGAATCCATATTTTCACATATATTGGTAGTATTATATTTCATAGCTCCAGGAATATCTGTGTTATCTTCCACATGCACTGTAAAATCAATAAAATGCTTCTATCTTCATAACTGCAGGCAATGCAGATCCTGAAGGACAAGGCTTTTGTCAAGCAGGTTTCAGCTTAGATTTTTACAAGGTGAGATTCTGCTTCTGACATATTTTGACCAAATGTCATTGTGATATATATCCGCAGGATTTAAGTGTTCTCTCAGTGATCATGAGTTTATGTCCATGCTGTTGGAAATGGAAAATTTTGTGAAGTTGTTGCAAGTTCTTTCCTTCTTTGCAAGGCAAAAACTTCTATGTGCTTCTATATCACTCTGTCACACTTAAAATATTTCACCTGACTTTCAGGAAGCAATGGGGCAGGCACCAACTAGTTAAAAAAAGTTAAAATAGCCTATATAAGAATGCTTTTGGTGGCATTGAGGAAAACCATTCTCATGTGAGGGTGAGAGTACTTAAGGGAAAGAACTAAATTTTCTCTACATGCCAAGAGGGTCTGTCTTGTCTATGCTGTGGGAGAAAAGATAAACTTTGCGTGATTGTTGTTATCTAGGCCATTATTACAGCACCAGGACCTCAGGTACCTTTGACCATTGCCTCTGTTTTGAGCGTTCTGTAACTGCACTGTATAATTCTGTATAAAATATCACTGTCATTTCATTAAATGTGAGCATCTTCTTTTCTGTTAATTTTGTTTTGTTGCAAATAAGCATCAGTTTTTGAAATGTTGTGTTTAAATGGCTTTCATTTAAGTGCAGATGAATTAGAGTAATTTTAACTTTTTTTTTCTTTCCTGCACATCCATGCCCCTACATCCTTTCCTTGAACATGGCCATTCTCCTTTATCATGATTTTGATATTATTTTGAGCATTTAAATTGCTTTTTTCCCATGCATGCTTAATTTTGCTATGTTCTTTTGTTGTATAATTTTATTTAATTCTGCTTTTTGTAGAATGGAGACCTGATAGTAGGCGGCCCTGGTAGTTTTTATTGGCAAGGTATGTTCATCTGGCTGGTTAACTGGATCTAAGAAGTGAAGCAGAAAGTGTTGTTATTCTGGATTTCCACTGTTTTGTCATTTTAAGATAACCAGTCTCTGATCTTATTTTCAACAAATGTAAATCAAAAGAATTGCTTAACAAGCAACTGAGCATAAAAATAAGCTAGGAAAACCCAGGATGTAGGTTGACTAGGAAGTTAAACAAATGCAAATTACTATTTTTATTTTGGCATTTAAGTGTATTTGTCATTTCATTAATACGTTGAATTTTTCCCTAGAAATACTGCAGGTTTAAAAATTGCTAATATTTGTGGAGCAAATGTACTATTTTAAAAATATTTGTTACTGTTTGATTTGAACACAACCTTTTATAGCTATCTACATGTATTTTTAGTTTATTTGTGGCATCACTGTATGTTCCAAGATGTAGTTTCTTGTGTAGATAAACCCTGAAGTTGTTTCGATAAAGGATTAAGAGGCTATTTTTGTTTTAAACTGTTCTTACATGTATGATGTAGCTGATTCCCAGCCTCTGCCTACCTGCTTGCCCACTGTCAGCCTCTTTGATGTGTGTTTTTGTGCTTTTTTTAAAGATCTAATGATTGTGATTTTAGGGAATTCACAGCTTTGAATTCTCCATTGAGAAATTGCTTTCATTGGTCTACTACATTTGTACAGTGCAGTGACTTTAGTTTGAATTAGTATATTGAAATGAATCTCGGGGTGTTTTTGTAATGCTTCAATAGAGATTCAGTGCCTTGTTTTATTGATTTATGTGTGCTCTTGAGACTTTCAGTGTAATAAGGGAGAAAGCTTGAGAGAAGTTATCTACTCTTTGCTTCTGTGCTGTATTAGTTCTGTATCTGTTCTGGTGTTCTGCTAGCCCTGTTTTATAGAATCTGGCCGTCTTTTAGGTCCCTTTCATTTATGAAGCTGTTTGAATCCAGGTCAGGTAATCACTGCAAGTATTGCGGACATCATTGCAAATTATTCCTTCAAGGATATTCTGAGGAAACTGGCACGAGAGAAGCAAACAGGAGTGGCACCACCCTCATATGATGACAATTACATGGGTAAGCTGAGTTCTGTATGGGTGAGCAGTAGGTTCTAAAAGGAAGAGTCTTACATGAATATGAAAGCAAGCCCTACATTATTATTGCCCCAATTGTGAGATGATTTGAATATGTTTTGCCTTAAGCAGAGCAGCAAATCAGTAGTTTGCTGGTTACTTCAGCAAGATTATTAGCATTCTTAAAATTATGCACAGCAATAGGATTTGAAGGTTGAGATCTTAAATGGCTTCTTAGGACTATTATTATTTGATTTCAGTTAAGGAGAAATACAAATGTTCCCATTTATGTATTTTTTCTTTGCAAGATGATGGATTGAACTTAATGTAATTAAAGACAATTTCAATTTTATTAGATAAATTCAAATTCAGTTCTGTGATATTTTGGGCAGTACTACACAAATACTCGATTTATTGCCACTGATATTTAAAAGATACAATTGAAGTAAGTATGATACTATGTAACTGTTAGAAAAAAGGCTCCTTATCTAGTTTTTATTAGTACTGATCTCTAAGAATTTTCTTGATACTCACAGATGAATTAGTAAGTATTATTGATTTAGAAGCTCATTTTTGGAGAAGAGGGATCAATTTCTTATGTATTCAGATCTACCACTTATTTAGTCACAGTAGTGTGATACACAGTTTTCCTTTTCTCCACACAGTTTTAGAAAAATGTTAGCAAACTTGCATCTAACAGATCCAGTGAACAGACCAATCTGATGGTATTTGCATTTTTTTTTAAGAAATTGTTTATTGAGCTGGGACTTTTTTTTAAATTTATCTTTAAACAGGATACTCAGTGGCTGCTGGAGAATTTACTGGGGATTCTGAACAAGGTAAGCATCTATGTAGTTGAATAAAACCATATGGCCATGCACTTACTAAATTTCTTGTTTTGGGTCTCTACACAGGAACATACCTATTATATATTTGAAACACTGGTGAAACTTAGACTATCTGAACTCAGTATTCTCAGAGACAATTATTTCCCTAGACAGTATGACATAACAGAATTAAAGTAACACAAAAGTTTGAATTCGATAAGGGGTGGCTTTCTTGAGGGGCTGAACAGCTCTGTAGTCCAGACTCACAAAGCCAACAGGGACACAGTATATTTCCACAAGTAAACCCAGTGCTCCAGAACTGCTGCTGCTTAATCCCTCTGAAATTAAATTTGACTGTCCTGCATTATAAAGGATTCAAAAAATAAATTAAGAAACACACAGTTTTGAGCCAAACACTATAATGTGTAAAAAGAGGTACCCCCGGTAATCGAAGGCTACATTTTTGGCTGCTTTTTAAATTCTTACTCATAGTTTTATAGTGGGTGATTTTTGAATTAGTGTAACATGTGAATGACTGGCACAAAAATATTGCATAGTTGGCTGACTTGAGTTTTATCCTGTGTCATATTTGGGACTTCCTTAGTACTTTTATTTCCGCTTGAGCAAACACATTCAATCAGAGGGGAGTATAGGATCCCAGTGAGGAACATAGGAAGTCTACATCAGTACAAGCAGGTGGCTGAGGTGCTCTGTTATATGAAGTTCCTGCTGCTGTCTTGTGATGTGGATATCCTAGTGAGGGAAGGTTTAGACTGCAAGACTGCAGGCTGGGACTTTGCTTTTTCTTTATTTTTTAC
>VRYO01002734.1:21107987-21217380 GCA_009812075.1 Sialia sialis
TAAATAAATAAATAAATAAATAAATAAATTGTGGCTTATATTCGGATGCGGCTTATATATGGACAAATCCCGTGGTCTACCCAGCTACCCGGATGTGCGGCTTATAATCAGGTGCGGCTTATAATTGTGAAATTACTGTACTCCTAGAAGGCAACTAGGTCTAATATTGCATATTCTTATTCAGTGAATCCCTCCAATGCCTGTCACAAAAATTTCCTTGTAATGCTTTTAGATAGACTGTGCAGATTTTGTCAAGCACTTATATGGCATCAAGCAAAATAATGGATGAGACAAACTGTTGGTAGGCAAAAAGAAAAGAAGTATTTGTAAGGACAGTTCTATTTAGCTTCTGTGCTTTAGTATGTGATGCCATAACTAATTCTCATTCCATCGATACACAGCTGTCAGGTAGCAAGCTGAATTGTATGAAGAACTGTGCTATGCTAATCAATACTAGACAGAAAGAGATCCATGGATGGATGTATTCAAAAGTCAGAGAGTAATGTTTTGTGCAAGTAAATGATTACTGTAGTCTTATGAAATAATGGCTTGAAGTGATTTAGAAGTCTTTCTGATACAGATCACAAATTAAAATCCTAAGGGATTTGACATACATATCAAGGAAGTTTTAAGTGGTGTGGGATGCATGTTGCATGTGTAACGCAAATTGTAAAAACCAGCTCACTGCTGATCGTTTGTCCTTTCAGAGCTGGTTGCTGGAGTCCCAAGGGGAGCACAGAACTTTGGCTATGTATGTATTTGACTTTCATTTAAAAATTTTTATAGCGAGAAGGCAAATAAACAAATTTCATGCAAAACTTCCAAATCAGAGAAAACTGCCACTGACTTTCACCCTCAGGCTTATCTGGCTGGGTTGAAATGCTTTTACTGGTTTGAGTTTCGAATGATAAGCGTTTAGTCCCTTCTGAAGTCTGTTCTCAATAGGCAATTGCAATTACAATTACAATTTCATGATTATAAGCCGCACCTTTTTCATTGAAGAATCCAGCCTACACCGGCAGTGCGGCTAATCATCAGGTGCGGCTTATTTATGGACAAATCCCAGCAAAATGCTAACCTGGAAGTGTGAGCTGGCTGGCGGAGAGCTGCCACGGAGCTGCAGCTGGGCGGGTGGGGAGCGGGCTTGACCGAGTAGGGCGGGCGTGCCGGCGGCAGGGCCACCGGGGAGCCAGGTGGGCTGGTGGCTGGCTGCCAGGGAGCAGGACGGGCCGGCTGGCGGAGTGGCTGCCAAGGAGCGGGATGGGTGTGCCAGCGGCAGGGTCGCCGGGGAGTGGGACGGGCCAGCTGGCAGAGGGGCTGCTGGGGAGAGGGATGGACCAGCTGGCAGTGGGGTCGCCAGTGCTGCCAGGCTAGGCAAGCCAGGCAGGCTGGCAGCAGGGTCACCGGGGAGCAGGGCAGGCAGCAGGGGTGGGAGTGCCAGGGCCCGTGGCACAGAGACGGCTCCTGAGGCAGCATTTAAAGGCACATGAGGCACAGCCCGTGCAGCTGAGTGCGCAGCGCCGGTGCCTGGCACCCCTGCGCCATGGGCGCTCCCCTCCTCCTCTGCCTCCTCCTCCCGCTGCCTCCACTCATCCTCTTCTGGGCCGGGCTTAGGGCGATCAGCGCCATGCCATCCCCAGGCCTCCCATCGGGTGCAGCCCCGAGAAGCAGGGTCAGCACCCACGGGTGCCCTGCGGCCCCAAGCTGCGTGGCGGGCGGCAGTTCTGGCAGCACGGCATGCCGGACCTGGGGCCACTGGCGCCACCCACACTGCCCGCCCCTGTCCCTGTCGCTGCCCCTGTCCCTGCCCGGCTGTGCCGCTCACATCCTGAGGCACTGCACCTCACCCGACACCAATACCGACCAAGCTCCGCCGCGACTCTGCTGGGCTCCAACCCCGCGGACCCTGGGACCCTGCAGGGAGAGCGCTGTGGGACCCCCGCACTACCCCTGGCCGCACCCGCCCTCCTCACACTGCCATTGCTGAGCGCTCCACCGGGCGCACCCCGGCTGTGGGCAGCGAGCGGCAGCAGCAGGAGAAGGAGGAGGAGGCTGAGGAGGAGGAAGAGCAGGGCAAAGCTTCCCGAGGTGCCAGTCCCGGCTGCTCAGCACTCAGGAGGCGGAGGGAGCGATGCTCAGCACCAATCCCCGGAGGAGCCCCCCGCTCCTTCTCCTCCTCCTCCTCCTCCTCCTCCGCCCCCTTGTTATCCTCTGGCTGCCGCCGGCCCTGGCCCCCCTGCTGCCTCCTCCCTCCTCCAACAGGAGTTTGTTTTTCTGCTTTTCAGCAGCCCTGGGGGAGAACATAATATCAAGCAAAGACTGGGGAAAAGCAGGCAGGGGGAGCCGGGTGGTCTGGCAGCAGGGGTGGGAGTGCCGGGGCCCACGGCACAGGGAGGGCGTTTAAAGGCTTCACCAGTCTGTGAAAACTGTTTGCAAATTGGGCACCTGATAACAAACCCCACTATGGTGTGATTCTGTTACTAACTTGTTACTTTGTTGCACATGGATCCTCGCTTTAAAAAAAAAAAAGTGTGGCTTATATTTGGGTGGAGGTTATATATGGACAAATCCTGTTGTCTTCCTGGCTACCCAGATGTGCAGTTTATAATCAGGTGCAGCTTATAATTTTGAAATTACTGTACATGCTCTGAGTCGGACTAGCATCCCTATACCCACCAAGTATTATCAGACCTAAGCTCACCCATAGATTAGCTTATTTTTATGCAATGCTGTGTCAACAATGCAGAGGAGTTCAAGTTCAGATTATTCATACCTAGTGTTTACTTTCAGTGCTGTAAGTGTATACACTGAAATTCAGGTAAACTGATGTGCAGTTAGAAGTGAAGGGAGAAAACAATATACAATATATTGTGGATAGAGCTTTTGATTTGAAGGAAAAATATTCCACAAGTAATCTGAATGGGAAAAGAGATCACAGCCACAGACATTCTCTAGTTTTATGGACCCCAAATTCTTTGTGTCTCTGGGACTTGTTTTTAAATTTTTTTTAGTAAAAAGGTGTGCATGTATATATGTATTTATATACCTATGTACACTTCTTTAAGTTCATGTTTTCATGTCTAGTCACTGATTAGTGATAGTCTGTGATTTGCTGTTGTTCAATATCCAGCAAGGAAGGGAAATACTTTTCCCTATTTTTTTCATTTTGAACCTAAGTGTACATGAAATCTTAGCTATTTTTTCAAGATCATACAGGAAAACTGTGGTGAGAAAGAACAAGAACTTTTTTTTCATGGCCACTTGGACCATCTTTTAGTGTGTCATATTCTTTTGCAGTGGTGTCATGCTATAGCATCTTCATGTGTGCTTGAAACTTGCCTTGTTCTTCTGTTGCCAGGTCTCAATTATTAATTCCTCTGATTTGACCTTTATCCAGAACTTCACTGGTGAGCAGGTAATGTCAAGCAACTATGTGATGAAATACTTCATCTCTAGAGCATCTAGTTTCCTTAATATATTTCAAGAACATATGAAATATATATAAAATGGTTTTTTGTGATAGTGACCATAAAAACAAAGTGGCTTATCAGTAATAAACTTTACATTTTATATCAAGTATGAAAGCCTATCTGTTGTTTTTTATTTTCAGATGGCGTCCTATTTTGGGTACACAGTTGCAGTATCTGATGTTAACAATGATGGGTAGGTTACCAAATATATTCAGCTCCAATGAACATTAATAGAAGCAATGACAGATATTTATTAATAAATGTAGGTTTTCAGGTACTTCATACCTCAAAATGCTTCTCTCAGCTTCTCTGCTTCTCTAATTTTAATTCTTCACATAGACTTATGTTTTGTGTGGTCACAGTAGCATTAGTATTTGCAGGCCTAGTTTGGATGAGTTTATCTTCCTGAATATTTATTCAAAGCAGTGTATCAGAGGAGTGAAGAGTCCTAGGAAACAGACCCAGGTAGAAAAATAGTGAATAAACAGCACTAGCTACCACAGGGAAGAGATAGATGAAAGTTCAGAAAGTTCAAAAGTTCATTCTCCTATTCTCACATACACGAAAGTCTTCTCATCAGTAGCTTCACTTCTCAATTTTAAAAGCCTTCTAATGTCATCAGCTTTTCTTTCCTCAGTCTAGCACCTGCTGTTTGGCCATCCATTTTTATCATCCTGAGGACCAGCAAGTCTCCCATAGATGTTATGGCAGGCACTATGTGTGTCAGAGGGATAATGATGCTCCCAGGGTCATGATACTTGGGGATCATATCCCTAAGATACTTGAGGGTTTCAGGTTCTGTTGAACAAAACCCTTGTTAACTTTCAAGTCATGCAAAGTCTGATTAAATATTTTAGAACAAGTGGACTTTAGTAAGAGAACATTTATAGTAGCTATCTGGCAAGGAGATAAAGACCCCTGAAAGTCAGAGGCTTGGAAGTCGGCACAAAGATAAGCCAGGACGATATTTGGAGATGTAGTATACTCTTGCATATTGCAAAATGTCTCGGGTGTGTCTATGTTGTATTTTTTTCTTGTGATCATGTTTTACTTAAACATAGTGCATTAAATAATTTTTCTGGGCTAAGTTATTGCTTCTTATCAGTGACTAGTGACCCTTTAAAGAATTACTTTTACGAGAGAACAGAAAAGTAACAAAAAGTAAAAGTGGTAAAGTGTTGTTGCAGTTACAAAGCAAAACAACAGAGCAGAAGCTTCAGTAGTTTCCATGGCAGCTCCATAGTACTCAAACCTTTCCAAGTTTCTGAGATTAAATTTTGTCATAATATCACAGCTTTTGAAAAATTCTGGTTTTATTATATACAGAATCAGAATTAATTTAGTCCTACTCATGTATTACAAATGTGAAAGGGTGGAGAGACATTAATTTAAGGTGCAATAGACACTCATTAGACTTCCAGGGAAATTATTATTTAACTTCTTACTGAACCAAACTATTTCCTGTGCAGGTTATTTCCTGTTAACCGTAGGGTTACTTGGCAGGTCTCATACTTTCTGTGTACCTCTAAAACCACAGTTTATGTCAATAATATAATCAAACTGCTGTTGAGGCCTGTGTGGTCTCTCAGTCTATATCTTAAAAGAAATCTAAAGACTCTTCCTGAGATCCAAACATCCCACAGAAAACAAAACACAAAAAGCTCTACTTGATAAACATGTCTGATTAGATATGTAGTCTGTCTTTACTGGTTTACATATATAATCAATAGAAATATTTATCTGAAACAAAGAGTATGAGAGGGAAAAAAAAAGCAAAAGGGAAATTAACACTTCAAATTCAATTAGCCATTTTATTCAGCTAAAGATGAAGAGATAGTGGTGGCCTTATCAGTATGAGAAACCTGATTAAGTTTTTGCTGAAAAAAATAATACAAGATTATTAGGAATGGTGCTTTTCTGTAATAATGATATGGCTCAAAGATTAGGCTCATCTTAGGAAAAAAGCTCTGTAGACCTGACCCAGCACTTCTGTGGGTGTTCCAAAGTGACTCATGCAGTTTTATCTGCATTATATCAGGATTGTAGGCAGAACAGAGAAATTGATGGTACTGTTTAAACTACCCTTTAGTTGCCTATTGCTATTAATGAGAAATCCACAATGAAACTTAACAAATCAAGATTTGCCATCAACTTACAGGCCACATTGCTAGTAAAGAGAGAAAAAGAGAACACTTTCAATTTAGGCTGAATCAGTGCAATAAAAATAGTGAAATAAACTGTTTACTGTTTTTTTTTATTTGGCCTATATCAAAGCTTTTAGTAGTTATACTTTGACCTCTTGACATTTCCCATATTCCTGTCTTTTATTACTCTGCAGGATACAAAGGAATGGCACACAGTCTCAGCATGTGGTCAGCTTTGTGCTTTTTAAAGATTTTTTTTTTAATCAGAAAGGAAGTAATACTGACTTGTTACTTTTCTATGTTGGAGCAAAAATTAATATATATTTGTGTTAACTCTAGCATCTTAGTGCAATAATGACATCTAATGAACCAGTTCAAAATAGCACTGCACACTGAACTGCATTTCATGGTTTAATATTACTGTCCAGGGGCTTTCCTTTTATTTATTCATATGGCTTTTTAAAAGTAATCACCTCAAACTGAATTTGACTCAGAATTCTCAATTTTTTTAAGACAAACTCCTATAATTTAAAAGGCCAGTTGAAATATCCTTTCACCAACAAAAATGCATAATATTAATCACATAGGATCTTAGAACCCAGCAAGGACACACTCCCCCATGCCTCCATGACTGCTTGTTGTCTAAATAATTAAATTGTTGAAGCTGGGAGGCAGAACTGAGTATAAAGTATGGCAAGCAGCCATTGTTTATTTTACCCACTTGAAGAGGAACCAGGAGAAAGTAAATGAGTGTCAGAGAGGGTTGGGTAGCTGATAAATCCTTGCTTTCTAGCTTTAGTACACTGCTCTTACAGCACAAAAAAACCCAAACTCTAATCCCAGACCTTCAGAATTGCCTAAGGGAGAATTTCCTCTTGTAGAGGATTTGCTGAAGCAGAGTGCTTTGACCTACAGAGCTCAGCTCTGAAAGAGAAGGGGGAAAATTTAAGAGGGTGAGGAAAGGAAGACCTTGGTGGGGTAGTACATATGAAGACCTGGAGAGAAGGCAAACCAAGTGCTGTGGGTGTTCCAAGTGGGTCTGCTGCCCATAACCGTTTGAGAAATAGATGTGTATTAGATGACTGTCTTCCTTCCACCTGTCCCTCAGTATATCAGACGATGAGCCATCTTAGCTACCAGATTCTGATCCCTTCTCCCTGGACTGTTCATGCAGTTTGTACAGTCATTGTCATTTATTTTAGCAAAGTTGAAATTTTACAAGAAAAATAACCCAGCACTGTGCACTTCTAGATGGGATGCTGTCCTCACAGCATCACCTGGTGCATCTTGTGTTCTGGGTTAGGCTTCTGCCTAGAGAGTTTTAGTACACAATAGATAGTCTATCTCTCTCTTTTCACCTTTTAGGCACTCTCAGTATTGCTCTAATGGACCAGGGTTTTAAAGGGAACCTATTTATTTTATATCAATGTACTGAGAGCTTTCTGACTCTCAGTGATTTGGTTCCTTATCACCTCTAAAAAACCTTCCTTTAGTCTTATAATTGCTCGTTTGTAAAATATTCAAGGGAGCCAAGCTTATCTTTTATTTCATGGTTTTTACTGCACATAGCTCTGTGAGGTCCCAATATACTGAGAAAGTCTGGACTGTGAGGTACTAAAACAGTAATTGATGATAGTGCTACTGTGTAATAGTGCTACTGTGTAATGCTTTTAGTACATAGCATATGTAAAATAACTTATTTTTAAAGGATCATTCATTATTTGTTTTTGTTGTTGCTATTGTTTCATGGCAACCATTTCAGCTGACATTCTGTCCCAACCACAAATACATCCCATTAGTAGAGAAAGATTTTTAATGTTTGGTGTGAAAGGAAAATCCCACCTTTGATGTCAAGTCAGCATCTGCTTCCCTCCTTTTTTAGTTATTTATGCCATAGAATAAAATCTAATGTAAAAAAATAGGACAGCTGTACCAAATTGACCTGACCTTTGAAAGTACACTTTCCTTTATGGAAACATACTATAAAACTTAGTAGAAAAATAAGTATTTTGTCACAACTTATAGAATGTATAAGTTCTAGAATTTATTTTTTTTCAATATGAAATATTCTGTGGTAAACTCTGCAGTGTGTATCTTAGAATTATAGTGTACATCAGTGTTAAAATAGTATCTGAGCTACTGCTGATTCATGCAGATTTTTTTTCTATCAGGATTAGGAAAAACAATGTAGTGAAATTTTACTATTTGGTTTGCTAATAAGTAAAGCCTCATACTGGAAATATGATGAACTGATAATAGAAAATTTTCTGTGAGTTTTACAAAGTTTAAAAAATTTTCATATCAGAGCAAGAGAATATGTTTTCCAAATTAAATATTCTGGGACCAAGTAGTCCTAGTTATTTGCAGTAACAGACTTCCTTAATACACGTGATCGACGTCCACTGAATATAATGCAAATTATTTTATTATATGGCTGTGAGCAACCTTCGGCAGTTAATATGATACTGTCATTTCAAATCTCATAATAATCCATTAAGAATACATCTGCTTTTTATGAGTCTGTCAATCACACTTGTTTTTATTCTTCCCATTAATGAAAGGGTCTTTTTATTCCCTCTAAATAAATGTTGGTAATATGTTTTGAAACATGGCTATTTAGAACAATAAAATATTCTTTGATTCGGCTATATTTTTTCTTCTTGGAGTAGCATAATGGACAAAAAGACTTTTCCCTCTAAGCATTTTATTTTTATGATTTGATTATGTCCTTTCTCTTTAATACTCAGTACAGAAAATTATATGAGTGCTGCAACTCCTTGTATACCTAATATTGAACAGAAATATTTTCAGAAATAGAGCTTTTGCTTTTCCCTGTTTCTATTTGAAGAAATGATGAGACATTCTCCAATTATTGATGCTCTAGTTCTGTTTCATGAATGTTACTCAAAAATCTGTTGTAAAGTGTCAGGGTTTTTTCTTTTGGTCACTTACTGCTGTATAAGTTGCAAAAACTACAGTAATTTCACGATTATAAGCTGCACCTTTTTCATTGAAGAATCCAGCCTACCCCAGTAGCGCGGCTAATCATCAGGTACGGCTTATTTGTGCGAAATGCCAACCTGGAAGTGAGAGCCTGCTGGGGAGGGTGCCTGGGGCTGCGTTTAAAGGCTTCTCTGGTCTATGAAAACTGTTTGCAGCTTGAGCACCTGACACCAAACCCTGCACTGGCACAATTCTGTTACTAATTTGTTACTTTGTCGCACATGGATCCTCGCTTTAAAAAAAAAAAAAAAGCGGCTTATAATTGGGTGTAGCTTATATATGGACAAATCCCGTGGTCTACCCAGCTACCCAAATGTGCGGCTTATAATTGTGAAATTACTGTAGATTTCATACTAAAATTGGTCTCTTGCTGGCACTGTTCTGTAGAACAGATCTACAGAATTTGTTCTAGTGATACAGATTCACTCTTAGATTCTTGACTTCAACATCATCAATTTCAAAGTGTAAGTTTTCAGTGTCTATTGTGGACATGAATTGAAGTACAAGAAATTCCATTTAAATCTAGAAAGAAACATTTTGGCTGTGATGGTGATCAGACACTGAAAGTAGTTGCCCAGAGAGGTTGTGGAGTCTCCATCCATGGAGATTCTCAAAACTGAACTGAATATAGCTGTGGACAGCCTTCCCTAATTGACCATGTTTAGAGCAAATGTTTGGACTACGACTCCAGAAGTCCCTACTTACCTCAGTTAGTGTGACAATGATAATTATCAGCTTCCTGTTTAGCAAATGTATAAACTGTGTTGTTTACACTCAGTTTCTCTGTGACACTGTGGTTTTTTGTTCCAGTTTAGATGACATCCTAGTTGGTGCCCCTCTTTTTATGGAGCGAGAATTTGAGAGCAAGCCTAAAGAAGTTGGGCAAGTTTATCTATACCTGCAAGAAAGTGCATTCCTCTTCCAAGATGCACAAATTCTGACGGGCACTGAAGTCTTTGGTAGATTTGGCAGTGCAATCACACACCTTGGAGATCTCAATCAAGATGGATATAATGGTAATTTGCATGTAATGTAGTAAATCTCTAACACTGGAATTGCAAATGCCTAAGCTGTAAATATCATGCCTGTGCTGTGCTGGAAAAGGCTTTTTAACATATTTGAAATTCATGAGAATTTACACTAATGCTAATGAAACTGTTATTGAGACCCAAATAATGAATAACAGACTGATAAGAGGGCAGTCATATTGACTGGGGTGTGATTTCTTACTAAGTATTCGTATGTTTATTTGAGTAAAAATACCTTTTGTTTTATAACTATAATTAACATTCAATTACTTGGTTAAGATGTTTCATTCTTTTGAAAGCTTCCAAGAACTTGAGAGTTCTTCTCTCCTCAAATGCTTGGAAGAGTTTGATAATCTAATGAGACTCAGTATGTAGAGCATTTTATCAACAATAAAAGAATTGGGCAAGTACAGAAGTGCTATTTTTGAATCAGCCTTCCACTGGTACATAAGAACTAAAACAACAGGTGCATAATGGGTTGTTTCTCAAATGCTTATAGCACTTGAGCATGCACATAACAAAATGTTCATGGAAGTTAATTGACAGTCTACATTCAGGCAAACAGAATAACTAAACTTATTGCTTGATTACCTGAGAAAGCTGGGGTACCTTGAACACCTAGAGTTAGCCTCCTAGACATGGTCAGTAGCATCTTGGTTTTCCCTGCATGCATTTCCTTCTTATTTCCAGAATGTTAGGGACCTTCAAAGCAGGTCTCTCTGCATCTAAAACACAAAGAAATTTTTCCTGGAAGGGCTGTTTTGCATAGTAGCCTTTAGAATAGTTGTCCCACTAAGGAAAAATTATTGAACTTAGCTTGTCCTTACTCAGAGGGCTGTTTTTCACAATGCTCTAGCAACTAGATTCTAGGGCAATGTCCTCATTGTGCAGCTGCTGTGCAAGGGATCATTCATGTCAGGAGTTGTAGAATTGCGCTGGAGTTCAGAATGTACAAAATATGAATACCATCCTGTGGGTAGAAGCCATTGGATTATGACTGCTGAGAGTACCCTCACTGGCTTGTCCTGGAATCCCACCATAGAGTTCATCACAGCTGAACCTCATGGTGGAGAATTCCTCATTTCTACCTGTGAGCAATAGCAGATACCCTCAGATACACTGTGCAGGCAGTGTTGGTCTGTCTTCTCTCCAGAATTTAGTTGAGGTAGGCAGAAGACATTTCTGCTTTCCTCTGTCACTGTATAAAGACTAAGAAGACTCTAGAGGCAAAGTCTTCTGCTTTATAACTGAATATGCCAGTCATAGAGCTTTGGTGCACTTCCGCCTTTAGAGTGAAGCTACAGAGTCCAGTTGCTCAATTCAAGTTTAATAAAGAAGTCCAGCTTCTAGATCAGAACCCAAAAAAGAGAGCTATAGATACAAATCCTGTATTGTTTCCTATTGGCTAGCTCAGCTAGTGCAGCTGTTAGATCTCAATCTAGACAATATTGTCTACACATCCCATGCACAGAAACTAAGAAGAGCACTGAGTTCAGCTTCTTGGATATGGCACCTCATTTTTAAGGATTGAACTGTTTAATTCCATAGTGCCTAAGACCTCCTGTGAAATTCTTGACTCAGTGCTATTCTTATTTCTCAATAAAATGATGAATTGGTATAGATGAAAACATGATATTCCATTGTTCTCTTTCGCATTGGATGTTGGAGGAGGTGATGTTTTTTGTCTATGTATGTCTATGTTATGTTACCTGGAAAAATAAAATTAATTTTATCTAACAGCAGCTCCTTATTAACTAGGTGATAGAGGAAATCAAAGAAAATTTGTGCCTGTTTAGAAATAGGAAAGTAGAAGCAGGCCTTCATTAGCTCTTGGATTACTAAAGCTAATTAACTGCCTGGAAATATGCCGAGAAATCCAATGTGGACTGGCTATTTAGTATAATTAAATAACCTGTTCATAGGATTATTTTATAAGCTTTTATCATGGAAGTTTGACACAGAAGAGCCACTGCTAACATTTTGTATATTTGCCTTTAAACTAGAATACATACAGAAGTACAGAATGTTGAAGTTCTTGCATGTTTGTAGCAGAAGCAATTTGTGTCTATTTTCCTACAAGGAATTAGTTTTTAATTGTGTCCTTTTTTTTTTTTTTCTGCACTGCAGACATTGCTATTGGTGCACCATTTGCAGGAGAAGACAGAAGGGGGAAAGTGCTCATTTACAATGGGTACAGTAATGGGTTAAACCCTAACCCTTCCCAGGTTCTCAGTGGAGCCTGGGCCTCACAGTCCATGCCTTCGGGATTTGGCTTCACTCTAAGAGGAGACTCAGATGTAGACAAGAATGATTACCCAGGTAAGATTTTTGCATTAGAAAGGGAATTTCATACTTCCATTCTCTGGTAAGTGCATCATGCCTAAACTGCTCCTTTTGGAAGGCAGAGGTCACAATAAAGGATAGACATTTCTGGACAGTTCTAGTTTGCTTTCCTGAGAGTTAAAAACATACTAAACAAATACTCCCTTTCCTGTCAAAAAACATGATCAGAAAGTCAAGAAAGGGCTTAAATAGTTGTATTAACATAAAACATGTGAAGTTTACAATGACAAGCTTAACCCTTTTCCCCCACTTGCAAAAATTGAATGGTCTCAGCTTATTGAACTTGTAAGGTCTCCTTCATCCTGGCATTCTTTCTTAATTAAAAACATGCTGGATTGTAGAAGAAGGGATTGATTTGGTTGTGTTTCTGAGTTGTTTTTTTGCTGACCGAAGAGACACTGAACTATATATAGTTAATGGCTTTGACTGACATCACAAAAAAGCAGAGAGAATGCAAATTGCTTAAAGCAGCTATTTTATTTGGGCTTTTCTATCCCTTTTATGTTTTCATTTTGCAATATGGACTCTTCCTTTTTAGGTTAGCTTTGATTCTTCCTAATGAGGTTACTTGACATGTAGTCACATTTATCAAGTTGTAACATTAATTAAGTTTTTCAGAGAAGCGTTTGTTTTTCTAAGAAAATTTTCCCTACCATCTAAGTAGTCTGAATGTAAGTGTGCTTGTATTTATTCTCTCTCATCTGGAAGCAAATCTGTTCTGTTTCTTTTCATCACAAAGCAGAAGGCTTAGCAGGGGTATGTAGTAAAACATCATATTTTCTTACTGTGAAAGGTTCATCCACAGTAAAATCCTAACATCCATGCGTCCCTGACATACTATGAAATTGCTCTTGTTAGCCTGGGTTATTTCAAGGCTAGAGTTCCTAAAAGTTGTACTGTTTCAAAAGTGAAAATTGTAATTTTTCAAGGGGACAAAAATAGAATCTTTTACCTTTTTGTGATGGATTGTAAAAGTCTTGAAAGAGGTATCTTTCCAAAAGCAGAGGGCAATTTCTGGGAAGGGGTGTTTACAATAGAAATTACATTTTACAAACAGAAAAGCTGAGTGCAGAGTAATAAAGTGAGGCTATCATGAGACTAAAGTAAGAAGATCTTTAGCATTTGAGAGAAAAAAGGGCTTTTAAACACTGTTCTGACTTTTTGTTTGCATATTGTTGATGTTGCTATTAATAGTCTTTCATTGTCCATGACTAATGAGGTTCTTTTGGACAACAGAGCTCTTTATTAAAGTTTCAGCATTTAAACATTTCCTAAAGCACCCACAAGGCCCCCCAGCAAAACCAAAGGAAACAGGATATTGCATTCCTGACATTTCTGAGATGGAAAAGATAGAGTGAGGGGAGAGATTCTTTGACTCAAATAGAGAAGAAAGAAGAGTAGAAGTCTCACTGCTGTATTATCATACTTTATGTGGAGCATCTTTTAAGCTAATTTATGGAAAGTTCAGGTGATGAGTCTTGATCTTTCTAAAGATGCGCTGAGGAATTGTACTGTGATTGTGAGTTCTCTGTTTGTCACTGTGGCCTCCACCAAGCATCCCACTTGCAGAATTTTACACTGTGTTATCTGTTTACTATGTGTGAGATCATTATTACAGGAATTACCTACTTTAAAAATGAAAACTAACAAAAGAAGAACCACCCTGCATTTACTGTTACTAGCTTCTCCCCTGGATGAGCAGTCCACAGTACTGGTGAAAGTCTCTCAGAAAATGAGAAGAAAAACCCCTTACCATCAGTCAAACACCTCTTCCTTAATTCATGAAGATTTGGAGCACCAAAACAGAGCTGTAAAAATAGTGCAAACATGGCACAATACTAGCACAAAAATAGAGTGCCTTCCTATGGGAAAAGGCGGGGGAAAAAAAGAAAGGAAATAATATGGGAAAATACAAGCCTAGGACAAACACACTGGGCAATGAAGTAAGTAATCCTTCTCGTGTCAAAGAGCTTTTCTTCTTCACCTCTGACGGAAATGCTGAAGGGCAGCCCATGTTAAAGGAGGAAACAAGGTACTGATGTTGGAAGGATTAGGAAGGAAGTTTTATTTTAGAGAAATGGAGTCTTGCTGACTATAGAAGGTCTAGAAAATTAGCCTGTAATTCCATGCTTCCCAAACTACTGTTTGTGCCTGTGATTCAAAGAGGGTTACGAAAGATTACAAAATAAAATCACAAAAATTTTAATTTAAGCTTTCTAGTGTGTATATTCTGTAAGTGACCATTTTATAAAAAGAAAAATGCAATAAAATCAGCTTATTCTCATTTAACACTCTGAGAAATTCTGGACTGGAAAATAAGAGACAGCTGTAATGTCTGGCTTCAGCTATAAACATCTATTTCCACTGTCTAAGGTGAGATTCTCCAAGCATGTAGCTCTTCCATGGCTTGAGTTCAATTGTTCAAGACTGACTAATATAACTATAGCTGTGCTTGTATAATTTACTCAAGCACTTGTGCCTGACATTGCTCATGAGGCAGGCATATCCCTGCTAGGAAATGGGAGTCTGAGACATGGAAGTTATTCTGTTACTCTGCCATTTCATTTCTAGAGCACTGTATAGCATTTTCAGAGCTTTTAGAAGTTCAGAGCATAAGATAATGTCTTTGGAGCAGGTCACTGACCCAGAGGGCAGAAGCTACCACCTGTTCGTATGGCTTCTTATCACAGACCAGTGAGCTTCATCCTGGGATCGGTGTACTGACACCAGCAACCAATGCTCTTAGATTAGAAGTTGGGTAATACAGTTCCTGATATGTGACTGTGATTCACCCTCAAATTTTTCTCTCATTGGAAAAAGGTTAAATTCTCTCTTGGCTGGGAGTTCAATTCAGGCTAGGATCTATGTATTCGCCTTCTGGAGAGGAGCGGCCGTTTGGTACAGGAAGTAGCATTTTCCTTTCTTCATCCAAATGCCAGTATAAGCTGAGGAACGGGGAAAGAAATAGGGAGCGGACAAAGATTCCCTAGTACACAGAGCTCTTCAAATCCTTTAGCTTTCCTGTGCATGGAATGGTTTCTCTTTTCTCCTCTTCCTGCAACTCTTAACCACCAAAGGAAGAGAGTCTCCTCCACCCCCCACTTTCTGGTTTTCTTTAGGAAAGGCAGAGAAAGAGTCTCTTATCCCCCATGACCCCAGCTGAAAAATATATTTGGGAGGAAACTGATCATGGGCAGATTTAATGGTGGAGTTGCAGAGCAGACAAGGAAAAACATAATAACAGCCATACTGATAGAGATGAAAAATCTGTATAGCACCCACAGCATGTTTCCAACAGTGGCAAACAATGGATATCCTGGGAATTGTGCAGTTGTTGTGATATTTCCCAGAATATTCACCCAGCATTAACCAAACAGAATATCAAGGTGGCCCTGAGTCAGAGGTGGCACATCCAAAATTAGTATCGCTTGACAGACTTTTCTTCCATGAATTTGACCAATCAGCTGAGGAGCTCATGCAGACTTTTGGCACCTGCAGCATTTGTCAAGGGATCCCACAGCCCAGCTGAATGTTCTGTGAAGAAGTGATTCTCATTGTGTCCATTCAGATCTTGAATGTTCCACTGGACAGTTTCTCGCTCTTATTCTGAACAGACAGCGAACAGTTCTGCAGTCCAGTTATTTTAAAGATTTCTGACATACTTCCTCTATCAGCCATGTGTTTTAGCAATCCTATGGAAGGAATTCTAATATATTTAATTGCTCCTGTGCAGTGGAGAGTGGTGCACCAGTTCTGCTGTACCAAATGATTGTTCAGTCTTGCCACCGCTGCTGCCTCTTCTCCTCTTCTTCATGTATTTTTATGTGAAGAGCAGTTAGTTTATGACTTGTGTCTGTGTAAAGTATTGCTTCTGATAAAGATTTTACAGTTGACCTGGTTTCATACTTAACCAACATTAAAAAAGAGCTGTATCTTCTTGCTGAGAAGAAAATCAGTATTAGTACTTGAAAAAAACAATAATCCAAAGTACTTTTCATTGCTATCAATAATTACAGTAATTTCCCACTCATAAACTGCACCTGGTTATAAGCCACACTTCTGGGTAGCCAGAAGACCATGGAATTTGTCCATAAATAAGCCACACTGGGTGATAAGCCACACTTTTTTATTTTTTTAAAGTGAGGATCCATGTGCAACAAAGTAATGAGTTAGTAAGAGAATCGCGTGATCGCGGGGTTTGGTGTCAGGTGTTCAATTTGCAAACAGTTTTCACAGACCGGAGAACCCTTTAAATGCAGCCCCAGGTGCCCTCCCCATGCCACAGGCCCCGGCACTCCCGCCCCCAGCGCTGGCTGCCGCAGCTCCACACCTGCTCGGCAGCGACGGTGGCTCCCCATGCCGCTCAAAAGCAGCGGCTCGGGGGGCTGGCCACGCAAAGCCAGCAGGCAGCTTGCTGCCCACCCGGCAGTGGCTCTGCGGCAACTCCCCACCCACCCCCCACCCGCCTGGCCATGGCTCTGTGGCAGCTCCCTGCCTGGCAGCAGCTCCCTGCCCAGCAGCGGCTCCACGGCAGCTGCCCGGCCGGCCGTGGCTCCGTAGCAGCTCCCTCCCCAGCCAGCTCTCACTTCCAGGTTGGAATTTCACCGGAATTTGTCCATAAATAAGCCGCACCTGGTGATTAACCACACTTCCAGGATCGGCTCGATTCTTCAGTGAAATAGGTGCAGCTTATCTGTGTGAAATTATTGTATGTTTGTACAAGAAAATAAAATCAGCCAGGAACTGTGGTCTAGCCTTGAGGCTGCATGGCACAGCACAGCTCACTATTGTCACATGAAACCACTGGAACAGGAAGGTGGTACCCAAACTCCCTTTTGTGAAAGGTCTTTGGCCCAGACAATTCCCCAGACCTTTCCCAGCTGCTGTCTGGGAGAGTACTACCTTGCGCACACTAAAATCAGAGCTAATCTCTACCAAAAACAAAAAATATGGGCAGTACTTACACAGTGCTCAAGCTCATGCCCTGCCTTTATTGCACAAGCACAGGGTATAAACAGCTTATTAACTACTAGTCAACATCATACCTAAACATGGAGCTTTCTCTGGTAGGGTCAGCATGCAAACAAAACTGCTTTTCCTTCTTGTTAACAGTTCTGTCAGTGTAATGACCATCTGTCTTCAGCTGTCCTGGCATAGATGTTGTCACTGTAACAGTAACAGACCTCTCAGCATTGTGAAAATACAGAGATTTTTTCAACAGGGAAGACTGAGTTTTGTTACTAAGTACAGCCTTTGGTTTACATCTCTGCAGCTTTCCAAGGAGGGAGTTCTGCAAATTTTGTCATATTTACAGACACTCCAGATGTTATGTGCCCAGAACTGTTCCTTTATCAGCACAGACAGAGGTGATAATATGGTAGTCTCTGCTTTGTGGGCTTGGAGGCAGTGGGAAACTTTCAACCCTGGGAAGCAGCAGAGGCAGAAAACTGTGCTGATCGTCCTAACAGCTGTGTCACTCTTGCAGCTGCCCTCTCTGTGCTTGTGTTCATAACATTCTGCCCCAAATGGAGGGCTCCTCCTCACTTAGCAGGATTGCAGTGCCAAGCAGTGGTGATGGTGGTAGTTAATGGATGGATGCTCCTTTCTCTGTAGTCATGTAAGAGGCAGAATCTGATTAAATTTTATAATCGGATAAGACTAGTAAAAGGAAGCAGGTTAAGTATATTAGTCAGATCGATGGTGCCAAGCCACAATGTTCAGCTTTCCCAGTCTTCTAAGCATGACACTGACAAGGTTAACACCATATTTACCTGAAAATACTCAGTATCTCTCCAGTACACAACATGTACCCAGTATTTGAAGGAAAAGACCAATTAATCCTCCTGAGGTACATCTATACTCGTAAATGAATAATGCTGTCTTTGGTTCTGAACTATCACTGAACACTCCTTATGCACACTATCAAACTCACTCTTTTCCCAAAGCAGGGGTGCTGCATGCTCATTGTTAGAGTCTAATCATTGGGATGGGTGAACTGCATTAGGGCTATTTTAATGATACCACTGCAGATAGTAAAGATACAGCATACAGGCACCTTCTCTGCTACCAATTTAGTAACATTGATACAATTGTAACATCTTTCAGCAGATGATGCATTTCACTGTTTTCTAAAAACTCATATTCTAAGGTCATATTCAAAAGAGAAGATCTGATCTCACTTCTGCTGCAATAGTAAATACAGTTTAACACCATTTTTCTGGATTGACAGTCATTAAAAAAAAAAAAAGTAAATTGGATTAGAGAAATAGAAGAGGTGATGGGGTTAAAAAAACATTAAAAATGGGCTTTCCCCATCAGTTTCAGTCCAAATACAGTGACAGCTAGAATTCTGTGCAAGATTCTGTGCCAAGGTGAGGACATGGCAAAGCAGCATTGTGCTGTGTCTGAGGCCAACCTAGTGAGGGCCGTAACACAATTCATACATCCATGGGATTCTCTGTAACAACAGCTCTACAAGGTTTGTATAAAGATATTATGAAATACCTGCCTCAGCACCATCTTTCTGCCTGTCTCCTGTGCTGGGACATCTGGGATGTATAATAATGTCTTTCAAGGCAACTTCCACTGTCCTGTAAATCTGGTGCTTGTAGGGCCCCTTTGCTCCATCCTGAGCTTTATGTGTGTTTTCAAGGCCTGGAGCAGGGAATGAGGCAAAAGCATGCATTTTGAATTATAGTTTATTTTATTTATAATTTTATTTGTCTTTTTCTATTAGCATAGCTCAATTTTCATAGGAACAAATGAAATCCATTAATCTGTTTAATGGGAAAGAAATTTGTTTCTTTTGGCTTCTGGGCATCTGTTCAAAGCTGGCCCCACTGAGTGCCTGGAGTCTGTGATTATCTAGGTGATGATGCTGCACTTCCAGCTGGTTCATCTATCTGTACAGGGCTCAGACATTTGTAGGCTGCAAGGTTTCTACCCTCACATTTCAGCATATGTTCAGTCACTTGATGGCTGATTATAGCTGAGCAAATAGTTTATAATGAATAACTTACTCAACTCATTAAACTTGCTTTCTTCTTGTGGCATATCCTCCTGAAGATTGGGGTTTCTTCAAATGTGTTTCTGAATCAGGATGATTTAACCGGTTCCTTTTTACAGCGTGGGTAGATTCAGAGCACTGCCTTGGATGAATTCACTATTCAAAGACTGTTGTTTTTAGTTAACTGCTCAAATAAATTATGCACTATTGTCTCTGCTCCCTGCCTGTTTAGATGCTTGTAAGTTTCCCTTATTAACTTAACAGTGTCATTCTGGAATCAGTGCCACTCAAGCTTCATCTTCAAGGTATCCTACTTTAGCACAAACACAGCTGTTGGCCTGTTCTTTTGGTTGTTCTTTATAATCAAGCCTTTGCCAGCACAGGGAAATGTATAAAGACATCTTCATGCCTTGTTATTTTGGACTCATTATTTTAAGGATATCATGGCAGTTAGTTAGAATATCATAGTAGTTAATATCAAATTACTCTAGAAACATTTTAAGAAGGAAAGAAGTGTAATAAGAAGACAACATTTACACAGAACTTTGGTAATCCAGTCTAATCTTAACAAAACAGGAGTATTTAACATCTCCATCTGCTAAATACATTAACTCAAACAGCAGGAAGAAAATCCTCAAATTTCTTTCTAAGACGCAAGGGTTCTTCAGATTAATAAATTTTTTTGAGAACAGTAGGCATTGTGCCAACAATATTACAAATCGGAATGTAGTGATGATTAAATTATGAAGTTGGTCCAGAAGATTTGTGGAAGACAAACAAATTAAATCAATGAGAAGCTGCATCTGCTCTGGTAAGAGGAGACTGCTATATATGGGAGCCAGAACAATGGCTTGGGTTCTGCCAACAAACGCAGAAAAGCTGAAGTGCTTCTACCAGCTAATTATTGTTCCGCATGAATCATCTGTCAAAAATTAGTGACAAGCCAAGAATTGTGTACAGATATGTTGATTTTATGGGAAATTATTATATCTGTAATTTATGGGCATGCTTTTTTAAAATTCTTCATGATATTTTATGAAATCTCAGTATTGTGCCCAATAGAATGTAAGAGCACAGTAAATGGTATTTTACTTAAGTAATAAAGCCCTAACTGTCTTTTTTCGGGATTTTTTTAGAATATAGTGAATCATACTGTTGTATTGTGAAAGGGAATAATTCAGACAAAAGAGAAGCATTGATATGAATTAGCCTTAGGTGTTACCTGTAACAGACCTGCTACCAGAATGGTTTTAAAACAGAGATGGATCAAGGTAGCTGAGAATGACAGGATTGGAAGAAAGTGACTCTGCTTTGAATGATGGCTGTTTGTAGTATTTAACTAAAATTCTTGAGTAAAGCTGGATGTGTGGGACATGTGCTGTGTCTTTTATTATGGTCATGCCTGAAGTGATGGCCATTTAAAGGCATTTTTATTCTGAACCTTTTCTACTGAGATTTGGATTTGTAATGCACACTGAAATCCTAAAAAACAAATGGAGATATGATCATGGAACTTTTTGGCACCTGATCTGTCAAGGAAAATAAAAAGCAAAAAGGCTCACAAAGATTTTTTAATAGAGTTCACAGTTAGGTGGTTTTCTCTCTTTTACAAAATTTCCATTAGCACCTGTACTCAGATAGAATATAACTGTTTTCCAGTCCCTTTTTCTACTATGCAATTTAACTGTCAGACTGCATTAAGTTACGCTTAAAGCTGTCAGCAAATCACTGGAGTCCCCAAAGGCAACACTTTCCTACCTGTGTCCTGGTAGAGTTGCAGCAGGGAGGTGACTCAGCTGTTGTTTCATTTTTGGGTTTCTGACAGTGAGATGTTTGCCAGTTATGTAGTTGTTCACTGGTTGTTTTTCTTAGCCACTGTCCCCCATGTACTGATACGAGACACCATGTCTTGGCAATTTCTCTTGGGAGTGCTGGATAGGCTCCAACCAAGTGTGGGGTGCTGAATGTGAGGCAAGTTCATCCCAGCTCAGACTCCCTGAGGCTGCATCTCTCAGAAGGAAAGGGGAATGATCTTTAAATATATGAGGGAATCAAAAAAATTTCTCGACTTAATAAATGGATATGACTTGTTGAAACTGGAAGTAGGACTTTGTTGATCTTCCTTTATTTGGTTGAACGTTTAGTGCTCATCATGACAAGTTTCTGTCCTTTATCACACAGAGTTTCAGGTTTGGCACATCACATGGCAGAAGGTGTAAGTGAACCCACAAGCTTACAAAATCCAGTGCCATCACCTTACTTTTATGATAATTTTATCTCAGTAAATAGACTTCTCGCACCAGACAGCATCTTACAACCTTTCTCAGCAAAGTAAATTTTAAGTATTTGAAATAAGCATTTGGATTGTTTAACTTTTTGCAGTGCCCCTTGACTTCAATTAAATACATCCCAAAGATGCTTGTTTCAGCATTAAGCTCAGTGAACTCCATCAGCTGGGACTTCAATGCATACAACCCACAAGCTGCATTGAAAATGGAAGTTAAAAATTCCTGTGAAGTTGCTCTGTGCTTGTTTTCTTAATTTTTGCAGTGTAGTTGTGACCCCACAGATAATTTATTCATCAAAAGCAATGAGGCAGAAGCACATGGGTGCAGCCACCAACTCTTCCTTACTGATCTTGGCTTCTCTGCAGGCTAGCTGCTGATAGACAATCTTCTCAAACAGACAACATGGCCAAGGTGGTCATTTAACTAAACCAATGAGAGCCTCCATCATCCCAGAAACATGAAATATGAGAAAAGAAGAACTGAAGGAGATTTTGTGATTCTTATATTTCTTAATCTTATTTTTTTTTCTGTTTTAATCACACATTTTAATCTGAGCTTCAAAAAAACCCCCTCACTGATGCAGAGAAGTAAAGGTTTTCATAAGCTTTTCTTCAGGCTCTCTTTGGAAGTATTGTAAGGAGTTAAGCTGGGGTTTTTTTAAGCTGGCTTCTTTTGCTCTGTAATTGCTTGTTAAAACCTTGTTTTTCAGCTAGTGACCTTTGCATCAGTGACATTGCATGCATAGCATTAACAAGAATTAATAAAGAAAACTTCTATTTTTAGGAGGGGAAAGTTGCCAAAATCCAGATAATTTAGACAGCTCATGCATTTTTTCCACAGAAATTATTAGTAACTTTTCTTCTGTGGAGCGCTCAACAAATTCAAAACTTCTGCTTATGAAAGTGCTCTGATTGGATGTGTATTCAAATCTCATGCATTTGTATCAACATCAAAAATTATTTTTCCAATTATGAGTATAGGAGTTGCACCCCACAAAGCAATGAAAAAAGGAAGAGTGAAATTACTGCTCTGTAACAGAACAAGACAAAGCAAAGAAAAATCCCTGATTGATCTTCCAGTGAATGCTCTGCTTGAATATATAATCATTTTGTCCTTACACAGGATTGTAGAAGTTACTACTGGCTATAAATATGGGGTGGTTCTTTGCATATTCATTCTTAATTTTCAGTTTTTCCACTCAGTAGTTTCATTCGTTCAAGCTCTTTGGATCAAGACTAAGTATGGCTTAGACCAGAAAACAAATGACATGTCAGAGTAAAAGTAAGAGCCTCCAAACAAGAGCAGGATGAGCGCAGTCCTGGCTATCCTTAAAGTAGTCTCAGATATGGCTTTTGTGGTGGTGCCATGATTGAGGATCCTCATCCTATTTGCTGTGTCTCCAAACCTGGCTGAAATGCAGAAAGACTGCTCATGGAAAACCAGTCTTTTGGTGGCTGAGGCCTATATTTGCTCCTCTAGACTCATCACCCTCTGTCTTCAAATAAGCTGGGCTCTGTCCCAAAAAAACTGGATTTAACTATTAAGCAGATGTACAAAATTCTCTTTAATATTTAAGTGGGGATGCCGAGGTAGAGGGAACCTTTGCATAGCAGTGCACGCTGAAGTTGCATTCAGTCACACTTGTGAGGCCAGCTGTATCTGACAGACTCATTCTTCTTGCCTTCAGATTTTAATAGGCTACATTTTATTAAGCTTAGCCAAGTTGTGTGTTTAACCTTCATTTTTTAATGAAAGAGGGTCTTATGGAATCATCACTAGGACAACACCCAAATAAGTCTTGGATATCTCTACCTGTTTTGTTTCTTACTGCATAACTCTGAAACTTTTTGAGTTATCCAGTCTGGTATGAACCAGTACCTATCTTAAGTCAAGTCTGTTATATAATTCACAAAGAGTGTTCAGCTGGGAAGAGCAGAACAGAAATCCTTTCTGTCTTGTCTTTCACTTTGTGTTTATAATATAATGTTTCTTTTTCCTTAAGAAACAACAAACAGAAGAAAACTCCACCAACACAAAACTTACCAGAAACCCTTCAAACACAAACGAAATAAAAAGCAACAAAATATTAAATATTTTGGAGGGTTACTATGGGTGCTACTATAAGCAAACTGCCAGGAAAAGTTCTGTTTGTGTGTGGTGCAGTCTTCATTATGATGGCTTTGTCTCAATTAGTTGTTTATTTAAGAGGAAAACATCTTTATGTTTTGGTACTGTGGGCAAGTTGTCTATAAAAGCTATTAAAGAATACGATGCACAAATGCCCCAAAAAGGAGATAAAAACACTTATTTTCTTCTGCTATTTAAAGTGTTCCTGACTCGGAAACATATTTCCCTAAGGCCAATAAAATTAGAAAAATGTAAATTTTGCACAAAAAGAGGATCAGACCCAAAAACTGTCTGTGTCTATTCCTATTAGGATATTAATTAATGGAATACAGTGAAGGACTGGCTGTTGCCCATGTGAAGTATTTGTTTAAATTTTTTATGAAATCCCGACCATCTGAAAGATGGAGGAGCCCTAGAAAATACACTGCCTGCCCTGGACCAAACCCATCCAAATAATTCACATCAAATCTTAGTATTTGCATCATGCTCAATGACTTCAGGGCTTCTTAAGCTCCTACTGTAGAAGCAGCAAGTAAAGGTTTGTTTACAAGCCTAAGTAATCATTTAATTAACTTATTTAGATCAATTTAGGTTGCCAGTCTGTACCACTGCAAGGTCTGTTGTAAGGCTCAGTCTTCTGAATTGGATACATGTCAGTCATGTTGAATGACAGCAGTAGTGGAGTGAAAGCTGTGTCCAGACAGACTCTGGGGGCTTTGAAAATTGAAACAAAACTCTTTCCAAGGCAGGGGAAACAGGAAAGTTGATCTTTTTTCCTTATGACTTGTCTCCAGCTTTTCTCCATCAGGCCTGGATGGATCCAGCAAGCCAGTCTGGATCTTTCCAGAGACCACTATGTGGTCCAGGCAAAAAGAGGAAATATTCTGGCCTGCAGATTCACAGACCCAGGCCAATGACCATTGATGAAGACATGCCCAAGTCCCAGTGTAGCACTTGTGTTGTTGACTCCATCTGTCAGGGAAAATGACAGCTTTAGGTGGGTAACTGTTGTAAGCCTTAGCACATATTGCTACAATGCTGGAAACATTAGAAGCTATCAAATGAGCCATCTTCTGACCTTGCATTGCATTTATTTGCATAGACATATAATACTTAAATTCATGAACTAATTACTTAAACACAAAGTAGAATGAAAGAATGGCAGGAAGGGACACCATAAAGTTTCAACATGACTTGTATGAAACTGGCAAAAAATTGTTTTGCAGCTCTTCTTTTAATGGATAATTAAGTATTTGGAATAAAATGCATAGAGTTAAATGGCGTTTTTTTCCCCTAGAATACAAGTTGGAGAGAAGTGAGATTGTGGCATGGGTGACCTTGTGTTAAATAGTTTGGCAATTACTGATTATAACTGAGACATTTATGACACCATCTCTGACATGTGAAATATCTCATTTCAGGTACACTTGTGAAGAAAGCTGCTTAGAAGGGAATTAGCATATTTATGTTACTGCGATGTTAATGTAAATAATCTAATTTATGGTGGAAAAAAAATGTGTGAGAGATTTCTGTATAGCTATTCTGAGGCCATTTTGATTTTTCCAGATTTAATTGTGGGTGCATTTGGAGCTGGAAAAGCGGTTGTTTACAGGTATGTGGTAAATACAACGGATTTTATATTTTATAGCTTTGATGGGAGATATTAAAATTTTAAAATGTCATATTCCTGTTTCCCTTTTGCAGTGTAAAAGGTGGTCATTAGAGATGAAAAATTAAACATCTTGTGAGAAACAAATGTTTTTTCCCCCAGAAAGGTTCCCTCAGAACCTGTAATTTTCAATTAAAATTTCCGTGCTTAGACTTAGCTCAAGCAGCTACTGGAATCTTTGACTATTTGATTAATTTTAAGTAAGAAATTTAAAGAGCATGGCATTGAAAATTAATTTCTTTCCTGGGAAAGTGGTGCTAGCAAGAAATTCGAAAGTGACCAATCTTTGTAGATTGTGCATGTTAAGACATGAACTGTTTATTGAAAAGAAAGGTTGCTGCTTTTAGACTCAGTTTTTAAAAATGCACAAGATCCCATTTTAAAAAACAAAAAGTTGTTGCTGACTATGGAGTTTCACTAAATGTGCTCTTTGATTAGATGTAAAATTTAAAACTGCCAAATACATAAACATTTGCATAAAATCTGCTAATGCTTTCTTAGTCCAGCCATGCTGACATCTCATTTCATTTAGATATTCACCATCCATTGCTTCAACAATGTAGTCATATTTCTGATTTCTTGTCTGGCTTCTTGTTGTCTGTATTCTCAACAGCACCTGACTGAGAAAAGGCACGTTCTACTCCCAGCTGAATGTTCATAATAGTGTAGGAATTTTGTAAAGCAGGAATGTTAGCTCATCTCAACTAACACTGTAGGTGCAGTGAGAAGACCTGATTTTCCTTCTGTGCTATGAAAGTATCGTGCAAGTCCTTTGCAATGCCATGAGTGACTGCACAGGATGAAGCATTGAAGAATTAGATCCACTGTGTATTTTCAATAACAATAAAATATGTTCTATTTCATTTTAGAAAGTGAATAGCAGGAGGCCATTTCCTGGCCAGAATGTATCAAATACGCAACTTGTCATACTGCTGAAACAGAATTTTATTACTGAAATTTTCTAGACAAAAAAAAAGGTTTTCCCTGTTGCACAAAAGTGAAGAGAGCAATTTTATTTTTTTAATGTCTTGCTGAAGTAATATAAAGAAGTAATCATAAAAGCTCAGATGTGGATTCAGTAAAGCTAGAAAACTGGGATTATGTAAGTTACTGTAAATAGTATTGCTGTCTTAAAAAAACCCACGCCAGAATCTAGGCATATACTTGTTATTATTTGTCTTCTAAAGTGCTTGCAGTTATAGATTGTCTCATCACTTAATAACAGCTTCAGAGGGATGGTTTCTATCACCAAAACTGTATATTCATGTACTCAGCACAGTTCACTGATTATTCCTGGTTTACAAAGTCAGTTGTCTCAAGAAATGTCAGACAGAGTTTACTTCATTATTGGCCCAAGATAGTCTACACCAACTTCTACTTTAAGCAGATCGTGTTTATTTTTTTAATAATCTTAAACCAGACAAAGTAAGGCAGAATGTTTCATTATTGATGGAGACAGTATAAAAGAAATCTGCAAATGGCCAAAGGACTGCTATAAAACCCAAAAAGGCAACTCTGTCCCTTTGAGAAAACTCGGTGTGATGAAATGAGTCTGATGAGCCTCAGTCCAGGGACACTTCTATTGCTTAACCATAGGATACTGTTTCCATGATGTGCTGACGTGATTTTTTTTTTTTTTTTGGTGAATTTCAGTAGCATTCTGATGGAAAAAAACAAACAAACAAAAACTGTTCTTTTGGCTATGAGCAGCATTAAAATACTTGTGTTTTCCCAAGTAGCTCTATATCTCTGGCTTCTTTGCAGTCAACTCAGTTGTGTTTTCTCTGCTGCAACTTACATACTTATGTGCTCCTTCAGATGTGGTGAATCTTTTTTCTGTCCCCCAGAGCCAGACCTGTTGTGACAGTGAATGCTCATCTTATACTGAACCCCATGATTGTGAATCCAGACAATAAAACCTGTCAGCTCCCCGGCTCTCAGCTTTTGGTGGCCTGGTAAGTCCATGATTACTCAAAAAATATTCTTATCCTCTTTCTCAAAGAACTTCCTGCTCCTTCATTTTATTGCAACTCTTTGTTGAGCATATTCAAAGTTCAAGATGTTGAAAGATATTATGAGCACAATAAAACCCCCCTACATAGAATTTTTTTTTGTATTTTCTAGTTCTTAGCAGATTGTCTGACTAATTGTGGTAGCTGAAAGTTGAGTCCTTTGATACACTCAGTCTCCTTCATAGGAAGATGCTCAGTGTCTCCTGCAAGCTGCAAAGTTATGTGCAATGTTCACATGAATGAAACATGAAACAGCTAAAACAGACAAAACACAGAAACAGTCATCTGTTTGTTGACAAGATGTAACAGTGAATGTAAAAGTGACGCAGAGCTGGTGGAACCACCATTTTCTGTTGCAGAAAGACAGATCTTAGTCCTTTGTGGAAGAAAGAAGGTGTTTAGCTGGTCATCCTGAGAGAAGTTCACAGAATGTTGTTTCTGGCTGTCTTTGGTCAGAGGAAAATTTTTTTTTAGCACACCACACAGGACAATATTTCAACCATCCTTAAAAGAGAAATCCTTAGCCACAGTAGTATTTAACTTTGAACAGAAAAAACAAAATAAAAAAGCAACAACAACAAAAAATCAAACAAACAAAACAACAACAACTAAAAAAGAAAGAAAGAAAACACAACACATAAAAATCCTTGGAGCTAATTAAACCAATTTCATATCAGTACAAGTACAAAATGCTTGCAGGACACTTGGAGGCTATCAAAGAGCACATAAAGGCACGTTTACTGCACTAGAAAAAAGTCACTTTTGAAAGGATCCCAGGAACAGTTGACAAAAGAGGCTATTACAAATACATAAGATACTTTTGAAAGTGGAAGTCATAGCAAATGAGGAAACTAAAACCAAAACAGAGCATAAACACGTGCAAGTTGAATATAAAATGGTAGTAACTCTTGCCAGAGAGACTGTGAGGAACAGATTTCTAAGATGTAAAAACATTAGAAACAGGAAGCCTGCCAGGATGTGGGCTGAACAAAAACAATATTAAAGTGTAAAGGAGGACTCCAGAAGATAACATGAATGCAGAAATTTTGCACTGCTTTTAAAGAAGCAGAAGATAGTTAGAGGATTTCCTCACATTAGAGACATTCTTTATAGGAGATGAATCTTAAAAATCATCTCAAATCTAAGATTCAGATAAAGAATATTAAGAATTAACTGATAAATCTGAGCTGTAAAACATGATCATGAGAACCAGTTCACTTAAGAGCCATGCAGGCCCTTAAAGGAACTAAACTCTGACACACTCAAACCAATAAATGTGTGGGCTCCCAAAGCCTCTGGGATGAGTTTGTCAAGAGATTTTCACTCTTGCGCTGGTCTTTTACACTTGAAGGGACTTCCCATATTTTTTATCTTGTTCCTCATTTCTATAGCCAGTGTAGAAAATTGCCCATCTACAGAGCAGTGTAGAAGGCACTAGGTGGAATGATGCAATCCCAGAAGTTTAAAAAGCTTTGGCCTTTCTAGAACTTTTTATTCAATTATCTTCTGTTTTAACAATTGATGAAAAAAAAATTGAAATACATACACTTGGCTGAGGCATGTTCATTGATCCAAATTATGTTGTTTCACAACTCCAGATTTTAAGAGTCATAAGAATGCCTAAAATCATAATGGAAAATATTTTGGAACTGTAACAGTGAACAACAGGTAGTGAAAGAAAAAAGGAAGGTTTTTTGCACAAGAGGAAAAACATTTCTATTAAAAAATATTCTTGCTGTGAGATATTGTTCAGAAAAGGAAGAAATGCATACTCCTTGAAAATGTTTTTTTTTGTTTCTTTCCATTTTTCTGCTATAATAAGCCAGAAGAAGTTTGGTTCATATCAAGAGCTTTAATAGGAGCATAATTTAATTTCTGTCTGCTTTATTCTAAAATAATGTTCCCTAAAGATTTAGTTCATGTTATGAAATGACTGAAGAGCAGCTGCTATTTTCCACACTGTAATTTTTTTCTTTAGTTGATACAAGCGTGTATTGTACATATGAAAATAATTACTAGGGAAACTCCAACAGGCAAAGAATTCCTCAGTCCCATGGGACAGATTTTTGTATCTCTTAGCCAGCTGTGCAACTTGTATAAAACTCTACTGACTGACACTGCTGAATCAGAATGAAAGGAAACCTCCTACCAGAAAAAGTTTCAGGAAGTGTGTGTGCATGAATAATTTGGATTATTGTACGTTTCCAAGTATTAGAAAAATATTATTTCTGCCATGATATAAATTGCAAAGCTGAAGCAGTGGAGGAAAAAAAGTCATTTTTATGCACAGCTCAAAGAGAATTCTCCTAAACTTCTAGAAACATATAATTCATTCTCTGCTGTGTGTAAAATGTGGCTGTACCTGAGTTCCCAATACTAGCAAATCTGTAACAAAATCTGCAACTTTGAAGATATTAAAGAATATGGAAAAAAACTTTTTTTTCCTCCAAGTGTGAGAGATGCAAGATAATATCTGTAAAAAAAAGGTAAATAAATTAAAGTTCTTTCTTTTTTAAAACCTTTTTCCAAATGATGTGACTTGTTATGTTCAAGATTGGGTTCTAGACATCTCTGCACTGGTATTTTTATTACCATTTGAGATCTGATTATCTACTAGCTACCTCATGTATTTGTCCTTAAATTGCATCCATGAAAGTTTTTTACTCACTTTTCACTAATTTAAGGTGAATATTGTTACAGTAATTTCACGTATATAAGGCGCACCCTTCTGACTAAAATTTTGGTCCAAACCCTGAAGTGCGCTTTATAGGCCGGTGCGCCTTATATATGGAGAGAGTTTGAAAATTTGCCAACCCGGAAGTGTGAGCTGCGAGCCGAATCGCACAGGGTCACGGGGCTTGGCTGGGGGGTGGGGGCGGCTCGCACAGGGTTGTGGGGCTCAGCATGTGTCCTGATTTGGAGGACAGGTGTCTGCTAAGAAAGGCAGGAGCCTCTCTTCGAAATGGAGAATGTAAACCCCCTCCCTACAAATTATTATAATTTTGAAATTAAGGGGCTCTCAGGCAAAGATATGGGAATTAGGAATAACAGTTCTTTACTAGGAAAATTAAGATAGAAATACAGTACTACAAAGAAACAAACCCCAAACACTGACAAAGTGTTTTGGGTTACAATACAGGATGTGATCAAAGTATTTTTTCTATCACATCTGTTGTGATCAGGTGGGGCAGTGATCTTTATCTCCGTGGGAGATACTCTGCCAATGGGCCATCCATTGAAACCAGTACGGCATTGTTCTTTATCTTTGCACCCCCCATCCTTCCTCCACGGAGTCATCTTCTGCTAATGGCCCATTGAGTCCCACTGTTTGACTAGTAGTAATCACAAGACAGCATGGCTGGCGCAATTGTTACTAATTGGTTATTTTGTTGCACGCAGATGCTCACTGGGGAGAAAAAAAAAGTGTGCCTTATACCCCGGTGCGCCTTATATGTGGACAAATTCTGTGGACTTCCCGGCTACCCAGAAGTGCACCTTATAACCTGGTGCACTTTATAGGTGTGAAATTACTGTAATTCTATTTTGTAGAGGAGCAATAAGTCAGAGAAGTTAACCGACTTACCAAAAGTTGCATAGAAGTGTCCAATTATGATAAAAAAATTGATTTGTAGAATATATTCTGTACATATATTTATATTTTTATGTTTATAGACTACAGCTAAGACTACTAAGTGCAGTCTAGAAAATAATATACCAGGGTAACTAAATTTTTTACCACTTCTGGTGATATTAGGTAATTCTATTAGGGTTAACTTTTGAAGAGACTGCTCCTATCTCTGACAAGAGTAGTTTTGAAGAAAGGAAAATTTTCAAGCTTCTTTTTCTTGTAAAAATATTTTTCTCTGCCTGAACAAAATAAAACTGTTTTAAACACACTGCTTTGTTCCCCTGAGGTTGTCAGGAGAAGCTAGTGTGTTCAGTTATAAGGCTTTCCCTCTATTTTTTAGGTGCACTCAAATACTATTCAAAGCATAATCTCATAGTAAGGACAGACACAGAATAAATGTGATGTGGGGATCTCTTCAGAGAGGCAAGATTGATAGCACACAAAAAGTTCATATGCTTTAGTTTGATGCATTATTTCCCATTTGTTTCTTACTTGCTAAAATTTTCTTCCTTTAATTGTTAATTGTGTTGTTTTGTTGATTGCTCCTACAAGCAAGCTCAAAAGCTTAGCTGTTTTATTTCTTACTGTGCCCAGGAGTCAGATCTCAAAATCTCTATGAATTCTTTAGACTCCTGCCCTCTTTTGTGCTCTGTCTTTCCCTTTGCTTTTCTTTCTCTTGACACTAAAACCTCTCTCAACGTCTCCTCAGCAGCTTCTTGTTGAAGTGATGAGCAAATCTAAATTCATCTAGGTTTCTGATTGAAATCTTTGATGGCCTAATCACTGCTTCTAAACTAAATATTAAAATCACAAATGTGTAGCAGAATTCTGCTAAAACCATCGTCTTTCCTCTTGTGGGGCCAGAGTGCGGGAGATGATCTACTCCAAATTTTTGCTCTTCAGCTCTGCCATTTCCTTTTTGACATGGTCTGCCTGGAATGGAAGGAGAAAATCTTGACTCTTACTAGTAATGTTTAAGAACATGACTTCAGTTATCAAATATGTATGATGAATTATTCTGTTCATTGCAGTAAATAAAGTATACACTGATTGTTCTGTTTAACAAGTGAAGCATTCCAAACTGCATTTTTGAACACAACTTTTTTCAAACATAATATGGCAAAATTTGTGTGATTCCTCCAAAGTAAGATAACTGAGTTTATTTAATACAATGGCAGCTCTTGAGTTTACATTTGAGGAAATACAATCTTGTACTCTGACATGTGAGACTGGCCTGTGAACTCTGATGTCTAAATTGCATTTATGCAATTATACAAGATTGCCTCATTTTTGTTGTTTTGTCCTTGTGTATTTGGAAATAATTGGTTCTTCATATATTAAGTCATAATTATAAAGAAGTAGGACTATGAATAAATTTACAATTTCTGCATGGACTGGAAAGCTGAGGGCTACAATTTAGCAGAGATCAATAGCATTATGCCATTTTTCTTTCTCAAAAATAATAGCTTTTTTCCCCAAGAGAACAGTTTTTTCATTAAGGTCATGAGAGTGACACATATTCCAGATGTAGCAGTTTCATTACATCTGTCAGAGGAAACAAACATGCAATTAGAATGTGATTACAGATTGGTTTAAAGGTTACCTTAGTGGTTTTGTATCCACTGTGTGGGGACATTAGTATACAGTAAAACAGTAGTGAGGAGATTAGATCAGTGAATAATGCAAGTATTTTTTTATTTAGCTTATGCAGATTTTAATGCTGACCTACAATTTGTTGTCCATATACAAACCAAGATATTTTATGAAGCCATGAAAATTTTCTTTAAGAATTATTGATAATCAGAGAAAATTGCGAGAATCACCTGAGCAATTTTGTTACATTAAACAGGGTTTCATTAGGACTAAGCCTATGTGGCAGATGACAGCAGAAATCAAAAATCAAGAACATCTTTCCAATGACAGATTTCTTGTTTTGCCACTTGTCAGGGAAGTACACTCTGCTAATTGCATCAACAGACATAATTAATACTATTTCTCTAACCATCCAGAGTAATTTGTAAACATTTTTCAAAATGCAATTCAGTTAAATATTTATAAAACTTGCCTAGATTCCTTATGAAGTGAAACTTTTCTATGATTATTACTTTTTCAGATTTTTAAAAATAATTTTTGAGTAAGTTAAAAGTTCTGATTAGAAGGTATCAGCCAATAAAACTATAAAAGGCTTATCCTATCAGTTGTTCACTATAACTGCAAATCTGTTGCCAGTCTTACACAGAAATATTTCTTATGGGAAAGGACTCACCTATGGCAAAGGTGACATTTGTATAATCATAGTTGTAATCATAGCTGTGAGTATTTCTAGGCTCAAAAGAGCTTGCTATACATCCAGAACAGGCAAATTAAAAGCAATTAACTTATGATGTGTTGCTTTTTGTAGAATGCATTGATTTAGTGTACTAGATAATGAACATGGATCACCAGTTTGTGTGTTCTTTGATTTAGGTTGTATAAATACCACTTTCTGCTAAACTTAGCAAATTAAATGTAATACAGTTTGGTTAGTATAATGCCTCAAAAATCGAACTATTTATGTTTGGAATTACTTACAGCCTCTTGAAACAATGAAAATCCTACAGAAATGCCAATGGAACACATTGGTATCCGGAGTGTTTTAATTTGCTGGAAAGCAGCTTGAGCATTGACAACATACTCTAAGATTCTTCTGGTTGTACCATGATGAACCAGAAAATATTTCTACAGGCAATCTCTTACAAAGGTTGCTTGCTGCACTTCTGCATAAAGAATTCAGCTTTGGCAGTAGTGTCAGAAGGGTCATCTCCATGGGCTCTCTCAAGAACTACTGGGACCAGGGAATCTTCTCCATACCTTTGCCAGGAAGTATTCAGAGACTTTCTTCTGTGATTATTAGTGAAGCCTAGGAGACTTTCTGACTTAATTAGGGAATATCATAGGTAGCCAGATACAATCTCAGTTAACATCTTTTTAAGCAAATGAAAATAAAACTTAAAAGATATGACTTGGGAGCTGCTGATTCCCAGGCCAGCCCGTTTTCTGCTAATAATGAGTACTTCTGCTTTTTTTTACATGTAGCTTTACTGTAAGAGTCTGCACAGATTTTGAAGGTCAAAGTATTTCAGATGAGATAGGTAAGAAATGTTTTCTACTCCTGTAATTTACCACGTCCTGCTCCATTTCAGATGTATTTTTTTCCTATACTTGGAAAGACAAAAGGAAAGAGATCCTCCTACAGCTAGAAAATGCAGTTTAAAAAAAAATGTGTGTGCATATGTATATATATGTGTGTGTGTGTGTGTGTGTGTGTGTGTGTGTGTGCGTATTTATATATATATGTAAACAGAAACTTTTACTACTCACTTAAAAGATTTTTGTTTCAAATTAAGTAATTTTTGAAATAAAGCCAAGAATTCTTGTTGGAGAATGTTCTGTTCTGGAAAAAAAATAAATTAAAGAGATAGGATTCCTGCACACATATGATCTGTCAATTAAATAAGAAAGCTTAAATTACACATCCTGCATAATTTGGATCAAAACCTAGTGGGCTTTTAAACAGACAGGTACTTAGAGCATGGATTAGTTTTCCTTGGAAGACTTGCTTAGGTTAATGAATCATAGTACATAAGGAATTATTTACTATTTTCTTTCTATTAAATCAATAACTTATTTATTTGTATACTTTAGTGCTGAAAGGTGAATTGCAATTAGATTCATTGAAACAGAAAGGAGCTGTTAAGAGGACCCTCTTCTTTGATTACCATCAATCACATCACTTCTTCTCCATTGTGATAGAAAGACAGAAACAAGTCCATTGCCAGGACTTCCTTGTTTATCTCAGAGTAAGTTGTTTAAAATATTTTGGACTTTCATCATCATTTGAGTAGTACCAGGATTTAAAGATAATAATTAAAAAGGAGTCACTGGAAAAGGAAGAATAATTTCCAAAATCACAGAAATGGGGTGCAAGATAGACCTCATCTCTATGTTCAGTATGTCCAGAGCATACTGCAATCTTGAAAAAATTCCCTATATAAATGTTTGGCTCGTCTTTTGTCAATATAAGTATAAAAGAAAGACTGATTCTGAAGAGTGTAAAATTTCTCTGTTTAAAAATACATTAATTTCACATTCTTCTGGAAATTCTGTATCTTCTGATACAAAAATGCAAGATTGCTTTTCTATTTTGGTATCCCTTTATTTTTTTTTAGTATTCATCATGCAGTAATAAACTAATCATGTTAAATATCATGGCAATTCATTTTAAAGGAGTCTTGCCAGAAATGTTGTCCTAAAGTTAATACATTATAAAAAGTATTTCAAAGATATTTTTTAATGTTTTTAGAAAAACTAAAACTATGGAATTGAAGTTGTAAAGGAGAAACGCTTAACACTTGCTCAGTTGCAGGTGGAGTTACCTTATGCAATTGCAATAGATTCCATGTCTGATCCAAGAAATGGGAGATGAAATGGAGAAGTTTCAAGCATTATGTAGGGACATATCTAGACAATAAAGGTGGTTGAATTTTACCATCACTAATTCTTATAAATTCTTGGTTATGGTACAAACCAGCAATATTACCTCCACAAATCCACATATGCCCCACCTCTATTTCAAAAGGAAGGAGGGCAGTAGCTGATAGGAGCTGGTTCTGTGTGTCTCTCTTAAACAGCCTCATTTTAGGCTAATGCTTTGAAATATTTCTGAGTCTACTCAGCTCAGCCAGCTTCTTCCAGATGTGGGGCTGTGGAGGCAATGTGTTCTGGGCATTCCAATTACTGGTGAGTCACTTTGCTTTCCTAATGACACCACTTGCAGCAAGAATTTGGCCAGCATCTGTCAAAGAACCATGTAATTAACTTCAATAAAGACCACACCTTTACCTTCAGAAGTCTGAATCTGTTGTCATACTGCACCAACTGAAATAATCATAGCAAACCATCGTTTTTTATTTTTGTGATTGTCACAGGATGAAACAGAATTTAGGGATAAATTATCTCCCATCAATATAAACTTCAATTATAGTTTGGATGAGTCCAGTTTTGAAGATAGTTTGACTGTGAAGCCAATACTGAACTATTACCAGAAAAACTCACTAGCAGAGCAGGTACGAATTTTGCATGCCATATTTTCTGTATATAAACATGAAAGCCTTAACAAATACCATTTTTCTTAAAAGAGTATCACAGCCAGAAATGACTTAACAGGGATTTAATTAATACAAAACATAGATGAATATAAATATAGAACAAACAGGCCTTTCAAGTATTTCCAAAACTTTCTTATGCTCATAGTTTTGATTGCCTTCTAGAATAGGTAAGCCAGGTTAGTGAAGAGCGTATTGTTCTGCTAAGGACATATTTGACCATCTAAATAGTCTCCAACCTCCAACTGCCTTGTGAAAAGGAACTTGCAGAAAGGAGAAAAAGATTTAATTCATTAAGGCAGCACTAGTGGTATTTAAGACACTTGGGTTAGCAATATTTAATGAAGTGGTTTGGACTTTGAGGCAGGTACTAACTATATTAGAATTTTTTTATTTTGCAATTATACAGGCTTACATTCTGGTTGACTGTGGGGAGGACAACTTATGTATTCCTGACTTGCAACTTTCTGCTGTGCCGTAAGTTAAATAAAAAGAAATTGTGCTGTATATAAGAAAGTCCAGAAACTGCTAACTGTTGCAACAGAATGAAGTATGTAGAACACAGTTCTGTCGTTTATTGCAGCTAATCATTCTTACCTGATTTCCAGATTTTAATTTGTGTATCCATTTCAGCAATCAAAGCAAGAAATGGAGAAATACACAGTTGCAAAGCACATTCGTTGTAATTAATGGCAGTCACAGAATAGATAGCTTGTAGCTGTTTGTTAGGAGTGCTTTTAGTTCTCTGAAAACCAAGAGATGATGCAAATTGTTGTTCATGGAAGTTTTCAAGTGTTTATTTCAGAATGCCAGTGATTTTGAACTTGGACACAATTGTCCTGAACTCAATATACAGTGAAGTAAATGAACCTCAAAATAAAATATTCAAAACATGTCAGCAGTTTCTGCTATGGAGGGAGAAATATATCAAGCAGGACGAGCAAGGAATGTCTGAGAGTTACCTGACTCTCATCAGAATCAGTCTGTAGCTGTGAAAAAAGGGGCACAGTGCCATTGCAGGAGAAAAACAGGGGAGTTGCAATAACCATGAGGAGAAAACTACCACCTTTGTGTCCCCCAGAAGACAATGATGATGAGACCCCTGTGGAACGTGATTCCTCTGTTAAATACTTGTTGCTGTTTAGAAAGGAAAAGATTCTGAAATTTTATACCAACTACTTTCAAGTTTTGTGGTAGTCCATTTTGGCCATGGTGGTGTTTTCTCTTGACTTCTTTTCCACCCAGGAGCTGGTATACTTTTTCACAGGGTCATTTTTATAGAAAATGTTCACAGAGTATTTTCCAGATCAGATGCTCTGAGAGCAAAATGTACTTCTGCTTTCTTCATATGTAAATCCTAATTGTGCTGACAAGTAGTATGTTCTATACAGGGATACAGATCAGCTGATAATTGGAGAAGAAAACTGTGTCATGCTCATAATAAACCCAAGGAATGATGGGGAAGGAGCCTATGAAGCTGAGCTACATATAAAGATTCCGCCTGAGGCAGATTACACTGGGGTTGAACGCAACAACAAGGTAATGTAAAATCAAAATGTTAGCAATAATGAAGCAGGCATCTGAGAGCAAGGATAACCTACATAGGCTGTGCCAGCTGACAGCAGCACATAAAGAGGTTCCTTTCAGAAAGGGAGATTCCATCAACTCACAGCTATCCTTGCTTGCACAGCCTCGTGTAAAGGTAAGCCGTGCCTCCAAAAAATGGGAAGGACAAAACCATTCTGTTCAGACCCAGCACAGGTACAGCTCCTTCCTATTAACTTATTTATAATACTAGACAAATGCTGTCAATTTCTTCTAGGAATAGAGGTATTCACATCATTCAGATTTTGAAACAGTAAACAATACCAGTAGCAGAAAATTATATTGCCAAATTGTCTTAGTGCTTCCAGCCTGGGATCCCACGGTACCAACTCCCAGCCAGAGTTAATGAGCCCTGCTGACCCCCAGACACTTGGACACTGCTGTCTCCTCTTACAGCACACCAGTGTTTTGCCATTATTAAGAGTGTTCTAGTTTCCAATATCCTGAATAGTTAGACATTAACTGCAGCATAAATTTGACAAAGTTGCTTTCCTTTGTTGTCAATTCTTTTATGTTACAAATGGACCAAAAATGCAATTAAAATGAGAAATGTACCAGTGTTCACAGAAGGACAAATGTTGACTGAAGTCCTGCTGAGCTGTACTGAACATGCAGTGTTATTCCTTTTTTGGGGTCTTTATTTTTTAAGAGCAAAGATTAAACAATATCCTGCAAACAAGCAGAGTGTTCATGTATTCCCTGTTGGACAGCAAGTCTGAGTTGCCTCATCTGCACATATATCTCCCAAGCTGTTGCAACATGATCCTTCTTTTTTCTGTTAGTGCCTGGAATGTTCAAAAGGGCCTCAAGGGTGAGAGTGGGAGAAAGCAAGTTAATTTCCTTTCTGAAGGCAAATGTTTTTAAGGAAGTTGAAAGTAACTTATAAGGTATTTCTTTATTCTCCTTCTTGTCAGTGACTTCAGTAATGGGCTTCTAACCTAGCTTGAAAAAAATTACAAGAAGTAAGGCTATCATCAAAGATGATAGAAATCCTCTGCAGTCTCACATCTCAGAAGTATATCTTAAAGACACTAGCCTTTTCCTACTGCCTTTTCCTTCCATTCTCTTAGCAAAGCCTCTGGTGTTTTGGACTGTAATCTAAAAAACTTAAATTCTCTTTAATATGCTACAAAGGTTACCTTTTTCCTTCCTTCCACTTTAGAGATCTTTTCACTATTCTTTTGGATGTTACCAAGATGTCAGAGGAGGCACTGATTCCAAAATGCAAGCATGTATTAGCACATACCAATTATTTGAAAGACCTGAGGGTGAGAGTGGGCAAGAGGCTGTACATGAGTTGTCCAGTGTACTCAGAACCCAGAAAGCCAAACGTGTCCTGGGCTGCATCAGGCCTTCCAGTGCCTGAAGGGAGCCTAAAGGAAAGACAGAGAGGGACTTCTTATACTAACATGTTGTGACAGGAAAAGGGAGAATAAATTCAAACTGAAAGAAAGTAGTTTAGATTAGATATTAAGATAATTTCTTGGCTGTGAGGGTGTTGAGGCACTGAAACAGGTTGTCCGAGAAGCTGTGGATGCCTCATCCCTCAAAATGTTTAAGGCCTGGTTGGATGGAGCAACGTGATCTAGTGAAAGTTGTCCCCGTCCACAACAGTGGGGGTGGAACTTTAAGGTCCCTTCCAATCCAAACCATTCCAACTCCTAATTTGAAGGATAGAAGCCTCTCTTTGAAGTGGAGAATGTGAAACCCCTCCCCCCAAATTATTATAATTTTGAAATTAAGGGGCTCTCAGGCAAAGATGGGAATTAGGAATAACAGTTCTGTACTAGGAAAATTAAAATAGAAATACAGTACTACAAAGAACAAACCCCAAACACTGACAGAGTCAGAATACAGCCTGATACCCCATCAGGCAGGGTGTTGGTAGCAGTCACATTAAGTGGTGCTACGGTCCTCTTGCAGTGACAGATGTGGTTCAGTTGAAGCAGTGGTCCTGTAGAAGGGTGCAGTTTCCCTCCAAAGGTCCAGTGATGATGTGGAGAAGTCTGGTTTTCCTCTGGAATCCAGTAGGAAACGGGCTACCTATGTGTCCCCAATCTCAGTTTTCATCTAGGTAGGAAAGGCTTGGGTCTTGCCCCTGCCCCTGGCATCTCCCAATGGGATGAAGTAATTTTATCAGTCACACAGTGGGACTCAATGGGCCATTAGCAGAAGATAACTCTTGCCGGAAGGATGGGTTGTGAAAAGATATAGAACACTACCCCACCCGGTTTCAATGGATGGCCCTTTAGTGGAATATCTCCCACGGAGATAAGGATCAATGCCCACACCCAGTCTCAGGAGATGGTGATAGAATAGATACTTTTGGTCACATCCTGTATCGCAACCCAGAATGATCAAATAATTCAATTACACTGTCATAATTTCAAAGGGACTGTATTCATAGAGGATATTTGTCTATTGTGGAACTATTCTGGATTTAGTCTATCTATTTAATAAAGAAACATACATTAAGTGCTGAATAGAGAAGCACTTTAAGTGCCTCCTGTCCAGCTCTGCTTTTTTTCTTGATTTCATGTTACCAATGTATTGTGTTATTCTACATCATTTAAATTACATTTAGAAGGTGTTAAAGTCAAAAACTTAAATGAAAATTCACTTGCCTTCTACCTCTTCCCTTCAGTTTTATGCAGTATAGTGTTTGACCTGCCTCAGTTGGCATTATTATCTTATCTCTTACCTGATTCTGTAGAACATTGCACATAGACTGTGGAACTTCATAAAAATTTAACAACTTTTTGCAGAAATATGGTCCTATGCAAGTGGAGAGGCAAGTAAATATGTGTGATCTTAAAGTCTGAGGTCAGGGACATGATTTTGGAGCCTCATTGATTCCTGCAGATGCTGACACTTCCTACAATCAAAAGCTGAGGATTGAAATAGAAAAGACTTTAAATGAAATCAAGTATGGTTTTCATCAGTTGTACTGTGGAAACACTTAGAAGGTCCAAAGACAAGGTAAATGAGAAATTACCACAGCTTCACTAGTTCCTGGAAATCCATCAGCTTGTAATAACTGTTCATATGCAGTAGGTGTGAATTTACTGAAATTAGCTGCAATGAAGACAGTATACCCATGTTATATGACCTCATATTTTCAGCAGTAGATCCAGACACAACACATGCTGCTGTATGGTACATTCTTACATTACAACAGTCACTAGCATGACTGTGTGTTTGAGCCCCTAGACATTGCCTCAATATTGCACACTCATCCTTTGCTCCATGACAGAGTTGTCCATATTGAACATCTCAATCCTACCTTAGCAGCAAAAGCTGGAACCCAAATTCTTATGGAATAATTAGTAAATCAGGCAAATACAAAACACTAACAGATATTTGGCAGAACTGCCTCAGCTCAGGCTGGAAACTGCAGAGAAGTGAAGATCCAGAGAGGTATTGCAATGGATAAGCTCTGAGCCATTTCCCCCATGCCTTCATGAACTAAAATATGGCACTCTTAAAATAAGAAAAAGACTGGAGCATTCTTGTCGTACAAGAAAATTCTTAGTACATTGTGGCTGGCTAGATGAGACATGATTTGAGCTTGGTGCAGGCAAAGACTACTCTTCATGCATCAACTAGATACATAAATATACATCCACTAGAAGATGGTACCTAATCCATCCCTATTTCCTCAGAAAATAAAATTGGAAGGTGAAGGTAAAGGAAAGAGGAGGTTTTTTACTTGCCAGCCTGCTGTGTTTAACTGTTGTGGCATCAATTAGTAATTCATCACTACAACCACAAAAAAGAGTTTCAAGTTTGTAGACTGACTGGATTACTCAAAGCATCCAATAACTTTCTAGTTAAAATGCACCCTAGGAGCACACCTGTTAATTGTTGGGGTTTTACTTCTGCTCAAGACTGACAAACAAACCACGGGGTGCTAAAGAAATGTGAATTGCTACCAATGGCAGGTAGAAGGGCTTTGTGACAAACCCTTCCACCTGGCTGAGTTACAAGTGAATGCACTAATACTGACAATAGTAGGTGTACAAGTCTCAGCTCTTGCTAGCTTCCTGCCTGGTTTTAATTTTCCTATTTTGTACTTAACCACCTCAAAAAGGTGACCAGTGCAAAAAAAAAAAAGACAAGAAATCTCACTGTGAAAGGAATTCTACCACAGTTTACCCTTTGTCACATCTTGATACAACACAAATTAGCTTTTGTGATGCTGGTCATATAAATTCTGCACCATTAATCATTTTTAGTCTAGGAACATAGCCTCAGATTGCAGAGGCACTCCTGCTACTGAAAAATTCCCCTATTTTCTCAGGCTTTGAGGGACAAAAAAAGGTGTGCTAAGGTTTGATTTACTCTGGGCTGGTCTATGATACAGCATCTTTAAAGAAACTGCCAAATATCTAATATAAATGAGTATTTATTTCTAACTTTTAATTTCAACCCCCCTCCTCCAACATAAGCAAAACTGTAAACCCACATATCAAAATCAAACGGACCATTTTCCAGATAAGTTTAATTCCAAGTGCGTTAACACTCTCTTTTCTGCCATGTGTTGCTTCCCACTGCTAATTAACCAGCTGGAAAGAGTGTAAAAATGCTTCCCTCCCAACCCTAAAGAGGTTTGGGAAGGTTATTAGTGCCCTGGACATGCTGTGTAACAAACTTTGTTTCCTCCTAGCAAACTGTAAAAATGTCAGTGTACAATGAGGTGTATGCTGAGGGCATGCTTCACATGGGCTCTGTTTAGGACATGCCCTGTCTTTTCGTTTAATCTCAGGAAGTTATGAGGACAGCATGTCCATACTGGCTTTTACAGATAGGGCAAATTGGTCCAGAGATTTCCCAGGTCTTTTTATATAAAGGGCATGAACTTGTTCACACTGCTTCATCTATGAGAATCACAAATGAGCAGAAAGATAATGCGACTTGCATCCTGCTTTTACAAAGCTGGTTTACTTCTGCCTATATATGGAAATGCCTTCATTTACTGAGGATGTCAGAAAGGAAAACAGAAAAAAAACTCAACATTTTATTGCTTTGCCTTATTCTGTATCTCCTAGCTTGCACTGTTTTATAGCTATTCTTTCTCCTGTAGAATTTTTGTTTACAGGTAATATTACTATTGATAAAGATTGCTATAAACAACAAAACCTTTATATCTGATAATATGAAGGTCTATCTCCTTTGTTGCTAATTTATAAACACACATAACAGTTTGTTTTTACAGTAGTATTTAACATTCTAAATATTTTACCACAGATTGGAAAACAGATACCTAGAATTGATCCATACTCAAGTTTGCCAATGTCAGAAATTCATTATGGAGACTTCTGGTGATGGATAACACTGTAGTTACTGTAAGACCTATTCTTTTTGCTTAGTTTTGCCTACTCTTTGTTTCTGTGTTGAGTCATTATAGCTGTAGGAATGATTCACAACCACAAAGCAGTATGGTAAAACCAGTGATCTCATCATGATTCTAAAGGTACTAGGAAGCTATCCTGTTTGTTTTTCCCTGGCATCAGTTTTCCCCCCGTTGTCTAACAATAGACAACTAAATGTTTTGATAGTGCACTGAGCAGGTGTCTGAAATCAAAAGAAGGGTCACAGTCAAAAAGGCATCACTTTTACAACTGGATACATTTCACTGTGATCTCTGACCTCCATATTGGTGTCCTTTTGTTGCAGGCACTGCGTATATTGAGCTGTGATTACAAGATGGAAAATGAAACGAGAATGGTGGTTTGTGATCTTGGGAACCCCATGGTGGCTGGCGCAAACGTAAGGGAAACCCAGACGCATTTACTGATTTTTATCTTAACTGAATTTTAACAGAGAGCGAATGGAAATTTATTCAGTTACCAGAGTGTGTCCCAATAAACAGCACATAAATCAAATTATTTAGCTGGACAAGAACTTGTTGGTGTAATAAGAGGCAGAACTGTGCTTCTGAAAAATTAACAATTTGCTTTTCTAAAAGATTAATTGTGCTTGAACTTGGGGTTTATGTCACTCATAGAAAGTGACTCAAATTATCACTAGCATTCCATTAGAAGTTGCACTAATATGATGAGAATTCCACTTTATGTTATTTATTTCTCCCTTTTAATATTCCCTCTACTTAAAATATCTATATACTTGTATAGTAAATGACAATTTCTTCAGCCTGATTCTCATCTTGAGAATCACCTTGCATAAGGGTTGTCTTACCAGTTTATATCACAATTTATATCAAAGAAGGTGTGTTTGGCATAAACTTTTACTTTAAAGTTATATTTTAATTCTAAAAATTTCCCTAAGACAGCCTCTCATAAATCCTACTACACATTAGATGGAATGATTGTAGCCTGGTTTTTGGACAAAAGCAGAACTGTATAATAACTGATGATGAACACTAAATAAGGATAAAAATTGGTTTGGAGATTTTAAAAGTCCACAATTGTCATGATTTGTCTCTATTTCATGACAAAACAACCCAGGAAATTCCAGAAGTGTTAAATCCAGGAATGTTCAGCTATGGATGCTCTTTCAGAGGTATTTTGTGTTTGTCATAATTTCATAAGTTCTAAGAATATTTGACAAAAAGAAAATATTACAAATATTGATACCTAGATAAAAAACTGTCCTAATAAAAATGAAGCAGTTAGCAGAATAAACATATATCAAGAAAATATAGCAGTTTTTAATTGAAAACTACTACTGAATTTGATTTTCATATTGGAGCTATGGCTTTGCAAAGAAACCAAAGCAAATTCCTTTAGTATTTTCAGAATACCTACTAAGTTAAGGTTTATCCTATGGAAGATCAATATCACAATTGTCAGCCTCTCTATAGAGAGAGGCTTTCCTGGCCTCTTTTAATCTTGAAGCAGTTCATGTTTGACCCTTGATAGAAGAACTAAATGGGTCATATCCTTGGAGATTGGACTAGAATAAGTTTCTTTGTATCTTAGGGATAGCCTCAGATTAGCCATAGAGCTTTAAAAAGTGAATGAGGGCAGGTGTCTCATACAGTCATCTACTTGCATGGTCACAGGCAGTCACAGAGATTCTTTAGGACCACAGGGAGATGGAAACCATTGAAAATTCAACTCTGAGGTGATGGACCTCCTGGGAAGAGGAATCTTCCTGGTGAGAATCCTTCTCCATTGAACTACTTTGAACTAGAAGTCTGAAGAGATTACTATAAACATTTTCTGGGAAGGACATAGACAAGAAGGCCAAAAGGTTTTGTAGGGTTTTTTTTATTCTACTTAATGAAAATTGGAAAAAGCAAAAGTAATGGAAAACGTTTCTGAGAAATGGAATTTTCATAGTGGCATGACAAGATGCAATGATGGGCCAAAACATGAGACAATTCCAATTCAAGGCAAATAATTTCTTGTATTGAGAAGACAGCAATTTTAATAATCTGCTTGCAGTTTCCTAGTTAGTCTCAAGGGAGAGGCAAATTCTCAAGATACAGACAGAAGTAGACAAGAATATTGTGGGTGATTCGGATGCAGTGGAGTAGGATAGAAAGGATGAAACCTCTTGGGCTGGAAAAGGAAGACCAAACTCTAACTTGTATACCAAGAAGAAAATTTCTGTAGTTTGCATATTGTCATAAGCACTAGCCATGGAAAGGTCTGAGGGTAGAGGTGTTACACTAAGATCCTCATACTCCTCCCTTTGAATCTAAAGTTTGTTTGTAAAGTTGTTGTAAAGTGTTGATGTTTCCACATCATCCTTTACCCAAAATGCTAGCAGTGTGAAGATTTCAGGAATGCCTTTGGTGGCCACTACAGCATTATGACTCTCACCTGTCTCTTTATGAATTTTCACAGCATAATTAATCCTTCTTTTCTTCAGAATCAACTCTAGGACTGCTGTAAGTGCCATTACCAGATACTGCTAAGCAAACTACTTCATAAAGAGAGAAGTAGCAGAATAAAAGCAGGGTTCATAATGTATCCAAGGCTTTTTACTTTATAACAAAATAATCCAGCCCTTTGAAATTGAGGCATAGGAAGGCACAGCATTACAAAGCCAGATGGCAACACTGTTTGATGAGAGTAAATGAAATCTTAAATCCTAAATTTATCTTTGAAGCCAGCTCTCCTGGAAGCTCACTAAAGGTGAAAGGTTTTGTGTTTTTTCAGTCTGAACATATTTGTGATGGCAAATGTACTTCCAAAAACAAAATACCAGCCCTTTGTACAAATTACATAAATCTCAAAAGGTTGCTCTGATCCATTTCCAGTTTTGCAAAACAATTCTGCTCTGGCAGGAGATCAGTTATTCTCAAAATATTCAGTCAGAAAGGGACTCTTTGTGGAAGTTGTGAGTGGGAAGGAAGGGTTAGGTCAAAATTGAACATTCCTAAAACTCTTCAACTGTTGAGTCACCTTAATCATTTGCCAGCACCCTGAAATGTTACAATTCTTGAGCTTTTGAAGATCAACTTCTGAATAATAGGGTTATGTCAGGATTTTGTAATATAATCCGTGGGATGTTACTGCAGCAGACTACGGAGTTGTCTGACATGTCACATCTTCAAAATGCATTATGTTATCTGTGTCCTTGAAATTGTTTATTGGTCACAAAAAAATACTTCACCTTCTCAGTAATATCTTTGAAGTTTAAAAAAAAAATGAAAGAGTAAAAATGAAGATAAAAATAATTGGTAAGGAAAACCTCAATTCCAGATGACCCAGAATGCAAACTAAATGTCTGACAACATCTCACTGGCAAAGATTGGTCAACATACTTATGTATGATGCTGACATACATCAGACTGACAAGCTTCCTAATGCCTCTTCAGTATCATTAGCAAGTGTGAAAATTCTAGTAGAAAAATCTGGAAGTTTATAGACATTAATCGAAATAAAGTTAGAAGACTGGTGGCTTTGAAGGTCTTGCCTATTTCTTGATATGTACCAAACTGATTCCTCAAGAGCACCAGATTTTATCTTTCTTATACACTGTAAAAAACTTCAAAAAAAGCTACACCTCTGTCTCCCAGCATACTCCTAAATCTCCTAATAGATTAAAACTTACTAGTAATAGCAGAAATGTCGTGTATTTCAAAGATACACAATGTTACAAACATGGAAATAATGCAATTTTCATGAAACTAACTTCACTTTGAAATTTTTAAATAAAAATAAACTATTCTGGTAAAATTTATGTCCTACTGAAATAAGAATGTTGAGTAATTGCTAAGTTATAGGTTCAAGAAGGTTAAACTTCTGTGGCCTCACTAGGTTTTCAGCAAGGGCATGCAAGCATCTTTGCCCCATTATTAGCAACAATGTCAAGGGTTACTTGACATTAACAAAGTCATATGACTATACAAAGACAACATCTGCAACTTATTAGAGTTGTACAGTAGGAGTGTGTTTAACTATTAAATAGGGGATTAAGCCTCAGGGGTGTAATAGATCATCAAAACTGCAGTTCATGTCCGCTCTATCTGATGAAAATTTTATCTTTGGTTCATCAAATCTTTTTTCTGCTATAAGTGGAAACAAATTTATTTAGACTGGATAGTAAAAATAGTAAGAGAAGCCGTGAGTTTAATGTTTGGAAATTTTTGTCTAAAAGGCTGAAGAAAGTAATTACATTTTTAAAGCTGAATGGAATATCAATAGAGTTGCTAATATGATCTCCAAAAAGTTTCAAATTTAAAAGAGCTTACGTCACTATTCCAAGTCAGCTATTCAACTTTTGGTAATTTAATGAGCACTGTCTTTTCATCTGAAAGACTTTGCTTCAAAAATAATAGATTCAACTATGTAACTATGACATTAAGATAATCAGAATTCAAAGATTTGAACTCACCATTTATGCCATTTATGATGACAGTATTGCTCCAACATGAGTCAGCTGAAAGTAGTTGAAACATGTTAGGCAAGCTTTTTCTGGTGATGGATTATGTTGCACCACTGCAAATGAAGAAATAGGAGAATTGAAAGCAAAAAAAATTTGGTGGGAAAATGGAATTGCTTAAAAATATTAAATGACATCCACAGAGGATCCTCATCTTCAGTGATGTTGAATCTAAGTTGGTGTGTCCCGTCCTGTTGTTGACAAGGTTTACTTAAATATTCTAAGGAAATTATGCCAAGCAGACAACTTTTTTTTCTTCCCCCCTCCACCCCCAGTCTAGTCAGACATTGGCAGAAATGAGGGAATGATGTCCTCATTCCTGATGCCTTTTGATGAATTTCTCATGGAGACTGCTTCTCCACATGGAAAACATGTCTATGTGTTACCATTCTTTTTTTAAAAATGAAAGTACAATGTGCATGTTATCCTGCAAAAAATTCTGCCATCAGGCCAGATGGAAGGTAGAAGGGAAGTGAGAAGTTGTAGGATTTGCAAAATTTGCATTTTGAAAATTACCACATTTAAAACATACATTTGAAGTAATTAAAACCAATAATTCCAACAGTGCAATAGAATTTAAGTAATTTAACATTGAGGGCAGATGGCATTTCCTGTTACTCACCTGCCACTTACACACTGGGGCTGTAAATATGTCCAACAAAAGACTTACAGAGACCCCACCATGGGCTGTTGTATATTCCTTCTCTAGTTAGCCCTTCTCTCTTCCGAATAAACTTATGTGCTTATCCCTGCCCTACTTGAAAAGCAAATGTAAATTGTCAAAGGAAGGAAGCCAGCTCTGCTTAAATGCAAGGCAGCACCAGTCCAAGCACTTACGTCCTTCAGTTTTGGGAACTGTGTGTTTTACTCTCTCCTCTGGTCACTCACTCCAAGTTGTGGCAAATTGAACTGCAAATACAACTTTGAAGCTATATTTCTCTTAACAGAATTGCAATGAGAAAAAAAAAAAACCAAACTGAAAGTGAATTGAAACTGCTGATAATTTAGCCTCAGCTGCTCAGTCAGCCTGCAACACCTAAAGCACACAGCACAGAACTCCCAGGTGCAGAGGCAATGCAGGGACCAGGAAGCCTTGCAGACCTGGACAAAGGCGTGCATGGATGGAGGCAGGGATGAGAGCTGACAACTGTTATTTTCTTTTGGCTTGGCTTGGCTTGGCAAAGCAAAGACTGTCTGGATGAAGAAGGGCCCACTGCTGTGTTCTTGGGAGTGTATTTCTCTATTCCTCTGATCTTTCCTCTCTCCAGCCAAGTTTTCCATCTGGTGACATACACAGGCAGGATGGTATTTTTTGCTGAGAGCAACTAGATGATATTTTTTCATACTAATTTTAAAAAGCGACAATATCCAGTGTAAGTCTGTGAAATGCAATGTTAAACAGTACTGCTTTATTGATCTGAAGAGATCAACTGTTTCTAGTAACATGTTGTTTTGTTCTAGTTCTCCACAGGCATTCGATTTTCTGTTCAGCATTTTGAAAACGCAGATTTCAGCATCAATTTTGAGCTGCAAATAAAAAGGTTAGATATTTTATCAAGAGCATGGTTTTTAAAACTATGAAATCCTATTGATATATGAAGTTTATTATATAATAAGTTCTCTCTTGAGTATTAGTAGTTATTTCAGGGGCTTTCCAATGGTTGCATATGTCAGGAGGATTGTTCTGGTTAGAGCCTTGTTAACTGTTAGGAAAATCAGTCTAGTCGTATTTCTTTAAAATTCAGGTTAAGCAATTTTGGTCAATAATCCAAGGTTCTTCTACAGATTTTCCAAATTTGAGCTTCATTTTCTATTCAGAATTAATAAACAGTAATCCCTTTGGAACAAAAGTGAATATGTACAAACATATCATGCTCTGAATTAAACCAAATGTGCTTCTTCTTCATAAAAATTTAGAAAATGAAACGAGTTAAAATCTGCTCAGCAGATTTACTGGCATGGAGAGAAGTGTTTCAGTTAGATGCAGGTGAACCTTTGTAATTTTTCCATTAGATTCTTCCCCATCTGTGGGCCTCACATATTAGTACTGTAGAATCTTGTGTTTTTGCTGATCAGTACTTCTTCCACAGGGATATAAAAAGACAGGGTGGGCTGGGTTAGGATAATAGCAAAAACAAATCTGGGATTTTTTCAATAGGTGGCAGGGCTTCTGCTCCATCTGTCCTCAAATATGCAGTGGAGTTCTGTATGGGGCCCTCTCTGCCCCACACACAGAGACTTAATTGCTAATGTCTGGCCTTTAATGAGGGCCTTGATTCATGTTCATTATGGTAAATAGCTGAGACATTTAAAATGTTTAAGTCATGTCTCCATAATGTAACCATTGAAGGGAAAGGACATGCAGAAACTCAGGAAGGGCACAGCAATGCCATAGAAGTCCATTAGGCACCTGGTCAGGCCTCAACCCTCTGCCTGGAATCTGGCTGGGGATCATGCAAACCTGGACATGAGCTCCTCTGGAGAGAGACACAATATTTATCTTGTAGGTCCCCTGTCCATGCTGCTCTTCATATCTTAATGCAAGCAATAGTTTGAAATGGTATCCAAGGCTCACGTGACTACCTTTTTCATGCTGTGAAACTGGGGAGGTCCAGAGCTTTTTGGGTAGTTAAATCTGTCTAGGTAATAAAAGTTGAATGTAGGTAACTGTTTTAAGAAAGTGACAAGAATTTCCTGAGGAATAAGAGTGCAGGACTCAATTTACTTTCGCCTGGAGGGGCATGCAGTACACCTAAAACCAACTTCCCCAGGAGTGGAAGCACAGTCCCACCATATGCCATAAACTGATCCAAACTACACTGTTGTATCCTGAACTTCAGCAGACAACAACATCTCATGATTCCTCCATGAGTGTGACTCACTAAAATGTAAGGGAAGAAAATGTGTTAGCTACAAACTGGTATGGAAATACTGAAGAGCACATACCTATTTAAAAAAAAAAAAAAGGCAAGAGTAAAAGAGTAACATTTCTTCCATAGGGTACATACCCTGCAGTTAAAACTCACTGCTTTGTACATTCACAAGCAGCAGGACAGTTTGTGTGTTTCTATGTTCTTAGTGAACAGGTAAAACAATCCTAAAAGAAAAAGGGAACAGAACTCCATGAGGCTAAAAGAGGAAATTGCCTGAATGGAGGCAAGAATACATCTGAATTTGAGTCCTCCTTTAATTTATTCAAAAGAGAGAACTTCTTTTTGCTTCAAAACATCAATTGGAAAATAAGTATTTTCATTTGCAAGACTGAAGTTCATTACTTATAAGAAATAAACTAGAGGCTGAGTAGTGTCTTGAAATCTAATTCCTTTTCTGATGTGGATGTTGCTATGCAATTATGTACCCCTTAGAGAGAGAGATGTCTTGCCATTTTTATTTAAACTATTTTCTTTTCTAAAATGCCATAAAGCATGAACAAGGTTTGAATACTAGATATATATGATCAAAATCTGTATTTTAATTCTGTGGCAAGTAGGATGAATATGCAAATTGGAGAGCAGCTTATTCTAACAAAGTAGTGGTATAATAATTTTTATACTTTAAACAATTGCTGTACATTTATACTCAAAACAATGGCTATAGAGGATTACAAATAAGTCCTAATAATGTTTGATGGGAATCTGCATTAGTTTGCAAACAAATTAGAGCTGCTCTTAATTTTTGCAATCTGTAACCAGAAAGCCTGGATCAAAGCAGTGTTGCTCTTTACTCCTCAGGAGTCAGTCACTGGGAATGCTGACCTCCTCTGAATGTTTCCAATTGACTGATGCTACCCAGATGTGATAACAGCAAACTGGGACAGCAACAGAAACTTACTGTTCATGGATCAAGGAAGACCACACTTGATTGAAAAGAAATCCAAATTTAGTGTTGTTAATCCCATAATTAAATAAATTCTAAATCTGTAACTACTTCACTATCTTCATGAATTTGAACCTGCCAACCTTTCTTTATATGAATGGGCTATTATCACAGGAGTGGCCTTTTGAAGTAAGAGAAACTACCTTTATTACTAAGGATTTGCAATAAGAAAAGACAGTAAGATGAGTGAGAGCTCTAGATTTTAAACACAGAGATCTGTTTTCACTAGAAAGTGGTTTTAAAAATGTAAACACTCTGGATAGGAGAGGGGAAAAAGAAAATGAAAGAAACAGCTGATCTTTGTTTTTTTTCCCCAAAGACTCTGTCATGCAAAGTCACAAGTTTGGAGAGTAATAAAAATAAATTTTATTCTAACAAAGCTTGTCTTGTTGATTAACACTGCTTTCCTTCAATGCATGAAACAAATTTCTGTTACATAAAGAGGCTTTTATCTATACAGATAACAAGTTGTACAAGGGAATTTACCTGATATTCTGAGCCAAGTAAATTTGTATCAATTTATTCATCATCACAAGGTTCTTTAAAGGAAGCTTGAGTTGACGGTATTTTAAAATATGTGATGAGCTCAAATAATATCCAGCTTAAATATCTACAAGACTGAAGAGTGGCAATAGGAATCCCATTTTGTAGTATGTCCAGTGGGCCTTGAGTATTGAGTGATATGATAATCTATAGTTCTGATATAAAAGCGCTTTTTTTATATATTTTTTTTCCAGTTCTAACAAGATAAACTCCACCAGCAACTTAGTGAACCTCCATATCAACATCAGTGCTGTGGCTCAAGTACAGATCAGAGGGTAAGTATTCAATCATCTCAACTCACTATGGTAACTACCTTTTAACAAAGTCTTGATAATGATAATCCCATGTGGTGAATCTTTCGGCACATTGTAAACCAAGATGCCTTATCCACCCAGGACACATGGGTTTCACCCCTGCAAGCTTTGCAGGATGGAGCTACTGCAGACTTATTGAGTGTCTGTGCAAAGAGAGGACCTAAAGTATCTCACACTGCTGTAACACCAGTCAGAGCTAACATTTTACTTGGGCATTCAAGTTGTGCATGGATGTTACTAATATAAAATGCCTGTTCATATGTGTAGGTCTTCTTGTGCAACCACTTTAACACTTAATGCTGAATATCAAAGAGAATCTACTGCTTTTATGGCTAGAAATTTGAAACACATTTGTGAAAATGGAACTGTGAAACAAGGCATGTACTAATAGAGAGCAGAGTGAGGCCTTTGGAGAAAGGATGAGTAAGAAATGAGTTATAATAAACTGTTCACTGACACCAAGTATATCAAAATGAAACAAGCAGAGATGACAATTTCTATCTTTGCATATATAGCTTAGTTTTGGAAATTCTAAAAGGCAATTAGGGGATAACTGCCCGCTGAACATGAGCCAGCACTGCACCTATATGTCCAAGAAGGCCAGTGGCATGCTGGCTTGTATCAGACATGGTGTGGCCAGCAGGCATTGATCAACCAACCCTCTGTACTTGGCACTGGTGAGGCCATACCTCTAATACTGGGATCTTTTTTGCACCTCTCACTACATGAAGGACACTGAGGTACTGGAGCAAGTCCAGCAAAGAGCTACAAAGCTGATGAAGGGCCTGGAGCAGCTGAGGGAGCTGGAGAAAAGGAGGCCCAGGAAGAGACTCTTACTGCTCTCTTCAATTAACTGAAAGGAGTTGTAGCGTGGTGGGAATCAGTCTCCTCTCTCAGGTAACAAGTGACAGGACAAGATGAAATGGCCTCTAGTGGCAGACTCGTATTCTGGCATCCTGGAGGAAGTCAGGAGGATGTCTTTTTAAAGCAAATAATTTCTCCAATGCTTTTGTCTGAGATATTAGATTTCTTACATCTCCTGTTATGAAACTACAGCTCAAGAAAACCCCCTTAAGCATTATCAGCTCTGCAAGGGTTGAATAGGAGCAACAAAGGGCCAGATTCACTTCCACAGTCTGGCCGTGAGGCTTGGCTGATGCAAGAGGAGTAGATGCCTCACGTGATGCACCTCAAGGGCCTGCTTAGATGAAAACAAATAAAAATGCATTTATTTATGTTTTTTTAAATTTTAAAAATGTATTTTTTGTCATTTCTGAGACAATATGACTACCTAGTGCTAGCAATAAGTCAAATAATTTTACAGATCACAGAGAACATTTTTTCTGCTCTAATATTCAATCTATCTGCTCTAATCTGGTCTAATATTCAGTCTAAATCAGAGAGATTTTTTAAGGATTTTTCATCTTTTTGTGAGTGTATTCCATGTTAAGAAGACAGTAAAACTAGTCAGGTGGAAAAAAAAGGCTGGTGCTCAAAGACTGTGTGGATATATGTTAATTATTTTATTTGTGAAAAGGAGCACTTGAAAGACAGCATATTTCATAAGAATAGAAGTGAGAATATATTTTCTGTAGCCAGTGGTGTTCTAAGCAAATGAGCTGGACAGAAAGAGAGGTGAAAGATACAAAAGGTATAATACAGAAGTAGAGACTGAGGAAAAAAGAATCATGGGTGTTATTTAATGGACTACAGATGTATGAGAAAATTTGGGAGCCAGTGGCTGCAAGGTGTTGCCATGGGTGAACACCTTGGCTAAGGACTGTATGGAGTTTCAGACTGGAACAGTTAGGGCTACTTACACAGGTCTTCCCAGTAAGGGTTGCTTCCAGTGCTGTGGATTCTAATTTTTTTTAGTGAAGTAGTGAAGCCTCTCCTGACTTTAATGAAAAAGCCTTACAAACTTTTTATTCTTTGCAGACTCTTTGGAAGCTTTGCCTTCATCATGCTTTTTCTGTGCCATAGTGTGTTCTTTTTAATGAAATGTTCTTTAACCAGTAAGTAGATACACCAAAAAATGACCACAAAATCCTCAGTTCATAAGAACTTGGTGATAAATGGAAAAAGTTGCTTGAATTGCTGCCTGCAGTTCTAAGAAAGAGGTTATTAAATACAGAGAAATTACTTAATTGAATGACTTCCACTTTCTTTCTCCTTAAGCATTTTAGTTTTCTTATTGGCTATAGCATTCCCAACTGCTTTGTTGACAGATTTTCCTAATTATTCAGAGATGCTAAAACAGGCAGTTCCAAGGGAATTGCTCACTATTTCCTAGATAAAAATAAAAGAGAGACTGTGTCCACATTTGGCTTGGAAAATATCTTGCATTAATTTTTGTTACTTCTCTTCTGAGAGTTGCACAGAGTGGAACTGGATGCATTGTACATTTTACTGAGGAAAAGTAAGCAATTATGAAATTGTGCATATTCATATATATGCAGATACACTTGCACAGTGGAACCATGCAAATACTTCTGTGAGAAAGGAAGAAATCTTCAATATCCTCTTTAAAAGAAACTTAACATAACTCCTTAGATAGTTCAATAAGCAGTTGCTTCGATAACTAAGATTTGATTATACTTCTTACCTTTTTATCTATAAAAATGTAGGAGTTTTAGTATTGTCATTCTTATCTCCCTCTGCTGAAAAAGCACTGGACGAATGAGGGATTCAGGAAGGAAGTAATTTGGATTGAGAGGATTTGAAGCTGGCAGAATTTTTTGTTGTATATCCCCATATAAGCCTTTTCTGTGGGTCATAATTTGTTTATCTTATTTTTCAGTACTCTTGTTTCATGATAATTGTCACCTAAAAGTCTAGGAAAAATCCTTGTCTAATAAATCATTCAAATGCTAAAAATATTCTCAATTAAATGCAAAATAAAATAGTGAAAAGAGCAGATTTCTTTTTCATTCGAGCTAATATTGCTACTTTCATGTCAATAGCAGAAGTCCTCAAAATAACTGTAAATTCTTTTAAAATAAATGTTCTTATATACACTGCAATAATTTTAATTTAATGTCTAAATTTATACTTTGCATTTTATAATTCTGTGGATAAGAATACTTCCCTGGCAGGGCAGTAGAAAACACTGAGTTTTGAAACTTCGTGTCTTCTTCTTTTTGTTTCTGTTCAGTTTCTGATTTGCAGTTTTTCTCTGGTAATTTAAGGGTTAAGGTGTCTTGGCTTTTGTAACAACACCCTGAAGTTCCTATACTCCACTAGCAATCAATAATTAAAATTCATATTGGAAACAAGATGATTTGTGAAACTTAAGCTAAGTACCTAATCAGAAATTGCTTTTTAAATGAATGTGTTGCGTTTATTTTATTATTACGGTTGGCTTGTGAATTTGTCCTCTGGCATACTTGTTAGTACAAACTGCTGGCATTTTGAAGTCTTGAGTATTAAGAGTTAGCAGGATATTCCAGAATACACCAAATTTCATAAAGAATTTTACTTCAATTAGATGGTATTAAGCTGTTCTTGTCTGGGATTTCTTGCTGCTTTGAGAAGCTGTATACTGTAGAAAATTTTCTTTTGGACATTTCATTCATTGTATATGACATAAGAGCTGTATTGTATTAAAAAACAGTTTGTTTCTTCCAACAGTATTTTTTCAGCATTTGCAACAAAACCATGCGATCTTTCCTTCAAAGGGAAATCAGTAGCAGGGTCGCTGCAAAGTGATTAACATCAGTGCCTAGAAGTCCATCATGTCACCCAATTTTACACTCTAAAAAAATATTGTTTCTTAACATTTTTCTGTTAGCAAAACTCCATCTTTGGCAAAACCAACGCTGAAATTTTATGGATTTTCTTTCAGCGGAAGTTTACATAAACCAGCAAAACTGAGTGAGAGTTGACCTGGCAAAGAAAGGGTAATACCATTTTAGCACCAGAGGCTACATGCACTACTTGTAGGTGACAGATATCTGTGCCAGAACTGACCTATCATGCTAAAATAAATTCTTGGCATCTGATTTCCCAACTTCTGAACACCTGAGTGAGGTTTAGTTGGCATCTGAATGGGACTGGAACAATGAAATTCCAATTTTTATGGGAAATAAAATATTTGTGATTCAAATAAAAAAATTAACAGAAGATTACTTTCATAAGGTCAGATATAGAAGAAAAGAAAAAATAAAAAAGCAGCTGGAAAGATGTCAAATATTAAGTCACAGTTTTCTTTGTTTATGTTTTATGTGTTGCAAGTTGCAACAATATTTCAGGGAATGCTTTAACTACAGTAGTTTCACGAATATAAGCCGCACCTTTTTCATTGAAGAATCCAGCCTACCCCAGTGGTGCGGCTTATATTCAGGTGCGGTTTATAATCATGAAACTACTGTACCACTTTGTTCGCAAAGCAGTTGGAAAGCCTGGAGCACTCTTTTAGACTCTAGTCCTGAATTCTGTGTCTCAATACACCAATTTCCATTATGGCTTTATGGAAGTCACAATGTCTCCGTTTCCCATGGTAAGACAAGATAGGCTACTTTGCAAGGTTTTTTAAAGGAACAGTTAAAGAAATATCTAAAAATGTATTCCAGGGAAGAAAGATGCATTAAACAACCTATGGGCTTTAAATGGAAATAGAAAAATACATTTATTTACTCTACTTTTGTGGATAGTGTATTCAGGTATCTCATCAGCGAGAATGTTATAAATGCCCAACAGTTTGGATTCCTCTCTCCAAACAGAGCTACACCCTTGTCTGGAAAGGACAATCCATCACAGGAAGTATGAAACTAAATGTGCACCCTCAGTTGTTTGCAAGGATTGGGTAGAATCTTATGGATGCATTGTAGCATTCATCTCATCTGATTCTAATTAATGTGGCCCCCAAAAAATAACACAACTTTGAGGGCTCAGTTTTTTGTAGTGGTCATCATTTTTTTCTTAAGCTATGCAATCAGTCATTGGTAACAGTTACTGTTTTAACCTATTTTGTGTATTACAGAGTGTCTCACCCCCCAACAATTATTTTTCCACTTCATAACTGGGAACCCAAAGATGAACCTACAAAAGAAGAAGAAGTTGGTCCTTTAGTAGAACATATCTATGAGGTAAAAATTATGTATATTGCCACAGGACCTCAGGCTGCCCCCACTGAATTCCTGATGAACTTGGCTTATTGTCTTTATCTGTAGCTAGATAAGCCACAAATGCAAATACACTGATTTTAGCACATGACCCAAATTTAATCTGGGAATTAATAACCCCAATATCTGTTCATGTGAGTGAAGGAGATATTAGTTTATGCTAGAAGTCTGTCTTAGATATTTAAGGGATTTATAAACATTTTGGGTGTTTGACAAGAATTAAAAGCAGTCCTTAAAGTTCCTTATAATCAATGTCAAATATCTTCTCATTAGAAACTGTGCATGCTGTGCACCAGAAAAAGTGATTTCTATGACATTTAGCTGACTGAAAAAAAAAATGTAGACATACATGTAACTTTTTACCTCAGAAAACGTTCCGTTGAAAGTAACTCTTAATTTTTGAAGTACACATATTTTTACCTTGTATTTTTGTTGGTTTTTTTTCTATGGATGATTCATCAATTAAGAGTTCAGCTTAGAAAAAGGGCATTGAGTAAACTACATGGAATAGAAGCTATCCTTAGAATCTGATGGATGGCCTTTATTCTAGAGGGTAAAACAGAGGGTGTCATATATGGGTATAATTCACAAACTAGCACTCAAGAAAATATAAGCAACTGAGCTTAATCAGCAGTGTAAGATTACAATTTGCATGACACACCAAAGTGTAGTGAATACAACTGTAAAATACAAGTTGTTATTTGTGAATTCCTTATCTTAACACATTTCTCTGAACTGAAAAATACTTAACAAATCATATTGTTTCAAGCATTTGGGGGGTTATGAAACTGTATTGGTGACTTCAAATAATTACAGTGATTACTTACAGTTACTAGGGAAACCACTTACATGGTTTATATCAGCAAAGCACCAAAAGGCCAAGCAGCCTTCCAGAAGATGTAAGATTGAAAGGACTTTTCATTTAGCTGTAATTAAAGATCATCAGTCACAAAAATTCTGCAAATTTAAAAAAAGGAGGCTCTCATCTCTAGAAACTTTGTGTAAAGCTTCATGGTGTTCAGCTTCTTTAACTCTTCATGCCCAGTGACAACACTTATCCAGACTCCTGTTGTCATCACTTATTTTCAAACTGTAAACTGACACAAGGAAACTATTTTAATAGCTTAGATTTCTAAACTTTTATTATTTCTATCTTTGCTCATTTTCCCCAGAAAAAGTAATGTCCTTGGATATTCATTTAGGAAAACTAGTTCCTTTACTTCTTTTGAGGAATTTAGGTTGAGAATGTTGAAAATAGAGTTCTTAACCAAAAAAGGTAGTTTAAGTTCTAGGTCTACCTTTTATTCTTGTGCTCTGAAATGTGATTCTTCTGTATTCTGAAGTTTTGGCTATATTTTCAAGTATGATCTGTTAAGGTTCATTGTTCATATTTCTATGAGGCTTATTTGCTAATGTGTTTTGTGTTGGGATTTTTTTATGTTTTTTTAGATCATTTCAACTCTTTATATGTAGGAGAAAATGGGAAAGGTGAAGGATTTCTTAAATACAGAATCAGACAGAAAAGACTGTTCTCTAGATTTGCCATTGGCTTTGTGACTAACATGGAGAGGTTCTTGTCTCCTACCAGCCACAGATTCTTCTATAATCTATACATCCTTACCTAAATACTTCAAGTCTGTGTTCACTAAGAATTTGAAAATATTTGAGTGGTTGTTGCAGTAGTTTGGTTTATTTTTTGTTATTTACTGACTTGGAAAGTACTGATCATATTTCTTTGACAGCTGCACAATATAGGACCAAGTGCTATCAACAATACAGTTCTCCATGTTGGTTGGCCTGTATCCAATAGAGAAGAATTTCTTCTTTATATTCTTCACATTCAGACACATGGACCATTGCAGTGTCAAACAAGCTCTCCTATTAATACAATGCAAATAAAGGTAAGCATTTTATTTCTATCCCTTTCTGAATTTTGATTGGATTTTTTTTGCCTACACTTCACAATGAATGGAACTTTCTGGGGAATTTTTAACAGTCCAAGATCGTTTGCCTGGGTAAGAGGAAACATTTCTAATGTGAGTGTTGTGTTGCTCTGTGTGTATTTGGTTTCTGTACTTCATATAAGGAGAAGGATGTGCTCAGTCCCTCTGTCAATGGGATTTTAAATAGGGCCCTGTCTCAGTACCAGCCATTGAGGAGCACCACACGTCACTGGTCTCCAGCTGGACATTACGCCATTGACCACAATTTCTTGAGTGAGATCACACAGTCCATTCATTATCCCGAGTGCTCTGTCAGATCCATGTCTTTCCAGCACAGAGACCATGATGTCATCTGGGACTGTGGCAGATGCTTTCTCTAGGTGCAAGTAGATGATGTCACTTGTTCTTCCCTTATCCACCAACACTGTGACCCCAACATAGAAGGCCACCAAATCTGTCAGGCAAAATCGGCCTTCAGTGAAGCCATATTGGCTGTCACCAGTCACCTCATTTTCCATGTGCCTTTGCATAGTTTCCAGGAAGATCCAGCCCCATGATCAGGCTGGGAACAGAAGTGAGACTGACTGGCCTGTAGTTGTGCAGATTTTCCTTTTTCACCCTTTTTAGAAATGGGGCTTATATTTCTTCTTCTCCAGTCAGTGAGAACTTCACCAGACTGCCACAATATTTCAGATATTGATAGCCAGTTTCATCTGCCAGTTCCCTCAGGTCCCATGGATGCATCTCATGAAGTCTCATGGACATGTGCACCTCCAGATCTTTTAGATATTCTCAAATCTGACCTCCTACAGCAGGCAGCTCTTCATTCTCCCTTCTGTGATTTGGGCAGTGTGCCTGGAGCATTTGCCGGAGAAGACTGAGGCAAAAAAGTCATTGAGTACCTCAGCCTTCTCAACATGTTGGGTAACCAGGTCTCCGGTTTCCTTCAGGAGAGAACGTATATTTTCCTTCATCTTCCTTTGAGAATCCATAGAAGCTTTTCATATTGTTTTTAACATCCCTGGCTGTATTTAATTCTCTTAGGGCTTTAGCTTTCCTAACCTGATCCCTGGCTGTTTGGACGATTTCCTGTTTTAAGATCTATGTTTGTGATGGCAGATCCCCTCAAAAGAGCTTGGTTTGGCTCAAAGTCAGAAGATTAAGCAAAACACAGTTCTACATATTATCCCATCAAAAACAAGGTATCCAATTTATTAAGCATGACTGATTCCAGACATTTCTGGATTAAACAACAACACTTCTCAAGTTTAAGCAGTAGCCTGTTAAGCATCTTTCAGGGAGAGCTGCATTCCAAGTGCTAAAAATGCTCTACATCTTTTGCATACCAGAAGGGGTTTGAGCTCAATTTATTTGATGAAAGGGGAGACAACTTTCTAGTGATGAGAAGTGTTCACAACCTAAGGAGCTACAAGTCAAGTCTTTAGCTTAAACAGACAGAACAACAATACATACTTTAAAAGAATAAGGAAAAATTGATGCGTACCAAATACAGTATGGCTAGAGTTTTGTGTTTCACCCAGGAAACCAAAGAGGCATTGGAATTCTACCCTTTTTTTAGCTTCTTTAGAGAAAGAAAAAGCAATTGAGTGACAGGGAACAGAAGACTGAAAATGTCTATCCATTTTGTACCCAAAACTCAGTAAGATTTGAGACAGGGAATTTTTTTCTACATATCTTTTCCACCTAATTTTCACCTCTTTTTCAAAAGTGGTGAGGAGGAAGAAGCTAAGGTGCTGCATTTATACTTGCAAACCTAACATCTCAAACTGGTAAGATCAGGTTGCAAGTATGTGAAAAGGAGTTCTGTATCCTCCCACCCTGCCCACTGTGTTCTGTTTAAGGATGCATTAAGAAGCAGGGTAGAATACTGCCACAGTTCTTACTGACATTTCAGGCAATATTTTTTTTATTTATTTATTTTTTTAGTTTGCTCTTTCTTCTTCTGTTTGATAATGATTGCATCTGTTGCATAAAAAGGACTCAATTCTTGTAAAGCTTGTAAGAAATTTTCCTGTAATAGTGGTCCATCCGTTGTGGCAGAATATGGCTTTAGATGCACAGTCATTATGGAAAGAAATTAAATATCCTTTCCTTATTTCAGTTTTTCAAAGCATTCAAGACCATGAATACACAAATCAGGTTTCAAGTATGTAATGCTTATCTATTGCTTCAGATGGCAAGAGGATGCAGAGACAGGCTTCTTTAAGTTTATATAAACAAGATACTTAGCTCAAATTTCCAAATAAGGCTAAAGACATTAAAAGCCTGACTTCTCTTGGATATCCAAACCTACCTCTCTTAGGGCACTGAGGCATTTCCCCTTTGAAATTACTCAGATTGTTCTGTTTCATTCAAAGCAGTATATTCCTCCCCACTGCTGAATTTCTTGTCTTGTATAAACGTTTTCTTTGGGCTTTATTGTCAAGTCTACAAAGATAAGTCACACCTATGCACACATGGGAAGGCTTGTTTAGGGACTTTTCTGTAGCTTATCTTCTATGAAGGCAGTGAGGAATGTGAAAGGATAATAAAATTATGAATCTTCAAAAAAATGTAAAAAGGACAAAAGTACTTATCAAAGACACAGTAGGAATTCAATGTAGAAGAACTCAGAACTCAGTACGCTAGGACTTCAGTCTAGAAAAGAGGTGACTATGCACAAATATGATCCTTGTAATGACTAGTGGCAGGAAGAGTGTGGGTGTGGATTGACTGTTCTCTGCCTCTTCCTGCACAGGAACTGGAACATGTAATGAAGCCTGGAGAGCCAGACTCAAAACAAGCAAAAGGAAGTGATGGTTCATGGTGGCAGGTCTCAGGTGTCTGGAACTTGTGGCCAAAGGGAAGTAGTCAGGGTTAAAAGTTTACATGATTCTAGGAGGAAAGTAAGCAAATTCCCAAAAGAGAAGTCCAGTGAAGATTAGTAAATGAATAAATGCACTTCATATAGATAAGGAAGTCTCTGATCTGAAAACATTCAGAAGCTGAAAGTTATTAGAAGTGTATTGTGTATGCATGTCCCATTTTTACTTCCTTCTTACTTTTCCTAAAGTGAGCTGTGATGAGTAAAGGTCTCAGTTAGATTGCTTTCTAGCTTGAGACAGTGTTCCTGATGAGTTGTTTTTTTCTCCCAGACTGATGGCAAAAAGCATTTTTATGAAACCCGCACCTATAAATACCACTGTCATAGAATATACAGACACACATGGCACATTCTCAATAGCTGAGCACTGCAGTACCATGAGTGAGACATCTGTCAGGGAAGCAGTGAAATAACAGCAAAAATCCACCACATGTATAAGGTACATCCACCAACATGAGTGGCAGGAGCTAACCCCTTCCAGAGGCACTGTCTCCTCATGCTGCAAAACTTTTTCTGCTGTGTTTAGGGCTTGGTCTTGGGACAAAGTAATACCATCCAATGCATTGCTCCTGAATGGTGACCAACCCATCTTGTATAATTTTGTGTCTAATCTAGTAATATTATGTACTATATATTCATTATATATTGGATATTATATATTGGATATAATGGATATACTATAAAAAGAAATATAATATAATATAATATAATATAATATAATATAATATAAGTAACATAACATAATGTGTATAATCTTTGTGTAAAAAAGTCCTCTTCCAGAGCATTTCTGATGGAGTTACACAATGCAGAAAAGACTATTGCCTGGCTAGAAAACAAGAAAAGGGGTTTTGAAATAGGAAGTGGGGAACTGGACAGGTCTGGAAACCTGCTCAAAGTAATAATGCTCAGGGGAAGAAAGAAATACATTTTTACATGGTCTGGAAAATGAGTCCACGGTAGATAAAGGGAGGGAGTGATCCTCTAAGATTGTGTGCTAAATATGTGGCATATAAAATCACTATAGAGACAGATTGTATAGTTGAGCAATTCCATGTGACCAGCTCAAGAAGGATAAAATAATATCTTTAACCTGGACATCTAGGTCACTGGACAAATTCTGCTTTTAAATGATTGCAGGAGACACACATTTTCTGTTAACCTCAGAGGTTTTTGAACCTTTGCTGTAACAATTCACTACTAAGATGCTAATACTCTATGAAAAAAGAAAACTGTAAATATGAAAATCCTCTAGTATTCAAATGGATCTACATACATATCCATTGTGATCATATATTGAGGGCTTCTTTGCAAGCATACAACCATATTGTGGGGATTTTTTTAATTTTTCATAATTAAAGAAGTCTGTATGCTGGTGAAAGAATTCTGGAAGGAGAGTTTGCACATGTAGCCACATTGAGAGGGAGAGATTTACTAGCTACTTAAGGGTTCCCTTATTGCAAATAGACAATACTAACCTCATGAAGCAATGGAATGGGTTTTCAGCTGTTAATGAATTATAATACCTTTCACTTTGTAGGATGCTTGTGACTGAGATCTCAGACAATGCCAAATGTTTCTTTTCTGTTTATAGCATTATAATTTTAATCAGATAAATAACACAATTTTTCCAAAGCTAGTGCTACACAGCATTAGTGTAGGGAAGGTTTTGTGTGTTTGTTCTCTTTAGTGGTACAAAATTTATTACAATTACAAACATTTTCTTTAGGAATTTGTTCAATGCATTTTGTGTTCAGAGGTTAAAGGAACTGATAAGAAGGATCTGATGTAGCACTTTATAATCTGAGGTCTTTAAGGAATAACCTTGGCTATGTTTAGTTGACTTCCTCTTGAGATCTTACTGTAAACTTTCATGTGTATTTTGTTGTGATTATACATGATTGGATTGTCATGAATGAAAATTTATCTTTCCTTCTGTAGCAGTTGGCTCCAGGAGTTTTTTGAGGCTTCATAAAATAAGCCATAAATGGCCTGTATAGAAATTCAAGACAAACTACCAACAAAAAGTAGTTTTCAATTGGAGAATAAAAAATCTGTAAATATAAAGCCGAAGAGAATGAATTTCAATGTGAGATTAAAAATGAAGAAGCTGTTACATTATACAAAATTGAGGTGTTACCAAAACAAATTTGTAACACATTTGATATACGATCAAAAATTGTGTTGCTTAATGTCAGACTTCCCTTTGTTTCTAAAACTGGTAAAATCATTATATTTCAGTAGGCAGATTCTGATCTGAACTAATGACTAAACTACTGTGCAACAGCTCTGAATTTATCCTGGTATATATATCAGAATTTGCCACCGAGAGTCTAACAAAATTAAGTAAAGCAACCAAATCGGCACCAGTAAAAAGGGATAAAAAATGTTGTCTACTATAATTCCTATAACTGGGCAATATTTTGCTGTGCTATTATTCATCATGCTCCTGGTTGAAGACAATGTATTTTCATGATAGTGCTGTTCAATTGTAAAAACAGTGTTAATCCGAAATTCAAGACCTCTGAGACGGGAACAAATCTGTTAGAATCATTCTGTGTGTATGTCATTACCATTCCCATTTCTCTCTTTGCAGTTTGCTGTTCCACAAGACACTCCTGAACTTGCTGCTTTTTTATACAATTCCACAATTTCTCATTACATCAGGAGAAGGGATGTTGCAGTGGCAGAACCTCACAGGAAAAACTCTGCAAAAATATTGGTAAGCTATCTAAGAACTGGGTCTGTGCAGGGAAAGGTGAGACTCTACAGTACCATAGGCAAGGCAAATGAGACAGGTCACTGTATTTTTAACAATCCAGACAATGCTGGAGAAATAGCAAAGCTATCTCTCCTAGGAAAATAGTTCTGATTAGACAGATTATACCTGAGTATTTGGACTTGGCTGTATTTACAGAATTTTTTTTTCCACTTCTGAATTCAAAGTACCATCCTTAGCATACTTCAGCACTGTAGGTGTCAGCTGCCCTTGCCTAAAGGCAATGTGCAAACTCAGTGACCTTGAGATCAGTCTAGGGATTCACAGTCAGTGTATTCCATCTATTTTTATGAGCCTTGGGCAGAGTTTCTTTCATGCTATCCAGTCTCTTATTAAGCTGTTTACTGCAAACTCATGCTTGAATTCCTTGATCTCACTAGAATTTGGAAGCAAAGAACCTCACAAACCTAAGTCTTCTGGAGTGATAGAACAATCATCACTTCTGGAAGTTAATTTGGCAATTTTTATAACAGGAAGAAGATAGAATCTGGAAGTAATGAAAACTGTAACGTTATTAAGAACAAAATCAACCCATTTTAAACCCAAAATTAACCCATTTTAAACAATAATCACTGTTGATATCTGTGCCATTCTTTCATCAACCAAATACCCTAGGAAGAATCTGATTTCACTGTGTCTGAAGGAAAAATGCCAAGATTTTAACACATGCCAGTCAATATCACAGAACAGTTCATCTATTCCTCAGTGATACCTTAATTTTCAGCCATCATTTTGAGTGACTAGGCTCATAGGCTGCCTACGTAAAAATGACTGCAGCAACTGGAAGTGGTTAGCAAAGTTCTGAAGTATGCGCTGTGTTTGCAACTTAAAATATGAAGCAGAGAATTTTCATCTGCTTGATGTAGATGGATCAAACATATTTAGTGGGGTACTCAGTAATAGGAAATTGGCACTTTGATGAGCAGTCTTCTAGTAAAATATGCTTTTGATCAGCACAAATTAGGATAGGATTGGGAGCAGTGCTTACCACTGGATATATAGCAAGATTTTTCCAGGATAAGCGAAGAAAAGCAGTGTCATTAGTTCAGTTAGAAGATATCCCAATTCTGGGTTCATTCAGCATTAGTTACTGCTGATGAATGATTTTTTTTTTTAATTTGACATATTGGAATTATACATGGAAAATGAATGATTGGCAAAAGATAATTATTTGTTAAAAATTGTACATCATTTTTTGAAGAAATTTTAAGTTATTTTCATCAAAGCATTTTCACAGAGAGACAAATTGTTCTGAGAACCTCTTAGTCTCTTTATACTGTTGATTAAACATTTGGTTTCTTTTCCATTAGCTCCAATATTACATTGTTCTGAAAATCACTACAGGCTAAATGCATTACTAAGAAAAACAGAAATATGTGTTCAGTTCCTAAAATGTCAGCCAAAAGCAGACTTTTTTGCATACTAATGATTTATTTTGCTAATGTGTGTTTTTGGCGCCTATGATTAATGAAAACAAGTCTTCTCTTTCCTGCAAAATAAATAAATCTGTTTGGAGGATGTTTAAAGCCAAATAAACAGATACTTTAAAATATTCATTTAGAAAAAATGTTTATAGTTGCAAGTTCCAGGGTTTAAAATTTCATTTTCAGGCAGATATAGAAAGCAGCAATTAAGTGTACAGCTTCTGCTTATCCTCCAGTAAGACAGTAATTTGTGGGGAAAGCTGCCTATAAAGATACAGGATTCCTTAAGGGTGTTTTCAGATCTGTTACACGCATCATAATCTCATTTCCTGAAGATTGGATATTGGTAGTGCATTCTCACTCTCACAAGGGAATGTACTTACTTGCGAAGACTTAGCTTTGCTTTTGAGGTCACAAGGCCTTCTGTCATGGGAGGGATTCTCTGGTTTGTTATAAAAATAGGAATCAATTAAAACTTCAGCCTTCCCCTGAGTCAAATAAAGCTTTAGATAAAGCCCTTTTGTATATACTTTTTTTTTTTTTTTACTTTTTCCACAAACATTTAATCATTTTTTATGAGATTTCATTTTTATGCCATAAACAACCACATAATTTCTGTGGTGACCCCATGAGACTTTGCTCATTCCCTTCAGTGGCTTCCAGTCAGCTTTTAACCTTTAGTGTGACATTCTTCTGGCAGACTTTAGGAGTGTATAGTTTTGAGTTGCAATGCTTGGCTTTTGCCTTCAACCTTGTGTATGAGCCAGAATCACTGCTCATCAGGAATGTTTCACAGACAGTAAGTTTCAAGTAAAGTAACTAATGAATCTCAGCAAATGTTCTGGCTGCTATGATGTAAATATCTGTGGGAAAACCAGGAGAGTTAGAAAAGGGGAAAACTAGGAATATAAATAAATACTTAATGCAGAGAGGATAGGGGGAAAAGTGTTGAAATCATAAAATGATCAATAGGTGAGGAAAAAGCACATGCTTCAAAGGGTAGATAACTGCCTGGACATTTTAAGAGGTCTTCAGAGCAGACACTATTGAAAACTATTATTTTATTTTCTTTACTATAGATAGGTGATTGTATTCATTTGCAATTCAAAAAGAACCTGCTCCTTGGTTTAGAGTTATCAAAATCACTCATGGGGTATCTCATGTATATTAGATGAAATTACTGATTTCAGACTATTTAGCTCTTTAGGGAAAAGTTGATTTGTTTCTGCTTATTCATAGCATTTGAAAATTATGTTTTTCAAAGCATAAGTATGACTTCCCTTTATTTTTTGCTCAGAACTGTACAAATGTGAAATGTGTCCTAATTTCGTGCACTGTGGGACAGCTGGAAAGAGGAAAGAGTGCTGCACTAAAAATCAGGTCCCGGCTCTGGGCACAAACATTCCTGGAGGTAATGCACACAAACATCTCTTTCTATACACATATAAAGATATATTTTATTTGACCAGGAATTTTAAAATAAAAATTATTAAATTAAATGGGGAAAATGTAAATACGTTTCCTTACTACTTTCTTTGAACATAACATCTCACTGGTTGCTGTCCAGGTTGTTTGGATGCTGCTTACTTTTCCTTTTTTTGCTATCACTCCTTCTTAAATTTATGTCTGAGTCCTACTTGAAGATTCCAAGATTATTTTTAAGTACCTTTCCTGGTTTTGTTTTTGCTTTCCTGTACTAACCTCTTTCACAATTGAAGGTTTTTCTTGGAGCAATGGAGTGTATCATGTACACGATGTCCAGCTTAAAAATTCATTGTTATTCATTCTCTACTAACCTAGGGAAGAGTAGTATGCATCAAGCTCATATGATACGTGACAGTCATGTAGTGGCAATCTGTCTTACAAACTAAAAGAAGGGACAGCATAGGCTGTGCAAAAAAAGAAAACTTCTCTTTGCAAATTCTTGCATTTTCGACTTCTGGTCTCAGGATTATATTCACATGCATAAAGGGATCCGTTGGAGTGAGTGCACTGGAGGATCACAGTGATAAATATATTAAAATATACAATAATAAAACACTTCTCCTGTGAAGAAAGGCTGAGAGACCTGGGGCTTTTCAGCCTGGAGAAGAGAAGCCTAGAGGAAGAGCTTATAGCACCTTTCAGGACCTAAAAGGGTCTTCTGAGAAAGATGTGGGAGCAAATCTTTTAGCAGAGCATGTTGTGATCAGACAAGGGCTAGTGGTTTTCAACTACAAGGGAACCTATTTATATTAGATACAAGAAAATAATTTTTCACAATGAGAGAAGTGAAATGCTGGAACAGGTTTCCCAGGCAGGTGGCAGATGCCTCACCCCTGGAAACATTCAAGGTCAGACTGGACAGGGCTCTGAGCATCCTGGACTAATTGAATGTCCAGGCTTGTGGCAGATGGCTTTTAAACTTCCCTTCCAACCCAAACTATTCTATGATTTTGCAAGGCAGAGGGATATTACTGTGAGCTGTTACCTCACAGCTGGCTGTGTGTCTGTATTTACTATTGTCATACCTTTAACACTGGAAAATGCACTGAGAAATTCATCATTCCATTTGCTGTTACTGAGAAATACTTGCATCTCCTATCTTGATCAAGGTGATTTATTATCAGCTTCTTTCTCAAGGAATTTAGAATTGCCCAGTCTTTCTATCTGGAATGCAACAACCTTCTTCTGTTCCTTACAACTGTGGGAGAAGAATTCGTTATATGCAGGGTACCTCTTACATTAGCAAGAGAAGAATTAAAGATCTTCAGTTTACAGCTTTAAATTAAGCTCATACCTTTTAAGTTAATTTCTCCCTTTCCTCAAATATGAAAGTAGACAAAAGAAATTCATCCTCTCTTTCTTTCCTGGAGAAATGAAAACAGATAGGATAATATTTCCAGAAGGTTGAATGCCAGCTCAGTAGCTAACCATCTTTGCTCCAAATCCATAATGGGTGCAAACTTTTGGGAGGTCATTGGCCTCTCTACAGGACTATGGCAGTGGTTACTTGAAGGGATGACTTGAAAGATTTTTCTACCTATCTGCAGGATGCCAGGTTAAATTCTGTGTTTCTTCCCAAAAAACTGTTATAGGACCACTGTGACTGAAGAACACTTAAATTCTGTCCTCATACCTGGCCTTGCTTGAAGAAAAGAGATTGCTGTCTCATTCAGTAACAGAGGGCATCCTTTCAGATACTAAGTGGACTAATTCCTGATTTGTCAGTGCATTTTCTTTCTATGGACAATCAATTCCAATAAATTCTCATATAGTTTCGTCAGTTCCATTAACACAAATAAAATGCTTTTAAGAGGAAGCATATCTAACAAATGTTGGCTATGTTTAGATACTCCAGAATGAATGTACTGTCTTTAGGTTTGCTGAGTGAGTCATCTGCTAGTACCAATAAAAGGCAAGGTCTGGTTCAAATTTAAACCCAAAATCATGACAGCTTGGATGTCTCTTTGTCCTTTCAAATCTAGGAATTGGGATGGGCATCACCTGGTGCAAGCTTTTGCAGAGGACAGAAAATACCATGTAAATGTAAGCATCTCTACAGCTATAGAAAAAACATATCTCTTGGGAAATAGAATGGGAATTTGATTTCAGTTTTTTCCAATTCCAGTAAGAGACTGCTGGACAAGGTCACACAGGCTAGTCCCAGTTAAGGTCAGGTAAGAATTTCACTGCACTGGTTCTCTGCTCCTAACACACAGAGACAGGCAGAGAGGCAGAGATATATCCTTGACTGGAACAATGCGTGACAATTTTGAGCACTGCAGTGGACAAGCAATAACACAGAGGATCTTCATCATTTTCTTCACCAAGCAAAAGATAAAGCTCCCTTAGCTCCTTCCTTACTGGGAACTGAGCCTGATGTATTCCAGATCCAGTCAAGTCTTTCTCCTCATCATTTTGCTGGTGAAATATAATTAACTCCATAATGGCCAAAAGAAGGTCTTGTGAAAAAATCCTGTATGCAGATCTTTAGATGAAATTTACAGGCTATTTACAGCTATTTCAGTGGAAATTATTGGCACATTTAATGCAAGAGCAGTGGAACTCATTTTATGTAATTTTAGTAATCTGAAAGTTAGATGCCAAAGCCAGTTGCTAACTCTGTAGCCAATGACAAGACAAAGTCAAGGTATCTTCAGAGGATGAAACACCTACTCTGTCTGATCTGGATGGGGAGAAGGGTCAAAGCTGGGCCTTGGGATGTGGGACACACCCGGCAATTCCAGTGCTGCAGTCCCTTTAGCTCCTCCTTGCTCCTCAATAAATCCTTCTTGCTTTGCCTGCACCTCCCTTCACTCCATGAGCTCCATGCAGAATGGATTGTTACACCATCTTGTGAGCAGGGACAAAGGTGAGCCCTCCTGTAGATTCACTGGGTGGAAAGACCTCATGGGAAACACTCCTACCAGAACGTCTTCTGCTTACTCCACTGGCCTTAAATACCCTTGCTATCAAACGAGACTTTTTATGGCTGAGATTTTACCTTTTCCCTGTAAACATTTCCACGTCCTTTGAATAGTAACGTGCAAGTCTTGTTAAGAATCAGAAAAACTCCACTGAAAGCAACAGAATTTTTTCTTAAGTAGAAAAAGGTAGTTCCCAGAGAACTGTTGCATCCCCCCATTTATGTCTAATTAACCGCCAGAATTACATGATCCCTATTTCACATGCAAACTTGGAGACAGCAAATAGTGTCCTAGGGTTTGGTTGTCTTCCTTCCACTCATCTCAAAACAGTTCCTTTTTTCACAGTCCCTTTTAAAATTAACAGTTATACAGCCATCACCATAAAAGATTGTAGAACACAATTAGTTTCCTAAAAAGGGCATAATCTGCTCTTAGTAAGTCTGCAACTGTTGTTAACTACGCTGAAATCTGCAGATTCAAACTGAGGATAAAAATGCAGTCAAATTAGTCATGATGACATGACTGTGAAGCAGGAAGGACTGTTCAAGGGCCAAACTGAACCCCACTGTCATGCTTTTGTAAAGAAACTTAGGGTAAAAGTCTCTAGAGAAGCATTGCATATTCAGTAATGTAAAAGCTTTCATATGCCAAAGAAATCAGAATAATGGTGACATACAACATTCCTCAACTGTTGTAATCTAAATGATGATTTGCAGAAGAAATTGTTTATGCTCATTAAGGCTGAAAATACAGTGTCATGATGTATTTTCTTCTTACAGATGTGGTAATGCAAACCTGAGAAGGATTTTATTGGAAGTGATTGATTTATGCTAGGATGAAATAATTAAGGTTTTTCATCGAAGTTATATGGGCCAACATGTGTATTTTGTTGCCACAAAAGACCTGTCATGTATTGAGTGACTCCTTCCTCTTCCACTTAGTTTAACTGACAACAGCTGACCCTTGTGTCTCTTGACAGTTGTAACCTGTCACCTTAAACCCCAAACTCCCATAACAAATAACAGTTAAATGACGTGCAGTGATTAGACATGTTTGAATAAATAAAGCAGCCCAAATTTCCCAACCAGCCAACAAAGATAGAGACAGACATTGTGCAAAGGCCAAGAAGAATCACATACTTTTTTGGATTAACTTCAAAGTCTGGCTGTAAATATGAACCCTATAGTAAAGCTGACTTTTGGATTGAGACTTGCTGATTGGGCAAATAATAGCCTGTTTTGTTCAAAACAGAAACAACCTTACATGGTTATGTTACGTTGTGTTCTGATGGGCTCCATTATGTTCCCATTTGTATTGTATCATATTTCTAAGTCATCTGAGGGATGCCCGAGGGGATCTGCTCCAGTATTCTTTGAATGGATGGCTACTTTTTAATATAAGATTCATAAGTTGTCTAGTAAAACATCTGTTTTGAAAATGCATTTCTAAGTGATGAATCTGTATAATCATCTGATTTGTGACAATCTTCAGGCTCAAAGTTCTTTGGAACTTATAACATTGTGAGACATGAAACTCAGCACATTCTTAGCTACTATTTCATTCTGTACTGAAAATTTCTCATAATGATACAAATCTTCTGGGAGAGCTAGGGGAGGCAGTAATGTAAAAAAACCACAGAGGGAGTGTGAGGTTCCCCAAGAAGTTTGAAGTTTACTGTATTTTCTTTTAATTTTACTGAATATAATTGTATTGTTTCTCCCTTGACTTTTTGACAGTGCCAGATATGTGAATTTGGCACTCCTGACTGAATGAACTTTAATAGTTGAAGGGAGAAAAATGTAGTTTTAATCAGGAAAAAAAACTGAAAAGCAAGAGAAGCACCACTGCATTTGGCTGCTCTCTTTTCTTGGTACTCAAAGTAATATTTTGGCTTCTCTGTTAAATACTCTTATTTCAATGTTTCTGAATGTGCACTGATCCTGTTTCTTTTTTGATGCCTAAAAATGGAAATATATGCTTGCCATATTAGCAGTGATGTGTGCTGCAGAGCTCATATCTTAACTGCCTGACCCCAGACTGGTATCCAAAACCTGAAACTAAATATCTAGGCTCCATCTTCAGCACATGGAGAAAATGAGATACCTCAGACAAAGTGACTTGCATTAACCATCAGGCTGGTGCATGTGGATATTCCTTATCAGGATGATAGGCATTCAAGTCAGGATTTAGTGGGAATATGTCCACCCTCTCTGAACACAGAACCCAAAAATTTTTTAGAAGGTACTTAAAGAAATAGTTGAAAGACTTTAAGAGGACTTGGTTTATTCCATATTAATTGCCAGAAGCAAGAGCTAGCAGTTCAATGATTAGAGAATTCAGGACTGAAAGACACAAATTCAATTCATATTCAGCTTAAGAAGCCCCATATCCCTGCTTTATAAAATGATGGTGTTCCCTTCTGCTGAAGCTGCACCATGGACATAAAAAGAAATTGAGAGGTCTGGAATGGTATTGAAAATGAGGAAGACCATAATGTAATACCTTATTGGTTTGGACCATCAACTGCAAGTTTTCCCAGTCCTGGCATCCACCTTTGCCTTCATTGTCTCGAGCTGTCACCACTAGAGTGCATGTTCTAATGAGAAATTTTGTTAAGAATCTCTGTATTTTATTACTGGTGAACTCAGAGCCTCTTTAGTGTGGTAGAAGTTCTCTAGGCCAGGTCATGCTTTTGTGGTAAGGATTCAGTTCAGTTACACAAAGGCCATTAGAGGAAGAGGCCATTCAGCTACACAAAAGCCATTAGAGGAAGAATGCAAATAGCCTGTGCAGTGAGGCCACACAGACTGCAGCTCACTGTGCTGGCAGCAGCTTGGAGCTCAGAACAGAGGTGAACTGGTGGAGGTGATATGAGAGATCCTCTTGCATAAGGTCATTTATTTGTTCCCTTCCTCTAATCTTTACTATAGGAGTAATTATTTGATCTGTAAGTGAAGTATGAACCCCATGGAACAATAATTTTTATCCTCAGCGTCCTCCAGCACAGAACCTCTTCCTGTGTCCAGTGGAAAACATCTCAGTCAAGGGAAGACTGCTTAGTATTTTTAAGGATAATTCTGCAGCCAACCTAAATTCCCTAATGTGCATGGATGGAAGTGGGGAAACAGAAAAATTAGTGAGAGAGGCATCTTGTTACCTCATTCATTGCCATATATAAGCCACATATGGAAATTTCAGTAGATTATTTTAATTCAGACTTTGAATTAAAAGTCAAAAAATTGATGCACTGCCCTTCAAGGCACATACAATAGCAAAAGAAGAAAGTAACCAACAAAATTTTCAATTGCATCAAAAAACTGTTGCTATTTGAAAAAACAAAATAAGTAAATGCCAAAACTTTGGTTGTGGGCAAAAATACTGTACTGGATTTGATTGTTTATGTGGAATGAAGGCTAGAAAGAAAGAGACATTTACATGGAGCTGAACTAACTGGAGGTCTTTTGGGTGTGGGCTAGTTTTGTTTTCATTCTGTTTTATTCAAAATATTTTCAGTGTTAACAAGAGCAGAACATGAGACTCTTCCTAGATGGGCTACAGTACAGGAAATGTTAGGTATATGAAGAAATAAACATCTTAGATTGATAACCATTATAATCTGTATATTGAAGTCTTCTAGAACCACAATAAAATAGCTGCCTCTATTATAACTTAAAATAGGCTGTTAAAATTAATGTAAAAATACAATATGTGAAGTGTAAGAATATAGTGATAAAGAGAAGGATGTGTTGATTTTCAGAGTATTGTCTTTGGTCACAGCTTTATTTGGGTGGACATAGCCTCTTTCTACAAATAGCACAAATACTTTTTGACCATGTGTACAGAGTCACATATACATTTTTAAACAAATTATTAGGAAGAAGTAGTTGCATGAGCTCTACTCTCAGCATTTATATAAGCTACTCTGCTGGCAGCAGTTCAGGTTTTGGGAGGTATTGGTCAAAGAAAGCAAGCTAATGAATGCCCAAAGCATGTATTTAAAAGTTATTGCTTACCCTCCTGTCTTTAAAGTGTGCCAGACTCCAGCAGACACGAAGGAAAAAAATTCTAATCAAGCAGTGCCAATGTTGTTGTAACAGCACTGAGCTCCATGTGCAAAAGTTGTAAGTTCTTGGGGTGAAAATACCACCACAGCACACAGCTTGCCATAGGGGAAGTGTGTGCACTTCAGCTAGGGAGACTTCACTGGGCTACATCTAAGCAGAAAAAAAACATATTTCCAAGAGCCTGAGCAATTCTCCATAGAGGCAATGGAGCAGAGTCATTCTGGGGACTCTCTCCAGTAGCTGAACTCTTCAAACCTGCAGAACAGCAATGATCTGCCAGTCTTTAAGCTGGTAAAGGTTTTGTTCCTCCTACCCTCAGTCTAGCTCCTTGGGATCTAGATTTGTCCCTGCATTTCAGACTGCCCTCTGACCAGGATGCCCACATGTGCCTTAGAGATGCTTTATGAGGGTCAGCAGGTCTGTGCTTGAGCTTCCTGCAGAAAGCACCAGCATTCCACTGATGCCTGGAGAACTGTCTTTCAAATTGTCAAAGATTTTCCATCATTTCTGACATTATTTCAGTCTCAATTGTACGTAGGAAAACACTGCACTGAATATTTATTGGGAACACTTCCCTTCATTTCTGGCTGCTTTTTTGTCTTGCAACTTTTAAAGAAAACAAAGGCTTCAATTCAAGAATCTATTCATAAAAGAAAAGCATATATAGAGGGAAAAGCTTTAATAAATACATCATCAGGATCTGCCACCCACGCAAGACAGGGGATGACCATGTTTTGCTTGCTTCCCAGAATATTGCAAACTACTGTCTCAGCAATGAGCACAAGATCAGGTTCTGCTTGCTCTAACACAAGGGAAACCAAAAAAGGCCAGTGTAGTTAGGGCTGAGCTCTCTACTCTTGGTCATTAAGCACTGACACAAATACCAGATTCTTTCTTCTCCTTCCTCTGAGTCATGACTAAGTCCTCAGCTTGAATTTCAAACCACAAGTCCTGCAGCTTCCAGTAAATACTGAATATTTAAATGTACACTATTTTAAAAATGATACGGTAAAGAAATGCTGTTTCTTACAATTGGCTTGAGAATTATAAAAAAGGCTGTAGGAAAGACAGCTGCTTGTATCTCAAATGTGTTAGTACAAGTTAGAATTTTGCTTGCAATCAATGTTGACCACAGTCATTGTTTTCAAGTCCTTCGCCGCAAACACATCATTCTGTCAATGAAAGAAAATACTCTCTGGTCTTTTATAGTCTCCATTCCTGTATTTCAGCATTTCCAGGAGCCTAATCAAGGGTTGAGGCAAGTAGATAGCTGTGGTCACAAACTAAGCTTCTTAACCCTAGCCAAGCATTAATCCACAGGAAGTACCCTCTGCTGATGTTCTTGCTGCTGATATAGGCTGAAAATGAAATAAGCCATGCATAGTAGGTGAAAGATTTTATTTTTCCATTAGTGCTATGTTTCCTTTATAGGAGGTTTCAAGAGAGTTAATGCCTATACTATACCTTAGGCAATCCTGCTGAATGTCTAATGTCTACTTCTTCAAGAATGCTCTCTCCATTACAGATTATGTTTATAAATCATATAATCATATCTAGAATCTTGCTTAATATTAATGGCTTAGGATTGAAAATATGAGGCTTTTTCAGGCTTTTTTTCTGAATGCACAGCCACAGAAACATGGTGTGAGGAGGAATTTAGTGTTGAAGAATAAGATATGAAAAATGTCTTGAGTCTGGAAATGAAAAACAATTAATGTGATCAAGTCTAATTTTTCATTTCAGACACTACTGATAGAAATAGATAGATATTGATAGTTCCCTTTCATTTGATGCCATCTATGTTAAGCAGCTGATTTGACCCCTGTGTAGTTGTTTGAGACAGATTTTTAGTATTGCTGTTTCCTAGTATAAGCCCCAAGGAGAGGTTTTCTGATAATAACCATTCAGCTGCTCTCAATATTTTAAAAGAACGAAATTATGGCATAGCCAAATGAGTTCCAGAAGGCAATAAATGAGCTGGCTTTTTATCGCCCTCACCTCATATTTGCAGAGAAAATTAGGTTTTTAAAAGGAGGCTGAATGGACAAGGCAAATACCAGAACTTCAAATACCCTGGAGCTCAGGAGAACACCCTTTAAGAGATCTGCTTGGAAGAAGTCCATGGCAGATGATCCTGGAAATAAGAGAAGTCCAGAAGAACTACTGATTCTCCAAGATCATCACTCTTTAAGCTTGAGAACTGTCCATCCTGACAAATGGAATTGTACCATCTTAGTACAACTCAGACATACACAGATGTGATAGGTTAAAGGTTGGACTCAATCTTGGAGGCTTTTCCAATATTTATGATTCTGTGATTCTCTGAAACATAAAAGAAGTGGAAGCAGAGTCAATTGGCCCATTGCAAGGGTTGGATAAAGAATGTAGAGAGGGTCTGAGAATGCAGGGACAGAGTTGGGGAAGTAGAAGCCCACCAGCACCTGAACCTAGCAAAGGACATTAAGGGCATTAAGGAGGCTTCTATAAGTATATCAGCAGCTAAAAGAAGACTAAGGAAAATACGGCTCTTCTGCAGAATACGACCTAGAAAAAGATGAGTTAACCAATGCCTCCATCACTTTTATCTTTACTGGGAAAATCTTCATACAGTAATCCAAGATCTCTGCAGCCAGAGAGGAAACTTGCGGCTATCAACAGTTATCTTCAGCAGAGAGATATCAGGATAGGGGAGCATTAAACTAATTGGGCATACAAAAGTTCAAGGAACCTGATAGAATACATGTACAAGTTCTGAGGAGGAGCAACAAGAATATGAGACCTTTCTCAATTATCTTTGGAAGTTTATCATGAGTGTGGAAGAGTTCCTGAAAACTGCAGGAAAGCAAATGGTAACACCAGTCTTCAAGGAGGATTCGGAGAACTATAGGTCAGTCAGCCTTATTTCAATCCTTGAGAAGAGAAGGTGATAGAGAAAAAAACGCAGAAGTTGTTTGCAGACATCTCAAGGACAGGAAGATGATTGGAAACTGTCAGCATGGATTTTAAAAAGGGATGTCATGCTTACCAGCGTGATAGCCTGATAATTTGCAGATGGTACTGAAGTGGAAGCAATAGTTGATACACCAGTTGTTTGTACAGCCGTTTAGAAGAACCTCAACAGGCTGAAGAAGTCAATTGGCAGTAACTTCATAAAGTAGGACAAAGGGAAATTCAATGTGCTGTACAACAAGAGGAATGATCCTATGTGTGCCCTTGCAGAAAAGAAAGTAAACAACATCTTGGGCTGCATTAGGAAAAGCATTGCCAGCAGGCCAAGGGAATTGATTCTTCCTCTGTGCTCAGCACTAATGAAACAGATCTGGAGTTCAGTCCTGGGCTCCCTGAGACAAGTGAGTCGTGGACATACTGGAGCAAGTCCAGCTAAAACCACAATGATGGTTAAGGGAGCATTTGATATACCAGGAGAGGCTGAGAGAGATGGGAATATTCAGTCTGGCGAAGAAAAAGCTCAGGAGGGATCTCATCAGCATGCATAAACATCTAATTGGAGGGAATAAAGAACACACTGCAGGGTTTTCTCAATATCAAAGAACAGGGAAGAAGCACAAATTGAAATACAGGAAATTTCATTTAAACATAAAAAGCCCCCCTTTTTTACTTGGAGGGTAGTAAAAAACTGGAATAAGTTGCTTCTTGAGATTGTAGAGTTTCTTTGAGATAATCAAACCCTAACTGGACATGGTCCTGAGCATACTGCTCTAGTTGATTCTACTGTGCCTGTACTTGAAGCAAACAAATTCCAAATATGCTCTCCAGTCACAACAGTTCTGTGAAAACTTTGATTTGGATCATGGTAATTCAAATGCATCCAAGTTGGCTCCCAGGCTTATATTAAGATTATTTCAGGTCATTTTCACAAACAAACTTTTCTCCATCAGTGAAGAAAAGAAATAATAGCCCAAATTATCAAGGGGTCTTCTTACCTCAGTCTTTGTCAACAAAACTGCTGAAAGAGGAAAAGCAGTTCTTTGAGAGGGCTTATGACTTTGATGCAGCAGGAAACTGCAGGGAAAAACTGAGGAAAAGATGTTGAACAATCACACAGGAACCAAATCTTGTCAATGGAGGAGAACTCCTAAATGTTAGAAATGGAAGGAGATGGTTTTGCGGAAGGAGATTTAGGAAGTGACAATGATCTTCCAAATATTCTGGACTGAAAGAAGCTGGTGACAAAAGGAATGACTGCTTTACTTTACAAGGCTCTGTCTTTCTGCAAATCATCAGCCAAATATTTGTTGAAATCTTGTCATCATATTTCATAAAGAATGATGATGATGATGGCAATGATAATAATAACAACAATAATATAGAAAAAGGATATAACAGTCATAACTCCTAGCCCTCTGGATTCCATTGACCATATTAGCACTTAACAATCTAATGCTTCTCAGAGAATATTGAAGCACTTTCAAAGGAGATACATGTCACTACCCCAGATTTACACGGGAAGGGATGCAACAAGACGAGTTGCATGTAGTGTCACCCAGAAAATCAATTGCACATCTTGTCTGCACATCTTTGGGTTTGTTGAAAAGCTTAATAACAGCTATATAAATATTTTACTAGGTGGCCAGTTAAACAATGGCTACTGTACATTCCTCTCACAGTGACACAACTTAGTAAAGAAGTAAAGGTGAGTAGGATTTTTGAGCTCTACTGCAATAGGAAATCAATCCCATTCTAAGTATAGCTTGGTCTAGGTGACCCTGCCTTGGCAGATGAGTTGGACAAGCTGATCTCCAGAGGGCCCTTCCAACCCAAACTATTCTGTGATTCTGTGTAAATGAAGTTCAAAGATGGTTGTTCCTCCTACTGTTTGGTGGGAAGGCACAGCCATTTCTTTGATGTTATCAAGAAGTTCTACCAACAAGGTCTCAACGTAGGCCTGTAAATGTTCTCAATATACCCATGTTGGTTGTTGAGCTTGGTCCGCAGAGGTGAGGGTTTAAAACACAGACACCGCATAAATTTCACCATGCATTTCACTCACCTATTTCAGAGAGAAATATGAGAAACAACTGCATGTATATTTCTGTATATCTAACCCTTCTTCCTCATTTTGAACATGTGGTCTTTATTGCAGCTTTATGCTGTGTCTAGCTCATGGATACATACAGGTCTCAATATTCCTGCGCTCTTCACCCAAGGAAATCATCTTTGACTTATGAAATGAGTGCTCTGCAGTTGTTTTATTTTTGTGTATGCTCATCTTTCATAATGCTTTCAAGTATAAACATGGGTTTTAATAATTTCCTTTTTCTATCATTTTAGAGAAAGAATGAACTCTATAGTCTTTCTTCCAATGTTTCCTTTGAAGTTAAGAGCATGCCATATAAAGTGCAACCAGCAAAACTCCCCGAGGGAAGCATAGCAGTAAGTAACTGAAAATTATATCTTTGTGTGAAGCACATGTATTTGGTCACTCTGATCACAGCTGTGAAAGTTCTCATAGATGAAAATATTGAGACAGGTTTTTCCTGTGTTTCTAGTGTAAATTCCTGAAGTAATACCTAAAGGAAATAACTTCATTGCTTTCTGTGGAAGTTGGTGATACATGATTCTAACTACATTTTAAAATAATTTCTTGCTGAACTAATGTGCAGACTTTTTTATTGCAATTAGGATGAATTTTTTCACCCAAAAGAAAACAGAACTGTGAAAGCAAGTATCTAGATACTTAGTTTGGGGTAAAAAAAATATCTGGAGGAAATATTTATGCAAAATCCAGAATCATGTTTTTGTCAGATTTAGAGATCTCAGTCTTCTCCCAGCCAGCAGGTCTCTCACACAAGCTTGTGTATTGTCTACAGCAACCTCTCATCTGTATTAAGCTTCTTTAATACTCTGGTTTTCAGGAAGCTCTGTATGCCTTCCTAGGATTTCCACCTCACAGCTCTTTAAGTGCAAGATATAATTTTACTTGGTAATCCTTACAAAAGTGATAGATAGATGCTAAAGTACTTGCCTTATTTGCAGACCAAGATTTGTATGGCCCTGGAGTACTATAAGAAAAATTAATTTTGGAGGCATAAGTTTGATTTGTTTGCTGGTGCTGAAGGATTTGTTCTGGGGAGCACTTTAAAGTAATTTGTTTCTTATGGTGTCTAATATCATGGTTAAAATTCATTCTATTTTGTCATTACTGATAGAAATAAGTAAAATATGAGGGCAAAAATTTATTCTAGTGTAAGAGTAATCCGAAACTTTAAGGTTTAATGTTCTCAACTTTATAAAGATTCATCAGTTACAATCCTTCTCTTAAAAGGAAAGCTCAGTTCAAACTTTGCCAAGTTGAATTGTGGTGGAAATACATCATATCAGTCTGTTGAGATGTAGGAGTAGGACAGAATACTTTCTTACTTAGAAAACCAACAGAATAATACACTTAAGAGCTTACTTTGAGTGTATTTTAGAGGCTGTAGGCTACAAAGTTTTGTTTTACACATGCATGGATTGAATGGTTGATTGATACTTGCTCTGGGAAGACACAAGGTAAATCTTCGTTGTGTGTGCACAGTGACTCCAACCTCCATCATCAGTAGAACCATGATTTCACTAGAAAGGATTGGTGCTTAATGCAGTATTCATCCAGAAGGGTTCAAAGGCACCAAGCTGACAGATATACTCGGGCTCTTTTTATTTTCTTGTAGCATGTGTTCCATACCAGAAACACATGTGCAGAGTTCTGTTGATAGTGGGGCCTTCATCTGGACTGGAGTGCTTTACCCCAGGTGATAGCCTGCTGTTCTCAACAAGTGTCAGATGATCTACGAAATGATCAGATAAGCATTTCATTCTCTTACTCCAGCCACTATAATGCTTGTTATTTGCAGCAGATGATTTACAGCAAAATGCCTGTAATAGCAACTGTAAAATGTTGAAAAATGATAACGCTTTTATGTAGTTTCATATCTGGACATGGCAGTGGATGCTTGCCAGCTCTACAGCTTGATGTGTTATATGCACCAGTTCTTTGATGTTCCACTTGCAAGAAAAAATATTTCCTTGAAGTTGGGCAAAGCTTAATATTTTTGCTCCTTCTGAAAAAGATCACTAGTTGTGTTTTAAAAGCTTCCAAAGATTTATTTCAAGGTTTATGGTTTTCCTTCAGACAATGAAAGGGTAGGAGAAAGATTTAAATATTTTTAAAATCAACTTTCAGAAGTATATATCTAATAATCAGCTAGCACTTTAAAGTTTATATGAAGAAGATAATATATTTTAAAGAATAGAGCATGTGTCCTTCATTTAATTCATATAGTGCTGGACTCCAAGTATGCAGGCTGATATTTACTTTTAGTTTTAATGGCATAAATAATCCCATACACATCAGTAACCTACAGAGTCATGCAGTCCTATTTGAAGCTCTGAGAACTTTATCATCATGGAATATAGGTCTTGGACACATGGATCTTGAAGACAGGATAAGAAAATCTGGATCTTTTATAGTAAAACATTAGAATGAAAATGTATCAGACAGAAAATTACCATGGATCTTAAACCAGAATCCACTGACATCTATAACAGTATTTCCATTAATTTCGATATTCTTAGAATTGCAGCCATATATTATACAACTGGTTGAATATCCTTGCTAACAGCTATTTCATTCAAGAGAATTTTTTTTTTTTTTTTTTTTTTTTCCTACAAGTATTGTTGTGGTAAATAATACTGTCTTATTTGGTGAATTTCATGCACAACATGAAAGTACGTTTTATTGCAAAAAGTAAAAAGTTAGGATAAGCAGCAATTTGCTCTATTTTAATTTAGGATTCTTGAGCTAGTTTGGGAGTTTAATAAAATATGGTTGCTTTTTTTAAAATGTTTGATAGGATTTTCTCTGTAGATTTCTTTAATCTAAACTGTTTGACCAGTGTCCTACAGTGAGTAATACTGGTTTCAGACTAAGGCCTGTAACTTTTTTTAGATATTACATAGCAAGAGTGCTTTACACAAGCTTATATTCCTCAAGAAATATAATTGCATAAACATTTGTTATGTGCAAATATAAACGTGATTTCAAGCTCAAGGGAGCTTTTACATTCTATTTTGAGCATTTTTTGAGAACATGTAAGAACATCATGCTGTAATAGTTGGATGGGGACATGTAGGAGTACAAAAGGAATTTCTATTTCTCAGCCTCTATCAAGAAAATTTCTGAAGACTAAAGGAAGGTCATCATGGACAGCAAAAGCAGTAGCACTAAAATAATAATTAATTTAGTTGCTGTGTCATAAAGTAGCAGAATAAATTATGGATAAATTTTTTTTTGTTTTAAAGTGTATCTTTTAAAGAGCCAGGGAGGGAAAAAAAGACTTTGTGAGGATCCCATTAGCATGCACTAAATTCTGATCAAAGATGCTGCAAGTTTGCACCAGCCAAACCTAACTCACATCTATACAAGGAGGTGTGAGTGAACCAGCAGATTACTACATGTGCTTCTCTCTGCTTTCTGCTCCTCTCCAGAGGAGTCAAAGACTACTCTGAGCACACACTAACACTAAAATCAGAAGCAAAATCTAAACTGGATGAAATACAGTGGCAAAAACCCTAATAATTATTTTATCTACTTACAGCAAGCTTAATTGTGGCACATTTTTAAAAAGGCACATTTTAAAAGCCTGCCCAGGATTTGTCTCTTTCATGAGCAACAAATTACTTTCATGGAACCACATGGGGGGTTAGGAAGTTAAGACTATCTGACAGCATCTGTGCTAAGATCAGTGTGGATTTTATTTCCAATAGCAAACAAAGACTCTGTCCATAACCCAACTCTTGGGTTGACTTCACCCTCAACTCAGTGCCTGAGGCAAATGGCATTCTTTGGCACCCTTTGCATAGGAAAGCTGGAGATGTTCAGCAGTGTCAGAAGTCAGATGGCTCCTCTCAAGTCTGTGAGGTGTGCTTTTTGCCCACCTGACAGGGAAACAAACATTGTTTTCAGTGTTCAGCATAAAGTCTTGTCATGCACAAAGAGGAAAGCCAATGTACATCTAAAGTACAGTGTCAACATCCAACTCTTGTGTAAAAATTCCCCTTCATATTGGCCACCTTAGATGCAAACATTCCCTGGCTCTGATCCTGCAGTACTAAACCTACCGCATGGGGAAGAACAGAAGTCCAAACTGAAAATACAAACTTGTTTTGAATCAAAATCATATGTAAAACTGTTGTGGACAGCATGGGGCAAAGAAGCGACAGGCCTCTGTAAAAATGCTGAAACAAGGCAGACAAAGCTGAAGGAATGTTTTGTTTCTGTCTTCCCCTCCAGCTTCTGCCTCGACTCAGTGGGTGTTCAGGACTTGTAGTGTCAAACTGTTCAGGAGGAATTGCATTAGTAGCCTTGTAAATCTTTGAGTAGAGAATAAAGGGTGGCAGCCCAGGGCATTATATTCTACTGGCAATGCACACGGGCAGGAGTGAGACTGATGCCTACATATAACCCCCTGCTCAGGAAATAAATCTCAGGTACTTAGCACAACTATCCCCTTGCCTTTAAAACCTAAAACAAAGAAGGATTCATGGCAAAAGGGTGTGGGTGCAACAGGATGGTTTCAAGATTTTAGCAGGCAAATATTTCATTAGCTTTGGCTGCACTCAGACTAAAAGAGAAGAGAAATGTGCCAACTTTGCAGCAGCGTTCTGCTTGATAGAGGAGAGACATAATTTCTGCTGTCTGTTTTGCTTGTTGCTGATAATCTAAGGATTATGAACATGATAACTGCTCTTCTATAAGATTACAGTTTCTTGTTTATGTTTCAACATTTGTCCAGCTCCAGCTGAGCTACTGAAATTAAACCACAAGTTGCACTTGACTGTAAAGGCAGAATGACAGAAGCAAGAAGGGAGGAATGGTTCTGAACACAGGCAGCACAAGCAAGGCTGAGTGCTGCTACACCGCTCATAATTGTTTAACATCTTTAGGAAGATCCACACATCCTTGTCTGGATCAGTGCTGATAGGTGCTCTGTAGATACTAGAAGAAGAGCTAGCTTGTCTTATTGTTTTCATAGTGTTGCTGAAGTAGTTATCTCAGATTGTGTTAAAGTGGACTTGGTGCAGATTAGTTACCTTAGATTGGGTTAAAGTGGACTTGATGCTCAAGGAACCAGATGTGGTTCAGTCAAATACTATCTGAAGAAATCTGTAGAAAATCAAGAAACCAAAATTTCTTCCTACTCCAAGTCCTTGCCCACTCAGATAATTTCCATATTCAGAATGTAAAATTTTGGTAGATTGTTGTCATGGTTTAGGAATGGTACTCCTCAATTTAGTTCTCCCACTGTAACGCTCCAAACCATGCACCGCTTTCTTACTTCCCTGATTTTCCCCTCCCTCTCACTCTGCAACAGGATGGAAATAAGAATTGAAGGTACAAAACCTAAAGATCACAAGTTCAGATAAAAACTATTTGCAGGAAACAGCAATGAGATAAGAAAATTACCAGCAACAGCAACAATACTAATAACAGAGGGTACAAGAAAGGAAAGATTGACAGGGAAGCTCCCTAACAATGGGCAATACCTGATAGCCCCCTCTGCCAGGCTCACTGACTGGGAGGAACTTTGGAATAGATGCCCTTCCCTGCCTTAGGCAATAATGTGAGCTGTTACAGAGTAGCTTCCAGGTCCTGGTAATGGCCCCTCCGGGCTACTCCAGAACCCTTTCCTGGCCAGACCTAATATCACTGTCCATCTATCAAGCCATCTGCACCCAGCCAGCAGCTTGTCAGAATCTTTTTCTTCTGTTTTACTGATGTTCTGCAATCCCACCCTAAAGCAGCAATACTGGCTCCCATTTCCTCTTGTATTTATCTCAGTCACATTATGGCACCCAGGAATTTGGCTAAAGCTATCGGTAGCAGAAATGGCAAAATAAAGTCTTCACATGTAAATAGGTCTTCCCTGTGGTTTGGTCATGCTGTAAAATGTAGTCAGTAATTTATTAAACTTGAGACAACAGAAAGCAATGCTTGCCTTAAATTTTTTTCTGCTGTTTTACAAATATTTTTTAAGATGGTTTTGGAAGATTTTTCACATTAGTGCTCCAGATTCACAGCAACATGCTCAGGCAAGTGATAGTGTTACGAGTAGAAACTGTAGTGAAGCTCAAATCTTAGACGATTAAGATATGCAATCTGTATGTTGACATTGTCAGGTCCTTTCTGAACAATAATTTAAATTTGTAACTTCCTTTGTGTAGTGCAGAGGAAGAGCACATTGTGAATGAGTTGGGGTTTTTTGAATCAGACCATTTTTGCTGTCTTGGGGCCCATGAATTTTCATCAGCACTTCCCAACTCTTGTGCTATATGTGATCAGGCTTGCTTCAGGGCAGCATTCATAATTTTGAAGCAGTAGAATGGAGATGTTTTCTTCCTTGGACAGCTGAGCTCATTGTTTTCTGCAGGCTTCAAGCAGCCCCTTATAACTGCACCCTTTCTGTTTTCCCTGGTCAGTTATCCTTTTACTTGAATTCATCTTTTTCCTTAATTGGCTTTTCTTTGGAAGAATCTCTGCAGACAGTTCAGATGACCCTTCTCTCATTTTATCTGCCCTTGCATTTTAATGCCACTCTGAAACACAAGCAGAGCCATTCAAGAACATTTTATCCTTACTAAATGAGCTCTGCTCTAGCTGAATCTGATGATGCAGAGAGCCTATGAAATTTTGCAGTGGTTGACAAGCAACCCAAAGAAGAGGCTGGTAATGGGAACGGTATTCCTGCAATGGCATGGTCGATCACTTGATCAGACCATCACGATATCTCTTGGGACATAAGGGTGACATTTCATGGGTTGTTTTATTAATCCTGTTTGCCTTAAAATAATTTTTCTTGCTCTAATTAGATCTCATATTTATTCTTTGTATATGATATCTTTTTGAAATATTTTAGACTTATGACTGTTTAGACCAAAGGTTTATATTAGCTGTGTTTGTTAGATCAACGATGGCATGGCCAACACTGCAAGTGCTTCATCTTCAGAGCCAATGTTAAAGTGCAAACACTAGGACTAGGCAGGGTCTTGGAATTTTCTATGTAATCCTCAATGTAAGCTTTGGTAGGAAGCAAGTGGTTTCCTACACAGAAAATTTGTCCCTACATGTTTCCTGGTGAGAGATACTACAAAAAATACGTACATCAGTAGAGCTCAGCAGACTGCCATGTCTGTAGGGACTGTGTGAGAGTAGGGAGCAGTTGGCTGCACAGATGAAGTAAGTGAAAAGGACTATTCAAAATTGTCTTCCAGTTAAGCTAGAAGACAGATCTACCAGTGCTTTTAGAATGATAAGTCTATGAAAGAATGCTGATCACAAGAAAAGGTGAGAGGGGAATGGACAGGATGTCACAGAAAGGATTAAATGTTTAAATTTGCCATCTTCAAGGAAAGAAGTGAAAGGCACAGGAGCGGAAAAATGGAAACAGTTTTGAACTGAACTACAGAGTTGTGTCCATTCTTAAAACTTAGGCTGCTGTTCCTTCAATGAACAAATTAGAAATTAGTATTTTTTTAAACTTCTAGTGCATCAATCACTAAGGTAATAGAGGAGAAAAGAAACATAGAAAGAAAATTTACAATGAGAGCAGCTTAGAGACTGGACAATAGCCAAGAAACTTATTAAAAATAGTAGATTTCCTAGCTGTACCTTGAGTAAAGAAGAGGAATATCATTTGAGAGTTTGTGTCATCAGTTTCTTCGCAAACTGATTTCATCACGTCATAAAGCAAATAACTTCCATCTGTCACACACTTATCCTGTTTAAGGGAGACTAGGAGTAGATGAGAGAGGTCCAAGAGAAAACCCCAGAGTGAAATCACTTCCTAGGCTAAAAACAAAGAGTAAGTTTGAGAAAATAAACTAAAACTGAAGGGATATAATTATGTCGGAAGAGCTAAGGAAACCCCAAACTCATTGCTTCCCACTGGGGAATAGCAGGGACAGAGCAAATATTTAGTGAGACTGATGAGGAGCCTTCCAAGCAGAGCCTGGAAGCATGTAATAAATTTTGTACAAGGAAAGGAGAGTAAGGAGGAGAGTGTGGATGTCCCCAGAGGGAGAAATACAAAAGGGTTATTACCACTTTGTCCACACAAAGGACTGAAGAGAGAAGTTTGCCAAGTCAATGAAAACCTTTGATAACTAATGTTAGCATGTGCTGCTCTGTAGAGCCTCAGACAATGAGAGAGAGCGTTTCACACTTGTTTCCCGTTTAAGTAATAGTCTGTATGCTTGGCTTCTTTAAAAGAAGATAACATCAGACTATGCATTAGGCTTTATCACAAGGACAATACATGCTGCTTGAGTTTCATTTTTGGACTGCTTAGCTGAAATGCAAATCATTGGAAAAAATGTATACTGGTATGTCAGCAGAAATTAAAATAAGAAAAATGTAGCTGGTATCTACTGTGGTTTGAATTAAGAGTTTGGGCCAAAGTCAACCATTGTTTGGGAGTAATTCAGTGCAGTTCAGTGTACTGGCCTAAGCTGTACCAGCATGTGAGCAGAACTTTTCTCCTTGAATGTTTGTGAAGTATCTCCACAAAAGGGCATTTTTTTGCCACTCTGTATTATGGGAAAATTATTTGTATGCCTGATATGACAAAACTTTTCTATTATAAGTGAATTCCATTTCTAGTAATTATCATGAACAAGTGGAAAGGAAATTACTATAAATTAAGCCAACATGGGAAAATTTTACTCAATGTGTATTTCTAATCTGCAAAATGCTGTTGAAATCAATGCTTCTAACCTCTGTATTCTACTGTCGGACTTGCTGTACTTGCTTCATTTTTGTTCATTAAATGTATTCCTTTCATTGCAGATCAGAACATCTGTCATTTGGTCCACTCCAAATGTCTCCTTTGAGATCCCTCTATGGGTCATAATACTAGCCATACTTCTTGGACTACTAGTACTAGCTCTACTGACCCTAGCTTTATGGAAGGTATGTTCAATTATTTCTGTTACTATTGCCTGAAAATACTGAAAGATTCTACCAGATGAAAAGAGAGGCTAGATCTTTAACAGTTTGGAGCAAAAGCAACTGTACACGTGTCTTTTTTGTTTTGGCATTTCTGACATGCTAGTGTCATTGGCCTTTATGCAAGGAACTTGTTTTCAAAGTCCTCCTTTATTATTGAAGCCTGGTTACAAATGGGCATATAGAGTTTGGCTCTGTTTCCCAAGACCTATGATCCCCTATTTCAGGATGTTTAGGTTCAAAAAGAAGTTACTCTAACTTTGTTTTCTCTGAATAATTCAGGAATTTCCAGTTTTTGTCAGCAAGGAACAATACTCCCAGTCCTAAGGATTAATTTTTAGAAGACTTCCTTTTGTATTAATATAATATATTTTGTTGTTTAAAGTTTTCTATTTATGTGTTGGTTGCTACACTCCACAAGTTTTAAGACAAATTACTAAAAACTGCTATATTACAGGGAGCCAATGTAGCTTTTACCTGATCTCTCAGTTGACATTAAAAATAAGATTGATCTAATTCCTTATGTTAGGATATGGTTCATCTGTCTTTAGCTGCCTAAAGGTGGTGGTTAGGTGTATAGCTTATGGTAACTCCCCAATGTCACCTGTCAGATGAAGCAGCAAAAAGCTATGTCTGAACATGCAAGGAGGAGAGAAATTACCTTTTGGTGGTACCTTCCTTAGCCACTTGTGAACTTTCAGCCTTTCAACTAAAAGAATGACTTTTAGGCAGTGTGAGTAAGGTGGGACAAATCTCTTTAGTGATCTTTAGACTAGGTCACAACACTGTCCTTTGAACATTTCCCAGCACATATTACACTGCTCTTATTATTACTGCTTGTCAGTCTAAACCTCTTTTCTGAATGAGCACATTGCTGAACTGAGAGGACCAAATTTCTCACTAGCATCAGTCCATACCAGCATTCAGGCCGACTGTTCATCTCCTGCAAAGAGAGATGAATCTGGATTTTTAAAGCTGTGCTTTGGTACTCAATGCCTTGCATCTAAAACTTTCATAGGGAATGATTTGGATAGAAATAAAATGTCCTCACAGTCTCTCAGCCTGCCATACATTGTGCCTAACATTTCAGGTTGCCTGAGTGAAGAATCCAACTGCAGCTGAGTCTTTCTGTGGTTGTCTTACCATGACATCTTTGTTTCTGTTGATTGTTTTCTGCAGTGTGGCTTCTTTGACAGAGCTAGACCTCCTCAAGATGACATGGCTGACAGGCAACAGCTGACAAATAACAAGACTACTGATGCATAAAGGAATAGAGTGAGAGTGACAGCTCAAGTCAGAACCCTGCCTGAGAGACTAGAAACACGAGGATTAAATGAAAGATTCCTTCTAACCAGTCTTCCTTTGTGCCTGCAAGTGACATGGTGTCAATCTGACCTATGCAATATTCTCAAAACGTGCCACATGATGGCCATCCTTGCCAAAGAAAGCAACTTACCACTGCCTTAAAAACATATTCGCCACTGAACAGAATGTTTATCCCATATTCCAGTCTACGATTCAGCAGATGCTTTTGAGCACATGTGGTATACTGAGATGCTTCCAGGACAAGCCCAAATCTCTCAAGGAGAGAATGCCTTCATTGCTGTATTGTCTAGAAGATGAAGCAGGACAAACCTTCTGAATGCTACTGTATCATGCAGAGTACCTTTGAGACCTCCCTAAGAACTTCAATGAAATTATGGCTCAGGGAGACAGGCAATAAATATATCAGTACTGTGAAAGTACTTCTGAAACACAAAGGTAGTCTATAAATAACTTTATAGATGGGGCACAATTATTTATTTTTCCACCTTTTTGGAATAAATATCTGATATAATCATCAACATAGATTTTGAGAGAAGAAAGGAAAAAATAATAGAAATCACATATTTACTTTGCATGTAAATAGAAAAGTAAACACATTGTACACCCGGAACACAACTTCCTTGGCTACTAGGTGTTTTGCAAAGCAGATTTATGGAACACTTTACAAAAAGAGACATATGACAAGCAAGTACACGTTGTATCTCTTTCAGCCCAGAGCTGGCAGTATCATATCCAGATAACTAAATCCATGCACAGTATAGAGCAGGGATGAGTTACCCTGTCCTCGCTTTGCTGATGGCTGACAGCTGTACACTGACACAGGATACAGCCATTTCTAAAGCACTGTTATAAATTAAAACAGCCACACTGGTAATATTGAAAAGGCTTGGGGGGTTGGGGGGGGGGGGGGGGGGGTGCAAATTTTCTTGGCCTTTGCCCTGTTACTTTGTTGAAATCGCCTCTTAAAATGGAACAGCTACTGCCATAATTGTTCACCTAAGGAAATCTTTGCCTTTTTCATTTTTCAATCTACAAGCTGGCAGCATCTTAAAAGTAATGCTTTTGGCAAAGTTTAGGACTTCATAAAATTATTTTTAAGTCAATTCTTGCAGGAAAGGGTGACAGGATTTGTATTTATGCAGAAAAATAGGATGCCAGCCAGCAAAGCATGAACAAAAAGAAAGAAAGAGATATTGAGGTAAAGAAAAAAAATATATATTTAGGTTTGGGGTTTTTTTCTGGATTTAGGATTCCAAAGAAGAGATGTTTCATCCTTTCCCTTCTATCAGCAAATGGTCTGTATCTCAGCAGGGGCTCTAAGCCCTGATATGTTCAATTTTTTTTGTGAAAGTTTGAGTCCTTCGGTGCTGCCTGTGAGTGTAAAATTGTCAGTATTGTGTAAACTTCAGAAGGAATTGTTCATTTTATGAAATATGCACACCACTTGCCTTCTCCCGAGTTCCTTTTCTTTCCAATCCATCTCAGCTTCTCAACTCATCCATTCTGCCATGTTTTGGCTCCTTTTAAACAACTGCCCTTCTGCCTCATGATACTGCAAGATAGGAGTAATCACAAGACATTGGCAGTTCTGCCAGTCTTGTATGCAGACTAACCTGGGGAATCCAAGCAGGAGCTGTGTTACATCTTCATATCTAAAATTTGCAAGACCTTTATGGATCTTCAGCTTATCAGATGCAGTGTGCCCACAAGCCTTACAGGAGAAGGAGACATGTGCCTCTGAACACAGAGGTGAAGCATCTGTGTGCTTCACACAAGCAAGCACCTCTGTTTCCTAGGGATGGGGAGGCCTGACAACTTCCCAATCCCCCAGAAAACCATTAGCAGTCTCCTTTCCCCAGATGGTTTTGAGCTGATCCCTTGTAGATTAGAGACCTCAGCTGATAAATACCACCACAAAGCAAGCCTGTTCCATATTTGCACCCCTCTGTATCCCATACATTCCAGGCAAAATCATCCATGAAGAAAAAAAGTGAGCTTCCAGCTTTTGTAAATATTTAATTGTTGTGTGTAGCAGCTTCAGAAATAATATCAGCAGCTCATTGTAATCATGTCATCTGCACAACTCTGATGAAATAGCACCATAAGGAGATACTGAACATAGGATTTCTATATGTGCAATACTTTATATTACTTATATACCTGAAGCATGTTTACACTGGCATTTGTGGTTGTTTTTTTAACTTTTGAATATGCTGATAACAATTACAATAAAGGAAAAAAGGAATGGGGAAAAAAGGAAAACAAACACAGTGCTGTTCAGTATTTCTTGCAATGTGTTTTCAATCCTACATTGTTCTGAGGATGGGACTAGGTGACCTAATAAGTTCTTTGAGTTGTAACTTCTACAGTTCACTTTTGAACAATTACTCTCCATTTTAATGATGGGCAAAACATGTTCAGATACTAAATTTAAACAAAAAAGAACTTCAGTGACTGCTGGGCCTGGCTGGAATCCATTGGCTGCAGCTGTGTAATGTCACTGGAAACCAAATTAGAGGCACATGATCTGACAAACAGTTACTTTGAGCAATACTTTGTTTTATATTTCTACATCCTTGTAGATTAAACTTCCCCCATGGAAATGTCTGGAGTTGTGCGTTGTCAAGGACTGTGGTCTATTCCCAGCATTTGTGGATAGTTTTGGCTGCAAATTGCAAACAGCTTTGTGAAGATTTCTGGGTTTCAGTGCTTGCCAAGAGTGTTTATTCCCTGGGGAGATTGCATCCTGGATGTGGACACTAGCAGGCAGTTGACATAATCTTTCCCCCCAGTGTTGTGCCGCATGATAACCTCTGCTACATCCCTACATGACTGAACTTTTGTTGCAGTGATGTCAGCTTTTAATGACTTACTAAATGCACCTTTCTGTAAAAGTAATTCAGCCCTATGCTTCCCAATGTATGTGGTGACCTGCTAATTGCAGAGAACATGGGAGGAGTCCAGAGAGCAGGAAAAACATTAGATTACTTGAAAAATTAGTCTATCAAAACTCTTTATTTCTGTGAGCACCACAGCAGTCTTGTAAACAGAGGGACATTCATCTTCCATTTCACATGCTTCTTGCTGAATTTGAGAAAGGCTGACCAGTTATTTTATCCATGCAGTAGACTATCATATTTTCTGTTTCATGAAAATTTCAGAATTTGCATAACAGGAATCACCATATTTGAATATATTTTCCCTTATGGATTAAATGTTTAAAGATATTTAGCAAATACAATTTTAATTTTACTACCGGTAAATTTTTTTCTTGGCACCATTCTGTAACTCATTTTGAGGTTTTCCTGTTTCTCACGGCTTTTACAGGTTTCCCACATTAGATGGCTCTTGAAAACAATACTAATTTCTCTGTGTTTTAGCTGTGAACTTTTCATCCATCCATTAGCATGAAGAATCTTCTGATAGCTTACATTAACTAAAAACCCTTTTGGGAACCAACAAAACACCTAGAGATACGTAGGGGAAAGAAAGTCCCAGCCAGCCAAGGCCTATGGTACTCCATTGCAGCAAACCTTTTTTTAATGAAATACCATCTGACACACTGCCTTTAGGAATTGTTTATGAGTGAGTGTTTTATTTATGATTGTTGGCAAAGATCCATATTAAAATGTAGTGTAATGGCAGTGCCTCTTAACAATAAAAAGTTTTGAATTCAGCTTGTGCAGGCACCATGATGTGACACAGCAGGAATGCTTTTAATATTGAAGGACTGTTCTTGTTTTGCCTGTGTGTTGTATTGGAGAGGCACTTAGCTATTCAAGATGCTACCCTACTGTACACAGTGACTTTTAAAAGAGAAGAATGGAAGTAATTGTTCAACTTGCTTTTCAGATGGTTTCATTTGTTTTCAACATGTTATTCTACTTCACCAATGCACTACATTTCATTTGGTTGTATATTTTCTTTGTTTCAGTGAGGGTTTGTAAAGCAGACTTCAGGAGCTCTTTCCAAAACTGGACTGCATCAGACAGTATTACTTTTCCAGAAGGCACTCAGGATACCAGCGGCAGAGCAGAATACAGGATACTGTGTGAAATGGTCAGTGCATTGCAGGGGCTGGTTTACTTTTCAGGAGTTTACCCAAGTGCATATTCAGAGTTGTATTAACAAAACCTTAGATTCTCCATTTCTCTTGTCAAGGAGGGCAGGGTGCGCCCTGTTCATCATTGCTGTAAAATCCAACCACCAAGTAATTCTCACAGCAAAGCTGGGCAGAGGAGGCCATGTTTTAAACTTGCACAAGACAAATGTATAGCAACCAAACCAAGTGTATGGCAAGAGCACAAACACCATGTCTCTTGTGATGTTCTCCTGGTCATGAAGGTTAACATTTCCCTAGCTAAAGCATGCTGCCCATTTATCACAGACTCACAGCACCAGAAAACAGTCTCTGAAGATGCAAAAAGTTTCAAAAAAGTTTTCCTAGATTGCATATTCTTTTTAGAAATTATACATTATGGATTTATATGATAGTTCTTGGTTCTTTAGATACCCTTACTGATTTTTTTTTTTTGGTCTTTAATATTTTAATAATATTTGAGAAAAGATAGGTCAGCATAGTAAGAACTGAAAAAGAAAACAGATTTAAACCAATAGTGAAGTCTCACAGGCATATATCTGGGTTAATTTTTTTCCATTTTAGGCTTGGAAGAGGCATCAAAAGATAGCTCAGGTGGGGAGTGTTCTTGCTTTGTTGTAACAAATACTCCCACGCCAACTAATGTGAAAACCAAAAAATTTTGTTTTAAAGAACCAGGTCTATCATCTCCTCCTGTGTGCCCTGTATATGAAAACAGGCAGAGCATGGGTAACTGACACCATTAAACTAGGGGTAGGAGACATTGACAATTTGACTCAGTAAACCAAGAAGAAACTTTCTTGTTGAGAGCAAGGACACTGCCTAAAATTAGGAAATATTTGTTTTTCTTGAAGAGAACATGACCCCGTGGAAACCCTGCTTTTCAAGCACTATGGGCATAAGAATAAACACAAGGTAACTCCACACAGGGGACTTGCTATCAAGCAGTTAAGGAGGCTGCAGGATACTACATTAACTATAAACAACTTAGAGAGGAGGAGGAGGCTCTAGAGGAGAAATGAAACCTTTAAACACATAGATGTTATCACAGCTCAGAAGCAACAAAAAGGATCATTAGTAAAATGGATGGATTGGAAATAAGGCTCAGCTACAGGAGATGAAAATTTGTGACCCCAGAATATAAAGAGATCTACTACAGTGATTTGACTTTTTTTCACAATGGCAAACTGATTCATTGCTCATGCAAAATTTGAGGAATACTATTTCCCTAGTAATTAGATAAGAAAGGAAAAATATCTGCAGTTGTGACAGGCTTCTTATGTTAACTGTGAATCTCTCCCATTTCTAAATGAAGAGCTGTATTCATTGACTTTGAGAGAAGGAAGGAGTTGATAAAGACATGACACTTGAAGTTTTTCCAGCTTCTGGCTTCACTGCTGTTTCAGAGTGATGTCAGTGTTTGCTGAGGCACTGTGACATATTTCACTATAGAGGTACACGCTGTGCTATCCAAAGGTAATAGAAAGGCTTTTCTTTCAAACCAGTAAAAACTAAATCTTTTGTGGAAAACTTATGCCTGACTTACCCAGGAAACCTAAGGAGTAAAGTGGTGTTTTAGTGGGATGGTTTTTTTATCAAGTGTTGCTATATGCACTAAGAAGCTTCTCCATACATGTAAAAAACTTTGGTCTTTAAATCCATTTTCAGGAAGTTAAACTGAAGCAATTTTTTGCAAACAGATGAAGGAGGCATAACTAAGTCAGCAATGGAATTGAAAAATTAATTGATTGATGTAGTGAAGATGACACCTATTTAATTTTGGCTGTAATGAATGCTTGATATTTTCAAGGTTTAGTAGTTCTTTAATTCTACAGTTCATATATTATGGCACTAATTAAGCACTTAGACACTATTAACAATGATATTCACGTTTAGTGTAAGATACTCACTAACAGGTCAGACAGAGCAGTTACTCTCCCAAGAGGAGAAAATGCTAATACCATAACAGTTTTCAGTCCTTTTGATATATTGGCTTTGCCTCAAAGATTTCTGAAGCATATTGCTCTGCTCTGTTGAGTGCTGCTTCATTAGCATTATTTGCTTCATTGGCTCCTCCACACTCAACTGGTTCGGATGGTAGAGAATCAATGCCATCTCCTCTGTATCTGCTTCTTGTTTAAAATGCTGAGGATATCTCCTGCCTCATAAACATGTCTGCAGCTTTTCAGTAATTCCCATGTGATTGATGAGAATACATTCTACTTGATTTTGGGAGAAAGAGGTGTTTAGTCTCCACCCCACTTTCTAATGCCTATATATACCCAAGAAGTCAGTCCTGTGGTATCTATTACAGATCATTTCACTAAGCAACCAGCCAAGTCTTTGTTCTGTAATTTAGCAGAGCAAAGTAACCCTGAACTTGGCCCCCCAGCCATTTTAAGCAAACATCTGTGTGAAACCATTTACTCACCATTTAGTAACGTCTTTAAGAGGAGATCTTGTAAAATATATTGTGGGCTCCTCACTGTCATCGCTACAGTTGTTATGTTGTGTCAAGTGTATACTGATCTTATGTAGATCATGGTTAGCGGATTTTATTATCTTAAAAATGCCTTCTCTGGAGAGTGGGAATGAAGTGCAAGAAAAAGCATGGATTGTCTTTTGCAAGCACACTCAGAGCTGGTGAACTTTAAACTACCAGCCCCTCAGCGGGACCTCCTGAGCAGGTCTGCAGGAGAAGGGGAAGTAGCAGTGTGGGTTGTGAGCAACACCAAGGAGGAGCAGTGCCTGGGAAGATGTGGATTAACTCCAGCAAACAGCATTGTCTAGACCTGGCTTCCTCAGCTGCCATAGGACTGAGGGGCTCTGTGCTTGGCATCCCTCTTTTCACCCTTTGTTTGTGACTCTTAGCTCCCTCTCCTCACTCCCTCTTGCAGTCAGTGTCCTGCCTACCCTCCAGCCCCCTCACAGCTCCTCTGTGTGCTTCCAGCCATTAATTCCCCTCAGCCTCCCCACACTACAGTGGCAGCAGCTCCCCAGCTCTACCTCCCCAGCTGGGTCCTCACCAGCTGCTTCCCAATTCTGTGATGTGACGGGGCCCTGCATGTGCCTCCCTAAAGATAAACCATCTCTCTGGTCTGCTCATTTTACTCCATCTCTTCCCCAGTTTTTTTTTCTGGACTGATCCCTCAAGTCCCAGAACAATGTCTTTGCCCATTCCTTGCAGACTACCTCTCAAAACAACTTTTTACTAGTTAAGCTCTGCCTGTTCCTCTTGGCTGCTAAGGCAAGGTACATAATATGTACCCTGGATCTTTATAAGATCTTCTTCGTCACCACCCCAGGCCCTTCATCTTGTTCCCAGCATACACTAGGGGCATGGGAGAGAAGGGATGGCCTTGTGCTTGGCTGCTGGGCTGAGCTTGGGCAGTGGAATTGCCCACAAACTTCTTGTAATTTTGGGAATCCCTTGTTTCCTCATCTGCAGCAGGGCCACCAAATAACAATGCTGGATATGTGTTGCAAATAATAAACTGTTTAGGACTGTCCTATTTCTCTAAGGCTGAAGCAAGCTTAAAAAGCCATATCAGTGCTGCGTAACATCAGCCTCCATGGACCAGCTGCTGCAAGTTCAAGTACCTATGTTGGAGAAGCATTTGACCGCTCCCTTTCTTTCCCCACAGACCCATAAGAACAAATAGGATTATTTTTTAGCTGCTTATGCTTGCATTATTTGTCCCATCATTTATAAGTGATAAAACAAAGTAAAACCAAGCTGATGAAAAAAGTAGTAATGGACACTGTGTTTTGAGCTATTTATTCATCTGAGGCTTGCAGAAAAAAAGTCGGCTTTTTCCAGTCTCATCCATCCAATATATGAAGCCACTGAACTGTCATACAAATAATAACTTTCCAAGCAGCTGTGTAGAACAATTTAGGTGGGAAGAACTAGTAATATTCAGTTATTATCTTTTCAACTTTGGATCAACGAACACTAAAAGGATTAAGCTTGTATTTCTTTTAAACATAGAATTATTTAGGAATTACATGTCACATCTAGAGCTTCTCTAGAATTACAGTAATTTCACGCCTATAAGGCACTCCTTTTTGACTTACAGTTCAATCTAAACCCGGAAGTGTGCCTTCGGGAAATTGCCAACTCGGAAGTCTGAGCCTACAGCAGCCCTGACCCAAGCCAAGCCCGCCCAGCCCCGAGTGGGGCTGGGGCTGCCCCCTGCAGCAGCCCCGGGCGGGCCGGAGGCTGGCGGGCCCAGGAGCCACCCGGGGCCAGGTGCTGCCCAGGGCCAGGTGCCAGCGGGACAGGGGGCCAGAGGGAGTGCTGGGGCCCGCAGCACGGGGAGGGCGCCTGGGGCTGTGTTTAAAGGCTACGCTGATCTGTGAAAACTGTTTGCAAATTGAGCACCTGACAGTATTCTGTAACTAATTCGTTACTTTGTTGCGCACAGATCCTGGCTTTAAAAAAAAAAAAAGGAAAAAGTGCGCCTTAAACACCGGTGCACCTTATGTATGGACACAGAACGGTGAATTGCCGACAACCCGGAAGTGCGCCTTATACTCCGGTGCACCTTATAGGCGTGAAATTACTGTACTCTGGAGATTTTCAGCAATGAGCGAGAAATGTAGTGCCTTGTCTTCGCATTTTTTGGTGTTGTAACAGAAGAGATCCACAGCCGTGAATGGGAGTACAGATACACAAGCAACCATGAATCAGATAATTGAAGGGGATTTCAAGGAATTGTAAAGGGGTGTCTCTGAGCAATAGTCAAGCTGGTGTGTTGACTCAAATAAGGAGTGGTTACAGATTAAGTGACTGGGGCATTGAATGCCTGGGTACCCTCCAAAAAATCAGAGCTGCCTGAAGCTAAGCAGTCAGAAACATTAGAACACTTGACAGTCTTGGCCTAGGCATGGCTTTTTGTCAAACGGAGCAGGATCACTTCATGTCAGCATCAAAGCTGCCATAAAACCACCTTGAGTGGAAGAGGCTGGCAGTGGAGCCTGTGTGTTAACAATACAGTTGGTTGTTTTGGCTGGCTTATGTCACAGCTGTAAAGATGACATGCAACGCTTTTTTTAAAACTAGCTTTTCTTCTCCATGTACTCCAATGATGTCTACAGCTTAAAAAGCTGAATAGAGTCAATTTCTTTCTATGCCCTCCAAGTCCTGAATTTTATGCCTCACTAGATAGCAGGCACCAGCTGACAAACACCTCAAATGCTGGTGCCCTAAGGAGGAATGAAGCATTTTTCTACATGATCTACTGTCTTAACTATTTCATTCAACTGTTCAGTGCTTCTACCAGGACCTTTGGGGGAAGTGCAGGACTTGGGTATTGGCATGCTTTTACTATGTGCTAGGCACAGAGTGAATTCGTGGCACAGAAGACTTGCCCTTCAAATATAAAATATGGAGCAGCAGATGGATGTAATAAAAGAGAACCATACAGAAACAATGACAGTATTATAAACAGCATAATAAGCAATGGTCATAGCATGCCAGGGTCATAAGCAGACTTCCTATTCTGGATTTCTAAATTGGGCATCATAATACCTAAATAGAAGTCATCTGGCCCATCAAGGCAACCCAGGGCATCTCTCCTAGTTACTCCAATGCCTTATACAGCCAGTGGAAATGACAGCTGTGGTTTTAATCTCCAGCAACTCCCTTGAGCCCATCTGGTAACATTTGAGTCTGGTGCCAAGGAGGAAACAGCAGGCATCAACTTGGGCTATTTTCCCTGCCTTCCTGGGGGCTGAGGCACTGGGTGCAACTGGAATGTACTATCCCAAGGCCACTTTTCTGAAGAACATTGGTGTGCAAGGTACGGGAGATAAGCATCCTCTCCTGAGAAGTACAGTAATTTCTCGAATATAAGCCGCACCTTTTTCACTGAAGAATCCAGTCTACATAAGCCGCACCTTTTCCACTGAAGAATCCAGCCTACCCCAGTAGTGCGGCTTATATTCAGGTGCGGCTTATCTATGGACAAATCCCAGCGAAATGCCAACCCGGAAGTGAGAGCCGGCCAAGTAGAGAGCTGCCACTGAGCAGCGGCCAGGCAGATGGGGAGCGAGCTTTGCCGAGCGGGGCGGGCTTGCCGGCGGCAGAGCCACCAAGGAGCCAGGCGAGCTGGCGGCGGGGTCGCCGGGGAGTGGGACGAGCCGGCCAGCAGCGGGGTTGCGGCCACTGCCAGGCAGGACGAGCCAGGTGGGCTGGGGAGCGCTGCCTCACCGTGCCGCTGATCGGGGCCGCCGCGCTGCCACTTGGCACAGGGCTGCTCCACGCCACCACGCCACCGATTGGGGCCACCCCGCCCTGCCGCCGATTGGGGCTGCCGCACTGCCGCGGGGGCACAGCAAGCGGCGGCCGGCGGGAACACGGCAAGCCGCGGTGAGCGGAGCCACGAGTGAGCAGCAGCGAGCGGGGCCACGGGCGAGTGGGGAGGGCGGGCGAGCAGGGTGGGCGGGTGGCTGGGCGGCGGAGCAGGCGAGTGGGGCTATGTTTAAAGGCTCCTCTGGTCTGTGGAAACTGTTTGCAATTTGAGCAACTGACAGGAAACCCCGCAATCCCATGATTCTATTACTAACTCATTACTTTGTTGCACATGGAGCCTCGCTTAAAAAAAAAGAAAAATTAAAAAAAAAATGCGGCTTATATTCGGGTGCATCTTATATATGGACAAATCCCGTTGTCTACCCGGCTACCCAGATGTGCGGCTTATATTCAGGTGCGGCTTATCATTGTGAAATTACTGTAAGTGGTTGTTCACATCCTGACAGGTTAAATTAATTCTAGCATTCACTTGCTCTGCTTTTTCGGCTGAGTACAGTGGCCAAGAGGCTGTTATACATGTAGTGTCCCTTTCTTGATCCTGTCATTGTGTGACGCCATCTATACAGGCTCCATGCCTTGGGCCTCCCACAGACTTTGAGTTATTCTGCACTAGTTGCAAAAACTCTGGGAATGAAGTGCTCATGCTGATAGACTTCTGAGTTTGTGCAATAAAACGTGAGCATCTACAAACAGCAGCAGTAGAAGCAGCAGTGTTAAGGCTGGATACCTCTGTGGGCTGGCTGCCCCAACTAGTACATGGTCCAAACTACTCTGTTGAACTAAGGCTCCTAAATTTCTTTTACATCAGCCCTAGGTTTCCTAATCAGTCTAGATGTGATCCCTTGCCAATGAACTTGAAGAAGCCTGGAATTCCAGCTATGTTTTCCGAGATCCCCAATGAATGTCTTGGAAAGTTTACAGTCTTGCCATGTTCTGCTAATCACTTAAATATTTAACTTGTCAAATGCTCAAAAGCTCATCATTTTCATGTTCAGTTTCCTGAATACACTGGGAAAATTTTTTCTAACTTGACCATTCAAAACAAGCAACTGCATTTTTGTGTAGGCACCTAAATTAATGCTTTGCTCTGCCATGCTTTGAACCTGATCTCTGAAAATCAGCCACTCTATATACCTACATATGGCTTTAGGGACCTAAGTCTTGGCAGCCAAATTCATGTTTGTGATACTCTCACATGGTTTCAATAAGAATCTAAACATAAACCAGACCAAAAAACATAAATGTGGGGGGAAGGAAAGGAAAACAATACTCTGTAGGATATCTGTGTGTTGACATAAAATATGGAATAATCATGGCCTACTGCATCTGTGTGTGCAGAGTTTTCTTTCAAATGTGAATTATTGAATCAGTAGTTCAGCCTATCCTTGGAAAAGAACTACTGTGTCTCACACATACCAAGACAGCAGGCTTCACACTGAGATCTTTTGAAGTGGCATCCAGGTGCCCACCACGCCTCAGCAGAAGGTCTTCATTTGCTCCCAGGTAATTTCCTGGGCCTTCTCAAAAATGAATTTTAGTGTCACTGATGAGTAAAAGTTTTTGTGTTTTCTGCTCTTATGCTATTGTCATAGCTGACTTCTGCCCTAAGGTCTGCCCACTCTGCAAACTGACAACCTGAGGAGGGCTTCTGAGAAGAAAGAAGTTAATGGTATGAGGCCACTTTTGGCAGTATCTAGGAGACACCCAGGGTTGCTGGCATCAGAAATTACTTGATCTGTTTTCAAATTTACAATTTGTCAATAGGACTTTTTTTTAAAGGTACAAATAGGATAGGCTCACCATCCTACTTGCAGGAAAAGCTAAATATCTGCTTGAAGGTCCCTTGACAAGCTGTGCTTTATGTTTGTTCAGGGAAAATAAATTCATTAATGTGGACAGACAGAACAACAGTACAGCGGCAGAGTCAATACCATGACAAATATTTTGAGACTGCTGCTATGATTTCTCCTAGACTAAAGTCCAAAAAAAAACCCCAGAGTTGTCCTGGGTTCTACGCTTTGTTCTTGCATCTCCTCTTCTGCTCATCTGGTTCTCTGGAGAGCAGCACAGCTGTGAACATGCTTGGGCAGGTACATCCATAACTCCTCTGAGAGGAAAGCAGAGTTTGGAGACTTCTGGTGAAAGGCAACACATCTCAATCAGCACTCCACCTTTTACCACAATGCTGTTGCTCACCAAAAGGTCAAAATAGTACACATGATAGTAGTCCCCTTACCCCTGCCCTTAGTCACAGTCTGAGGCAGAGTTCCCAGGTGGGGGAACTAGAGGTGTTTTACTCTTTTATCATGCCTGGACATATGTTTAGCTGCAGGGACCCTCCAGACTTGAAAACTAAGTACAATAATTTCACAATTTTAAGTCACACCTGAATATAAGCTGCTTTTTTTTTTTTTTTAAGTGAGGATCCATGTGCAACAAAGTAACAAGTTAGTAACAGAATTGCACCAGCGGGGGGTTTGGTGTCAGGGGCTCAAGTTGCAAACAGTTTTCATAGACCGGCGAAGCCTTTAAAGGCAGCTCCAGGCACCCTCCCTGGCCGGCTCCGGGTTGGCATTTCACTGGGATTTGTCCATAAATAAGCCGCACCTGATAATTAGCCGCACTGCTGGGGTAGGCTGGATTCTTCAATTTAAAAGGTGCGGCTTATAATCGTGAAATTACTGTAGTTGTCTTCATATGAAAACTGGAAGGGTACATGCCCAGAACTTAAATTGAAATCCAGAATTATCACCATACTCTTACCAGGAGGACACTTTAATAACACAAAAATTGGGTGTTTTCACTGTGTACCTTTTTTCTGCTCAAGAGAACATCTACAGAGAAGAGCTATAGTGCAGCCACAGCCATGAACACACATGTTTGCTATGGTAGAATCCTCCCAGGCAGGATGTATACAGAACTTCCAGATTTCAGTCTGGCCCAAAATTTGTAGCAGGAGCTACAGAGGCCAGTGTTCCTTGGTCAAGCCATAAATTTAGGCAAAGTTTTTTCTTCCTGTGTTTGCACCAGCACATTCTTCTTCCATGCAATATTAGGCAAGAAGATGAATTTCACCTAGACAGAAGCATCTGATGGAGTTTAGCTCTTCCATGGCTTTGTGTCTGTGACTCAGCTCACTGGCTGTTACCAAATGTTGTATAAAGCCCTCTTCATTCTTTACATTCAGTACTTCTCAATTTCGTTTACACCCACCAAAAATCTTTTCCATGTTTTTCTTCCTTACAAGGAAAATAAACTTGTAAAGAGGGAGAAGTGAAGGGTTACATCTGGAGAGAATTATGGCTGTGGCTCAAAGGAACAACAGGAATGTCTGTAATGCGGAAGTTTCTTCCACAAAGCCATTTCTTTCCTCTTTTTGAGAAGTATAGATACAGGCTGCTGCTGCTCACAGAACACATTCCAGTGAGGAATGCCAACAGCACCCCTGCTGAGAGCAGGGCTGATGATTTACATCGGTGCTACCCACTCAGGCACACTGTCAGGAGCAACTCAGCATCAGAAACTCTGCCTTGTCTTGAAACTAATTACAAAAGCCACAGCCATAGTAGTAGCAGCAAATTTTATAATTGGCCAATTCTGATACTTTTTGGTATGGATTTCTGAAAAGCCAAGTGCTTGTAGACACCACTGAAGTCATGGGTATTAGGGGCTTTGACAGATAGTATGTTGGAGGGTGACATCTTCCACCTTCAGGCTCAACTCTGAATTTTGAGGAGCATGTGGAATGAAGAGACAGGAAAGGAAAATGTTTTTCTTTAGTGTAAATTAGTGATGGGGAAATACACATACAGAGAGTCCAACCAACTTCTCTTGCATGTCTAGGATTTCCCTCAGGCTACAGCTCTCCAAGGTTGGAGGTGAGTGGTATGCAGTTCAAAACCACTCCTGGTTCAAGCAAATGCAGAAGTTTGTCATTAAAATTTTTTTAAACAATAACTTAATTTTGGGTTCTAAAACATAAGTTATATCTGCATCAGATTTTTAAAAATAAGTTAAACTTTAACACTTAAAAACAACCCCATGTCTGAAAAGAAGGGTCAGTGTTTGAAACATTTACTTAAGTAAAACTTACAAATTTATTTTAAATTAATGTGTTATCTATAAAAGCCATTATCTCCTAATTTTTTGTTCTGAAACAAATAATTTTGGAATAATGACATTCAAGGAAGAGAAAAAACCAAACTATGAGGCAGTAAAATCTACAGTGATAGGGGTTTTTTTCATTTGTAAGGCCTTGCAGTGTATAATTTCGTGCATACTGTTCTCATTTTGTTTTTCTCATAAGCATGCCAGATTAAGAACAAGGTTCTCTAAGAAATAATTATTCTTGTTTTTAGAAATGCCATTCAGTGGAAAACAAAAGCTAGCCTTCCCCATTTCCCCATTGTGGATCTTCCTCTTTTTTTTCCTGAGATATTCTAGCTGCTCTTTGCAGTTACTCTTACTTTCCTTTCTGAAATGTCTAATATAGAACAAAACTATGGCAAAGTGAAAGTATTGATTTAAAAAAGAATATGCCATTCACGTCAGTGTTTAGTGTATTTTTTGAAATAATTGTGAGCAGAACAGCTACCAGTGTTCCAAACAAGCAACATCTGCAGTCCATCTAGCAACTGGCTTTTCAAACATTCCCATGTGTGTTTGACTTGTTCCTGCACCATCTCCAGCAACTATTCCTGGTAGCTATATGTGTCACTAGAATAGATGTGGAGAAGAAGTTATGCTAGAAAATTGTGAAAAAACTTTGGAAAAACTTGGACAGAGACCTCTCCTTGGAGGACATTTCCTTGCTCACTATTGAAACAAATCCAGTGGTCCCAACATGACAGTTACGAAAGCACTGGGCTGACAGTCCATCATGATGAATCCAAAGGCTATACTGGGCCTTGGATTTTGCCATTCTTCATGCTCGAGTTCTTATTTGCCTCTCCTGAGCATCCAATTATTCAGGAATTAACTACACACTATGTTAAATTCATCTGAGAGATATTTGGATTTGCCAGCTATTTCGCCATTCTCACTCTCAAAAATTGTGTCTCAATTGCAGCAGTTACTTCATCTTCTTTCACTTTGCCTTTGAACAGGGAGTTTGCTATCACTGTTATCAATATTTATTGTATCTCAATATTACAGCAATGTTTGTGGGGTTTATAGGATTATTTGTAAAAAACGTTAGATAACATGGGAGCAGAACTGGATACCATTGCCAATGTTTCCAAATTAAAATTTGTCACTTCTTGTCTGTTTAGCTGGTAATCCACTCAATGTGAGCCACACTGATTCTGATTCTGCTGCAGCTTTCATCAAATATATTTATAATCTCATTTTTCAGATAAAGGAGGACAAGAACATTAGCCATACAGAGAACACACAAAACTCACACAGCTACAGGACTTACTCCAGATTTAAGTGTTTCTGATTTTAATGGTAATACTAATCTATAAAAGACCCAGGAGCACTGAAGACCATCCCATTGCCATTACAAAGACAGAGCTGCTACCAAAACCTCCCTTTCTTCCATACAAAAAGATGAGAAGAAAGAGGATGATTGTGTCTTGTGGATATCTTGGTTCTGGCGTGGGACAGCAGCAGCTGTGAGCTCTTCAACTTTTCTCAAAGAGTTCCACAGCCTTCTTAACTGGAAAGGGAAATTGGAAGCTGGAAGTTGATAAGCTTTCTAGCTTAGCCCATTTCTGGCTTTCTCATATTAGAAACAAAATGTAGTGGGAGATATGATGCCTCTCTGTGACATTTCTGTTGTAAAGGTGTTGTTACAAGTATGTGTGCAGAAACACTGAAACTTAAATGAGAGCAACTGTTCTTAAAGTTTGGTGTTCACTCCAAAAATGGAAAGCAGCCATGGATTTATTTACCATGACAAGAAGGAAATAAATCTTGCATGCAGCATAGTTTTAAGGGGAAAAAAAGAAGGATTTGATATATAACCATGCACCAAGGATCCTGATTTGGCCGGGTTTCCATTGGTTTCCATTGGTTCCAGGTTTTTCTTTGGGAAATGTTTCTTATCAAGACAGCTATCTGGGATCTTTCTCATCTTTTCTGTTCCTTGGAGTTTTTTCTTAGAGAAAATGTTTTAAAATTAGATATTAGATATTAGATATTAGATATTAGATATTTATTGGATATTATCGCCATTTTTTTCTTTGCCTTTTCAGACTCAGTTGTGCCCCAGGTTCAGTGCTTCCCAACACAGTTTGCCAGTCATCTGAGGGAAAAATGTTTCTTTAAAAATTGAAGCTCTTGCTTCTTCCTTTCTTTGCTCCCTTTTCCAATCATCCAGATTAATTCTTAATTGAGAACGTAATTTAGCACATTTATTGCTTTCCCTCAGCCAGAGGACATCTATTTTTAAAGGAAAATCTTCATAAATAATACTTTGCTTAAATAAATGTTCTTCAGAAGCTGAATTGTGACAAGGCTTTTCCACCAGGCAGCTGGTGAATGAAGAGCCTCATGGAAAGGGCCCCATCGCTGGGACATGAAGCCAGGCGAGCATCTGAGATGTTTTACTCACATAACTGTGGTGGGATGGTTTTTTCAGGTGTGACACATAAACACAGACTCACCTGAGTATCCATGGCAGTGCTACTAATCCTTGTGTGCTTCCTACTGTACTGACCCACAGTACCTGTGTGCTGGTGTGCCATGGCCAGACACAGCAGAGGACACAGGGGGCTTCACACCGCACGTGCTGCAAGAGCTGCTCCTGCCCCTCTGCTCCTACCAACACACATCACACCCCTGTAAATGACAAATGTGTTGAGGGGAATGAGATTTGATAAGGAATAAGAAAGGGGGGAGGTAAAAGAGAAACACACTCCCTTCTGCTGACATGTCATCGCTGGAACATCTGCTTTATGTCTGAGTGTGCTAATGATCTCTCTGAAACCTCACTGCAAGACAATTAGGACTGATAAATTGCAAGGGGTTTTTTTTTAGGTTTTAAGATCCCAGATGCTATGGTAGAAAAAAGGAGACAAAAATAAAAGAATGGAAACTTTATCTCACCTAAAATCTACTGAGTGCTGACACAAAAAAACATAACTTTAAAAAGATAGTAGACTGCCATAAAACACAAAAAGGGCAAGTTTTTTTCCACTTTTGTCTGGATTCCAACCCATACACAAGACATTCTTCATAATTCTCCTTTATTGTGGGGGAAAAATATTTAAAAGGAGCCTGGTCGTTTGAGCCTTTAGGAGTTGTGTGTATATACATGTTCTTGACTGATGAACTTTTATGCACACATGAGCTTTTTCATCCAATAAAAAGTAATTTTAAAAAATCAAACCATAAATCACAGGATGATTTCATTGCAAAGGTTAGGTGAAAGTCAGAATTGTTTGCTAATGTTTATTCTCTCCCTCTCTAGGACACAGTCCATTACAAGGCAGCATGTATCAGGGGCTTTTCCAATTTTGTTTGTACACACTGTCTCCCACACCCTCATACAGTGGTAGAAGGCAGATTACATACTGTTTATAAAGCTAAAGCTGGACAAATTATCTGCAATATATAGTCTGATTAGCCTGAGTCTCCACCTTGCTCACAAATTTTCTGGTAGTGGATCCTGGTGTTTTAGATTGGTTTGCTACTGAGGTTTGTCCAAGCAAGGAACAGTCTGGAGGAGCTGGGTGTCAGCTGCACCATGGGGAACTGTGGCAGCTCCACGCTTTCCAGACCCTGGGGAAACTGACTGAGAAGTTTACAAACACTGAGCAGCAAGCTGATGCACCACAAAGAAGCCACTAATATTAATGAAAGGTCAGTTTTCTCAAGACTAGTAAATATTGCCTGGAGTTTGTTAGTACAGAACCTCCTCTCCCTCCAAAGGATTCTGATAAAAACAGCTCCCAGATCATTAAAGACTGTTGTTTAGATCAAAAGAGAGGGCAGAATCCTTCAGGAAACTAGCACTACAGATGTGCTGTCCTTTAGTGGGCAACCACTTACTATATTTCCTTCATTAAAAGATGTATATACTTATTTATGTGACGGTGGTGATGATGATGATAGTAAAACTGGAGAAAATTGCAGTGGATAGTTTCAGTAATCAGAAGTTCCATTCATTAAAAAAACCACTGCAATGCAGATGTCAACTGATGTCCTACATTTGCTTTCCCTGTGCAAGACATTTCAGTGCTGGCATTGACCTTACACCACAAAAGGCATGGCTGTCAGAGTACATAGTCCTAAAAGTGCACGGTTTGCTTTGCATCTTTTTATATCTGAGTGAATTTCAGACAGTCTGGGAGATGCCCCTTCCATTGGGCTATGGGGACTATGGAAAGCCTCTAACCAAACCTCATGATTTGTTGATCTCCCTTCTAAATAGAGGGAGACTGTGTCCTATGAGAAGAAATCACCCTGTGCTCCTGCTGGTGCTAATGCAAACATGAGAGGATATGTATTTGGTTTACTCATGATAAATCCACTCAGGCAGAACTGGACATGAATTTTAATAAGACCATTTCCCATTGTACTGAAACACCTTGCTCTTTGCATGAAAATAAAAGAAATAGTTGCCTAAGGGTCCTTCTGGCCATATATCCTCCCTGAGGGGGGATTCTAAAATGCTTCTTGTGCAGGGGCTGGGGGTTAAGGATAAATAAGAGGGTTACCCGACAAATAAGGAAAATAGGGGGTGAAGTGCAATTCTGGAGAAGCTGTTTTTCAGCAGTCCTGCCTGTTGTGCCACACTGTAGCTGTCTTTTTTAACAGTCGGGGCATGACTGCAAATAAAGAGGAATATAAGCAAGAAGGGACAAAAATAAGTGCTTAGGAAGGAAGCAACTGGTGAATGGACTACTAGAAAGTAATTTCGCAATTATAAGCCGCACCTGATTATAAGTCGCACATCCAAGTAGCTGGGAAGACCACGGGATTTGTCCATAAATAAGCCGCACCGGATGATAAGCTGGTTTTTT
>VRYO01002734.1:21218380-21233410 GCA_009812075.1 Sialia sialis
TTCAAATCCAAGACATTGGTATCGAGTACAAAAATCCTATCCAGCTCATCTAAATGCAGACAATAGGGGGGCCCCACTGGTTTATCTTCTTAGCACACTTTGACTTCAACAGTGCATAGTATTCCTCTGATTGTCTGGCTATTCTCTTATCAATTCTTTTCAACACTTTCACAGGTTTGGGTGCAAAGACTAGTATTTTCTCATTCTTTTCCTCACAATGTTGGGACTTTAAGAACAGCCCAGTTCAAATCTACCTGTGCTACTGAAAAGCATTGATACTGTCCCATACAACATCCTTGTCTCTAAACTGGAGAGATATGGAATTAATGGGTGGACCACTCAGTGGATAAAGAATTGGCTGGATGGTCGCACTCAAGAGAGTTGCACTCAAATGCTTAGCTGCTTCACATCTGGATGGAGACCAGTGATGAGTGTTGTTGGCCATATGGAACCAATATTATCTAACATTTTCACTGGGGACATGAACAGTGATATTGAGTGCACCATGGAACCAATATTATCTAACATTTTCATTGGGGACATGAACAGTGATATTGAGTGCACCCACAGAAAATTTGTGGATGACACTAAGCTGACTGGTGATTCAGTTGATAATTTGACTGCAAGGCATGACATCTAGGCAGAGCTTGACAGGCTTTGGATTTGGGCCTCTATGAGCCTCATGAAGGTCAGCAAGGTCAGCAACGGGCACTCCCAAACATGGACAGAGGCTAGGCAAAGACTGCATTGACAGTAACCCTGCACAGGAGAGCTTAGTGGTACTCTTGGATGAAAAACTGAATATGAACTGGCAATACACTCAGGCAGACAAGAAAGCCAATCATGCCCTGAGCTGCATCAATAGAAGCATGCCCAGCAGATTGAGAGAGCTGATTCTTTCCCTCTACTCTGCTCCAGGTCCCCCAGCATAGGAAAGACATGGATTTGCTGGAATGGGTCCAGAGAAGGGCCATAAAGATGATGAAGGTGCTGGAGCCCTTCTTTTATGAAGACAGGCTGAGAGAGTTCGGGTTTTAGCCAAGCTCCAGGGGGAATCTATAGTGGCCTTCCAGTACTTAAAGGGGGCCCTGGGGAAAAATGGGGACTGACTCTGGATCAAAGAGTGCAGTGATAGGTTGAATGGGTAATGGACTTAAACTGAAAGAAGGTAGACTTTGTTTCTATATTAGGAGGAAATTCTTTACTGTGAGGGTGGTGGGGCACTGGAACTGGTTGCCCAGAGGTATTCAAGGCTATGTTGGATGGGGCTTTAAGCAACCTGATGTAGCAGAAGGTGTCCCTGTCCATGGCAGGGCAGTTAGAACTATATGATCCAAGCAAACTGTTCTAGGATTCCATAAAATGGTAGGCTGTGATATCTCTCAGCGTAAGGCTGTAGCAAACTACTGGAGTGGGACCTACAAATACGAACTGGGTGCAAGCCCCTAGATGGACAGGGTGGCTTTTGTGTGAGGTGACTACAGATCAGCCCAGACAATTATCCTGGTTATTCTCAGCAGAGTACAAAGCAGCTGGATAAAACACCAAAATAATTCTCAACTCAAATACCACAACACTTAGACGGTAAGAGGAGAAAAGCTGCACCTCTGCTTATTGCCAGCATTTTAAACAGTTGATTTGATGAAACTCTGAACTGCATTTTAGTATCTTTATTATTCTAAAGAGATTTCAGAGAAGCAGACTATTTCTTTCTAGCAGAACAAGTCTGCTGAAGGTGGCCATTAACATGACATCCTAAATATCCATTACTAAGACCCTGCTGTCTTTATAAAGAGTCAAGGAAGCATTTGATAGAGAAGACCTGCAAGGTCACCTAGTCCATCTCCTTGACAGTGTTTGTTGTTTCGTCCTTCCCTGGTTTCCCATGTCTTAATTTAAACTTGTCCTTACTTCCTTCCTCCCTATCAGCCATATGAATCTCCTTTAAAATAACTGCCTTCCTCCTCAGTATCAGACCAGATAATATTTCTTGTCTTTGTCCTGTAATCTGGAATTAATCTGCTTCCATTAAGAGTTCAATTGCAATTAGTTACTGTTTTCATCACTCTTGCTTTTTCTGTGTACTTTGCTTCTATCATTTGTGGCCAATAGTCCCCTCTTCTTTACCTGCTCATTTGCAAATTTTTTCTTGCATTTAGTTACACAACTTTTAAAAATAATCTCTTTAATTATTAGTGAATATTGTGATCTGCATCTGGTAAAATTTTCAAGAAAATTAGCAGTGGTGGATCTTTTGGGCCAAGGTAATGAGTTTTCACTTGTTCTTAGTCAGAATCCTGCTTTTCCTTGCTTGCAGGTTTCTTAGCTGGCTGCCTTTATAATTTCCTTGAGGACAATAACATTTTCTCTTGCTCTTTTTTTCTTTCCTTGTTTCCACTGATGAGCATTTAATCTACTTGTAATCTTTCCATCCTTATTTTTTTCACTCTTGGTTGTTGGCGTCTTAGCAAGGTGATCCTGACATCTTCTAGAGGTGCTGACCTCAGGAGAACAAATGCTAGTTACCACTGACAACAAATGACCAGTCACAATTAACTGCTCAGGTACTAACAAGCCTTTTCTTTTACCTTATATGCTTAATTATGCTCATTTAAAATATTACTGAAAAATATAAAAGTCTTTCAATTGATTTCATTGTACTGTAGCACAAATATATATATGTGTATATAGCTATAAAATGTCATATCCTTGCTGCCACTAAGGATTTTCAAGCTGCTGTGCTCTGAATATGGCCCTTTGCTAGAATGCCTTAGTGGTTTTTTGATTACTATGAAGCTGGCCATCATTGCAGAGTTATATTTCAATTAACTTCTTCAGCCCCAGTTTGCTTGCAAAACAATCCATGAGATTTTTGAGGGACCAATACATCCTTCTCAGACCAGGCTTCCATCATTTTCTCTGTCAAAGAACTTCCAGAACAAAAGCTGAAACAAAGTCTGTTGACTTTATCAAGACAAAATGCTATGACTTCACTCAAATTAAATGTTCTGATAAGGCCACTTTTGTATTCTCAAAACTCAGCTTTGGGTAATGCTTAGTATATGAGGGAGTATGAATTCTAACTTCTCATTCCAACTGAGATGGAAGTAAATTCAGATGGTGGGTATTTTTTGCCCCCAGAACAGAACTTTGGCATTTCACCCATCTCACAGCAGATTCCCATTTATAGTGTGTGGATTTCCTTTCTGCTCTACGACTTTCTCCAGAGGCTAAAAATTTCTGCTCCCCTCCTCAGTAGATCAACTGATTAAAACTTTATCTGATCTTTAGTAACCCAGGGCTCTAATTTAGAAAAAACCATCATTTCCCTCTGCCCTTTATTTTTGTTTGCCCAAGGGAGCATAGAAAAAGCAAATATTATCTACAGACATTTTTTTGGTTTTCAGAGGCCACATGCAAAAAATTCCCCCCTCCTTGGAGCTGCAACCCCTTTCCCTCTAGCTCTCTGTGTTATCTCCTATATCCTTCCTCTTGTTATTTGTTGTGTATCTTCCAAAATAAACACAACTGCAGAACCACAGGATAACTTCAGATTGCAAGGCTTAGGATCAAAAACTACATTGGCTTTAGGCTGGAGACAACACTGCTGTGCATGGGGATTTGAGTTAAACCTCTCTAAAAGGCTGCTGTTTTTTCCTTTCCCCTGTAAATACTAGAGAAATGTTCACAACAATGCCTTCATGCTTTTCAAGAAGCAGCAGCCACCTGTTTTCATGTTTTGATGAACAGAGAATGTTCCTGCAGTGATTTTTAGATTTCTGGATGAAAATGCATTTTCTTACCTTCAGGGAAATCTGAGAAACTTTGGGCAGATGGGTGCAGGCAGACACGTGTTCATTCTGCCTGAGCTCTGAGCTGGCAGGAGAGGAGCCAGCTCCTGTGTGGAAGCTGTGACATCACAATGGTGTGGCACTGTGACAAACCTAATGTACCTCTCAGCACTTGGTCTGTGTCACAGTCCCTTACTGCTCACTGTAAGGTCCCCTAATTCCATCCATACAATAGAAATGAATATAACTTCTTTGCAAGGTCATCAAATAAACAGAGCATCATCCATTGCTGGGTTAATCATATGCCCAATGTTAAGTTAGAAAAACAAAGGACACAATATTTTAAAATAAAAATTTATCTCTTCTAGGCAATTCTTTTGACTCATCTGCTCTCAATGTGCCTCTCAAGGTTTAATCCTACTTGTTCTCCAGCCACCTGTACAGTGTTCCCACAAAAAGAGAGCAAATATAACTTGGTGTTACAATGTAAAATGTAAGCAGGAAAGAAAACTTTCCATGGCTGTAAGAAATTCAGATTTCTTTCAAGGAAGGGCTCTCCCTGTCTGATACTATGACTGTTGTGAAAGTGAGAAAAAAAGTCAGAATTAAACCACGAGATCATGATATTTCTAAATGTTGTCTCTGTATGTCATCACTTGATAGTATAATTCATGGAAGGTAGATAATATGAACAACTTATTTTTTTCACACAAAATTAATCTCAATTATAGAAAGTTTGCAGTTCTCCCGTTCAGGTGACACTGTCTTCCACTAAGGCTGGGACAGCTTTAGGCAGCACATGCCAGTCAGTGCTTTCTTGGCACAGCTGAAAGTAAGGACTGCAGAGCTGCCTAAAGATTAGAAATATCAAGGAATATGTGGTCTAATTTCTACCTGTTTATGGTACTTTATGAAGTCTCTGCAGAAAAAAAAAAAAAATCTTTCATTTAAATACTACGTTTAAAATAGAATACATCATCTCTGGCCTCAAATCAGACTGGCAGCTGTAGCCAGCTGCCCAGGACTGCTGGGTCTCTCAACTGATTCTCAGAGGTGAATATAATCTCCAGAAAGTCAGAATTCTCTAATTCTGGACCAAGTATAGCTTGACCAGGATGACAGCACAAATGACCCCAACCTTCATTTTGTACTGTGCTTGCTTTAATCAGCTCTGGAGACAGAGCTGGAAGAGGGCCTCTGTCAGGGGCTGTAAACAGCACTTCTGAACCACTTCACTGTCTCAAGGGTGTTTCGGATAGTGCTGTGTAATCACAGTCAAGCAGCAGAACTGAGAGGAACTGACATAATATTCAAGTATTTGTTTTCACTCTGAATAAGATAAATATGCAGATTTAAAAAGAAAAAGTAAATTAAAATATTTTGAATGGTATCCTGAGGCTGCAAACCAACCAGAAGAAAGTACTTTTTCTGTTTGTTTTGAGAATAGAAATAAAAAATGCAAAAAGGTTGGAGCTAGATATAAAAATGAAGACCAAAAAAAAACCCAGAGAAGTGTGTCCCCAACATAGGAAGGTCATGAAACAAGTTGGAACAAATCCAGATGAGGACCATGAAGTTGAAAAGAAGACAGGCTGAGAAAGTTAGAGCTGTTCAGTCTAGAGAAGAGAAGGCTGAGTGGAGACCTCATAGCAACCTTCCAGTATAAGAAGGGGCCCTACAGGGAAGCTGAAGAGGGACTTTTCCTCAGGAGCTGCAGTGATAGGACAAGGAGTAATGAGTAGAAAACCGAAAGAGGGAAAATTAGGTTAGATATTAGGGTATTCTTTTAAATATTCTTTACTGTGAGGGTGGTGAGATTCTGGAACACATTTCCCAGGAAGGCTTTGAGTGTCCCATCCTTTGCAGTGCTCAAAACCAGGCTGGATAAGGTCTTAAGGAACCTGGTCTGATGACAGGTGTCCCTGCCCATAGCAGGGAGATCGGTACTAGAAAATCTTTAAGGTCCATTTCAATGCCTTAACAGTTGATCCCCCCTTTTAGCAAGGGAGTGGAATGACCACATCTGGAAACGTGTAAGGGATGGCTGGATCTGGCATTGGGTACTGTGCTTTAGGGATACCAGTGGTAGTGCCAGGTTGGCACTTGGACTTGATGATCTTAAACTCTCTCCCAACTTTCTATAGAAGTTTATGATTCTATGAACATTCTACGGTAAGTTAAAAAATATTTTTTAATGGACTGAATGACACCAAAGAATTTGCTTCTACCTTTAAAAAAGAACTAACAAAACGGGTGCCTGCCCTGAGCCCAAGAGCTGTCCTTGGTTCCCTGCAGGGTTCTGCCCGCAGAATTTTGTCAGCGGGCTCGGCTGTGCCCAGCCTGGGAGTGCCCGGGCAGAGTTTCCTCTCGGGAGGCGAGAGCTGCGCCGCACCGGGGGAGCTCCGCGGGCACACGGCTGTGTCCGCCGAGAGGAAGGGACCAGGAGGGCGCCACGCTGCCCTCACACAGCTGCCTGGGCTCCTGCCCCGGTCCCCGTCGCGGTTCCAGCCCGGTCCCAGCCGGTCCCGCCCCGCCCGGCCCCGCGGCCCTGCCCGCCCTCAGCGCTCGCGGCCGGCCCATGGCCTGTGGCGCAGCGCCCCCCAGCGGGAGCGGCCCGCAGTGTGCCCGGCTCGCTGTGGGGAAGGGCGCGAGGGCCGCGGGGAACGCTAAATAATGAAAATAAAACAATGAAAATAATGAACATAATCGTGTTCGGGCCCTGCAGCGTAACTAGCCTGGACCAGGGAGTCTACGTCCAATATTCGTGCTTAAATATTAGCTGTAAAGCACAGTTTGTATTTGTCATTATAGATAAACTGAGGGTTATTTAGAGTTGAAAACTTGGAGTGCCTCTCGTCAGGGAGAAACAGGCAGCTTAAAGCAAAGGCATCGGTGTGTGCTGCTGGTGGAAAACACTTTTATCTGGTAGGCTATGACCAGTTTCGTCTCTCTTTTGCTATGGAAAAGCCATGGCTTACAACAGAAATATAAAATTTGATGTACTACAGAAAATCAAATAATGAGACTGCAGGATAACTTATTTTAAAAGCTGATGGCTGTACTATGTTTTGATCTCTATAAAATAAACTTTCCCTTAATCTGTGAACCACATCACTTATCAGATGGTAACTCTTATTATTATCTAAACTCAGTACAGGGTAGCTCAAAGGGAACCATGCAGAACAAAATGGGGAAAATGAAAAGATGTGCTGGCATCCCACCATACACCTACTGAACATTTAAAGGCTAAATTCTCCTTGTAAATGTCACTTTTTTCAGCAGCATTACCCCTGTGATTTACTTAGTGTCTGCTGGGTGCTGCACATGAGCTACATCAATTCGTCCATTTCTTACTGCCAACTTAATTACTGCACAAATAAACATCCATAGCTGAGGGCATATTAATAAATACATTCATTGCATTTATTTAAATTAATGAAGTTGGCTTTTGGTGTTTATACCTACCTGGAAATTAAAATGAAATTTTCTTCTACTACAGGGGATGTTTTCGGGCTGGCTGCTACAAAGAACGATGTCAAAGTGAGTAGAATTTTTTTTTCTGGTCATAGTTTTGAAATTAGTTCCTATAATGCATACTAAATATGCATTTATGATTTATGGTCTACCGCAAGATAACTTTAAAAAATAGATACAGTTTTAGGGAGTTAATTGTTAAGTAACGTAAATAATACTTTAAGTGGCAGCAGGCTTACTAATCACTTTTTGCATTCTCAATCCTCATTGTACATCATAGGTTTAGGAGCTGGGGCCAAGGCTGACTCAGACACTGCAAACAATGGTCCCACTCCAGCAGGAGTGGGAGGCTCTTGGTCACAGTAACTATCCCCCCCCCTGCACTTGGAGGCAGCTCTGAGATCACATCTGCAAATTGTTCAGATAAGTGACTTTGGTTCCACATAAAATAATATCTTACAACTATCCAGTTCTGGAATTTTTATGTGGTTAGTGTGATAAATGTTATATGGTCTTATATATATATACACACACACCAGACAAAGGATAATCATAGGGACAATGAAAAATGATACTGAGGAATAGATCTTGGATGATAGCAAACAGAACATTTGTTGAGCAGCTCATTTGTAGCTGTCTGCAGAAAGGAAAGGGAGGGTGAGGGTCTCCCATGTGTAAGAGATAACAGCAGAATTAGCTACAAAATCTCTAGATGCACTAAAGTCAAACAGAGCCTGAAGATGAGATAATGTAAGTTTTTAGGAAAGGCACATCTGCAAGCCTTTCACTGACATTTTCTAGAGCATCACAAGAGTCAAGAAGAGATTCCTGGAGATTAAGAAGTAGCAGATTTGAATCTCACTTTTTAAAAAGGGCAAAGGACAGGAAACTATAAACTAGCAAATGGAACATTGTTTGTATATAAATCTGGACACTGCTAAAGTGATTTGGCTAAAGAACACCTGGAAGGGTTCACTCTGAGTAAGGACAGTTAGAATGGTTTATATAATTCATTAAGTTGTTTGAGGTCTTTAGAGCTACTCCAGCCATTGAGTTCTTTATAGGTATAATGATTGCTGTGAAAGATACATGCATTTGTATCATAATAATGGGAGCATGATTAGTGTGCAGCAACAGCACATACTATGGGGTTTTGATGTTCCAGCTGAAGTTTCTGTGAAGCTGCAGGAAAAGTTAAATGCTAGACAGAGGCCACTGTTTTCAGTAAAAGGAAAGAGATTGAAACCAAAGGCTGTTAGAAAACCTTTCTTCTATGGATTTTTTTTTAATTATCTTTTAAAAATTCCATTTTTGTGAATATTTGGGAGCATTATATTAATTATTTTTAAAATAGATATTTTATTCTTCTCTGGTATTTTTTACAGCAGCACAATGAATCCCAGTATCTTGCAGACAGAGCAAAATTTATTTCAGTGGCAAAATCTGCTGAGATGGCAACACATCCCCTTCCAACCAGAACTGAGAATTTGGGGCAGGGAGATAAATTCACAGTGAACACTCCCATGCCTCATGCAGGCCTTCTGCCAAACCAGTTGTACATTTGGTCACTCTCAAGAGTGCAGGGTAAAACAGCTGCACTGGGAACAGACATTTCTTCACCTATTCTGCTTGCTGAGGTGAGTTTTTTTCCCCAGCTTTACTATCTCAGGCAGAGGCCATGTTTCAACGGGACTCCATTCTTCGGACTTTCCCCCATCTCTTCTGGGAATTGATTTCCAGCTGTATCTCATTCAAGTTATGAGTGCATGAGGGAGCTGTCCCATTCCACCATTCTGGTGGGACATCAATTCTGCTTTCTCCACTACCCCCACCTGGTTAGAAATAATGGAGGTTGTGTCTGGATGCTGCTGGGCAAAGCAGACCTGCCAGGAGAAGCTGCTGTGCTGGTGCACCTAAAGTTAGCCCTAAAAGATACTCTGTTCGAGGACCAGAGAGCAAATAGGATTTCTGGACACTTCCCACGTTCTAGCAACCTGATTAAACAGGGCTGGCCGACAATAAAGAAGGAAAACAATTCATTATCATGTGCATCAGAACCTACTGGAAAATTGCTTACTACTCAGCATTGTCATAAACTCAGCAATAGATTTTCCTAACACTTCAATTTTCTTGAGCTAAGGGCCAAATTCATCCCAGATGTAATGTTCTTAGTGCCAATATAGCCACAGTGAGAATAAATTTGGCCCTGTGATTTTAGGATCTCTGTGTGCAGAGACTCCAATCCATGTCCCTGTGCCAAATCATTAAAAGGCCAATATCTTGGAGTCACCTCTCAGTTCTTCCCTAACTGTTCTTCAGCAAAGACTATTTAAAATTAAACAACTCAAGGTCAGGTACCTCTCCAGACCAGGAGCTTTATTGCTGAGTGGTTTTTCTGATGCAGCACGAGCCAGGGACAGAAGAAGGAGGCACATAGCTGAGAGGAGGATGTGCAGCCCCATATTGTATTCCCCCAGGACTGAAGCATGGCTAAAGCACAGACAGATTGTGTGACAATTCACTTCAACCATTTCAGATGTGGTTACCGTAGTTGTTCTAGGGTTAGAGAGATCAAATAGATTTTCCTAAGACAGGAAGATGGATTAAGACTTAGAAAGCAGAACTGTCATGAAGGCAGTCAATAAGGAGCACCAAATGTTCCCAGAACTCTCCTTATTGATAATTTACTAAAATTTTTAATTGGTAATTGATAATAATTGATAATTTAAATTTTAATAGCATATCTTTCAGGCATTGTATAAATAGAAGGAAACATAATTTGTGTGCCCAGAGTAGCAAGACTTTTTACAAGTATGGTGATGCCTCTGACTCTGCATGCTAGTCTGAGTATCCCCAGGGTACCCAAGGTTTCATTCAGGTACTTGCCAATGAAAAGTGTTACAAACTTTTTATGAAGAGTTAGATTTCTGAAGCCGGAAAGTCTGCACTCCATACAGGCCTCAGTACACTCACTACCCAGCATTCCTCCTAATGAAAGTTTGAATGGCTTCTATAAAAATACCACTGATCATGTTTTTCTATCCTTAACTTAGACATGCTTTTCAACACTCTATTTTGCTTAGGTATTAAGAGTGATGAGAGTAACTTTATAGTTAGTCAATGCTCACAATGAGCATCAAAACCAGAAAGTATTTCCTCTATTTCTCTTCTGAGGCAGTTAAATACCTCCACACAGTCTTTTAATGTCAGTGTTACACTCACAATGACATTTATTCACTTCATAAGAATTTTTGTGTGCATATCAGAATACAGAACCAAGCTCAGAGTTGGATTTAATTTAATTTCAAAATATTGGTCTTTCCTTTAAAAAGGAAAGTTTATCATTTGCCAGAATTTGTACCAAAACAATATATTGTTTTTTATCTGTTGCACTCTGCACTCTGATTTCTGTATTACTGCTCTGGGCTCTGTGTAAGTTTAAGTGCTCAGAGTTAGGTAATTGCTTAAATATTTTGTGAGGTGGGAGCCTCAAGTCTCACAGAACTGCTGAAGAGATGTATAAGGGCTGTTTCTCTTTTAAAGAAAGGTGAATGAGTGATGCTGAGGGTGTTTAATGTCATGAAATTGCTTAGGGCTTATTTATTCTTAGACAGGAATTTCTCTGGTTAATTTTGAAGCCTTAAAGTTAAGAAGGAAAAAGCAAAGGCTTTTTTAAGTGGAGAAAGCATATGTTTAGTTTGTAATTGAGTTTGTTTGCTTATTTGTTTTTCTGTTCTCGAGTCCAACATCTGAAGCTGGAAATGTTAAGCAGTTTGTGGAGTGATTCAGAGGTCACTCCTGTGCACTGTCATGGCTGGTGACAGACCCATGATGCTGGGAGCTCTCTCCATCAGAGAAGGTTTTCTGTACCTGTTTACAATGCTAAATAGGATGGTAGCTCACCTGGTCTTAGGGACCACAGCAGCCTTAGGAGTTGTAGAGATTTCCTGTGTGCCAAGGGTACTATGATCAGTTGCCACTCGCTCCAAATCCTGAATTCTTAACAGACATTTCCTGGATCCGACTGTTCCAGCTTTGCAGCTTACTAGTTGAGGCAGGAAAAGGGCCAGAGAGGGTTAAGGCACAGACAGTCACTTCCAGGTAGCGACACCCCTCTTTAGGTGTCTCTTCCCTTTGGAGATAGGGCATGGATGGGACTGGTTTGTCCTGTGAAGTTTGCTTCCCCATGAGCTTTGGCAGCAGCACATTCCTTGAGAGCAGTGTGCCAATGATTACTTTGCAAGGGACAAAATATTCATCTTTTTTCCTTCTTTTTGCAGTGCAGAGTGGGAACAACCCCTAGGACATGTCCATGGTACTTCTTAACAAGCTTTAGCACTGGAGGATGTCTGTATTGGCACCAGGAGTTTACCTCTCCCCTACACATTTACAGAAGACAGCATCTTAGAGGGCATTTCTGGCTGTCCTTGCATTCTGCACCAGAGGGGGTTCGTGTCACATGAGTTATGTCATATTTCATCCATGAGTTATATTTTTTGCCTCTATCCAGTCTTTTCCATCCTCCTGATTGTTTATTCTATTTTTTGTATTTTTCTCAAACAGGCTTTGTTTAAATGTTAAGAGACTGTTTTCATATTAGTGTGGTAATTTTTTCAACATCTGTTTATTTTGCTGCAGAACACTTCAAATGAGCTGGCAAAAGAAATAGCAGCACTTATAAATATAGCCATTACTTTAAATATTCTGATTTTTAACTTATAGTGTATTTTTATGTGACTCAAGAGATTGAAACAGAAAAAAATACCCAGGCCACACTTAATGAAATAAGTATTACTTTGTTTAACTTTATTATCAGCAAGAAAGTCTGGTCTTGGCTTACTTCAGTCTGACTTTTATATTTATGATCAGATACTTTCAAAATTTCAGCCTACTTTTTTTTCAGACAATGACACTCCAATATCCTGGTTTTCACTAAGAATGTAGTAAGACATTGTTTTTCGCTTTTGAACTTAGATAATTTTAATTACAGGAGGCTTTATGGAGACGATAGCTCCTTTATGATTTGGATCCAGGTTGCTGATTGTAGCTTCCATGATTTCTATAAAATACTTCCCTTTCCCTAAATCCTGTACCTAGTGTAGCTTTCACCTCTCAGCTCAGGCAGTTCTGGTGCAGCAAACACTCTCTACAATGATGTGTTGCCAGTGTATTTCCCCTCTATCCAAAGTACACTGGATCCAGCCCTATTTTTGCAGCGGAGTTCCATGAGTGAAGAACTAACCAAGCTTCTAAGTTTCTGAGTTTATAATGGAACAAAATTCTTTTCAGACTCTAATTCTAGCTCTTTTATTAGTGCTGGAAAAATGTGCAATGATACAGCAGTGAGTGTCATGTACACTGCAGTTCATTTCAGCAGTACAGATTGTCAGAGCAGCCGTGTGCTTTAATAGAGAAATAGCAGGAAAAAGAAAAGAACATTCCGTTAAAAGCAGCTCTTTCATGTTATGTCAATTTTGCATTGTGTATACAGAGATTTATATTCATAAAAGCTCTATGTTTCAATTGGGTCTTAGCATGAGCCATGTATCACTCAAGTGTAGAAAACTTTTCAGGTTACGTGTTGCTCTCACATTTTGATGGATTTTTTTTGTCCATATGGGAGTAAAAGGGCTATTGCAATGATGGTGTCAAATAACAGAAGAGAAGAAGTTTGACAGAAACAACGTAATGTTGTTATGCTGCTTTGTGCCTCTGAATCCCTGACTGTGATAGCAGTATTCTTTCTGCTGGGGCCCCAGGTTGCCACTGGCACGTTCTTTCTATAGCATTCTCTTTCTCATCCTTTGTCATCAATTTTTCCATGCCTAGTAGAAAATAATAGACATGTCTTTGGCACCACATCTAGCTGTATCTTTTAAAGGACTTGGTACATGCAAACTCACTCCTCTACTTATTGCCCAAGTCTTTCCCATTTGGACTTAAAGCTGTTTTTCAGAAGAGGCTTTTACAGTAATGAAAACCTCTTTTTGTGCATTCCATTCAAGTTTTCTCCTATAGCCTTGACTTTCTAAGAGACCAATTATTAGCATTCTCAAAAAAAGATTCTTGTGAATGGGAGAGCGATAAGAATGCTATTAAAATCTCCGAAGGCAAGAAAAATGTGGCCTCCAATGAAAACTGCGACTACATAGCACCTGTAGGAGAAAAGGTGGAAATTTTGGTAGTTTCCCAAATGAGCTCACAAAATTACAGGTTTGAAGGTAGATGAGTACTGGATTTTATGTAAAATGTTGTTCATAGCCTATTTTTATTTGTTCTGTTTGGGTTTATTTGTCTGAGAAAGATTTTTGTTCCCTAGACCTTTTGTACTGATTTGTAAGAGACATTTCAGAAAGGAAAAATGCATTGGTAGCATAGTTAGACTTTTTCTTTTGCGACTATTCTATAAAAAGCCACAGTGCTTAGAGTGAGCTCAATGATGGCTGTTCTGATATACCTGGCACAATTTTCTGCTCAGTGAGTGAGACCTGACCACATTTGAGACTTCCTTAACTGCAGGTCACAAATAAAGTTATTGAACTGAAATTAGAGCTGGGAATGTTCTATAAATAGCCAGGGAAATTATAGGTGCCAGTAAGCCAGCTGGGATCATTAAGGGACAGAATGCCACTCCAGCTCCAACTCCATGAATTATTTTATGATGGCAGGAGGTCTGTGGGAGTGTTTATATCTGCTGTCTGACATCCCTGTGTTTCATTTTTATTAAGTGTGATAGATGGCATGTTTTTATTCAGCAGTGCTTGCAGAACAGCCTCCCTTTAGATAAGAAATTAGTAAGCCAGAGAGCAGTGGCCATCCCTTGTGAACTGTAGGAAGGAGGGCTTGGGGTGAAAGATTCCACCATATATTTTCAAGGACTAAAATTTGTTGATACAAGGGAAAACGAGTAATTTGGAAGAAAGAGAAGGGTTCTATAGTCCATAGGTAACATATGAACAGTCAAATTTGAAAAAGATCCTGCGCCCAGACTGGTAAGTCTTTTCCCAGTATGAGCCGTGGATGTATGTCCTACCAGGCCTCTTCTTCCTACCACACAGAATGTTTTTTACAGTAGGGAAAACTGAAGTCTGTACTGAAGCACCCAGCCAATTCCACAGGCAGGATGAATATCCTACACTGTGAGGTTACCCTCCGTGCTCTCAACACACCCTTTGTGCTGGGTTATCTCTAAATGATTAAAGCAGCTAATAGTTGCTGAAAAGGTTATTTATTGTGAAATTGCATCAGTCTTCAAAGACACAGTCATAGACATTAAAGTCCATACGAAGTTTTAGCATAAAGTTCCAAATAAAAGCAGGAGCCATCCCCGGGGGTCCTGGAGAGGCTGGTGCTGCTGCTGGAGCTCCTGTCTTCTTCTCTGGTGTTGGAGACGCTGGCAGGCACAGCAAAGTGATGGCAAAAAGCGATGGCAAAAAGCAATGGCAAAAGCAAAAAGCACTAACTCTCCCTAATACATAATCTTATCTAGGATTTTTCCAACAAGCTAACACATAAATTCAAATTACTACCCCTCAACCTATTAGAATTCTAATTTCTTAACACTTTAGGATATGTATAAACTACGTATACAATCTATCTTGTTCTATCTGACAAATGTATTCTCACTGAAGTTCTATTTTGTCTAAGTAGCATCTAGCAAGGAGCTTCTGGAGCATCTACTGAAAACATTAGTGTGTTAGAGGCCTTCACTAGCACTTGTTCTTCTACTCTGGTGTCTGCACCTTTTACTTATTAAAAGCACTGC
>VRYO01002734.1:21239602-21273504 GCA_009812075.1 Sialia sialis
TGCGGCTTATCACCTGGTGCGGCTTATTTATGGACAAATTCTGTGGTCTTCTTGGCTACCCGGAAGTGTGGCTTATCACCCGGTGTGGCTTATGAGTGCGAAATTACTGTAACCTTAAATAACAACACATGTTTGGGCAGATAATTGAGTACTGATCCACTTTTTAAAATTACACCATCCTCTAAGACTGTTTTGACTTTAGTGCTATTTTCTAACTATGAATTTACTGCCAGATACAATTATACTAACAAAACATGCATGTCAAATGTACAACTAAGGATTACTTATGCTGTAAATGAAAAAGCCCAATAACAGCATATTGATCATGTAATTCTCAATCTCAAAAACCCCTTTTTAACACTCCCTCTAAATATTTTGGGGAAACAAGGCTCAGTGAAGGTAGATAAACTTGTACAGTAGGTGAAAGGGTAACTGACTTTCTGAAGCACACTGTGCTAATCTCAAAAATATAATGTAAGTAATTTGTGCCGGAGTGTGGGAGTTATTTTTTTTAAGATTGATTGCTGTATTTTGCTATATTTCTACGTCTTACTTTGTCCTAACAAAGCAGTTGTGTGATCCTACTATGCAGATCCATCATTATCACAGCAAAATATACTCCAAAATTGAAAGATGTAGGAAAGGAAATTAGTTTGAAGTGATTTTCTGTGAAAACCTGATGTTAAAAAAAAAAGATGTTTTGCATTTTTTCCCAAATATCTTGAGCAGGACATTTAAAAAGGAGTTGTTAATTTCAGGCAGATTGTGTGTTTCTTGGGGAATCCTTTGCAGGGCCAGGAGTTGTATTTGATGATCCTGATCAGTCCCTTTTAACTCAGTATGTTCTATGAATTCTGTGATTCTGTAAATGTCAAAGTACATCTAAGGAACAAAATAAATATTCTTTGTCTTGGTGAGAAACAGGTCTTGGTAAAACCCCTGGGGGCAGTTGGCTCCCTTCTGTACAGCTGAGGCAGTGATAGTTCTGGGCAGAATCAAAAGCCACTGGATGTATTATCCTGCAATACAATTATGATTGAACTTTTTTCCGCTGTCAATGAGAGGCAGAGGAAAGGAGGATCTCTAAGCAGTTGGAAATTTCCTTAATCCCATTAAGTGAAGCTCCTTTCTTTAGTCAAAAACAATCATATCCCAAGTGGGATTTTATGATATAAAGCATCTCAAAGCTTGTTTGTGAATTTTTTTTCCCCAATTCCTTCGAATAAAATAAAGCCCAGAGGGAGGCAGGGCAGTGACTGCCCAGCCAGCTGGACAGGAGGCATGGCAGGAAGTCCAGTAAATGCTTCTAAAGTGACTTAAGGTATGTTCCTGAAACACTAATCTCCCACTTTCATTCAGAAACCTCACAGGATAAGCTTTGCTGACTTGACAGGGGAAAAAGGAAAACCTTTTCTTCCTGTAAATACTCAAGCAGAAAGGAAATTTCACAGGGAAAAATGATTGTCATAAACATCATAAATCTTTAAGGAGCTTAGTAATATGAAGTGTCTGGAGTTACAGAATCATTTAAAATCACCTTAGAGAAACTAGAGGTCCCAATCCTCAGACTTCCAGCTCTTAAAGCTACCTTCCCCCTGTCACTAAGAGAAAAATGTGGGAATTATTACCTGCTTGCATCATGGCAAAGAAAAACTAGCCCACGACATTCACATGGCTGGCCACACAGGCACAAAACAGTCCTGTAAGTGGTCCCTGAGTGTATATAAATTCTGTGAGTCCATGTTCTATCAGCACAGGCTATACATTTGATATCTTTCCAGCCACCTCTACTCTCACTCTTGGCAAGTGGATGGTATAAACCACAATCTCACTTTTCAACAGGAATTTATTTTTTAATGGTCTGGAAAATAATAACAATTGGTTTGAAAGTTAGAAATTCGGTTGGAAATAGCGTAAGTGAGTAAAATTAACTTTCAAACATAGTTCAAATTGCTTTTCTCCACTCCCTTTCACCCACTTTAGTCACTGAAAGCTTTTCACTGGGACTGAATTAACTAGAAATATATTTCTAATCCTGCCAAGATGTCCAGACTGGATAGGGATGAATAGTATCTTTTCCACCTTGGGTAATGACAGAATTTGCCACTGCCTGTAAGGCCTCTCTGGCAGGAATAGAAAGGTCAGCTGCAAAACCTGCTTTTACTGAAATGTCATCAGTCAGAGTGGTAGGGAAAAAAATGAAGGGAGTTAGGTTCAAGTGTTTCCTAAATGCCAAGCTTCACTCTTCTGATAGGCTCAGACTGGAAAGATTCATTCATATTCATAGAAAATTATTAAAAGATTCCTTTAAAACTCTTCAGGAAGTGAGAGATCCTAGACTTTTTGATGATGTTGAAGGAAATTCTTCTCATGCTATTGGGATCTGCAATAGTTTATATTTATAGACGTGATGGACAGTGCTGCAGTTGAATGTCACAGGTCTTAGAACCTGAAAAAGGCTGCAGTTTCTCTCTTGTAATTATCAGTTACAGAAAGACTCCAAGAAAAAGCATTCCTATTTGCTGAAGCAGATATTTTGCAGAGAACACACTTAGCACTGGAGTATTCTTAGCTCTGAGAGATGTTTATTCCTTTGGGTTGATCTCATGTTCTGCCTCAGCTAAATGTGCACTCACATCTCTGAAACAGAGATTCTCTCACAGTGAACAGGTCTGAGGGCACTCAGAGAGACTCTCCAGTCTTTCCTTCCAGAGACAAGAACTAATACTGGCTTCTACAAGCAACACAGTACTTCCATACATCTGGAAGTGGAAGAAGCAAGCTCATACCTCTGTGTTGCATTGTATCCATAGTGAAATAGTGTCTGGGGAGTAGAGTCTGTTCTGCTTCTGACTTGCTCCAAATAACATAGCACATGATTCTTTGTTGAAATTAACGATACAGCAGATAAAGTTCTGTTCAAGGTCTGGCTATAGTTTTAGTTTTGGGCTTTTTAAAAATAATTTGCATACTTAAAGGAAGAGCAGGCATTAAATTCACAGATGACACCAGGCAGGGAGAAACAGCAAGTGTAATGGAGGACGGGACCAAAACTCAGAATGATCTTGGCAAATTTAAAAAGTGTTCTGATAAGCAAAAGAGAAAGTACAGTGAAGACAAGGTCCTTGGGTAATCAGGTATAAGGAACTGAGCAAATGCAAGATGGAGCATGACTTGCTGGATAGCATTTTGCAGAAAAGAGAGCATGGAGAATCCCAAGAAAAACAGAAGGCAGGGGCCTAAAATGTCATCTCCTGAGCTGTATCAATAAATGCATTATCTACAAAGCATAGTATTTCTTTTCTTATTACTTTGGTGAGTCCTTGGGTGAATGATTTCATCTGATGCAGGGCAGCATCTCAGAATTGGTGAGTTCTGAATTTTAAAATACTGATACGCCTTCCTGGTACTTCAGAGTGTGCATTGTTCTTCAGACCTCCCCAGCTCCTCTAGGGACACTTTGGTTTTTATTCTGTCACAGCCACATCCAAGTCACAGCTCTGTGCTGCCAAAGGCAGCTGTGAAGAATGGGCAGGAAAGCAGCTGCAAATTTGTATGTTTCAACCTCAGAATCCATGTCACCTATTCAAATAAAGAGGAAATATTCAAGCAGGCAATATTTCACATATTTTTAATATGGCATGTGAGATTTGAGGCTTAAACATGGGAAATTCCACATTATAAGAGATGTTTGGCAGCTCCAGTTATTTGTAAAAAGATGTGAATGATCTGAAAAGGGTCCAAAGAAGTGCAGCAAGAATGATTAACTGTCTGCAAAGACTGACAGCCAAAAGAAGGGAACAATCGGGGAGACAGACACAAGCTTCCGACATGTAAAAAGTTGCTGCTGCAAAAGGAAGGAAGTAATCTGTTTGCCATGTTCATGTTGTGTAGGATAAAAACCTAAAAGCTTTATATGTCACTGAGAGAGGTTTAGGTTAGATGTTAGAAAGTGTTTCTGAACAGGCAGAGCAGTGAAGCATACAAATCATCTTCCCTGGGGAGTGACTTGGGACATACGGTCTGGAAAACTGGGCTGAACTGCAGAGACTGAGTGTAGCCTAAGGCAGAAGAATGGCAAGACCAACCTTGCAGAGCTCTTCCCAGTACTGGAAGTGTTCCCAGTACTGCTCATAAGTCTATCAACAGCAGTAGAAAGAGGTAATCAGCTGAGTGGCATTTTTTTAAAGTAATATCTTGAAAAATTCATTAGTTGTTCACGCAATAGGAAAGTTCCCACAGCATGCCTTGGAAAGCATGGCATTCACCTTTAATGTTGCTTTCTTGGAAACAATCTTAGTGACGTAATAGTAAGCACAAAATAAATTACTGCATTCAAGTCAAAGTTAAAGATCATAGTTTGACTTCTATTATCTGCCTTTCTTTACATATAGGCATAATCTAAAGAATCAGGGAGTGCAGTACTGTTCCCTATAATGTGGTAAGGAACAGAGGGACCTGGGTATGTTTTTTATTGCAATATTGACAGCGATATTTTTCTTTAGGTATTACCTTGTCCCTGAATCTTTTGCCATGCATCTAGGCAAGAAAAATAGAGATTTCACATTACATGGATAGATGTGAAAACTAACATATATCTACATATATATATATATATATATACATATATCTATATATATATACATATATATATACACACATATATCTATATCTATCTATCTATCTATGGGGGGGAGAGAGAGAGAGAAACATTCATGACTTTTATATGCCTTAAAGGACTATTTGCTCCATCTGGTTACTGAAGATACTTGAATTTAGATAAATTTTCTTCAGTCTTTTTAGGGTAAGAATTTCTATTTGATTGCAAAACTTCATGAACCCATACAGAGGTTCTAGACTTAATTTACCAATAATTCATGACTCTAAGATTGATATAAGAATAATATACACTATTAGAATATACACTAATCAAGGAAGAACTGTCATGGCTATGGTTAACTTATAATTTTAATTATGCTGTATGATACAGCTATGTTAAATAACTTCACTATTGACTAAGCGTTACAGTACAAGCTGTGGTATGATTTTTCTTTAAGATATTAATTTTATCCTGAGACTTGATTTTTTTTCGGACATAGATAATGTTTCCACACTGACACCTTCATACTGAAAAATTAACTATGTCTGGGCAATCAGAGTTTATGAATTTCTTTGTATTTTATTGTATTCCCTTTTTAATATTTGAAGTGAAATGAAAAATTGTTTAAATTTCTCACTCCTTCAGTACTTTGTTTCCTTTTAAAACAATACGTATTTTTGCAGGGCCTAATAAAAGAGAAACTGTTCATAAAAGATTATTTTTATGGTCTTCCATTTTCTATATTCAGTCATGTAAAGGTGATATCATTACCCTATGGGGACTGTGTTTTTCATTTGCAGTGGCACCCCAGGGATAGTATAAGGATGTATTTACATAACACTGCCCTTAGAAATGTCACAGTATCAGGTTTAACTTACTGAGCAATAAATTCTTACCAGCTTTCAAATCCAAAAGGGGCAGCATGGGAATTACTTTTTATATTACATCTTTAAACATGCTTTTCTTTCTAGGTGATAGAAAAATTACAGTGAAGTAGGGAGGGAGGAAAGGAGAAAAACAATCTGACTCATGTTGGGTAAATCTGAAAAGGTGATTTCTTGTTTCTGGCCTGCTAGCCTTGGAGCACATTTTTCTTTGTTTCTCTGCACAAATTGTACTGATGTTTTTGAGATGAGGTAAAGATTCATACACCCCCACAATGCAGTTTTGGTTTTGGGTGAAGATAGGACCAAAATCAAAATAGAATAGGAACCAATACTGCTGGAAGACACTTTCAGCCAAGTCTTTTGGACTTCTCCCTCAATTCTGTTTTCTTACACCAGATTCCTCTGGCACCAGGTGGTTGAGGAAAAGGAACAGTTTGGATCAGCTTTCTCACCCTCTTGTCAAGTAGTAGTTCAATCTTGAACTAAAGTCTGATTTTACCTTCGTTATAGGTTTTATGCACAGCCCAAATGAAATTTCTCCTTTAGCTCTGATTTTTCATGCACATAATCTGTCAGTCAGCCTAGGAAGTATGACTTTTCATGGCAGAAGTGAGTTGCAAATTAAAAGCATTTATGTAGCCTTGCCACTGCCCAGTTCTGGAGTAATTAAATTTAAAATTGTAAACAAAAGCCTATAAATATTCGATGGCACTCTACTGTTAGACTATGCTTTCTACATCCTAATCATCCATCACATGTAAATACTTATAACACAAGCTGCTAATTCCCACTGCAGCAGCAGGCAAATCTGAAGCCTGGCCAGCAGGTGGCAAATATGTTTAACTAGAAATCTGATCTGCCCCTGCTAGGTGACTCCTAGCCTACAATATTTCCTAACTGCTTTCAGCATGTCACTCCCATCAGAGGTCCTGCTGTAAAGCTTCAGCACTTGCAATGCTCAGAAAGGCAGCTCTAATTCACTCATTTGTGGTCTTGCTCTAAGACTTTGTTTATTCCTTTCTCATAGAAGACTCAAGATCAATACAGTCCATCCCCATGACAAGCACCCTGGCTTCAGGTGCATAATGGCATATGTACCCCTAGAAAGAAGCCCTAAAATATCCATAGCAGTGCAAGATCATGACTCAGAGATAAAGGCATGCCAGAATCCTGTACCTGAACAGGTAAAGGATGTCCCCAGTGCTTGTCCTCTCCATCTTACCTGCCTGGGAAAGGAGACTTAAACCAGCTCCTTCTGTCCCTTCACCTCCAGAGAGTTGCTGCCATGACAAAGGCAATGTGGGAGGGAAAGTGGCAAATAACGATGTTGAAAGAATTTCTGGAGTCTGACAATTTCATTAGACATCTTCCCACTCTTTATTTTATTTCTCCTTGCTTCTGTAATTTTATTTAGTATATGAAAACTTCAGCAAAAGCTAAAGGACTCTGTTCTCACTGAATTAAAATATAGGATGAGGAAGTTTAGAAGTTTGCTGAAGCTCTAGGGGGGAAAAATGAACAAAGAAGAAAATACAACTTTTCCTAAATATATGAGGCTCATATATTTAGTATTTCTTGTTTCTTAATATTCTGATATATTAAAAAATCAGTCATGTCCCAGACTGTTACTGATCTGCTCTATAATAAAAATGGTTTAACAGCTGGTTACTGTCATCAGCCAGCTGCATCAGGTGACGGTGCACCACCACCATCTACTGATCAATCGGCTGTACTACCAAGAGAGAAAGAGCCCCACTTGGACCGATTTGGATTTGCAGATTTTAATTCACAAGTTAAAATTCTTGTACTTTGTCACATGTTGCACATGCCTGACAAGGAGAGCAAAGACAGCTAAATTTGGAAGTCTAGAAGGGTCATAAAACTAAAAGATTTCAGGGAGCAACTATTCAGGGATTTTGGGTAATGCTGATTTGCTGCTGGGAAAACTGCAGATATAGATTATTTGAACAGCATTTTGCTCTGACTCACAAAACATGTAAAACTGGCGACCTGATGGTAGGCAACGCTGATTAATGTTTCACTGAATGGGTGAAATACTGCTTTTTCTTCCAGCACTTTTACTTGTTCTAATGAAAATCATCACCAATATTGCGTAAATTATCTTTGACAACTCTCCCAAGGTGTTCAGCTGCCTACGTCCATTTAAAGAGCTCAGTAAAGTAACCCATTGCATTGCATAGGGCACACACTTGGCTCTTCAGGCTAAGCTTTGAGCATATTTGTTCAGAGGAGCTAAGCTGTCCTTTGAATTTGACTGTATAAAATAAAGATTACTTCATTTTTGTAATTATGAAAGGGATAAATTGGTATCAAATGTCTTAGCTTTAAAGCTATTATTTTGGTCTGTATTCTTTATAATATAAGTTTTTCTTCTCCTGACCTTTCAAGGTCTCTATGTACTTAGACTAACTACTCACTTTTTTCACTTTTTTTTAAGTGGCTGCATAGAATCTTTTTCTGCCCCTTTAGTAAATTGCTTTTTTTTACTGGAAAAGTTATGGATATTGAAAATTTGATCTCTCAGTGTTTCTTATGGTACTGAACCCTTTTGTTCTAACACTTCTGTAAACCAAGTTGATGTGAATGAGGATTTGCCTGGTAGAGTCCAGTTTGTCTAGAAGTGGGAGACTATTAACAAGAATCCTGCTGGGTAGCTTGTGCAGTATCTACATTCTGCAAAAGGAAATATCAAAAATACCCAGTAGGAGCACAGGATTTCACATCTTTTCTATCTTGGTATAAATGTCAGTGCATTGTGAATGAAGATACAGACTGGTGCTCAGAACCATCCTTTCCACTTCAAGTCCACAGTCTTTTGTTAAAGTCTTCCATATGGCTAGCTCTTCAATCCACTTACCTTCTTTTGTCTGTGTTGGTGGAGTTGTGCTGACTTACAGCAGTAGATAATAAGTCATTATGTTCTGTACTGGTGTTACCTCTGTGTTTCACTTCACTCTGTCTGTGCTCTGAGATGTTCTAACATCCGTGTTTGAGGACAGTTGCCTTTGATTTACTGTTGAGAATGCCATGCACTCCTCTACACAATAAATAGTGTGGTAATAACAACTTACTCCCATTGAGCAAGAAAATAGACACTAGGTAATGATCTAGGGGGCTGTCTTGTCTTTGACTGTGATCAAGGGAATTTACAGGTGTTCAGCTGGCCACAGGAGGGCCCTCACATTGTTCCCTAGGTTCAGTAAGGAATACAGTGCGAACAAAGACCACATAATTCAGATCAGACAAAGTCTCTCTTTTCCCAGATTACTCAGAGTTTATGAAAAATGAAGGTTTTTATAGTTCTTAAACAAAGCCTTTCCATCAGGGATAAGACCAGCTGGGACCATTAGGCCATATTACAGAATATGAAACCATTGTTCCCAACACTTTCATAGCTGAAACTCTGTGCAACCATCTTCTCCACTTCCCCAGTCCCTAGACTTCATCTTTGTCTGGTCCTTTTCACTTCTGTTTTACTCCTTGTACATTCCCTCATTTTAATGTCTCTTAATGGCAATAGCAGGGAGGTCATGCTAATTATCCCAGCAGGGTTTGCTAGCCTGGACTCCAGTCACAGCCATTCTTAGCCTCTGATGCCATTATTCTGAAGCACACCTTAGTGACTGGAAAGTAAGAACACGAGCTGTAGGATTGTACCAATGTGCTTTTGTTTTGTCAAGCTGTTTTTGCTGAATGTATGGTACTTGTGTGTCTTTGCACAGTACAGAAATTTTAAAAGAATTATACTAGCTCCAGAGATTTTAAACTAAACAAGAATAAAATTATTTTACTCAGTTAATACTTTCCTTGTATGTTTATATATATATGTTTACCTACCATGCACAAGTACAGCTCTATACCTACATGTGTACATTTATGTCTTGATATATATCTACATTATCTACAAAATAGAAAGATTGAAAAAGGAGAATTTTTCATGGTGGCATTGTAAACGCATAAATGCTCTTCATGGAAAGGAAATTAAAGAAAAGTATGCTTAAATTTTACAACTTCTGTCTTAGTCCTACTGGATTTCCATTTTCTGTAGTTTGTGTATATCCACATGCATATGCATGCATCCACGGTTAAGCCTAAAATTTGAAGAATTTCAGTTTCCTACAGTGAACATTTCATTAGTTTTCATTAGCCTGAGTCCTTCATTTTAATAGGAATTAAATTAATTAAATAAATAAATAAATATTCCTGTGAACACTGTGCCTGATGGAGGTACTGAAGGCCTTCAATGCAAAGCAAGCACATCTCAAAAGCAGGCTGCAAGTGCTAGGCCAGTCTGAAGCAAAGGCAGACAAATTCGGTGTACATTTGGACAAATTAACTTCTGGGACTAGTCTGAGTCATTCTCATGCTGAAATAATTTCCCTATAACCAGGACAAATGCAGGGCTTCCTGAGCATCTCTCTCTGCAAGCACGTGATCCACTTAGGGGTCTGACTATTTTTCTTGGGTCAAACCCGTTTGTGTCTTCATTTTCTCAAGCTTCATAAAATCACATCACCATAAGATACAAATAGTGAGCTCACCTCTTACTTTCTGGGTTTTACTGTCCTCTGCAGAACATATTGCAATGAAAGTCTTTATTTGCATATTTTTTTTCAGTTGAAAGCAGAAACTGCCATCATCCTGCTTTTTGTGACACAGTACTTCTGTACTTTGTTTGATAGTCATACACCTTTGCCAGTAAGTGATCTCAATAAATTTTCCCAGTTTCTGTCTCCCATGTTCCTTTCCAGTGTACAAGAGTTGTAGAGAAACAGAGTAGTCCTCATGTCCTTGGGCCTTGCATTACAGGGATAGCCTGGCTTTTATCTATACACATTATTCCACAATTCCACACTCAGCAGACCCATAAGTTTCTTGCAACCTGGGGAAAAAAATCACCATATTTTTAGATATCTTGTTAGTCTCTATCCTGTCTACTCAACATATGGTCACAAATCTCTTGCCTTAGTTTTCTCTGTGCTGGATGCAGGAGCTGATAATTTTTTTCCTTTTATTTCTTTTTTTTTCTTTTTATTTTATTAATTTTTAATTTATAGAAGGCATACATTCAACAGGACAACAGTTCCTGGAGCATCCTGAGTTGTATGAGCACTCAGTGAATGTTCCTCAGGAAGCAGAACGGGGTTTGGTGTAAAATTAAAGTGGGTAATCCATAATCCATAATCAAGTAGGCATATGGTGTGTCAGCATGGTGGGAAACAGATCAGGCAAAGCCTGTGAGCCAAGCTAAGTGGAATGGCCTGGGAAAACCAGAGGTTTGCTGCCTTACCTAGAAGCCGCTGATCTCTGCTTCAGTGAACAGCAGCAGCTTGTTGCTCACAGGAGTTTGCTCCAACAGACAACTACCCACTTTGCCTTTCCCAGAGCCAGCCTGCTCACGTGAGTGTTCAAAGGATTCAGAATACCAGAGACAAGAGCATTTCACAACACTTCGGCTCCCATCTCCTGAGGCTTGTGCATCTTGAAGAAGCCTCAATTGTTTCTTAAGTAGTCATGAGACAAGTCTTCACAGCTTGTTCTACTTCTGATAAATTACAATGGCTGATCTTATTCACTCATGAGACAAATAATACAGTCCTGCCCCTCATTTCAGTATTTCACATTTCACTGTGTTTTCCACTGGTTAAACTCTGTCTTTTCCAGATGATGATTAATTCAGGCAAAATCATCTGCAGATGGTCCTTCTCTCATTGCTGCTCCCCTCCCTTGAAAATCTGTATCTATTTCAGATATACAGTCCTCCAAAAAGTTGGGAAGAGATGATTCTCAGATAGCAAGTGAGATGAAAGCTATTCTCCTATCTTTTAAATGCCACTTAATAAGAATTTCAAAAGATGTTCAGTTCTAATATATCTGTAATCAACAGCACAGATATCAGGTTTAATTAGAAGTCAGGGATGGGTTCTGTCAGTATGTCTTCAGTCAGTTTGATCTACTGTATATCAAGAATAGTACAAACTGACTACGGGAAGTATCACAGTTTAAATGAACAGACTATTCAGGAATAGAATAGAATAGCATGGAATAGAATAGAACAGAATAGAATATTCTGAGTTGGAAGGGATCCACAAGGATCCTCAAGTCCAACTCCTGTTGTGCACAGGACCAAGAATCACACCACGTACCCACACCATGCTCTGGACAAACAATATGAAAAATGAAAAGGAGAGAACAGTGCAGGGTTCTGTGCATTTGTAATAGGCATACAGGAAATACAAGGGAATATATGCAAACCCTGACCTGGAGAAATTCTGGCACAAGTGTATAAATATTTTCCAGTATGGCAATTACAATAATTTCACACTTATAAGCTGCACCTTGTTATAAGCCGCACTTCTGGGTTGTTGGAAAGACCAGAAATTTCTCCATAAATAAGCCGCACCGGGTGATAAGCCACACTTTTCCTTTTTTTTGTTTTAAAGCGAGGATCCACGTGCAACAAAGTAACGAGTTAGTAACAGAATCGTGCAATCGTGGGGTTTGCTGTCAGGTGCTCAATTTGCAGACAGCTTTCACAGACTGGTGAAGCCTTTATACACAGCCCCAGGTGCCCTCCCCGTGCTCTGGGCCCCGGCACTCCCGCCCCCAGTGCTGGCTGCCACGGCTCCCTGACTGCTCGGCAGCAGCGGCGGCTCCCTGCACCACTCAAAAGTGCCAAGTGTCACCACTCAAAAGCGGCAGCGGCTTGCCGCTCGAAAGCACCAAGCATCGCTGTGCAAAAGCACTGAGCGTCGCCGAATGAAAGCGCCGAGCCTTGCCACGTAAAAGCAGTGGCAGCTCACCACCCGTTCGCCAGTGGCTCCGGCTCGCTGCCCACCCAGCAGCAGCTCCACAGCAGCTCCCCACCCGACCCCCACCTGCCCGGCTGTGGCTCTGCTGCAGCTCCCCGCCCAGCTGCGGCTCCACGGCAGCTCCCCACCTGGCCACAGCTCTGCGGCAGCTCCCCGCCTGCCCGGCTCACACTTCCAGGTTGGCATTTTGCCAGAATTTGTCCATCTATAAGCCGCACCAGGTGAAAAGCCGCACTTCAGGGGTCAGCTGAAAACTTAAGTCAGAAAGGTACAGCTTATAAGCATGAAATGACTGTAACTTCCTGGCTGAATCTAGATTACATAAAGTGTTCTGTCTCAGTGCACTCTGAAAAGAAAAACCAAGAAAAAAAAAAAAGAGAGAGAGAGATGAGTATTTAAATTGTCTTTTAGTCTGCAGATGAACATTCTTTGTTTTTAATCCTATCATTTGTATTTTAAATGCATAGAGAAAGATCTGCTATCTCCTTTTCATAAAAGCAGGGAAAAAGTTAACTTTCTCCTAAACTCTGGCATAGAGAATACAATCATCTCTTCCTCCCCCAGCTGACAAAAACATTTGTATTGTTCATCGGTCCTTTGGTCACCTTCCTCCAACAGGTTTCTGACATTGTCTTCGTTCCTTCCTTGCCAGACGCTCCTTTGATACTTTGCTTCATATAGAAACTAATTTCTGTTGCTTCCCCACTTTGTGTTATGCACAGAAAATAAATGCATTCCAGGTTTCAGGAGCAACCTGAAAACAGCAGAACTGTGATTATCTTTACTTTTAGGCAAAAAGGTTGCAGGGAATGATAAAAATCTTAAGGATATTGGATTTGGCTTTTGGCTGTTTCCAAAATACTGGGAGATGGCAGGACAAGGAAAAAAGCAAGAGTACACCAAGCCACTTCCTGAGACATTGAGACATTCTGGGACCCATAAGACTCAGAACAGTAGCAAATAAGCCATCAGAGTCATTTATAAGCATAAACACATGTGAAAACTCAAGCAGTTGCCACATAGTAATATTGTACAATTTAATTTCTTTCATGTCACACAAAACAGCTTGGTTGCAAACTCTGAGCTTGAGTTTAGTGACAGAAGGAAAACAAAAACCATCACAAAATGCATTGCATAAATTGTTGTGGGAGGGAAGTGCTTAGCACTCACTAATTCAAAGCTGGGCCCTTGGGAGCTAAGAAACTCCTTGTATTTGCTGGCACAGCTGTAGCTGTCGAAGGGATTACTAAGGCATGATAGGATGTGTGTGGCAGTCAGATGCAGCAGAACAGTCATCTGAGAAAAATTATATCAATAAGTGCCACAATGTTTTGGGGTTTTAAACTAGGTAGTTAAAATATTCCCAAAATTATTTCCAGTAAGAACTGGTGGCGTAATATGGTGAAATGAATACCTGAAATATTTTAAAAATTGGGCTTTTTAGATAGAGTTGGACTTGATGATCCTTGTGGGTCCCTTCCAATGTAGGATATTCTATTCTAGTCTATTCTGGAACAGAGATATTTGCAAATTGCCAATAACTTTGAGCTATTTTAAAGCTGCTGCATAATGGTATTTGGAAAAAAATCCCCGAGCTTTAAAAATGTCTCCACCTCTTATGAAGAAACAATGATTCATACTGATGCAGCATTGTCTGTGTGACTCAGCAGGTGTATTAACACCAACTAAAGATAAGGGATGGGTTCTGATCAGTAAAAAAATCTCCATTCCTCAGTTTAGATTAAGGGATGAAAGAGGTTGAAGTAGAAAGGTGAGTGTACCTGTAGTAATAGAGATTATGTAAAACTGCTTGAACAAGACCATGGCAGTAGGTATGGCAAAGTTCAGAAATATAAACTGGTATAAATGCATGAGATAAAACAAATGGGAGAAAAGACAAAGAAAAAAGCAAGTGCTGTTCAAAAGTTTGGGTGAAAAGGAACAATAATCAGGTTTTAAATGGTAAAGAAAAATCAAGGGTTTTGAGTAGAATGTTTAATTTCCAATTGTAAACCTAATATCCTTGAAACGGAAGTTTGAAGTAAATAAAATTTGGAGCAGTAAAATAAATTAGATGGTTAATATAGGCAGTAGCCGAAACCATGAGAATAAGTGAAGTGTCCTGGATTACAGGAGATGTGAGAGCAGAGGTAACAGGCAGAGAAGAAGGCAGAGAAGAGGAAGGGGAGCCAGAGAAAGACATAATTGACTTCAGAACTTCAGAGAAAATATTTTTTAAAATCTTAGTAAGATTATGGCTTCTGAGACCAATGTTTGCCAGTTTTGTATTGATGTATAAAGTGGTTTCTTTTTATTTTCCCCTCAAAGATTTTAGTCTAGGACTTGTAATGACAGCTCAAAGCCATTAAGCAAGACTCTTGCATTTTATTTTTGCTGATTCAAATGAACTGTCATCAGGAGGCACAAGGAAGCACAAGCACTCACAAACTCTGTGAACAGAGCTGTGCCTGGATGGGCGTTTGTGTTGCTATTGACTTCCACAAGAGCTGTACTGCTGTGGTGGCTTCCAGGAGAGAACTGAGAGCAACGGTGAGACTTGGTGGTGAGGAATTCACATCTAAACTGCTTTGAGTGTATTTCATCAGGTGATTAAACAGAGAGGGAAGGCTCTTAGATTTAGTTATTAAGAGCTTTAGGGGAGAGTGTGGTTTTAGTAAGACTTTATGCCAAAATATACTTTAGAAAGCTTCTATTTTACTGGTATGTTTTGTTGTCACTTGGTGTAGCATAAAGAAAGTTTGGTTTGTTTTAATCTGACTTTTTTTCTTGTGTCATAAGAGCTTTGTGACAGCTCAGACTATAACGTAAATAATACTCAGCAGAGTTAAAATCAAACCTTCAGAAAAAGTTTCAGGTTCACCTACCTGATATCCAAATGACAGACATCCTTTCATCTGAATGGGGCCATAAATAACAGAAAAGGGCAAAGAAGGATTTTAATGCTGAATAACAACTTTCTCTTAATTATAGTCTATGCTAATGTTATAATAATCACTAGTATGAATGTTGTCACCTTTTCTTATTTTATTCAGAAGTTTGTTATGTTGGTGTTCTTACTAAATTCTTAACTCCCAGTGTAAAGGATTTATCTGGGACTCTCAAATATTTTTGTTTGTTTTGAATTCACCTTTCGGAAATGCAGGAAAATCTGGAAAATAGAACTACCTTATAGTTTGAAAAACTACCTTGCCTGTCACAAAATGTTCTGGTATCTCCCTTAGCTCTCAAAAGCTCCAGAGGCCCCACACAACCCTTCCTTCATCCTTCCTTCCTTTGTCCCCAAACCCACTGACTCCTTGGTCACTTTTCATCCCAGACCCTTCTCAATTGCTGAGCCTGGCTCCCACAACCCTCCTCTTAACTTCAAGACTCCCTACTAGCTTTTCCTCTGCAACCTTCATACAATGCTTACAGATTTTTTTTCTTTTAATCTCAGCCTAGTCCTATTCTGGCAGCTCCCATAAGAAAAATATAATTTTATTTAATACAGAAATAGGGCAGTAAAAGCTACTTTTGGATCTAATATTTATTGAAGTCTTGGGCTGGTCCACATCCAGCTGCCTAATACAGGATATAGTGTGGAGTCAGGTATGGGGATGTATTTCACACATAACTGTTTCACACTGGCTTCTCTATGTAAACAGGTACTTAGGTCTCGCTGAGCCAAACATTTCTTTACCTGATGAGCCACAGTTGAGTTTCATATTAATAGCACAGCATGTCAATATTGAAATGATCTGAGATCTTCAGGGTGAAAGGTATTTATGCCAAAGACAGCATTATGTTTTGGTATCCATGCTCAGCATGGCTACAACTAAAGCAACAGTAGTACTCAATCACTGCTAGACTTCTCAAAAGGACATGAAATCATTTTTGCCATGGTCATAAAACTTTGCTTTTTCTTTAAAAGATCCAGTACTAAATAGCTTCTATAATTTTTGTGTAAAATTTTTAATACCACATAATCTGTAGCTAGCTCAATTTACCAGGAGCTGTGCAAAATTATCTTCAGGGCTTTATAGCTGACATTCATTATTTTTTTGTTTATTTCAGATTTAGGTTTTTGTGATCTTCCACATGTAAAGTAATTTGTGCACTGGTAAACAAAGACTCTTCTAGAAATTATAAAAGTACTTCAAAGCAATTCTCAAATGCACACACTTTTACTGCCAACCAGAAAGACTAGATAACAGCCTGCAAGAGTTATGTCTTTATCATAAATATTTGCAGCTTCTGGTTTACTGAGTTCACTTGCTATATATGAAATAGTTAACTGTTAATCCTCCATTATTGATTTGCCACTGGCTGTCTCAGCACTGCTCTCATAACTTCTATTAGTCTATGTGGAAATAATACCACAAGAAATACAGTGGTAGACATTGTGAGAAAGAACAGAAAAGAACTAATTAGCCCAACTTTCTGCTTAAACATATTGAACATACCTTTCAAGGCTGTCTGAATATTGTAGAATTAAAAATTGGAAATTTTAACTGTAAGCCTACCTGCAAACTAATCCATGAAGTCTCCAAAGCAGTCATTGAATGTGTCAGTCTACTAATGATTGGTACAGAGAGCCTCATTAATAGGTTGTACACTTAGAACTCATGTTCAAAGTTCTTGAATAGTCAATGAATTGAAAATATGCCTGTACAGTTTAAAATATAATTTACATTGTTTGTACAATGTAAAAATATACTGTGTGTAGCACCAGCATGGACTGGACAAATAGGAAATGCTGCAGAAAGGAAAAGCACCCATCTTGGGTTAGTAATAGGCCCAGCCATCTAGTTGCCACTGCACCTCCAGTTCTAGGGCTCAACTATTCTTTCTGAATTGTTAAGGTTGGAAGGAGCTTCTGGAAGTCACCTGGTCCAACCTGCGTGCTTAGAAGGGCCTAACAGAGCCAGTTTCCCAGGATTGTGTCCAGATGGCTTTTAAATATATCCATAGATGGAGACTCCACAACCTCTCTGGGCAGCCTGTGTCGGTTCTCAGTCACTCTCACAATAAAAGTGATTCCTGATGGTCAGAGGCACATTTGTTTGTGCCCATTGCCTCTGGTGCTGTAACTGGCCACAAGCAACAAAAGCCTGGCTCCATCCTCTTTGCACCCTCCCTCCAGGTATTTATACACATTGTTCAGATTCCCTCTGAGCCTTTTCTTCTCCAGGCTGACCAGCCCCAGCTCCCTCAGCCTTTCTTCATAGGAAAGATGTTCCAGTCCCTTTATCATCATGACCTTTTGGTGGACTCTCCCCAATGTGTCTGTGTCGTGAACTGAAGAGTGCAGAACTGGACACAGCATTCCAGGTGCGGCCTCACCAGTACTGAGTAGAGAAGAGGGATCATCTCTCTTGATCTGCTTGGCAATGCTTTGAATAATGATACAATTTGAATAAGGATACCATTCACCTTTTTTGCTCTAAAAGCACTCTGCTGGCTCATGTATTACCCAAATTAGAACTAAGCTCTCACAACAGCCTGACTTAGGTCATTTTATTGTATTAATGTTATTTATTAACACTTCTCCTGTGGTGTTTACTCAGGTTGCAGTAAATTGTTTCCTTTTTTCCTTAACGGTGTCTAGTCAATGGGTGTCAGCTAACAGGGCATGGAAACGTGACTAGGGTATAACTCATATTTGTTTAAGTTCAAAGAGGACTTGAACTGAGCTATAAGATATCAACTATCCCTTGTGTCACAGGGAGTTTTCATTCAGGAATCAATGGCATTACCAGTATGTCAGTGTTAGATGATTCAGCGCTCACTGGGGCAACAAAGAAAAGATCATTTCAAGAGAAGCTATTTGGAGGAATAGCTCAGTTTCATTACATAAATAGTAGCATTTATGAGAGTGTTACCATGCAATTATATAGATAAATTTTGCCTTTTCAGGTAAGAAGCAAGCCCCGTGTGCCCAGCATAGTTTCATCTGGGCTGAAATACAGAGAAATGTGGGCAGTGTGTGGTACTATGCACAGCTTGGGTTTTCCAAATCTGCAGCTCAGAGGTCCAGCTGTACCTTGGGCTGCATCACAAGAAGTGACCAGGAGAGTACATGAAGGAGGTGTTTCTGCCCTCTCTTCTCATGGGACCTTGCCTGCAGTACTGTGATCAGCCCTGAAGCCCCCAGATAAGGAGTCCAGAAGAGAGGTATGAAGATGATCACAAGACTGCAACACCTCTCCTATAAAGACAGGCTGAAAGAGTTGGGGTGGTTCAGACTGGAAAAGAGAAAGCTTTGGGGAAACCGTATAGCACCTTGCAGTGCCTAAAGGGAGCTGCCAGAGAGAGCTGGAGAAGGATTTTTTACAAGGGCATGTAGTGGTAAGACAAGGGAGAATGGCTTTAAACTGAAAGAGGGTGGGTTTAGATGAGGTAGCAGGAGGAAATTCTCTACTGTGAGCATAGTGGGACACTGGAACAGGTTGCCCAGGAAAGTTTTGGATACCCCATCCCTGGAAGTGTTCAAAGCTGATTGGATGAGACTTCAAAAACCTGTGGAAGATGTCCCTGCTTATGCAGGGGAATTGAAACTAGATGATCTTTAAGGTCCCTTCCAGGCCAAACCGTTTGTTAATTCTGTAATTTCTCTGTGAAATATCTTATTTCTTTCCAGCCTTAGTCGTTATGTGTTATCCACTGGTGTTGCAAGAATTGTTGTATGTCTTTGGTTTTTGTGAAAATAATACAACTATATTCAGGAAAATGCATTTTTCTCTCTTTAAGAAAATGATCAATCTTTCCTTATGGACAGAAATAGGTTTTATATAAGTTTCTAGCTCTGATCTCATTCTGTGTATGCTAATTTAAGTTCATGAACATCCAGAGAAAGGGAAATAGGGTCTTAAAAAAAAGAGCTATATTATTTGCCACATGGCCAACCTCTTTTCTTTAGGAACAAGCTGCCTCAGAGTTAAGATATGCCATGAGTTTACAATATTGAAATCTTTGTTTATGACAAGCAGGAGTAAGATCACAAGATCTGCATTTGTTCATCTAGACTTCTCTGTGAACTGAATAGCCTGTTTGTACTTAGTTTTCTTATGGGACTGAACTTTACAAATAAATCCTCCAAATTCTTGGGATAAAAGGATGAAGTTGCAATGTCTATTTATCAACTCTCTGTATCAACTTTTCTGTATTCGAAAACAGAAAAACCAAAGTGAAATCTGTCGTAATCAGCTGGAGTGACTCTGAAAATGATCTGTTAGATTAGTTTTAATACTTCTAGGGTACCAGAATTTCATAAAAGTCATAAAATAAACCATGTGTAGCTTGTGATGTAGCTACTCTGCTGAAATACTGAAATGGCAAAATAAACAACTGTACTGCTTTCTAAAAATCAATCTATAATGCACCACGTTTTCATTGGAAGACTTTATTTTAAAATAGATTTACAAATAAATCCTGAAACTTTAAGACACCTCAGTGAGAGATTAAATTTGTAGGTATACAAACTTCAGTTTAGAGGCCAACTGAAGCACTGGCAGTGTTTGGGAGCAGATCGTGGGAAACCGGTGAGGCAGTGGGGCAAAGGCTTTGCTTTGCACAGCTGTGTAAAGACTTGCTATAATAGCTGTCTGGAGCAGCAATCTCCGTGCTGGAGGAAACATGAGGAGCGCCTGTTCTCCCTCCCTGAGGACACGTAATGCTCAGCAGAGATCGAAAAGGGAGGAGTGACTGCTGTGTCCTTGTGTTCTGCCTCCGCTGGCCTGAAGGCAAGCAAGCCGGGTGATGCTCTTAGGGGAAGATGCAAACCACCCCAGTGCGAGCCCCCAGGGAGAGTACCCTGCCCCCGGCAGTGTCCCCAGCGCTACCCTTGCCGTGCTCCGCACGGGGCGGGGCGGGAGGCACCGTGCTCGGTCTCAGCCCTCAATGCCACGATTTCCAACCCAGAGTTCACCGTTCCTGTGCAGTTTGCTATAGCATTTTTTAAAACTATTTTGTATTCAAACCAATAGATGGGTGAATTTGCTGTTGCTCCGTGGTTGGTTGGTTGGTTCGTCTTGTTTTTAAAATTCGCTTTAAATACTCCAGCAGCGGCAGGGGCCCGGCCGGAGGTCACGCGTGACAGCGGGGCCGGGGGGGACCCTGCGACCCGACACGTCCCAGCCGTGCGAGAGCAGGTCACCGCGCCCGCCTTCCGCCTCGTCCCTCCCGCTGGCTGCGGTGGGAGGCGAGCGGGGCCGGCACGGCTGGGGAGGCCATTTTGCAGCCGTTCAGGGAGGGAGAGCGGGCGGCGGGCGCGGGCAGGTGAGCGCGGCAGGTGAGCGCAGCGGCGGTGGCGGGAGCTGGGCTGTGCTGGGCTGCCCGGCGGGACACGCAGCGGCCCCGGGCGGGCCGGGGGCGGCACCGGCGCTGCCGGGGAGCCCCGCGGCGGGGCAGGGCGGGGCGCGGCCGGCAGGGGGCGCTGCGCCGCCGGGCAGGGCAGGGGGTGCCGCCAAGGGTGAAGGGACGGGCGGGGAACCCGGGTCGCTCCCGCGGAGCGAGCTGGGGATAAACGGGAGCGGAATTAAAGAATAAACCCGGGTGGACAGGCAGCGGGGCGACTGAGCTCTCCCGCCTCTCCTTCCTTCTCCGTCGCCTTCGCCGCTCGCCCGCCCGCCCGGGGGGACGGCGCGGGACGCGGAGCCGGGGCGCAGCGGCGGGACGACAATGCAGCAGGCGGAGAAAGCAGGAGGGGCAGCGCACGGCAACATGGAGGGAGGCGCGGAGCGGGCCAGCCCCTGATGCGGCTCTTTCTCCTCCTCCTCCGGGCAGCGGCTCCGGCGGCGATTCTCTCCCTGGCGGCGGCTGGCGGCGGCGGGTGGAAATGAGCAGGTCGGCGGCGCTTCTCCTCTGCCTGCTGGGCTGCAACGTGTGGAAGGCGGTGACCAAAACCTTAGGGGCACCCGAGGCGGCTCAAGGTCGGTGCGGGATGGGCGGCGGGACCGGCCCGCTTTGTGCGGCGGTTCCCGGGGCGGCGGGGGCTGCATTGTGCGGGGGGCCGGACCGAGGGTACAGCGGGGAAGCGGGTCGGTGATGTGAGACCTCTCCCGGGTTCCACTGGTCGCCGCAGACCCCGCAGCCCGGAGAAGCGGAGGCAGCCCCGCGGCTGGGGAGCTTTTGTTACTGGCAGGGGCAGGGGCTGCGCTGGCCTCATTGTGCTGCCCCCTCCGTTCCTCCCTCCGTCCCTCGGCGCCGCCGGAGCTGTTGCACTGCGTCCTTTCCCCCCGGTTTCCCCTCTCCTCACCGTGCCCGCTGCAGGGCCCGACGCGGCGGTGAGAGGCGGGTGGGGGGCACCGGCAGCCGCAGGCCGTGCGGGGCCGCCGGGCTGGGGTTCGCCCCCTGGGCTGACGGCGCGGCTCGCTTGCGGCCCCGGGACGTTTCCGGGCCTCCTCCGGCCTTTTGTTCGGCGCGGTGTCTCCCGCCGGCCGGGCGGGGTCTGTCACTGCTGCCCCTGGGCAGCGGGATAGAGACGCTCCCTGGCCGGGCAGGGTCGTTCTCCGCCCTCGCCCGGGCGGGCGGAAAAGCCACAGCAAGCCAGTGCCCGAGCGCCCCTGGGGCAGCCGGAGCAGCTCCTGATGCTTCTATGTCTGGCTGCGGGTCCTGCCCTGGGCTGTGCAGCCCTGATCTTCACCTGTGCCGTGCTGTGACAGCCCCTGGGCCGGCGAGGTGCACCTGCCCTCCAGCCCTCCCCCGTGTGGAATCTCAGCGAGAGGGGGAGACGCTGCCGTGCCCTCCTCGCCCTTGGCCTTGCGTTTGGTGGCAGGAGGGCAACCCGTTCGTCGGGATCCAACAGGGATGCTGCATCGCTCCTCCCAGCACCACGGATATGTCAGGACGCAGAAAACTTGTGTACATAGGGGTAAAGACATGTTAGAAGGAAATGCATCCTCCCCTGTGGTCAGCATTGGCCTTGTGGCATGGATTGTCAAATGGCTAAATGTGTCATCTCGGCTGAGCGATCATACACCGGCTGAGCCTTCATGTTAGCGGGCTGGCAGCATCCTTCGCACTGCGCTCGGGTGGATGTGTACCCTGTGAAGGGTGCACTTGTGTGCTATGTCCTCAGAGCTTCCCTTATCTCACATAGTTTGTAGCCATCAGTGAGCAATGCCATCTGCAAGAAATAAAACATTAAAAGTAACCTTTTTGATTTCCTGCTATCATAGTTGTATTTAGGTACACTAAGTAGGATCTGGGTGGGCATGTGTTCAAACACAGAGTAATCCAAAGGCAAAGTGTCTTGCAGGAAAACCCATCACGCCAGGCAATCTGACATCAAATGTAATACCAGTTTCTGCCTTTTTTAAAGGACAACAAAAATAGCTGTTCTGGAAAAGAACCACTAACTAAAACTGAAAGGCCACTAAACTCAGGTTATACTGAGTTTATTGATAAACATGCCAGAAAATCAGCTGTGTGTGGCCCATGAAGCTTCAGATACTAAGATAATATCAAAATCTACTATAATTTTTTTGTCATATGGAAAATCTTCTTCATGTAATGAAAGTGGTAACGTATTGGCAGAATTAGTGCCTTTCATGTGCCCTGCTGAACTTGTCTTCTTTTGTCAAGCTCAATTCAAATGGCATGGAAAGGCTTGTCTATAGCTCCTACATCCACATCAAGTCTGATGGCTGATTATTTGAGTAATAACAGCTATGCCAGTGAGTTGAGAACATCTTTATCAAAATAGAAATGTCTAATTTTGTCTTCCATGTAAGAACATCTGAGTTTTCGTAATACCTCTTTCCAAAGCCAGATTACAAGCCCTGTCTTTACTCTTTGGACACGTGCATTGGTACAAGGGGATATGTAGAGCTGATCTCATATCAAAATGTATTCTGCTTTCTAGTTACCACCTCCTTACTGTGAATAATTTTTCAAAGTTTATGTGATGCCAGCTTTGAATAACTTTGTAGCTTTGAATAACTTTTGAACATCAAATGTGACCATTTTATGGGGAAAAGAGTTTTAGCACCAGCTACATTCCCAGATTGTATACACATAGCACAGTAAATAGTTGTAAAACCTAAAGTAGCCGGTTTTCCCTCTTGCCCTTTGGTACCATCATCACTATTGTAGCTACAAGTAAAAGGCCATTGCCAAGGTTCAGGGATGTTTGCAGATGGCTGTCCTTCTCTTTGTGGCTGTGAATGGACTCATTAAAAACCAAGTGACTGAAATAAAGGTAGAGGTTAGCCAGAAGGTGCCATTAGGGAATGATTGCTTCAGCTGCAGTTTTTTTTGTTGAACAGGTTACATGAGACTAGGGTGGGTAACCCTCCTCATGGTGGGACAGATCAAATGAGACTTGGTTAAGATGTTCCATGTCTGTGTTAACAAACCAAATAAGTAGGTCTTGGATTCTGAGCTTTTTGCAGGTGGGATTTGTAGTCAGTGTTCTGTTTAAGGAAGGGATGAGGAGGGATGCTTTGCATCAAGCATTTCCCTCCTTCATTGGTCTCAGACATATGTTCAGGCAGTCCCAGCTTCAAATTCTCCTCAGCCAGACTGATTACGTAATTTGTGACTATGGAAGTACTGGTTATTAAGCTCTGCACTTAGCACTGTATTTAGAAAATTGAATGACTTTTTATGCAGATCTCTTGTGGCCTCTGAAAGTCACAGAGGTACCCTCTGAGTTTCAGTAACTTACTTGCTTAATAGGGTAAAATTCTCAGATGAGTTGTTCACTTTTGTCAACAGCAAAATTTGGAACTCCAGCAGTGAGGCTCTTAGATGTCCATGAAGGTACCCTTCAGAACCTTTACCTCTATAACTTCTCTCAAGTATGTAAAAGCTGACAGGTTTTTCAGATGAGGACTAAGTTATAGTTTTGTGGGGTTTTTGTTTGGTTTTGATTTTGTTTGGTTTTTTAGTTGTTCTGACAGGTATTCCAGAACTTCAGTTTCTTTTAGTGCTGAAATGAATGTGTGCAAATTTTAAACAAACAAGCCCCCAAACTAACCCTTAAGCTGAATTCCTATTGGCACCGGTGATTTGTTTGGTGAGTACACAAAATACACGGTGCACGTTTTTCACTTGAATAGGTCTTATGTAAAACCTAACAGCAGACCCCTGGCAAATAGGATTTTAAGAGTTATATGAAGTTTTAACATTAACTAAGGGAGAATGTAAGCATAATCAGAGTAATTTCGGAAGGGATTAAATTTCTTTATCACCTGTAAACTTTATTTCTCAGTAGAAGATGAGGATCATTCATTTGTAGCTGCTACAGAGGTCTTTTTAGAGAAATCCTAGAATATTCTGTTTTATTGCCAGAATCTGGCATTGTTTTTGTCTGCTGCAGTGTTGTACTAGTTTTAACTGGCATTTCAGTTAGTCTTTCTATTTTATTAGTTGTTTAAAATTAAGAAGTTATGAATAATAAAATAACATTTGAGTAATAAATAGCAAATACTAGTCTACTAGTAGATGAATATGCTCAGGATATCCCACTTTAACAATCCCGGACTGGGATTAGGTAGGTAATTATTTTCCAGTATGACGGTGAATAAAAATTCAGATGTTGCTGCTTAGTTGGAATCTGCTGTGTTTTTCCCCTCTGTGTGCATGGAGGACAAGAAGGTTGATGCTTGAGTACTGCTGTTTGGAATTGCCTTCCTGCAAGCAGCCATTCCATTACTTCATGGAAGCTAACTTCACAACCATTTCAGCTGGATGTTCTGCAAAGTCTGCTTTTCTGCATGCTAACAGCTCTGAGAAGACCCTCCAGTTCTGTGTTGGGTTTTTTGATTTATTTTTAAACTGGTTATCTCAGGCTTGCAGTTTTAACAATGATGTTTAGATGCTGCAGAAATAGTCTTAATAGTCTTTCACTTTTTCCTCTTGCACTGCCATACTGTCTCTTCTCATTCAGCTGCAAATTACTAATGACCATCAAATCCAAAGGTTTATTTCATTGAGACCACAAATGGACTCCTCAGAGTAGAAGCTAAATTGCTATAAAGCTGTACAAAAGACATGGCTTTATTTTAGTGGAGGAGCCAATTGTTCACTCAGTACTAGACAGTGTTGTAAAATGTTAATGAAGGTGAGGTGTTTGTTGATATTTTTTTTCAATTACCAGATTCAGGTAAGCACTAGGTTTTGGTTGGGTTTTTTCATGTTTGTCTTGAATGCCTGCAAATGCCTAGTATGCAAATGCCTGATTTCCCTCAGTCAGATGAGCAAGTTACCTAGGTGATCTGAGGGTTTAAAACTGCAGTCTTTTTCTCTTGAGAATTTATGTTCACCTTTTTGGCTTGCAATACCTTGCACGAAGTGATCCAACTTACATTTAATAATGTATGTATGCACTTGTGACATGACAAATCCATATGCTGGCTCTTCCTGCTGTCCCACTTGTGTCTTGAGGTATTGTTAATTCCATGTGTTTCTCCCTCTCTCCTTATTTTCATCTTTTTTTTAACACTACACTGATGCCTTTTTCTGCTTGAAAGTAAACTGGTTTTGTGAAGCTTTTACGGATGGCTGTGTTGACTTTTGGCAAAGTGGATGGTTTCAAATAGCATTTTCTGGTAGCAATGAAATGCAGTTTTACAATTTTTAATTGTAATGGTTAACAGAAGCTTGGCTATATGTATTTGTGTGCTGGAGAAGAAGAACAATTGTCCATTTTAGATTTTTTTGAAAATATCAGAAATCTCCAGTGGTTTTGGTAAATAGAGGAACAGAAATGTTGTTCTTCTTCCTGTTATTACAAACTTCAGATTAGTTTTTTACTCTTGTCTTCTGTGGGCAAAGCCAGGCTTGGCTCAGGAAGCAAACCAAGAAGAAGATGCGTGCCAAGGAAATGCAATGCTTTGGTCATGTCATTATAGGAATGTGCTGTACCTGGTAGGTAGGAGGTTCAGCTTAAATGGCATTTCTGTTATTTAACAGCCCTGCTTGAAGTCTCACCATTGAATAGCAGTGTGGTTGGGAGTGATGCTTCTATTCCACATCTCAAATTCCAGTGCATTGGATCAAGTACAGTTGTTGTGAACCTCAAGCTTATAATTCAGGGAGTGTTCCTCTTCCAGTCAGCCAAAGGCAAACTAAGTAAGCTCTCAGAAATACATGCAACTTGAAATCAAAACAATGCACTTCCAGTATTTCTGTTGGCTTATACATTCATTGCCTTATGCAAGCTGCGTTTTTGGTGAGATCGATTTACCCTTGCTCCAGTATATGTATCTGTTCTGCCTTTAGATACAAAGAAAGGCAACTCCTGGCAGAGCTGTGCTGTTGGTATTCTGCTTCTCCCACAGGTCCCAATGGTTTTATCATATACATGCCAGAAAGCAAAGATGAGGGAGGCAAGAAGTCTGTGTAAATGGTTGTATTTACTAGGAAAAAACCCAGTGTAATAATACTAATATAATACATGTTAATAATTTACACTAAAACATTTTGTTTTACGAAGTGCCAAAGAGTGCTGAGTGATTTTTTTTTTCCCTTCAGAAATTCCAGAAACGTTATCCTGAAGGCTGGTTTACATTAAGTTTTCAGTTAATGTAATATCTGGCTTGCTGTGCATGGGTAATAAGCATTATGCACGTGCTTTTTACAAATACCATTTTTAGTTTTATTAGAAACTGGAAGATATGTATGTATTTTTAAATACAGTGTCATAAGAATGTGAACATACTATAATTTCTTGTTGTTTTTTCTAAGTGCATTGAATCTTCCACTTTAAAATAGTAAGACAGAATCACAGTTGACATAATGGCATGTCTGAGCCCTTGAGAGGAGTATTTAAGCATGTTTCAACACAGAGCAGCATTTTCATTTCTGTAATATTCTGATATTCTGATTCAGATGTACCCAAGCCACTCTTGCTAGCTTAAAGAGCAGTGGATCTTGAGGAAAAACTGAAGGAAAAATTTATTTATGTACAGTATAGTCTCTAAATTTGATTCCCTATTACTAAGGGGTCATCGCTAGCTACTTGGGGGATTGGGTATATTTAAACAGAACTGCAGTGGATATAAAAGTATGTTTTGAGTAGAAGCAGTTTATGCAGGAAGGGCACAAAAGTCCCTGGAAATCCAACACTAAAGCTATTGTTTATTTTACTGTATTTTAATTGTTTGTACTCTTACTTTTTACAGTTCTGTGAGCTGTCCCTGCCTGTGTCATTCAGTGGAGGCATCCTAGGGAGTGCATTCCTGTCTTTGTTCATTATCTGTACTCCTCACGCATTGGCAGGTGAAGCTTCCCTGTTGCTCTGCGTGGCAGCTGCACCATGGCAAACTGCTGCTGTCATGGTGCTTTTCAGATGGAGAGGCAAGAGCATATAACAGTATAAAGGGCACCACATAGGCCTTGCTGGAGTTGGAGTCACTTGTAGGGACCACCCTCAGCCTCTCTGCCCTGAGGGCTTTGAGGAGACACGGTGGCCGCTGAAGTTAGCAGAGAGGAAATGGAGCAGGGAGCGGAAGCCAAGAGGAAGGAAGTAGCAGCATCCTTTCAGCTTGGGGACAACAAAGAAGCTGAATCCAATGAAGTATATAATGCTTCCAGTTAGTTGTACCTGCAGGACTGCTGAGAGTTGCTGTACTATGAGGTAGGTATAACACTATAACAGTGTTTAACAGTGAAGACAAGCTCGCCTTGGCAGTCCATAAATGCTGCGATAAATAGGAGGTAGAAGTAGATTAAGTATTCCTGTTTTGTTAAAGAAAACATAGCCCTTTTTTCCTGCATTGATTAACAGAAGTGGTAGTGGTATTGAGCTCTTCCGTTTCATCCCACCTTTGTGATTGTCTGTATTGAAACATGTTGTCTTTCATCCTTTATAAGCGAAGGCATCTACTAACACAGCAACAAGTATTTCTCAGGTGATTTTGTGAGACTTGCTGAGAAAACAGCAGCAAATTAAGGTAAAAGCTGCATTTGTACTGCTGCTGGAAGGAAATTAATGTATCAGCAGTTTTGTCCAACCCTCTTGCTCTTCACCATACTGTGAAAAGTTGTGAAAGGTTAAGATCCAGATATCTCATATCTCAGTCTGCATATATCAGGTACTTCTCATGTGAGGGATATGCAGTTTGCATCCAAAGTAGGAGGTATCTCATCTGACTTGGGTGTCTGCAGTCTTCAAGTGTCTGCATTGTAGTGAGTTGCCTACGGTCCTTTTGCAGACAAGAAGATCTAATCTCAGCTAATGGAGCCAAGTATCATTCTGTCACCTGGAGTAAGCACATTTGGGTTGATGAATATCCACTGTGTGAATCTCCAGTGATGAGCATGGCAGCCTACACAACACTATTTGAGTTCCCATTTAGTCAAATGAATCTGACTAGTGTTGCCTCCCTCAGTGTTGCCCTCTGGCTTGGCCTTGATCTACTGAATATATACAGTGTAATAAACTGTGTGAAGGAACACACTCTTGGATTACCTGGCTGGGTTATGTGTTTTTCATAGCAAGACTCCAACAAGAGTTATTGTCTATTTACATTTCTAAACCATTTGTCTTTGTAGCATTATGCTTATGAACCTAAGTGTTTCGTTCCCAAGAGTAAATAAACAAAAAGTAAAGTTCAGAAACAATTAAGGAGGCTTGTGGAGTTGTTTAGACTTGTCTATATGTTTTTGCCATGTTTTTAATTAGCTTTGTATTCCCAGGGGTTGATTTATTCTGAATTAAATTGCATCATTACTCTCATCTTTGTCTGTTTTCTCATACTGGTATTTGTGTAGCAATGTGGTAAACCAGATTAAGGAAGTTACCCAACTGAAAACTCCTGTGTGCATGAGCTCAGTCTTCACCTGGATCATTTCCTTGACTGGATTCATCAGAAATTACACAAATGCTATTGCTGGTGTAGCGGAAAGGGATAGGAGGAGCTGGTAAGGGAAAAGAAATACTTCATGGCAGCAGCAGTGCCCGTTGATGGAGGATGACAATTTTTTGTGGAACTAAAGCATAAGATAAGGCACAGCATTTAGAAAGGTAACTGTTTTAAAAGTTACTACTTAAAGGAAGCTGCTCTTATGTGGAAGTATAATACTGTCCCATTGCTCAAAGCAAAAGCATAAATAATTTTTTTGGAAAACCAATTTGGTTACAGTAGAAAAAAGCCTACATTATACAGTTAAAACTGGCAGACCTGGACCTGGTGCTGGCAGATGATTTGAAGCCTTTTCAGCTGCAACTGTCTCTTGTCAGAACAGGTTTTTGTCCCTGCCTAGGACTTCCAGTTTGTACCCTGCATGGAAGTTTAAACAGACTTCCATCCACAGTTTCAGCTCAAGTGTACTGTGACATGAACTGTGGCAACTCAAGTCTCACTCAAGTCTTTCGCCTAGTTGTAGGGCAACAGGTGAGTTAGTACCTGAGTCATCTTTTCTCTGGATGTTCTAAATGGCTTGAGAGGAAATTATACATTTTAGTGCATTTGAATGCTAAAGAAGTACTGGCACAGTAGAGTAACTTCGGCCAGCAAGTTGTCAGCATAGGATTTGACATGATTAGCCATGATGCCTGTTAGTGTCTGTTCACTCCTTTCTGAGCTGTCTGCCAGCCAGAGTGATTCTCACCTTCTTTCAGCTAATTGCTTTACTTTCCTTAGCTACTGCACTTTTGTATTGATGTCTCCAAGATTAGATTGTCTGCTGAGAGATAGGAACTTCTAACTCTTCATCCTGCCCTTCCTCCTTGTGTCCCTGTGTTGGCCCTCTTGTATCTTGAAAGGCTTGGTTTGTTTTTGCTGGTGACAGGCAGGAAAGTGTGCTAGGGAGTGTTCATAGCCTTTTCTTGTTTCTGTTTGAGTTGGGCAAGCATTGCTAGGGAAATAAATGTATCCAAGAGCTCTGGAGACAGGAGTGATAGTCTGCAGGGGGTGAGGTGGACAAGGGCAGGAGCACACCTGCTGGGCAGGAGGTGATAAACTTGTCCAGGCTTTGCATGGTGTTTGCAGAATGGGAGCCATCAGCTCAACATGGGAGCTTTCTTTACTTCTCTCTGCGCTGTGGTCCCAGCAAGTTTTGCAACCTGCTGAGTAGTATGCTGACCTGGACAGATATTACAGTAGTTAAAAAGGCTGTGGAAGGGAATAACATTGACAGACATGGTGAAGCACAGCAATATACTTCCTCTTTTTTCTTTACTGCTGGTACCCAAAATATTCTTGCAATATTCACAGCTTATTTTAGCATTTGAAGTCCTGGCAAATAACTTAAGCTTGAGCCTGTCTTTAGGTTGATGATGTATGATTTACAGGACCCAGAAATACCTGTTTGGAATGAGAGCTGTATTTTCGTTATGTTGTGGTGAACCTGTGTAGGGGAATTGTTACATTCTTCCCTATCATAAAAATCTTAAAGATACTAATTTTCTTCAGAAGTTAACTATCCTATAAGAACAAAGGAATTTTTATTTAATTCTTTAGTATACTGCTAGTTAAAACTTTTTAGAGGGAACTATGGTATTAAACTTAGTCAATGTAAATATTGTTGTTAGCATATTACATGAAAATTAAACATACCATTTCTTCAAGCAGCCTGAAGCAGTAGGAGCTAGAACTTAAAATGAGATGAATTTCAAGTTTGCTTTTGCTGTAAGCTCTAACTGCAGTGGGCTTTAGAATAATAAATTAGTAAAAGTACTTTAAAAATCAGTTGTTGAAGGAAGAGGATCTACCACACTAAAGTTCTTGTTGAAAACCATTAGTTTTTCCAGGCATTTGATAATGCTTCTTAAGGTCAGATATGGATACTTACCTGCTCTATGAAGCTTTACCTCAGCAAAAACTACTTGCCATTCTTTAGCTATGTTCAGCCTCAGTGAAGATGTTGTTTTAATTAGTAGTTGTACCTGTATGTAATCTTCCAGTGAATCTTGGAGGGGTTGTTTCATTTCTTTGGGGCTTTTTTAAAGCATGGTTTACTGTTGCTGCATAAGGAGCTGAGTGAGCCCTCTCAGCAGATATTGTCATTATAGAAGGGGTCAGAGTAATGTCGTGTCTCAAGACTTTCTATGCACAGAAAAATAGCCTTGAGTTTTGAGGAGTGAGGGGCTAGGGAAACAGAGTAGAGCAGTGTTTGTGGTAGGCTCCTAGAAAGGTAATGGTTATTCCCATGTGCAAGTTAATGCATGTTTTAAAGGGTGAAAAAAAAACTTTAAAAAATTATATAGGCTCTCAAGGTGAAACTCATTAAAAAGTGATAGACCCATAGGTCTTTCAGAGTAGTAGAGAATCTTTGCTTACTGTAGATAATAGCACATAAACAAAGATGCTTTTTAACATCTGATTCATTTGGAAGATCAAGTCTTGCATCAATTAGCTGCTCAGGGTAATCAGATGTCATCTTCCTTTACCCCTAGCCTGACTGTGTGAGGGAAAATATTAAAGCTTAAATTCTTATGGCCAAGCTCTCCTAGATGCTCTTTGTGCCTGTGGTGATGTTAGCATTTCCAAGAAGGAATATATTGAATGGGAGGAAAAGCACAGTAATTTCACAACTATAAGACGCACGAGATTATAAGACACACTTCTGGGTTTCAATCAAAATTTTAGTCAAAACGGTGCACCTTGTAGTCGTGAAATTACTGTAAATGTAGAGCACTGTTTCCTTACTGTGATGCTGACATGGGACAGAAAATCTGTAACTTCATACCATTCTGTTGCTGTACAGGTTAATAGCTAGTAAGGATATACTTGAAACAGTCCATCCTGACTGAGCCTTGGTGCATCTAGGGGCTGGCTGTGGACAAATGGTATCTGACATTTTGGGTTGCAGGTCATTGCTTACTTTCTGGTGTGTCTTCATGGAGATAGGAGAATGCAGCCTTCATTACTCCAAATGTGAAAATTCAGAACAAAGGCTTTGAAGGCGATGGATATATTTGCCAGAAGGAATAGTACTTCCTCTTGCTAAGTTCCATTTTTAAGTTACCCTTACAGCTTCTTGAGTGTACAATAAAAGTTCAAAATAACAAAAGAGTGTATCTTCCTTGGAAAAGAAAGGCTTGTGGGTTGTTCTCTAGTCACAGGATGAAGAGGTGTCCTGGTTTGGGAGACAGGTACTGCCAGGAAAAAGGCAGGAGCTTTTCCTAAAATGGGGAGTGAAAATCCCCTCCCTCCAATTTATTATAATTTGAAAATTAAGGGGCTCTCAGGCAAAGGTATGGGTTTACGAATAACAGTATTTTACTGGTATATCTACAAGACAAACAAGAACAACATCAGCTGTGAAAATCAACCACAAAACAGAACAAAACTCAGTCCCAGTCCCTTTTCCAGTTGCAGACACTCTTCTCCTCCACACGGTCCCGGTGGAGAGCGGGCCCCTCACAGCCGCGGTGGCAGCAGGTGGGAGCAGGGAGGTGGAGGCAGCAGGGCCAAGTCCCAGGTGGGAGAAGGGTGAAGGAAGAACTCCCTGCTCACCGTTTGGGTCCCGGTTCTCAGCGGTGACCTCAGAGGCAGGAGGCTGTAGCAATGCAGGGTGCAGGGCCAGTCTGACCGCAGAGAAACCTCACTCCTCAGCATTCTGACCAGTGAGAGTCCCAAGGAAGAAAAAAAACCAAAAAACAGCCACTCAAAATCCCCCTAACCCTGCCAGCAGTGGAGGGAGGGAGAGAGGCAGTCCCACCTATCCCTTTGTCTTGAGCCATCAAAAGCTGAGGGAGCTGCCTGGCTGACTTTCTTAGCATGATAATGGGGAAAATTCTCCACAGAGGAGGAAGAGTAAACCCCCCCCAACATTATCCACGCCGAATTCTTCACATGCTAACATACTAAATCAAATTAAAACCCTTAAATTGTTACAGACACAGTATCATAGATAGTTCACCCTAGAACAAGGTCCTCTTGGGGTATGCATTGGGTCTCTCCATCCTTTTGCATCACCCACCAGGTATAACCTGGTCCTTGAGTGAAAACCACCCCACGGACAGCATTGTCTTTGTTGGAGGCAGGTTTCCCTAGCATACCTCTCATGTGTACCACTGCAACCTTATCTCCATCTGGTATTCTCAAGGGTTCAGATTGGGCAGGGCCTGCTCAGTTAGTGGAACCTCGGGTATTCACTAACCATGTGGCCTTTGGAAGATTACTTTCCCAGTTCTTGAAAGTCCCCCCACCAAGTGCCTTCAAGGTGGTTTTCAGCAGGCCATTGCACCGTTCGACTTTCCCAGCTGCTGGGGCATGGTAGGGGATATGGTACACCCACTCAATGCCGTGTTCCCTAGCCCAGCTGTTTATGAGGCTATTCTTGAAATGAGTCCCGTTGTCTGACTCAATTCTCTCAGGGGTACCATGCCTCCAAAGGACCTGTATTTCCAGGCCCAGGATGGTGTTACGAGCAGTGGCGTGAGGCACAGGGTCGGTGTCCAACCATCTGGTGGTGGCTTCCACCATGGTCAGCACATAGCACTTGCCTTGGCAGGTTTGAGGCAGTGTGATGTAGTCAATCTGCCAGGCCTCCCTGTACTTATATTTGGACCAACGCCCACAATACCAGAGGGGCTTCACCCTCTTGGCTTTCTTGATGGCAGCGCACATCTCGCAGTCATGGATAACCTGAAAAATACTGTCCATGGTTAGATCCACCCCTCGGTCT
>VRYO01002734.1:21283824-21294876 GCA_009812075.1 Sialia sialis
CACCACTGGGGTAGGCTGGCTTCTTCAGTGAAAAAGGTGCAGCTTATATTCGTGAAATTACTGTAATTAGAACCTGATAATCCCTTATATTTTCCTTCTCTAGTATTAGCAAAATTAATGTGGCTTGCACATGGTCCTATTTCTTAGAACAAAAATATTTTAGACCACATTGGAAAATGGAAAAAGAGAGAAGCTTGCAGGCATGAAGACTTTATCCATTTCTCTGACAAAGTTGGTTTTTCAACTTGTACATACCTCAGTGCAACTTGCCCTGACTTTAATTTTGTTAAGTTGATACTGAGATAAGTAGAAGGAGGGAAATATAAGGATGGGTAATATTCATCAAATTGGAGAAAGGTAGGCATTGAAATAATGTGAAGATAGAATCACATAATGGTTGAGTTTGGAAGATACCTCTGGTCCAATCTCTCTGCTTAGCCAGGGCCATCTAGATCAGGTGCTCCAGGGTTATTCTCAGGCAGCTCTTGAGTATCTCCATGGATGGAGACTTCACAGCTTCCTGGGCAGCCTGTGCCAGTGCTCAGGCACTCTCACATTGAAAAAGTGGTTCTTTCTGTTCATAGGGAACCTCCTTTATTTCAGTTGGTGCCTCTGTTCTGTCACTTAGCACCACCAAAAGAGCCTGACTCCATCATCTTTCCAGTGAAGTAGGAAGTGAGGAAAAACTGTGACATACCATAATAGCATGATTAGGCCACATTCAAAACTATTTTTTCCAAGTTGTATTTGGCTGGAAGATGCTGCTATTGTTAAGGCCAGAAAGAGTGGAAGGACTTCTGTGTTTGAGAAAATTGTCACACTTTTACTTACTATTTTTTCAGTAGAAGGATACCTGTGTGGGAAATCAAGCCTTGCATGTTTCCACAAAATTAATTCCCTACCACAACCAGTAAGTATACAGTATGCTGTGTTATTTTGAGTAGAGTTGTATTGCTTTCATAGCATTTGTTGTTAAAATACAAACAGCAATGATTGCAGGTGAGCTGCCAGAAATTTTGGATGTTTTACCTTTGCCTGTGCCCTCAGGGACACTGATTTCACACTTCATCTGTCTATTCAGTGCTCTGGCTGTGTAGAATTTAATATATACTGAGCTGTCGTAGTGCCCTGCCTTGTATGCTTTTAGTGCCATATGTATTGGCATCTATATTTTATTTGATAAGCAGTTTTATAACATATTCCTTGTACTATTTCCTCCTTAAATTTAAAATATTACTGTATTTCATTTCAGATCTAGCATAGCCAGCTTTGAATGTTGCAGCAGTTACTGCAAGATGCCTGTTCCTCAGCTGGCATAGCTCCAGTTGGTTTTCACCGAAACCATTGATCAGTGTTGGTACATTGAGTCGCTGCCTGGCTGCACAGGCAGGATGAGGTGTGCTCACGTTACACTCTGCAGTCCTTCAGCTGGAGGAGGAATAATCAGTTGAGGGATGGTGCTAGGCAGTTTGAGCATGAGCAACTTCATTTGCTGCTGCTGCTGCTGCTGTTTGTGATTACACTGTTTCATGCATGTATCTGCAGTGAGCAGCTGTTCCAGCAGTATTTGATCCCAATCAAAAAGCAATCTTACACTTTTGCTTAATCAGAGGTGACTGTTATTTACCTGTATATGAAACGTTGTCATAACTAGCCTGAGCTCACAGCTTGATGAAGCCTTGTGGGACTGGTTTTATTGTCTTGATATCAGTTTGTGCCACCTGGCACAGTTCCATTACATTCTTCTTTTCCTCTTTTCCCAGAAAGGAGGAAATAGATACTTCAGGCCCTGAATACTCATCTAAACATCACTGTGTCATGATTGGAGATAATAAATGAATTATTAAACATTATATTTTGTTTGTATAATGTTCATTCCTACCTAGCTTTTGAACTACATATGAACTTGCTCAATCATGCATTTTTTTTTTACCTTGTGGCATAATTAACTTAGTTTTTGTCTGGAACAGATTGCTGTGTTCTTTTTTCAGTTTCAGCTTTCTGTGACCTAACCCTTCATCCTGGTGCTTGTGAAACTCTGAAAGAAGGGAAAGGCGGGAGTGAAAAAGAGGAGGGAGGGCTCCGGGAAGATTTCTTGGTGTTTCTTACTCAAGTTGGTTGATTGAAGGTTGGACTCTGCCATCCCCAGGTTAATCCATATGACCTGCTGCCTACCTTGCTTGAATTGCATTTCAGTGTTGGGATTTCTTGTGTTTCTTGACTGTTTTGTTAGGGAAAATCTGTCATTTTATACTACTTTTGCTCTTTATTTGTAAGAGGTGAGAAATGGCTGTTGCAAAGAACATTCAGAATTGTTAAAGTTGTTTTCTACAAAGTTGCGATTTTGATAAACTGTTGCAGAAGCTGTTTTGGATCTTTTTTTCTCTAGCATGTTAACATAGTGCACAAGCTCCTGTTAGTATTGAATGGGATAATTGTTGTTCTTCTTCAGATTATGTCCCCAAACCTGTAGTAACGAACCTGTTAGTAGCATTTCATACGGATCTTGCTTTACTTCTGGTATTGTAAAAGTATTTCTGTGTGATCAAACACAGCCTGTGAATGGATGCTGAATATTTATATTAGTAGATTTTCATTCACCTTTTCAATAGTAACAAGTATTTGATTTTTGTAACACTTTTTACAAAATGAAATAACTATATTACAGTGTAAATTTGTCTATTTAGGGACCAATAACATCAATTTCTAAGTTGGAGTTACAGAGTAGTTACAGAGGAAGAACCAGATAGAAGTATTGGTCAATCACAGGTTATAAAACACCAAATTAACTTAAAGAGTGATTCTCTCTGCAGCTATAGAAAGGGATAGCACTTGACAGTTTGGCCTTGAGAAAAGTATGCAGGTAAAAGAAGAAGCCATGGAGGAGTGGAGTTCTGGCGGGCAGCCAGTTGTGTGGGTGTGGAAGATAAGTAATTACCTCTTTTAAGACAGAACTTGAAAATCTTGACTTTTTTTATGATACATATTTCTTCTGGTATTAGACGCTTGGATCTGACTACCCACAAGATGCCTTTATGTTCCTTATTCTAATTTAAGAACAAGTGAGAAGAATAGAAACACACAGAAAAACTAGTAGTACAGCGAAGGTCCAGTGAAAATATTTTCCTTTGTTTTTAATTTTTGTTTTTCAGTGGAGTGCAACAAAAACCCCTGTTCTAAAACTGGCCTGAGGCAATTCAGTATTTAAATAATAAACTGAAAACACAGGAAGTGCAAAAAGTGACTCTCTAATTTCTTGAGATTTACAGTTTCTTTTTACTTGTGTTGCAGTTAGGAATTGTATGTTAGTATTTCTTGATAAATTTTATGTAGATTACTGTTTTCAAAATATTTTTTTTTCATTCTTGCTGCAAAAGTACTTGTACTCAACTGAAAGCAGTGCACATGGAGAGTAATTAATATGTTAGATAAGGGATTGAAAGGCAAAACGTAACTGCATTTCAGGGCTGATGTGAATGACTATTGAATATGGAAGAATTTGCTTTCTTGTTTGTGGTGGATTCGGTTGTTATACACTAATACAAAACCACCACTGAATAGCATGAGTAATTGAAAAGCAAAGGAAACTTGGAAATGTAGCTGCTAATTTTGGGAAGAGTTCAATGTCTGTTAAGTGCCTATTCTAGGAACACATAAAGGTGTGACTACTGCACACCTTGCATTTTGAGTTGATGTAGTGTAGTGTATTTAATGGTGCCTGTGTTCTTCAGTGAATCTGCTTGCAAAACATTAGTCTGTGGGGTTGTGTGTTCTTTTTAGTGTAAAAGACTTGGGTGATAAAGAAGCATAAGTGGAAGCTTTAAAAAGACTATCCACTAACTCTTACAGAACAAAGAACAAAGAGATGCTCTTCATTTGGAAAGCTAATTTATGTCATATTTGGCTGTAGTGTGGTGTTTTGACCAACAACTGGAGCAATTCAGAACTGTAGAAACATTAGAATTTTTTTGTGCAAAATGTATAAAGTTTTAATTAATTTCAGCTCATTTAATACACAAATCAAATTGCTTTGGAGAGGAAGTGTTTCAAGCAGCCTGTAAAGCTGCCAGAATATGGTAATTTTTACTTTGCCTTTTCTAGTACCAAAAGTGGGACCTTGGCACAGGTATTAACTTGGGTACATCATCTTGCTGAGCTTCACAGGACAGCAACAGAAACCTCTAGATTTTGTCTGTGGAAAATCATGATCTTGGAAATAGCTAATGGCAATCTTTCCATTCTTCAGTATGTTGTACTTTGTCCTGGGAAATTCAATCCCCCTCTGCATGCTGCTTTGCCTTTATTTCACATCCATATTTAAAATGTAATATTTTATTTTATTTTGTCTCAGTTTTTCTGACAGCTTCTTAGTGAACATTGTATGTTAGGATTTTGTGAGAATGTTTTGGGTTATGGAATACCCTTCTTTACAAAGTCCCCCACACTAAGTCTGTCCAAGTTTTCTGCAAATAACTATTTGGCTATTTTCAATAATATTTAATGTTTTAACAATTTCTTAATCAAATAATGTTCTTTTTTTTACATTTGGCTTCGTTGTTGTTAGTTGAAAACCCATCAAAGTGAAATGGCAATAAAAGTTGATACCAGGCACAAGTTCTTTATCTGCTGTGTGGCCTTGTCCTGTGCCTTGCTTACTGCTCCAGTGTGGAGCATATTATACCACTGTGGCTTAATTGGCAAGCTGATCTTTTTTCTGGCTAGTTTGCTTAAGTGTTTTCCTAGATTTTTCTAGGAGAAATAGGGGAGACGGAAGGAGGTGGCACAGGGGAATGGATTGAGGTTTTTTTCTGGTTTTATTTTCTCTTGTCTTTATTCTTTACTTAAGAATTTTGTTGGACCTCAACAGACCATACTATGCCATCCCATGGCTGTTGTGTCTGTCTACAAGAAACATGGATTTTTAACCTAGTTCAGTCTGAACTGAGCAATTTTTTACTGCAAAAAATACCCCCCCAGTAATATGGGTATGGGAATTGTTTCCTTATTATCTAAATAAGTCCCTCATGGGGAGTTCCTTGATAACCATGAAACATCTTAAAGTCTATATGTTGTGAGCAACTATTCTTACCCTACACAATGCAAAACCACCTAAGAAAATGAATATAGTGGTACTTCTGCAAATGTGAAAATTGGGGTACAATTCCATTTTTCTTGGCCCCAACCACTCATCTGCCTTTAGCAGCGTTTGGCTGTACTAGGACCATCACTGCCCACCATCACACCATGTCAGTGACTTGATTTGGGTTAAAAAAAGAAATTATTCTTCTCTTCTTAATGAAGTTTTTTAGCAAAAGTCTGTTAACCAGCCCATACATTATATGTATACAGTAATTTCACACTCATAAGCCGCACCTGGTTATAAGCCAGACGTCCGGGTAGCCAGAAAGACCACAGAATTGGTCCGTAAATAAGCTGCACCGGGGAATAAGCCGCTTTTTTTTTTTTTTGTGAGGATCCACCTCCAGCTGGCCCCACCCCCTGGGGCAGCGGCTCCAAGAGGGGCCGGGCCCCGACCCCACAGCGGCAGCTCTGGCCTTGCCCCGCCTCGGCCCAGCCTGGCTCCGGTTGGCTCCCCCCACGCCGCGGCAGTGGTGCGGAGAGGGGCCGCTCCAGCTCCGCCCCGCCTTGGGCCAGCCTGCCTCACACTTCGGTGTTGGCATTTCGCTGGAACTTGTTCATATATAAGCCGCACCAGGTGAAAAGCCGCACTTCCAGGGTCAGCTCGAAAACTCAGTCAAAAAGGTGCGGCTTATAAGCGTGAAATTGCTCTGTGTGTGTGTGTATATATATATGTATATGTATATGTGTATATAATTTGTGTATATATATGTATAAGTGCAGTTGTACCCAGGATAAGTCTCTTCTGGAATGACATCTGAAGAGTGTCTCTTCTTGCACCCACTGGAAAATTTTCATCTCCATTAGTTCTTTTGAAATTACTTAATCAAATATAAGTGCTTGACGGACGGAGCCTCATCTGTCATTTTACCATTATCTGTTGTATTTCTAAATTTGGTCTCGCTTGTAGTGCTTGTGAGAATATTTCAACATTGTTCTTAATTGTTCCTTGAATTGCTTGCAGAGTTATAACCTTGAACCGTGAATTAACTCTTGGGCAAATGAATGATGTATTACATGATTGTATCTAAGACAATACACTTTGCCCTTTACACTATCCTTTATTCTTTTACTTCCATATATGTATGTTATGTAACTTTCCTTTTTCTAATTAGGCTGACTTTGTCACTTTCTTGCCAGTTCATAGTATTGAGCCAATGCTGAAGGCAAATACCTCGTTAGATAGAATAGGGGCCTGATCTGGTGTGGCAAATCCTATTTTGATTCTTAATTTTTAAAAAAAATGTATCTGTTAGTTTAAAGTCTCATTAACTTAATCAACCACAGTAAAATACTGGTAATTTATAATAATTATGTATTTTGAGGTTGAGTGTAGATTAAGCTGTGTCTAAAAGTATAAAGGGTGTATGGCCTTTGGGAATGTCAATATAATGGTTTAATCAGGTGAATAGGTTTAATTATTTCAGTAGTCACACTAATAAATTGCAGAACCCAGCAAAAGATAATGCAGTTTACAGGATCACTGGTTTTGAGTTCAGCCTGTGTACATCATTCAGGAGTCTCTGATCTGTAAAGTAACATTTGCAGCTGCCATTAAAAGAAACCACCCAAACTGCCTAAAGGCACATTTTAGTGGTTCAGCCTCATTTCCCAGCGTTGATCCTTGGTTTTAGTCAAAGCACTGACTGAGTTCTGTCACAGAGGATCTATCAGGTCCACTATACCTACCCTCTGGCTCTGGATAACCCTAAATTTATGTGGCTAAAACCCATCTCAAACACACAAACAGAAATCAATGGGTTAGTCAATTCTCTGCCTTGCTTGTTGTTAGTTAAAGGACACTGTACCCTGCATTGCAGTAGGGGAATAATTTGGATATGTTTGTTTTTTGAGGAGAATACAGTCCTGTTTTTCAGAAAGTACATTCAGTAGTGGAGTTGGTTGACTTTTAATATTTTGTATCATTTTTGTTGATAACTAATACAAAATGACTGGCTGTTTAAGAGGCTCTCTGGTTTTAAGTGGTTAGTTGAGGAGGTTGATGGTAATTCATGCTCCACTGTAGAATTTGCCTTTGCTGTTGAGATATAACTTAACCATGCTTGACAGTGGCTTACATTGCACTTGATTTCAGACACTCCTAGAACTGCCTAGGGAAGAATCTTCTGATAGTTTCCTTATCTAGAGGAAAAGCACTTTGCAAAATTCTAATGGCTCAAGAGGCTACAGTCTTCTGTCTCAGTGAAACTGTGATGTCTAGTTGTCTTTTTATACCAGCAATCGTGTTCTTTTTGTGTTCTTTCCAACCTGCTGCAGATATATTCACTGGCAAGATGATTAGGATATGAGGATTGTGAAAAAGTTGATGTTTAAAGACAGTAAAGCAACTGTCATGACTTATCAGAGATGTGAATCTATAGAGTGGACACTTGAGGAGTATGGGTACAATCAGCACCAGGGAAACAGCAATTTGAGTAAAACCAAAGGAGAACTTGACTTTTTGCTGCTTTTAAATGTAAATAATATTGCTAAGATATAGGGGGACAAAAAGCTGATAGTTGGGCATAAGAAGAGAGAGAAAATATATCTTTCACTTGAGAAAAAATGAAGTAGTTTTAGACCAAGTTGGAATCTCATCTGGTACTTTCTGAAGGTCATCATGCATCAGTATTTATAGCAGGTTTCCCTCCCTTCCTCCCCTACACAGACATATGCTCATACTCACTCTTTTTAGCAATAAGACAAGGCTTGCAGAAGTAATAACCAGCATTCCTGAATCCAGGGAACACTTTCCTTGTAGCATTACATCCTGTAAAGTTGAAGAATCGTTACACAGAGTCATGAGGCTTCTAAAAATATAAATGTCTTTAAGTAAAGTTCCCATAAGTATTAACATTCTTAATGGAGTTTCCCCCTCCCTATCCAGACATTATAGTCATATTCCAGAAGCACTCATAAAGAGCAAGAGAGGTACTGAATGGACAAATCTGCAGACCCTCCAGATCTTTCTAACCAAGCTTCCTTTAGAGAAAAGAACCCCCTTAATGGTTAATTTCTTTGATGTTATCCTTTCTGTGGGGTGTGTTGCCTAATCCAGAGTCCCCAAAATGGGTGGCATCTGTGTGCTATTGCTAAAGGAGCTCAGAACAGTTCTGCTACAACTGAATATGGAGTTCTGTCCATTATAGCATGCTTATAATGCCAGTTAGGTTTGTACTTACCAGAAATTAGTATCTTGGAGAAAAAATGTGACTTTAAAAAATGGGAAAATAGTCAAATTACACTTTGAAATTCTGTGTGCTTTGCTTCCATTGTGCTAATTGCATCAGTGCTGTTTTCCACTGGTGTGTGCCAGAGGAGCTTTCTGTCCTCAGAAGAAAACTGTGTACATTTGTTCATTTTTTGTCCCCTTCCCCAGTCCAAGGCACAAAGGCAGATGACAGTAAGGGTTGGGGACTGCCATATTCTTGCACGTTGGATACTCAGGAATAAACATCCCTTCAGTCAAATGTCCATGTAGTTAACTGAGAACATTTTCTGAAGATGTAGATTTGCTCTTTCTTCACTCATGTAGCTTTTTCCCCCTTTATTTCCCATAAGTAGGTTGTCCAAAGTCATGTGTACTGTGTGTTTTGTAAATGCAAACTAAGGTAGGTAGTAAGCCTTTTCTGCATTCATCAAGGAGGTCTAATTGTAGGCATGCATCAAGTAACTTTCCTAAATACTTACCAAAATTATGGATTACTAAAATTTTGGTCATTTACTGTAATGTTTAAATTGACTAAGAACCCTAAGGAAACTAAAACTATAGTAGTCATCTAAGCTAATTTAAGTTGGCTGAAAGTGAAAGATTATAGGTGGTGTTGGAGAAGTACAGTGGAGCTATGTGGGTTTGTTTGGTTTATAGTATTCTTGACAGGTTTTTGCATCTTGCTTTCTTATTTCATGTTGACTTGTGGGCAACCACATTTTTTACTTGAAAGTAAACATTTCATTTCTCTGTAAGTCCTATTTGTGCAAAGCATGCTTTTAATGAGCATGGGCATTTAGCTGTAACAGATTGAAAACAGGAGGACTCTCATATAAAAATTTGTACTTTGAAAGCTTGCCCACTACTGTCCTTTGTTTATGACGTTGTGGTAAATTAATGCACTGTTACAGCTCCGGCTTCTGCTTGTGGTTGGGCTTTTTTGGTTGTTTTTTGGAAGGGAGATTGGCTGTAATTCAGGTGATTTATTCTTTATATTCATATATAGGAACTGTTAAGTAAGATACTTTAACATTCAGCTAGCATTTAATGTGTATGTTAAAAGTCCAAGGAAATTGAGGTGCAAACAGTCACTAGGAAGCATCAGGAATGAAAGCACTCAAAGGAGAAATGGATTCCAATTGATTTTTAGAAGTGGCTTGATGAGGATATTCTCTGTTAAGTATGGAGAAAAAACAGATTTCTTTTTATGTCAGTTTCCAGTGCTTTAGTGTCTGTCTTTTCCATGGAACTCTTTCACTGTGTTTTCTTAAAGTACATCTCTCAGCAAGTTCTCTCTTCCACCATGTTTTAGAACAATTTACTGTAGCTCAATTTGAATGAGGCATGTTTCTTAGTATATAAAATTGTACAACATCTACTCTGCTTTCTCTTTTAAACACAGTGGGCAGAAAAAAACATATGGTGGGAAGACTAAAATCTCAATCCTCTTCATTTTTAGGCATTATCAAAAGGTGAGATGAGCATAACAAATGCAGGAGTCTTAATTTTGTAAGCAGGTTTTATTGTTACCAGTGTGTTTGTGGATTGATTTCATGGAGATTCCAGGAAATCTGTAACTGAAACATTTGAAAGCTATAATATTGCTTAATTTTATTGCCTTGGATAATTTTCCTAGGAAACTAAAAGGTTTATGTATCAACATTTATAGCAGGCTGATTAAATACATTTTTAGCAGTTTTGTAGTGTTCAGAAAGCAAAGGGAGATAATACCACTGAGGTTTAAAGATTGTTTTGTGGAATTGCCTAAACTGACAAATAATTTGTTCTCTTTGACATCTGTTTAATAAATTACTATAGTTGAACTTAGTTAACTGAAGGGAATGCTGCTCCATCAGTCTCCTTTTCTCTCTGCTGTCCAAGTACTCCCTGGAGAGACAGTTTGACCATAAACTTTTTTCCAGTTGCCTTATGATTTTTTTACATTAATCTTCATGTAGGTATATGTAATGTTTTTCCATCTCAATTTTAAGCTAGTATGGGTGTATAACTTGCTTGCAAATAAAAGTACCAAAAAAAGCATACAGTATTCTGCATTGTCACTGGAGAAATACTGACCTTCCCTGAATTGTTGAATTTGAACACTTCTGGCAACATAAGACATTATATAAAATCCCTCATTATGTGTCTCAGTCCAGCATTTTTACACTCTTGGAGCTTGGTCTGATAATTGGAGCCCTTTAGATCGATGAAGAAAAGAAGTCAAAGTCCTGCATGGAACAGTCCTGTTGCTTTCTTGTGGTGGTGAAACCTGCAGAGCTCTGAGGAATTCAAGTCATGGGGAATGATCTCAGTGGACCTGGAGGTCACCAGGGACCATTGTGGTACAGTTGTCCTGCTCCCAGCACTGTGTGACAAGTACCAGGATGTGGTGTCTGCTTGGCCAGGGGGAAGGGAGAATCTTCAGAGAGCTCTGCTTCTGGCTCTGTCACTGTAGGATTTTGCATCAAGGTAGTTTTTTATCAGTGGGCATGCTGTGCATAGATAGTGATTCCAGCAGCCACACCACATTACTGTATCTCTTCTGAGATTACATACTTCAGTTCTTAAACATGTTATGTTCATATAGTGATAAATAAATATTCCATCCTGGTTTTGAGCTACAACTGGAATCTTCTAGTCCTCGAAATATCAGGTAGAAGTTTTCACTTGCCACTTAGAATTAAACAACTATAGTAATTTCA
>VRYO01002734.1:21295876-21451695 GCA_009812075.1 Sialia sialis
GTGCGGCTTATATTCGTGAAATTACTGTACCAAATTGAATGGTGCTGAGCTAAAGTGGGCCTACAACTGTAGTATGATTAAGGCCTTTCTGATTGGATTTCTTAGCTCAGTATTAATACCATATGATGGATTATTCCAGCCCTGAAGCAAAGCCCACGTGAAGTGGAAACTCTGATTTCTTGATTTAACTGCAAGGAAATTAGTCTTCACTCTCCTTTATGTCTCTGAGCCAGTACTTCCATTAAACAGGGAATGCATAAGAAGTGTAATGCATAAAACCCACAAAGTTTTGTTGGAAAATAGTCATCCAAGTAAGAGAATACACTGAGGCAGTGAAATTAAGTGATACTCTGATTTTCATGTTTCAGTTCTCTCTTGGCTGAAGGAAATTAGAAACTTCAATTTAACCCTTTCCTTTTTAATAAATGTCTCATCTTAAACATTCTTTCCTTCTCCTGTATGAAGATACAATTTTAAGATAGGCCACGGGGTAGTATCACTGATAGTTGTGAACTATATGAGGGTATATAGCAATAAAATACGTTGGGCTCCTGTGGTAGCCAAGTTGTGCTCTGTCTGTAGCATAGAGTGTGAGAGAAGCAGTGGGCTTTTAGTGAGTGTCCTGCTGTTACCTTCACCTCCCTGTGAGCACAGGTGGGAAACTACTACTTGTAAAACACCACCCACAGATGGAATTTTCTACTTTACAGAATTTCAGCAACCTATCATCTGTTTCAGTAGCTGTCAGGGTATTGACTGTTAACGTTTGTAATGCAAAATGAAAAACTGTATCATTATAGACTTGTCAAAAAGCTGCAAATCTACCTGAAGTTAAAAAAGCAAAGTGATCTGCACAACCTTTCTTTCCTCCTTCGATGTGTTTCTTTTTTTCTGTGATGTGAATAGAGGCAGCAGCATCCTTGCAAAGTAAGGCCAAGTCCCAAATCTTTGTTTTCTACTGAGATGCTGTGGAGGTTTGTAGATCTTTGAGTCAGCCCAAGGCTAGGCTCCTCAAAGAACAAGAAAAGTCAGGAGTATTTTTCTTGTCCAGATTATCTGTGGGGGCAAGAGTGTGTGCATGAGCTAGTTTGAAGGACTGAGTGAGGGGAAAAGCCTCAAACTGCTTTGTCTCTGAGACTCGAGTGTGATGAGTCTGTCCACAAGATGGTAAAAGAGTGGTTCTTCCTCATCTGCTGCTGGATCTCTTGGTTTCAGTAATACAAGGAAATCTGTTTTCAGCACTCCCACATGATGGTTTCTATGTTGCTGTGGCAGCAAAGCAGGGTGAGAGTTGGCTTCTGAAACAGGCACACAAGGGGTTCTGCAGTGAAAAAAATTTGCAAGGCAGTGATTAGTGCGTCACCAGATTCCTGCCTGTTCTGCAGAGGTTGTCATCATCAGCCCACTCACCCCTTTGTGAGCCCTCTTGAGCTGGCTTTGAATAAAGAAGCATTGTGAACGCACTTGCCAAGGAGTCAGTCTTCCCTTCAGCACAATGAAGAAATACTTCTATGTGGTCACCACACAGCTCAGAAAATATCAAGTTCTTATCAATCCCTGTTTTCCCTGTTTCTAAAATTAAAAAAAAAAAAAAAAAAGGAAGAAAAACCCAACCCCAAATGAAACAAAAAAGTTAATAGAAACATCAGTTTTCTGTAGCATCTGTCACATTTCCCTGGAGGGGAGCAATGTAGGAAAGAGGACTTCGGCTAAACATGCCAGTTTCCTTGGCATGAGGAGTGTTGAGAACTGAGAAATTATTCCCATATCTGACTGTAGTCTATTCCTTCAAACTCCAGGAGTGCTTGTCATCCTTTCTTCCTGACAAAACTTTGGCCAGTCACCTTCCTACCTGCCTCTGCCTCTGTTTCCAAGTCGAGGCAGGGCGCAGGCTGAAAATGAGAGTGGTCTGTTCACTTGGTGACCTTCACAGCCCTTTTTACTACATTAAAACTATTATGAAAGTGGTGTTCTTGGAATCAAGTTTCATACACATCAGATTATTTGAGGGATTTTTAATAACTATGTTTTAAAGATCACTTCAGTGAATAAATTATTGTAGAATTTTTCAGACCAGATATAAGTAAGAATAATTCCAAATACCTGTTTTATGTGGGTTTTGAAGTTCTGTGGTAAACTATGAATTTATTATGTATGTTCTGTTTAAAAACAAAGGTCCATTAAATCTTCATAGTGTGGTATATAAAACTTCAATAATCTGTTTATTAATAAGCTGTCCTCACCAATGGCACTTGTGAATCTCTCAAAAATCCCAGTATAGTAAAAGCCAAATTACTGTAAAGGAAGCTTACAAGTCTGTAGAAGGTAGATGAGATACATAATGATATTTACACTTCTGGTGCTGTTGGCCTTGGAGGTGTTATCTGTGAGCTTGGACTTTAAAAATTTGCTTTTCTAGGTGCTCATTTTACAGTGGTCTGTCAGGTGAACAAGTGTTGGGTGTACAACTGAACAGCTGCCTGGTAAAACCTCTTTATTTCTATGTGGTCTCTGGTACTTCAAAGTAAAATTGTATTAGTGTTAAGAGCTAACTATTTTCTTCCTGTACTAACCTTTCAACAATTTAGAACTAGTTTATTAGATGTGTAAAGGCAGAGCATTCAAAAATAGCTTAAACCTATACTCCAAATGTTGGTTGGCTTTTTCTCCAAGGTATGCTGATGTCACAGGAGCATGAATCCTTACAGCCTTTTGGAATCATGAAGTTATATACAGACTACTCAGAAAGCTTCATTTTCTGGACTTGCTGAAGCTTGCAATTTCTGAACTAGCTGAATGTGCAAGTGGGAGTCCTAGAGCTGTCCTTTGCAAAAGCAGTGAGCATTCCGAATGAAACTATTGGAAAATTCTTGTCTAAAAGCTTGCAAATATTTTGCTATTCACAAGGAACATAATTAAACTGATTTTAAAAAATAAAAATATTCTGTAGAAACTTAACTTCAAAGGAACCCACAAAGAGTGTTGGAGGCAAGGCAGGATATAAAAACGATCTATATCACATATTGCATTTATAACACACATATTGCATTTAAACATACTATTTTACTAGTTTTCCCTTTGGATGATTTTAGGTATTGCTTTGTATGTGATTGCTGGTGTGTATAGATGTCCTCCACCACCGTTCATCTCTCCTGAGTGACAAATTTTTTCCATTTGTCTTTTTTTATTCCCCCATTATCTGCAATGTGCAGATCATCTTCTAGCACTTACATCGCTACTTAACCTATGGTTTGCTGAAGTGTTTGCAAGAGCCATGCTAATGTTAGATGCCTTTTGATTGCAGTGTGCTCTGGTTTTATCTTGCAAGTGTCCCGGATGCTGAGTGCTGTCACACAAGCTTTGCCAAAGCTTCAGGGGGAGAAGGGGTTCACCATGTGCTTTGCAGTTCTGGCTAGGCTGGGACTCAGATGGGTTACAGCATTTCAAAATTCACCTTGTGGAGAGCAAGCTGCAGAAGTCAGAGGGGTGGCATACTCCTAGGTGTCCTCCCAGCATGGGACTAGGATCTGTTGGAGCCGTGTGTGCAGATCCCTGAGCCGCGATGTTTCCCTGGGTCCTACCCCACAAGACTGGAGTCGCTGTTTTGCACAGCTCGGGTGGTTTTGGGGCATGCTGTTCAATATTCCTTCCTCTGCCCCCCAATACCCTGCTGCTGGTTTTGATGCTTGCAGGGTGTGAAGTCAGTGCTGCTGTGAGTCACTGTGTGCCTCTCAGGGGATGGGTGTAATAGTCCTGCAAGCCCTGAGCAGCATCACAGCACAATTTGTGGGTATGCAAGCGTTCGTATCTCTTAACTTGTCTTGCTGTGACAGGAGAGGGCAGAGCCTATGATTCTTGGGTCTCCCCTCTCCGCCTCAGTTCCTTACCAGCTGGCTGACAGCCCTGAGGTCATGGGCTGAGGGGGGTGTCTGTGGGAGGGAAGAGGCAGAAATGTGTAGAATATGCTAGTGCTGGAGTGGAGCTGCCCTGCTTCTGTGATCTGGCTCCATAACAGCTGTGTACAGCCCTTGGACTGAAGTGTCTCGGCACACATCAGTGATGTACTTACTCTGCAAATCAAAGGGAGTGGCCTGAAATACTCAACTTCTCTTTCCTCCCTTCCCCCACCCAACACCCCCATATCCAGGGGGAGATGATAGACAAAGCCCAGCATAGGAGGATCTTAAACCTGAACATCCAGCTGCTGTAATAAATAAAACATAGCAAACAATCACAAAGAGAAAGGAGAAATGAGAGTCAAAAGGCCAGGGTGTTCTGGCCCAAAGCAGATGTCAGTATCTGGGGTGGATGTGCTGGAAGGGGAGTGAATCTTGGATGATGTCAATGAAGTTTGTAGGGCCAAGGCTGGGGGATGGGGCAGCTTATCCAGCAGAGCTCCTGGCTGTTGGCCGGGAGCACAGCTGTGTGCTGCCCCTACTGTCTTCCACCTCCTTCCCAGAGACATTGGCACATCAGGAACGTGGAACGATGGCTGGATCAGTGAGCAGGGCCTGTGGCATCATGTAGCTGTTAGTTTTTACTGCTGCACCAAGGAAAAGTTTTCTCTGCACCTTGCTTTTCTGAACACTTTGGGATCAATTTGAAGGCCACTCCAAGTAAATGCAAATAGCAACAGCCAGGCTAGAGCTGACAAGAATTACTGGAATGTGATAAGGACTTAAAAAGGAAGGAGAGTCTGGTGTTCAGGGAAGGAAACCCATTTGTGAGTTTTTTTCGAAATTTCAGGGAGATGGAGGGACAGCATCTGTAGACTTTCATGTAAGCATCTCTCCTCACTCTTGTATCCGTGTTGCAGTGAATGGAGATTGTCCACCTCTTTCCCTGTCCTCCTGTCCCCTCCCATTTTACCCAGGCTGAAGATGTGACAGGTATGCATGTGGGTTCCCAGCTGGGTGCCTCAGGTGTTAAGGTCCATTTACTGCTCTTGCCAGCTCTGCCCTCAGGCCTTTCCTTTCACAACGATACATTCACTCATCTTTTTTTATCTAATAGGAGGTGAAATTCTCACTGAACGTGAAAAGTTTTGTTGATTCTCTGCAAGCTATAAAACCGTTAGAATAAATTTATTCATAGACTTTCATTAAACTCATACAAAAGCTAAATGCTGCCTTCCCTTAATTAAATTTTCACTCTCTGTTATTGTACTACTTTTCTTTCTCTCAGTTCAGAGCTTCTTTTCCTAAATAGAGTCTATGACTAGAGTCTGTTTCCTCAAAAACCCTAAACCAAGAAGCAGCCCCACTGCCATCTTAATAGACTTTCTTCATCATTCATCGGTATTTATTGACTTTTCTGCTTTTATGGATCCATTTTAAAATATATTTTAAAATCTAGTAACAGTAAAAATGGCAGTATAACTCTGGCAAACCTCATGACTTGCTCTTTTTCAGGTGTCATTTGTAACTCTTGATGTAATCTTTACGTTCAAGGGCCTTGTAAAGAAAGCTTGAAAAAAGCTGCCATGGGAGGGGGAAAACCAAAACAGACTGGCAGGTGATTGCTTTCTTCAAAAGGGAGTAGATCAAGTCCTATCTGTTAACTGTTGCAATTGAGTCATAGGCAAGAGCAATTGAGACTGCCCACACAAAATGACAGGAAAATACTGCTTTTGTGTGAGTCTGCTGGAACCTGCATCCTCACCCTGGAGGAAGGAGCTCCAGGACTCTGCTGTACCAAGGGGCCTTCCTGCTGCTCGGACCTTCATGACCATACCACCGTTCAGATATTCAACATATTTTGCTATATGCTTTAGGGCTTCTTGTAACTGAGTTTGAATGATTTGGCAAAAAGGTTTGGTAACTTCTCAACTGAGCCGTTATAGTTGCTGAAATCAGTGTGCCTGCTGTCACTGCAAGTGATCTAGAAAGGATGCATATTTTCAGAAGGACACTTTTGGGGAGCAATGTAGCAGGAGTTGTAACAAAGCTGTTGAAAAATGAAAACTCTAATTTTAAAAAGTTAATTTTAAATTCTCTGTACATTTTATTAAATGAACTTCATTCCTGTTTTCCTCTGCATGTTGATACAGTATCATGTGACTCTTGGAAGGGTTTGTCCTAAGATGTTGTAGAGAGAGCCAAAGTAAAGTACAGTAAGTTCACAATTATAAGCCGCACCTGATTATAAGCCGCACCTCCCGGTAGCCGGGTAGACCACGGGATTTGTCCATGTATAAGCCGCACCTGAATATAAGCCGCACCTGAATATAAGCCGCACTACTGGGGTAGGCTGGATTCTTCAATTAAAAAGGTGCGGCTTATAATCGTGAAATTACTGTACATGTATTTTGTTGTTTTGTTTCTTAAAATGTTTCAGGTCTGCTACTTAAATATATTTGCTACCACTGCTACCTAAATAAAATGAAGTTTAAACAAGATATATTGCTCCAGTGTAAATGAATTTACTTCATGTTATTACAGTTAACTGCATTTAGGAGAGCTTTCTCTGTTTTTTTTTTTAATGTGTGTTAGTAAGTGATGGCATCTTGGAACATGAGAACAGTAGGACAAAAGGTTGTTAAATTTGAAGTAAGGTGTATCACAAGCAGTTCTGAAAATTAATAGCTGAGGTTCTAAATACGTCATCTTAACCAAGTTATTTCAGCAGCAGGTCATCAAGCCAAAGAGGTGGCGGATTTTAAGCCAAGTGAGTCTTCAGCACAAGAGCAGAAGAAGGTAGCCCTTACCAGGATTCCTGAGTGAGACCCTCAGGCTTAAGCACATTCTTGTGCTGCTCCAGGGACCCAGGCTGGGAACATGCTGTGCAGTGGCTCTGCCTGACAGAGAGGATTCCTGCCTTCGAGTGCAGCTCCCTTTCACAGAGCCTTTCTGCACCTGATGTAGCAGGGCAGCAGGGGAGCTATCAAGGTGAAGGCCCTATCTTCAGAGTCCAGGCTTTGTTACTGCTAATACTGCCAGGAAACCCCTCTAATTTGTGGAAAAGGATAGGCATGGTGCAAAAGTGGCTTATGGGCTGCAGAGCCATCTGCTTCTACCACTGTCTGTGTTGACAGCAAGTTTAGCACTGCATCCCTAAGTGGATCATGAAATCTCACCCATTCTGCTTCACAGTTACCTATTTGATTTTCTAAAAGCCCTTTCTACTGAGGGAATTGGAGCAGTGGCTCTCAAAAACACTTTGGCTGAGGTTCATAGTTAAAAAGAGAGGTTAAGAAATTCCACCCACTTCACTGCAGTTTTAGCATGGCAGTAACGAAAATGCATTTCTAAACCAAACTCCAAAGTAGGCAGCAGTGTTTTATATATAAGCACACTCATTGAAAAGAATATGAAATGTGTTTTGCCTGGCTAACATAGGAATCATCACGTTTTAAGGGAGTAGCTATACACTATGACTTGCTGTACTTAGCTGAACTGTTATCTTGCTGTTACGTGCCATTTGCCCAAGCATTTTGGACTCCGTGTGAATGTAACTACAAAATAATTTCAGCCTAATTTTAATTTTCATTTAATAGCTAGAAAGATGAACTTGGAAGTGCAAGTATTTATTAGTTAATAATAATTCTTACTTGCTTCAATTTTTCTTCATTTAGCTACCAACTCAGATGGGAGTATCGGATTGAATGGTTCAAAGCTGAAGTTAAAATCCTTGTTCACCTTGAACATCCCAGCATTAGAATAACTCCACCATTTCTGTGAGAAACTTGAGTCTGCAGATAAGCTGTTTTAAATTGCCATTAAAGGCAATTGCAGTTTTAATTATTTTGTTTCTCCTATGTTGCATCCACGTGTGTCTGTAGAATTTTATTGTAACTACATAGAACTGTCACTCTTTTGCTATGGTATTTGTTGCCGATCCTGTACCAGAGCAGTGAACCCAAAGTCCTTTTGTCTTTATAAACATCTAAGGCAACTGAACTAGTTGTTGTCATCCTTGCAGTAGACCTCTGGTTACTACAGGATGGGTGCTGTGGAGTTTTCTAACCTGTCCACTTTCTGTGCTCTTTAGAGGGGTGCATATTGTGCTTAGCCAGCTGATGGCAGAAAGTCTCCCTTGTGCTGTTATGGTAGTACAAGGCTAGTTAGGAATTCAGACTGGCTTTGAGCAGTAATAGCAATCTACTGTCCTTTTTCCTCTTTCTTTTAGTAATTTGCAACCTCAAGAGAACAACTGGCTGCTTGTGTTGTTAGACCTGTTGTCAGAACAAATAAATCAGCCTTCCTGTTTAACTGTGTGCTGCAGATTGTGAGTGTATATACATACACACATCCTTTGAGTTATGTGGGTTGGGGATTTTTTCACAGTCTTAGTGTGAAGAGGGGCAAAAAACATAAAGACCAATTCTGATTTAGAACATATGCTCAGTGAAACAGAAATACCTTACTTTTGTATTGTGGAATGTTAATTTCCCAAATCTCGGGACATGTTGAAATTGCATCAGCTTTAAAATTAAATATATAGTGATTTAGAGAAGTGAATGTCAAAATAAGACAGAGCATGAAGTGATACTGAATGTGTTGCTAAAAAATGATATTTATAGATTTCCTACAGATGTTAAATTCGAGACGGAAAGATGAGGAATCTCTATATCTCTATTTTACATGTTTACTAGAAGGTTAGCACTCTGGTATTACTTGCTGGAATTGTATTTGTGCATAAGTATGGTAGAATATGTTTTAAATTTATTGGGCTAGTTCCTTTAATGATTAATTGTTGAATACTGTAATTTTTCTTAGCAGTTCCTTTGTAAATGTGAGAACAGAATAAATTACAAATGAACGAAGAGGATACATGAAATATATGTTTTCTTAACTTCAAGAAAGTATCTGTAAAATTGGTTTTTTAATGGGTTTCAGGGAAGTGATACTTATGTCAAGGAAACTTTTAAGTAAATGCTGTCATTTTTAGTGTGGTTAGCTGTACTTTGTGTTTTCAGTTTAAATTAGCAGACATATATATGTGCATAACATACATGAACCTTTTATCTGCTAATTATAGAATCAATAAGGTTGGAAAAAACTTCTAAGATCATCAAGTCCAGTCATTAACTAAGCCACGTTCATCACAAAACCATGTCCCCAAGTGCTAACATTACATTAATTCTGGGCACAATGTATAGCACTATATTTTACCCTTTTAGAAGTTGATTATTGGTCTTGTAATCTCCTTTTTCATTTGCATTCCAGCAAATTTCCCTGGCACATCCTGCTAATGCAACTTCTGTGTATAAATTTAGCGTCTGTGTGATTTTGGTATTTAGAAAGTCTTTCCTCCTGCTTCTCCTGTAAGCATTGTTTGCACACAGTAGATCACTTTCCAGACATACAGCTGTTTGTTTAAACCAGTGTAATAATAGTTTATAATGCTTGCTTAATGCATAGACTAAGTAGCCTACAAAATATTCATGTTGCTGTCTGTGCCAAGGAAGCAGAGCACGCTGCTGGAGTGTTTTCAATTCTACATATCTGCTTGTAAATGGGAAAGTGGCTGTATTTGTCAAACTGAAAACACCAACAGCTCTGTGCAATGGTGTTACTTTTAAGCAGATGTGTGTTTTGTAGCACAAGTATAGGAAACAGACGAGGTAAAATGAAAGAATTTGAGAGATTCTTTGCTGAGGGAAAAGAGCTTGAGCAGAGTGCTGTTTACAGCTATAAATATCTGGAATGGGCTTATGCCCAGAATAAAAGAAATAACTCTTTTATGTTGTCAAATGGACAAACTAGAAAATAATGTGAGCATTTGCCAGAATCTTGTATGCTCTGACTTTTAGGTAGGCCATATGTGTAATATCAAGTTTACTTATTTGAAGATACATTTTTTTGATTTAACACGATGATAATAAATATACCAAAATCACAATGCCAGTGTAATTTGTGCTTTGTTAATACAAAATACGTTAACAACAAAATGATTCAGTCACTACACCAATATGTGGTACATGTTCTCGGTCTCTGTAGTATGCTCACCATCGTGATGCTGGCCATCACCAGCTGCTGAGAAGGTATACATGGGTTGAAACCAGCCCACAACTATCTTTTATTTTATTAATTTATGTTGCTAATTGTTCAGCTCTTACATGCCTTGAGCCATGTATGGATGCCTTCCCTGAGCTAGTCTGGGAGACATTCTCACTTTTTTAATGAACTTGGAGAATTATTTGATCCGCTCAGCGGTGGTGTAGTCAATTGATTCAGTCAAATGACATAGCTGTTCATCTAACACAAAGGCTACCCTCCGGTGCCATTTGTGTTGAGATACAGTCAGCCCTGTTTGCAGCAGTTATGGTCAGTCCCACCCTGCATTGTTTCCTGAGCTTCAGGGCACAGAGCCCTTACCCATCTTCTCTCAGCCTTTCTCTGCCATTTATTGGCCAGTCACATCATTTTACATCAAGATTGATCTCTAAATAGAACAGATAATTCACTGTTCTGTTTGATAAGCTGTGATTCGTTGGTTTTTAGTATTTTGATTTGTGAACCCCAGGAGTCCTTCAGCAGAATGTCATCACTTTCAGATGCTCCCTTTAGATTGGCAATTATAAATACTACCTAAACAAACAGGCTACTCCCAAGTCACTTTCACCTATTCCCAAAGCCTGGTTTGTAGATGTCCAAACCTTAATTTCTAGCTACAGTGGTAATCATGCAACTGTGATAAGTAGCTCTGAGAATCAGAGCTGCAAGGTGACCAAGAAATACAAAGATATTCTCCAGTGCTCTTCCCATCTTGGAAGGGAAGATGAGGTGTGTGAGCAGCATGTCAAACCCTCATTGCCACATCGAGGTTTTTATATCAAGTGAGTCTAAGAAATATGAATGTTGCAAGTGTAACTGTACCTTTCCATTATGGTTGCGAATTTGTGGAAGAGCCAGTAACTTCTGATTAACATAATTGACTTCCAGTGTAGGGGAATAGAAAGTAATTTTTCAAAATTCACAGTTTTAATCTGACCGGAATTATTTTTCTCATGAAATCATAATGTCCCTAAAAATTAATCCCCTGCCAAGAATTAAGATCACCATGGCTATTATAGTAATTTAAACCGACACAAGTTTTGCTTGCTGAGTCAGTAATGTATGCACTGCATATATATGCAGTCATCATAGTTGAAGTATAGGCAGTACAGCAGCCTGGTTCAAAAATATTAATTGAAAAATTAATTGACTTGGATCAGAAGGCTTCTATGTGACTGAGATTGGATGAAAGAGAAAACAAAGTGTAATGATGAATGGCCATGTATTAAGCTGGGGTTGCTTTACAGTGTTAAGATAATGGGAACTATCTGACCCAGAACTAAATTTATTTAAAGCTTTTATTTATTATCTGGAGGAAGACCTAGATCTCAGGTTAATTAACTTTTTAAACTATTCCAGATGAGAAAATAGAAATATTATTTTGAACAGAAAAATCTCAAAAACTTGGAAATAAATACTTTTTTAGGGTAGGAGAATTTCAATATAGACAAGCTGGGTAGCATTTAATCTTTGTGCTAGTGTGACTAGTCACAGAAAGTGGCATGCAGAGTTGTTAATAAAAGGACGCTTTTTAGGGCCGGGAGGAGACAACAGTGACCTCCTCCATCCACCCAGTTGCAAATACCAACTGACTGTAGAGGCTTTTGGGTGTTCAAGACCTGTTGTAAACACTCTGTAATGCCTGTGCAAAAGGCCTGGCTGCTCCATACCAACCCTTTCCTGGCATTGTCACAAGCATCCTGTCCTTACGGAGCCAGGAGATTTTACTGCTGTGGTGCCAATATGCAGCAGTAGAGGTTGGGAAGTTATTGGGGAATCAGTATGGGATTTGGAATTAATGCAGAATAAAGGTTTACTGCAACTGTACATGCCAAATACTGACCTTAAGCTTGCCTGGGTCAAGAGAATTGGCAGGTACCCTTCCAAAGTGACCATAGGGGTACAGCAGAACTGACTGAATTGCTTGTGAGCTACCAGGGGTGGTCCTTTTCTTTTCCTCTGCTAGTGTTGCACTTGGCTGCCACTCTCCACCCCCACACCTGCCTGTTCTGATTTTGGCATGTGGGGCTGCGTTGCTTCAGCAGTTCAGCCTGATAACCTGGCATTGAGCCACTTGGTTTGTTGGGCTGGTGCAGTGCTGGGTTAGTAAATGCAAACCAACACAGCAGCATGTCCAAGGAGAAGTGGGGTAGCCCAAGAGAGGGAGCAAGAGTCCATAGCCAGGCCACAGAGGTGGGGAGGGAAGAGATGCTCCTGGTTTTGCTGTGGAGTAGCTGAACAGCAGTGCTGCACTCCTCACCACTCTGCAGAGCTCTCTGCTCAGGCCGGCTGCGTTGGAGGAATGAGATGGTTACCATGTGTAGCTTCACCTACAATTTAATTTTCCTGTCCGCCAGCTGGGGATAACCTCTTCAAGGAATGAAGCGATTATAAATCGACTGTCGAGTTATTTGAAGAAAGGGAACGCACAAGTGCCTAGATAAAATTTTAGCGCGCTACTTTGCCTCTGTATGTGCATGAATTTACGTCAGTGGATTACTGAGATGAAAGTGGAAGTTTGCACTGCAGGCTGCAATGGGAATGTAGAGAGGCCCTTGAGATGGGTTTGTTTGAATTGTTACAGTGGTTTATTTAAAAAAGAAACAACCCAAGTAATAATACCTTCTTCCAAAGTGATATCTAGCTTTGCTTTCACAACAGGCTTTGGAAATTAGAGATTAAACCTAAGATTAAAGCTGCTTGAAAAAGAAAAAAACAAAAAAGTGCTTGTCTCCTCATTGCCCCATTGAATCACTTAAACATAGAATACATCTACTTTAAACTGCTTTCATCAGATGCATATTTTTATTAATAACACTTAGGATAAAGTTGTTCTAAGAAAATGTAACACATGCCTTTGTTGCTAAGCAAATCCAAGCTTTCCCTTTCTGCCCTCCCCCAAACCAGAATGTCGGTGCAGTAGGTATGAAGTTGGCTTAAAACCCCGAGTGGTTGAGCTTGATGTGGTGTTACCCTCAGAGCTGATGTCACAAAATCAGCTGGGGTCTTGAGTCAGTGGAGAACTCTAATGCTGAGCAACTGGAAAATATCAGTGCATTAACTTTTCATTCCATATTGATCGCCAAACAGTTTCAAAGAACTCTATTACAAAAAAAAGGGGGGTTTAAGTAGGGATTACTTTTTCATGTCTTGTAAAGAATACATTATGCGTGTGGCAAGCTAAAGCTTTGAAACTCAACTTCCATCTACGCTCCATGACAGTATTTTATTTAATTCCATGTCTAAGAGACAGGGTTTGGAAATGGAATTAGTTTGTGTCATGCACAGTTCCTGTAGAGATCAAAGGCAGACCTGTTAATGCAACTATTGCTATTCATGAGTTTCATAGCCGTGTGAGTTTCAAGTTAATTATAAATGCTTGTTTAATCACTTAACAATAGGGTATCGGAGTCTCATCTGGGCATAATGCATATAGCTCCCACTTTTTTTAATTAAAGCAAATTCCTACCTTTTTTCCCAAGAAATTAATTATGGTGGTAATGCTCTAGGCTCTAGCAGGTCAGGATATGCAAATCTTCTTTTACATGTTGGACTGTTGCATGATGGATGTCTTTATTTTATTATCCTGTAATTGCCCCTCCCTCCCCTTTGAATACAGGGGTTGTATAGTAGCCTGGTTTTCATTGTATGTGGCATAAATCGCTGTAGTTCATACAGTAGAATTATTTTTGTGACATTTTACTAAAAATTGTGTGCATTATCGCTAGGAGATAATGCATTGTGAGATAAATTAATGTATTTATCATTTTAGTTTATGAACATTTTGTTTAATGGATTTTAAACCTGAAGAGGTAAGTAGGACACCTGTCTGACCTTCATATCACAGGCAACTGTGCTTTATTTGAAGATTGAGGATTAAGACTAATTATTTTAGTTAAGATAAACGATTTCAATCCCCTGGAAATTAAATTCTTATGCACTAGGGGAACCAGCCACAGTGCCAGCAATGCCTGAGGCACTTGGAGCAGGAAGGAATGTTAGATGAGAAATACAGATGAATAAAATTGATCTGCAGAGAAGGGTGAAAAAGCCCTAAGTGCTACCCGAGTGTGGCATCCTCCACAGTCCTGGATCCTGATTGTCCACAGAAATGAGGTGAGCAGAATGCTCTGATCAGGCATCAGGTAGGGGTTTCTCTAGTGTCAGCCAAGAGAGTGGAATATGCAGTTCTCATTGCACTCTGCTGTTTCTGAGGAAGAGCAAGAGAGGAATAAAAGAAAAACTCAGAAATTAATCAGTTGTGCATTTGAGGAAGAAAGTTCCTTCTTGACTTCTGAGGTATGGGATTAATTATAGTCATCACACTGCAGGTACTCAGTGTGCAGAGGACCCCACTGATAGTCATCCCCTTGAAAGTCCCCTATAAAGTACAATGTATTTAGCAAATTCAGATTACAGTGCTAAAAAGAAGTGCCACAAACAACCACTTGGGTTGGCTTCACAGATGTTTTAGAATCAAACATTAATTCTCTTAACTCTTAACATTAATTGTAAGCCTTAATTAAACACCTAGAACTAAAATTAAAGCTATTAACGCAATTTTTTTCTCGCAGCCTGAGTGAGTCTACTATCTAGTAAGCTGTTCTCTCGTTGGCAAGAAACAGCACCTGAATTTGCTTAGGTTCATTGTACAGTTGGCTGTCTCTGTTGGCAAGACTAAAGGTCCTCAGCTGACTTGAAGTTTTGCAGTTTCGCTGTTATGCACAGTGATCCAGCCTTTCTTGCAAGAAGAGGAGGTCGTGTTCTTCAGATGCTAGTCCCAAGGCTGCTTCCCTGTCCCCTGGGTTTTTATGTGTCACTTCTCTGATCCCCTCTGCTTTCTAAATCCCTTCTGAATCTGGGTCTGAGAACCAAACTGTGTTGGATGTCTGACAAGTGTAGAACTTTTTCCTTGATGCCAGGGACTGCGGCAGCCTTGGGATCATGTGCAGAATCACTGAGTAGGCACTGATCAGACCTCCTGTGTCCTGCCCTCTGCATGGTTGGGTACCCTGGAGATCAGTTGGGGACACTCACCCCAGCTGAAACCTGTCACCTATATTGGAGGGGAAGGTTGTGTAGCACTATTGATTTTCCTGTGATGAGGGCCAGAGCCAGTTCTGAATAGAGGGTATCATCATCATCTGCACTGCAAATCATTCAAGCACACGTAGTTTTTGCTATTTGAGGTGTTGCTGGAGAACTTCATTTCAGCTGGACGACATCAATGAAGATCCAAGTCTGTGTGCTTCTGGAGGGTTGTTACATACACATTTCCTTTTCTTCATACAAACTCAGTTTGCTGCTATTTTGAAGTGTAATTGTCAGTAGAGCGTTCTTGATTCAGGGCATTAGAAAGATACGATATGTAAATGCTAGAGTTGGCATCTGTGGCTAAAGCCTGGGGAACAGTCCTTTTTCTAGGAAAATGTTTTCCTTTAGATAAATGAAAATCCTATTGTTTGGCTGAGGATTGACCTCACACATGGGCAAAAGGTTAAGAGACAGAAAGGCTTATCCATTTGGCTCATAGGATTCAAAGCCAGGCATGTTGCCAGTAAGCTCAATCAGAGCAGAGGACACAATTTTACACAAAGTTCATAATGGCATTTTTTAAATAAGCAGGAAGTTTTCTTTTTCTAATCAAAACCTAGATTATTTCAATATCTCTTTCTTTGGTAATATCCTGACATTGTCCATGGTTAAGGGACCCCCAAAGGAAAAGCTAAGTGATATCTGCTGCCTGTGGCAGCCTGTTCCCAAAAGAGATCATCTGTCCAGCAGACGTCAGTGGGAGTCTGCCTGACAGAGGGGTGTGTGCGCAGAAACCAAATTGCAGGATTGGGATCTAAATAGGATTGTGATCTTTGATTTCCAATCTGTCATAACTTTTCTCTGTTTATTCCAGTATGTGGGATCTGACAGTTTGCCTTTTTCTCAAGTCACTCAGGATTTTATTTTGTGTGTTATATTACTGACTTTAAAAAAAAAACCAACAAAAAACAAAGCCCCAAACCACCTAAAACCAGTGCCTTTCACTTTTCAAGAGTTCATTTATAGAAGACAGCAGTGATTATAGCAGTCCTCAAGAAAACCATTCCCAAACTGAGAGTTCACAGCAGTGTGAAGAGCAGTTGAAAGTATAAGAAGGGGTTACAAATGCAGAAGTAGTTCAAGGTTAATTGTATTTCAGGCAAGGCAATAGGGTTCATAGAGCAGATGGCACAGGAAGGATTGCTCAGAGAAAGTTTAAACTTAGTAAAATCTCAAAAATCAGATTAAGAAAACAGATGGGATTCTGGATTGGAATGCTACCATTTAGGGATTTTTTTGTCTTTTTTTTGCTTTCCCAAATTATAACCTTGAAGATGGTGGAGTTTTTTATATAGGTTGCAATAAATTTAGTACTGGAAAACTGGGAGGGAGCTGCACTTAAGCAGCTGTTTTCACTGTAACTAGTAGTTTTGGTTTGCACTCATTTGAAAAACAAGTAGGAGGTTTATTGTTTGAAGGAAGACAAAGGACTATAAGAGAACAGATTTACACTAGACTTCCTTGAGCATACCTGTATATCAGCCTTGATCTCTGTGGGATTTACTCCTGCATTTGCTGGTTTTATTTCCTCTTCTCCCACTAATCTTTTCCCACGTTGCTTTGGAATTCTTGAAGCAGCGTTGAAGGGTTGCCCTGTTAAAACATCTGCAAGTGACCCATTTCCACCTGCACTTCTAGACCTCGTGACACAGACTTTTTGCCCATCCAGAAAGGATGTTTTTGTCTGTGGTTTATCTTCTGGAAATGACAGTTATCCTAAGTGGTTCTTGCTTTGGACTTGAATCTTTCTTGTAAGAATATAATGACAGACACACACTAGTGGTACAGGCACGTGGCTCTGTACCTATGCCCAGCAGTGCCACCAGCCAACAGCGAAGTATATGCCACACAGATGAGGCCTGAAAGAGACACATTCACACCACACCAGTCAGGAACCAGGTACATCAGACGGGCTATGGCTCAGGCATAGCCTGTCCTGACTGTGGCTGGCTTGTCTGGATAGGTGAGAGAGACCACAGTTGCCCAGGGTGATTTCAGCAGCCCAGGGTCTGTCACCTCAGCCAGAGGTGCTGTTTTGCTCTTAAATGAGGAAACATCAGCACCTTTATGTCCCATTCCTCCCTCCAGGACTTCATTAATAGCCCAGAACAAAGCTCCTCCAGAAATTAACAAATACTCCTAGTGTATATAAAATACTGTGGGAATGAAGCAGGCTCCTCTTTAGCAGTTCATCTCTTGCAGTGCTTTCAGTTCCCTGCCTTCCTCTGCAGCTGTGGCTTTTCTTCTCTGAGTCATGTGTCTTTGATGGTGTGAGTTCCTTACTGTTGTAGGCTGCAAACTCAAAAATAATCTACCTGCTTTATACCCACTGTTTGCTGAGAGTTCCAACTAAACAGTTTGCCAGATATTTTAAATACAGTAATTTCATGACTATAAGGCACACCTTAAAGCCTAAAATTTTGATCTAAACCCAGAAGCGTGCCTTATAATCCAGTGCGCCTTATAGTCGTGAAATTACTGTGCTCTATTCCGTATAGTTAAGTCTTTTAAACAGCTACTAATTGATTTCATCTAGTATATGTAATACCTATACCTTTTGATCTAAGACCTCCCTATTAATTAGAATTCAGACCGATCCTGGGTTACTTGTTGTCTTTACTCTGCTGTCTTACTTCTCTTCTCCAGTTCCCCTGATCCTCAAGAAGTGCCTGAATATATCCTAGAAATTCTGATACTTACTGTCTCTTTTTATAGGTTGTTCTCATCACGTCACTGTTTGAGAGGATGTTTTCTTCAATCATTTCTTTCCAGTTTTGAGCTTTTAATCATTCAGTTGCTGTGGAAATTACAGTGATAATGTACGTTTAGTGTTCATGACTTCACTGCTGCATTAGATAAGAAAAAGGAGCTGTTGCGTGGGTGAAGGCCTGAATTAAGCAAGTTGTACATATTTCACATGTTTGTCAGGGAAGATAACACATGGAAAGGAATTAGGATTGTTCAGGCTGCTAGGGTTTTCGCTATCTGCTCAGGAAAAAACATGTTAAATATCAAAAAGAAGGAGAAAACAAACCTAGTGTCTGATCCAGGAATTGTGTGGTTTGGAACAATAGTTCCAGTCTGCTGCCTTTCAGTCCTCTGTCTTGGGTGATTGCCTTTGTCATTTCTGTTTAGAAGAAGGATTTTGGAAACCCCTGTCTTTCCTTATCAGAAAGAGAAAGGGATGCAGAAAGAGAGAGGTAGGCAGACAGGAGCCCTTACATAGCTATGGAGTGAGAGATAAAGAAATTTCCTGGCTAGCTCCCTGATTTGGGAAGAGAAAGATGAATTTGTGTATACAGGAAAAGTTTATTGGATTTTTCTCATGATCAGTTTTAGTAGTAGTGTCTGTTCTAGAATTTTGGGTGTACATAAGGAATTGAATTGACATGATATTTCTGTTGTTCTCTTACCCTCTTCCTTAATTAGTATTTAATACTGAAGAGCTCCTTGGTTCCTTCTTATCTGTTGTTTTTAGAGAAGGCTAAAATTCCATGTTACTGAAATTGCTAACACCAATGTTAAGCTTGTCCTCTTGCTTTTTCTATAAGGCATCACTCATTATTCTTAAGCTCATCTATTCTTGCATTCTTTGCCAGGAAATTCAAAGTGGGAAATGCTAAGAGCACAGCTATCTGGCTGCTCTCCCTCCACTTTGAAAATTAAAACTTACACCGTTGTCCTCACATTTGTGAATACATGAATATATATTTTTTTCTTCGTTGATTAATGTGGCTGCCTTTCACATACACAAGATACCACAAGTTGCTTGGTGGTCAAGGCAAGGTTTCTAAGGAGACACCCTGTACGGGGCACCAGAGTATGTGGACACTGCTTTTCAATGTACATTGCTTCCTTTGACTACTAAACGAAAAACTGGGAAGAAGTCCAGAATCTTTAATAGTTAGAATGTATTTCATGCTGATCCCATCTGAATTGGCATCCTCCATTGCCAAGTTCTAAAGCAATGACTGTGATGATGATGAATTTCTCTATGGGGTTTTTTTTCAGGGCTGCTTGATACTGGTATTTTCAGTACTGTAGGATTTAGAGAGAAGGTCTCTGCTTGTGAAAGGGCCCAAGATACTGATCTTTCTGGCTGAAATTTCTTTAGGACAGATGTTCTGATACTTTTGTATTGGGTCTTGTTGTCTTTTTAAACTTTAAGGTTGTTAAACTTGTAGGTTGCTGTGTTTTTCCGCATATTCAGTTGTGTCATTTCACTATTGAAACTCACCACAAAGATTTTGTTCTTTGTTTTCTTGGTATCATGTCTTGCTTAGGGCTTACACCAAAATAAGTTCTTATAAGGCATTAGTAATAGAACAGAACTGTACCACCAGTGCTGTTATGTAGAAATAATTTTTTGAATATATATGCACAGGAGGTCATGCTCTTTTCTGGGCATTATATGCAGAAATGTTTGCACATGGAGTGGGAGGATCTTGCTTGTGAGAGGCTGAAGTCTCCTGACACAAAAAGAGGGTTTGCAAAATACCATCTACTACCTTAGGGAACGGGATAAGCTGAGGTGAGAACTCCATGCAAGAACAACAGAATTTCCAGACATTAGGATGGGAATGAGAGAAAGGGGAGAGTTGGACAGAAAAGAAGGAGGGAGGGAGGTGTTCATTTAAGAGGAAGAGGCAACTGAAAATGAAAAGAACCCAAGGAGTGTCTTGGTGGAAGCAGTAGATCATTGTGGGGTCTTTTCAGCACAGCATTGTATTTAAGTCATGGTTATTGCAGAAAGGCAACAGCTGGTGCTTTCGAGCATGAGGCAATTGAACTATTGTAGGCACAGAACAATAATCATAGATACAGAAAAATGCCTTCCAGAGGGACTGTCTTGCACAAGCCACTCCATTTTATGTAACAAAAGCCTGGTGACACAATGCATGGTTTAGTCATAAGAGTGCCCAGAGTGGACAAATATTGTACATCTGGAAACATTTAAACTAGTAATTAGTTTCTGGAAAAATGGCAAATTACTCAAGAAAAATGCAGTCCACTGTGTTGGCTTCAGACTGCGTATCTGCAGGACGTATGATTCTCCTGATTGCTTTAACCATCACTTCTTTGCTTCTCCCCAGTAGTATTGTGGGGACAGGTGATACAGTAGTGTCAGGGCTGCTGCTGTCACTGCTAGCAGCTACTCTGCATCCCACTGATTGTCCTGTGCTTTGAGAATATGGACATGATCCTGTGGGAATTCTCTTGGTTAGACATCACCAGGGAAGTCCTGTGCCAGATGGGACAACCTCTGCCACTGGAGCTGAAGACATCCAACTGTAGCACAGCCTACTCTATTGCCCACTTCCTTCCTGAGCCTCTGTCACAGCAGATTTCCTCCATTCCATTGCTGCAGAGAGAGAATTACTTTGGGAAGGAGTGAGGAGCACACCCCACTTGCAGCCTTTCCCTCTCCCCACTGCTGCTGGACAAGGCTGGCTGGAGCAGAGGCACAGCAAGGCAGGGACTTTACAGAGAGCTTCCATGCCCTAACACAAGATGTTTGATAGCACACATTTAGAATTGCTGTAGTATAGCAGGACTCTGTGGTTGACATGTTGGCCCTCAAAGGGAGCGTTGCCTGCCCTGGAGAAGTGCTGCCCCACTGCATGAGGCTCACAGGTGGAAGACAGATGCCTCCATGGTTCAAGTTAGCTGTTGGGAAATAATTCAGAACCTGGTCTGGCTTATAGCAGAATCTGCAGTATCTCTGAAGAGTGACTGTCTGAGATGGAGAACTTCAGGTCAGTATAAAAAGTCTTACGTGGCATCGAAATGTCAGAGTTGGTGTCTTTTCAGTCATTGGTGTGTCAGCATGTTCTAACTGCTGCCTCCCTCAGAAGCTTTTCAGGCAATAATTGCTGTGGTTGTTTGTCTTTACAGAAGTAACGCTGAAGGTCCATGTAAGCGATGCCAGCACCCATCAGCCAGTAACTGAAGCCTTCATTGAGATTTTTACCAACCAGATCTCCATTGCATCTGGAACCTCAGGAGCAGATGGCACTGCCTTGCTCAAGTTTCAGTATAAGTTGGGCAATCAGCTGATAGTGACTGCTAGTAAACATTCATATGTGCCAAATTCTGCACCATGGAAACCTGTAAGATTGCCTGGTAAGAGATCTTTATTTTTGTTCTGAGGTAAGATATTGCATCTAAAGGAAGCTACATGGTTTTGTATGGTGTGTTTCAATGCTTGAGATCCTGGGTGGGAGGAGGAAAATCTGCACATTTCAAAAATAGTAACATTTCTTCCTCAGTTAAACTGCAGCATCAAGGCTGAGCAGAGATTTCACTCTCCTTCTGGAGATACAGTGCTGCATCAGTTTTCAAACAACTGTTGGTGCTCCTACAGCTCCACAGATAATAGAAATCCATTCCAGATCTTTTTCTTTATGGGAGCTCTGCTTCCAAGAACCTTGTTTCAACAGCTGTGATGTACTCTTGCTTCTCTTCCAAGGTGTAGCAACAACTGTTGCACCATAGGCTGTAGTGTACAGTGGTCTTTTAGTTCTTAAAATAGTTTTAATCTGCAGTTATGTTATCCAGATGTAAGGATTTTTACTAACTTAATTAGCATGGTTTTGCTTCTTCCACAGGCAAACAAATATAACAGAAATACTTGCATGTTAGTTTTTCTCAGAATGCCTCAGAACGCCTCAGAACCTTACATTAGTTATACAAGAGGGAAAATTGAGTCATGAAGCCTATTTCTGTACTCCTAAAAAGAACAGATTGAGGGTGGCTTTCAAACCTTGAGATGTAACATCTATATGAAGATCACATCCCAAGTTTCATCTGCCTTTTTTGTAATCCTCAGCTACAATTAAGGTCCATGTAATTTGGGAATGGTCTCAGGCTTGTGTTATACCCAAATCACACCTAAATAACTCATGCCTCAGGTTTGATAATCAGCCTGGGCCAAAGCAATGTAAGGTTTTAAGTTCACTGATATTTAAATAGTGTATACACTCCCAGGGCAGTGTTGAATTCCATGCCTTGGCTCAATTTTGTATATTAATATCAACATAGCCAGAAGGACTGAGCGACTTGCTGCAAGGTCAAGTAGCAAATGTATTTTCAGAAGGGGAAAGGAACGTGAATCTCATCAAACCCAGAATTATGCTTCAGGCATTTCAACATGTTGTTTGCTTATCTGCTTTCACTTGCTTCAGATAAGATAACAGTGACTTCTTCCACATTTTCTGTACTGTATTCCACCATGTTTTTCAGCTACTTAATGGAGCTGCAGCAAAGACTCAAGTCAAGGTCTTTGGGATGTAGTGAAAGAATAAGAAGCAACTGAAGCGAGTTGCAGCCAGGAGAGTTTCAAATAAGTAAAAGGCAACAATTCATTACAGCAGCAGCAAAATTGGAATAGGTCATGCAGAAAAGTTGTGAAATCTTCATCTTTAAAGACATACAGAACTCAACTGGAACTGCTTGGTGGAAGAGGTGACATCAGAGGTGCCTTCCAGCCACAGTTGTTCTGTGACTCTGTTTAGAAATTTCCTTTGGGTTTTCTTTAAATAAGATGAAGTGCAGCTTTCTCAGCATACTTCATGTGCTTTTAAATGATTAAAGTATGCAGCAACCTTGCCTTGTGTCTCATCTCTTTCTTACTCATACCCTAGGTCTTTTAAATGAAATGTACTCTTCCATAGCCTGGAGTTAGTTTGGTTAGTTTTTTGCTTGTTGTTTTCTTAAATACTGATTTTGAGGGAAGGAAATGAAACAGAGCATTTTTATTTTAGTAAATCAACATTGAAGTTTAAAGAGCAGTAATTGTATAGGTTCCACAAAATCTTTCTTTTATGGCTGAAACGTGAGCTTAGCTCAGAAAGTGGATTAGTTTCACCTCTGATCCTCCCCCACTGAAAGTGGTAGATACTTTGCCATTGATTTAATTGGAAGTAGAATCCTTTCTTTTGCTTTCTGTACCTTGAACTTATTCCTTTCTTTGATTAAAGAAACAACAAGTTACGACTTGATATACCCTTTGTAGATTTGATAGGGTTGTTCTTTGAATTAGTCCTGCAAAAGTACATGATGTAAAACTTGAGATACTTAGGCTTTTATATTTTGTATTGACTAAGATACCTATAGTCTTTTAAAAACTTTCCAAGAGCTGTTTGTATTTAAGTGCCCTGTATTTAAATGTCTATCGTGCTTTTAACTAGCACAGTATAGAACTTTGGAAAAATGTGCGAATTGTTCTGTTGTTATTTTTAAGCTGGTTTGAATGATGAGGAGCAGGCAGCATATCTCAATCTTCATTCTGCAGTGTGCAGTCTGGGCACACCCATACAGCTGCATCCTCATTTCCCAAAAATGCTTGTCAACAGTCCTAGGAGCTGTCCCCTGCAGTGCAGATCCCCCACTCTGAGAAGCATTCCACCCAGGGCAGTGTTTAAGCTGATGTGCCATCCTGTGTGCTGTGGTAAATGAACTTTAGCCATATTTACCTCAAATGGGAAAATTATAACCATGAGTAGGGAGTAGGTTTGAAAGCTAAAGGGTGGTAATGTTTAAAGTGCTGTAGCAGAACTTTGCCAAAGGATCAGGATTCCTCCATCACAGGCAATATGCATTGGTAATAGTGTTGTGGTGAAAAGCTGTGCAGCCACTGAACTTGTGATATTGTTGTAGTAGCTTCAAGGAGTAAACATCGAGGGTTTTCTGTTCTTATAATTTGGCAGAAATTAACTTTTCTTATATTAACGAAAATAATCACTAACTCTTTACTGCTTAAGTGGGAGGATTATTTATTTACATAGTGATAAATGGTAGGAGGAAAAGATTTAAGATCTCTTCTTCCATTAAAATATTTATCAGCAGAACCATGACTCAGTTTATTAACAGTTCATTAATTTAACATCACTTGAGTTGTTGAAGTGTTCATGATGGAGGATGTGTTCATCTGTCTGCTCTTAACTACACTTAGATTTTTCTTTGTAAAAAATTTGGAAGAAAACATTTGTGACTGGTAATCCTTATTTAAAAGGACACTTCTTTTTGGAGCAGTGTTTGCAGTGATGAGAGGGAGTTTCAGAGACAGCACAGTTCAGACTTCATTGGTAGATGCAGTGTCATGGTTTAACTTCAGTCGTCAACTAAGTACCACCCATCTGCTTCCCCTCCCTCAGCCTCCATGGGGTGGGGAGGAGGATCATAAAAAGGTAAAAACCATGGGTTGAGATAAGAACAGTTTAATAGCTGAAATAAAGTAAAATTTAAGAATAAGAGTAAGAATAATGAGACTTAACAAAGAGAGAGTGGAGAGTAAAACCCAGTTAAAGCAAGAGATGCATAATATAATGGCCCAGACCATGTGTGAGTTGCAGTTGACCCCTGCCAGACAACTCCCCCCAGTTTATATACTGGCCATGACATTCTGTGGTATGAAATTTCCCTTTGGCTAGTCCAGGTGAGCTGTCCTGGCTGTGCTCCCTCCCAGCTTCTGCAGCCTCTCACTGACAAAGCATGGAAAACTGCAGTCCTTGACTTAGGGTAAGCACTACTCATCAACACTCACACCATCAGTGTGTTTTTGACCTTATTGTCATCCTGAATCCAAAGCACTGCCCTGTACCAGCAACAGAGAACAAAATAGCTGCATCGTGGCTGAAACCAGGACAGTCAGTCAAAGCAAACTGTGGTATTCACTGTGGTGAAATACAGTTTTAGGAGCTTTAGGATGATGCTTATGGTATTTCTGGGAGAGGAGAGATCATCTGGAATCGTTTATCTGCAAAATAGGGTTAAAAACTGGGAAAGCACAATATAGTATTTCAGGACTTGTCCTTGGCATAGCAATTCAGGGAAATGTGTGTGTCCAGCTCTGGATCCATACTTCAAGAAAAATATTTAAAACTGTGGGCTTTTATCGGGGTGATTAAAAGATTGGAAAATATAGTTTGCAGGGTAAGACTTGGAAGTGCTTAATTATTTTGTTCACTAGTGAGAAAGTTCATGGGGTAATTTGATCATAGTCCATCAATACCCTCATAGAGAACAGGAAGCAGGTAAGAGAGAATTCTTCTGTCTGGCAGGCCTGTATAAAAAGAAGATCAAATGGCTGGAAATTGAACCTCTATAAATTTTGATGGGTAAAGAGGCACATAGTTTAACTTTCCTCATAATTATTTATTAGAACATTGATGCCGTGGTGTGTTCTTCACCACTGGACACTTGTAAAATAAAATTGGAGTTTTTCTACATGTTTTCGGGTTTTGGTAGAGATACTGAATCTGCAGCAATAATTAATTCAGGGAAAGCTGCAGTTATACAGAAATAAGGCTGAATCATCACTGTCATCCTTCTGGCTTTAAAAGCTGTATCTTTCTGTCTTTGTCATGCTGAGAAAAGATCGGGCAGAAAAGCCCAAGGGAAGTTTAGAGGTTATATATTCGTTATAGTCTGGCATATATGGAAGAAGATATTGGCATGGTTGATTGTATTGAGCTCCCCAGGGTGTCTAAATTACATTAGCTTTCTTCATACAAATTAAGTTATTGGAATAAAGACAAATTTTGTAATTGTGCAGCCTTAGTGCTACTTGCACTAGGCTTTTTTACTTATATTGCCTAATGTGTAGATCTGTTTCACAAGATGGACATTGAAAAGAAAATGCCCAGCTGTACTTGTAATAATATGATATTTAATTTATATATTTTTTAAAATGTTTTTATATATATCATTAAGACCATCTTTTAGATGGTAGTTGTTTTCAGTGTGATTCTTGCAGTTTTTTCTCATTTCTCTCAAACTAAAATTTCTGATCTTTAAAAGGAGAATATATTTCTTAAAGCAGAAATAGTGTAGTCTCTCTATTGGTAACTATCTATATGGTCTCTTGGATTAAGTAACATGTATTAATTTAGAGGAAATGCATAAAATTCCAGAAAATCAGAAGAGTTTATGTTGTTCTTCTTTTAACTATTTCTGGGAATGCCTTCCTCAGTTTGCATTTACTTCAGACTAGGATGAATACTCTCTGTGTATGGGATGCTGCCCAGTTACCAAAAATAACTAGTCTGCATTAGTCTTCTCTTCTCCTTCTATCTTTGAAAGCCACATGTGGACTGCAGGCAGTCATGCTCCTTACTGTTTTCATAGATGCAGGAGGCAGGTGGGCTCTGTGGCTAATTCCTTCCATATTTTGGGTCTTCTGGGTCTGAAGAACTTGGCATGAAATATCCTGTTTTTCACTCTGCAAAGGTGTGTGCATACTGACACCGCCCCCTGCAAGAGTGTCAGTACCCAGTGGAAAGGGAGATGATCCTTGCAGCAAATACCATTTATCCATCTCCTTTCACACCACTGGTAGGAATACAGTAGTTCTGCTATAAATAGCACTTCCCTAGGTGGTGACTCAGTAAGTACATGCTGCATTTTAAAGCAAATTATTCAGACTTATTCATCATACTTTGCCTTTCTGTATAACTTACGTAAGCATCTCAAAGTTCTTAAATTTCATTAAAATCTTTCTGAAGTAAGAAGCATAGCTGTTGCAAAGAAATATAACTCAGCCAGACTGAGTTAGCATTTCAGTTCTCTTTACTGTTATCTTGTCTTTCTTGGAGCTGGGAATTGCTTCATGTAAAGCATGAAACCCTGCTTTACACTGCACTCTTCAATGCTTTGAGCTACCATGCGTGATGTGCAAGAGTCAAGGCATAGAACATTTTGTTTAGTTCAGTAGTTACTCTGGCAATTTAACTGTTTGGTTCAGAAAATGTATGTGGTTTCTGTCATGTATACAATATGATTTTGATACTTTGGGTGGCCTGCTTTTGCAAAAATGTGAAGAAAGTAAGCGCTGTTGTTGTTGGATTATGTTTATAAGAATTTAAATATATCCCACTTAAACCACTTCTCTCCCACAGTGTTCTCTTCACTGAGCCTCGGCCTTCTTCCTGAACGCTCAGCTACTCTGATGGTCTATGATGATGTAGTCCAGATAGTCTCAGGATTTCAAGGTATGCTGGCTTTGGGAGGTTGGAATTGAAATTTGATGGACACTAAAGAAAAAGCCTGACAGCCCAGTGCTTTCTGAACTCTGTCCTGTGAGTGAGACTGGTATTCTATAGGGAGTCCTGAGTTCCCTGAGGAATGCTTCCCTGTGGGATTGTTTTACCAAATTAATAGCTGAATTCATCCTAGCTGCTGTGACTAGGGAATTCAAGTTACACGGTAATAAATGAGTTTGGACTTTAGAGTGCCATTTGAGAGCTAGAGATTAAATTTCTTATGCTATCTGTTGGATGTTTTTTCATCTAGCCTTATTTAACCATCATTTTCTGGTGTTCTTAATGTCTTAAGATTTTTCTCTGGTTTTATTTTATTCCTTGCTTTCTAATGTAAATTGCTTAGATGTTTTGGGCATAGAAAAAGTGAGTATTTCTTGTATCTGCATTGTTGTATACCCTGTATAAATTTGCTTTTCCTGTGGAGCCCTTGTCAGACTGCCTGCAAACCTAAGTCCTGCGCATTGAAACCCACTGTATTAGAAGCATAGTTTGAATAACCTTTCCATAAGTCCAAACACAGATGTTAAAGTAACTACAGTATCACTTAGAGGAACAGTGTTTTCTGAATCACACAGTGAAAAATAAAATGTCAATATGACTTAGGGGTCTGATGTAAATTAGTCCAATTGATATGCTGGCTTAGGTAATTTTGTTAATAAAAGAACGGGGGTTTTTAAATATATGAGCGGGGTTTTTTAAAGATACTCAGAGCCAGAGCAAGGCACTGTCCTTCCTGTGGGCACTCTTACAGTGCATAAATGGTGTCTTATTCACAGTAAGTTTTATGCTTGCCATAATTTTAAACTTTACTGGATAGTCAATAAGCAAGGGAATAGTGCCCTCAATAGTATTCCAAGATAACTTTGTTCTATCTGAGAGAATATAATGGGATTATGCCTTCCTGACATATTTTTTTAGTTAGAAGCCATCCAGATGCAATAGGCTTTTCATTAATGATGGCACTAGATACGACTGGAGCTGAAAATGCATTAAACAAATTAGGTAGCTGATGGAATGCTCAGAAGGAGCTGGAGAAAGAACTGCTGTACATATATTCTGCAATTTGAGAGCTGGACATTGTCTAATGGTTTAAATTAGATGGACAGTGAGCTGTGTTAAAACACAAGGGATTCCATTAGGCAAGACATGAAACATTGTTTAGCAACAGGATTCCACTGTCATGCTGTATTAAATGCTCTTATTCTTACGCAAATGTGCTAATATTATGCAGTTAACTGAAAAAAGAACAGTATTTTCATGTTCACAGCTTCCTTCAAAAAAAAGGGAGATGCTGAAGGACTAGAGGGACATTAACCCGCTGAGCGAGACTCTTAAATATTTTCAACATAATCTTCTTTCCTTCAGTGAATTGATCCAGCGTATTAACAATATATGTAAAATTGAATAATGTCACTGCTTCTACTGGGATAGCAGAAAGAAAAGATGAAGGAAGAAAGTAGTACCTGGAATATGCTAAAGATTGGGATTTGAACTTGCAGTCTTGCCCAGTAAAATGTCTTTTATGGGTCCAGTCCGCATTTCTTTTCTTGGGACTTCTCTTATGATGAAGCCTAAAAGAAAGACAGCCTAGATATTGTTCCAGTATTTGAATGGAGCCTCTCTACTCTTGATCCAAAATCCTTGTGACCTAGTTTTTCTCTGTTTTTTCTCTAATTTACTTCCCAGTAACCTCCCGCTGTTTCAAAAGAGCTGATCAAGAGTTACCTTAGAGCAAAAATGAGAGCAAACCAGAACTCATTATACCAGGGACAGGCTGGGAACCACTGGTGTTTGAAGCACCAGTGAAAGAGAAAGAAAGGCCTGTCTTGGTACACTAAGTTACCAATTGCATTTGAATAATTAATCAAGCAGGCGATGTATTATGCAGTTGAGAAGTTTTTCTGAGTTGATGCAGGCAGCTTCATTTTCATGATGGCATTACAATCCTCTGCTGTGCTCTGTCAGTAATTGTGAGGGATGGGGCTTGCCAACCGCTGGGTCATTTAGGTTATTTAATACCAGCACAGTGACAGGCTGAATTTCAGCGTTCAGTGAATGGAAGCTGTGTGGGGACTCTGTATCTGTCTCTGACCTATGAGCAATCAGAGCATGAATTGGTGAGATTTCAGATGTTACTTTACATAGATTAAACCTCAAATGCTGGTGTGGTGCCACATGTCACACATCCAGTGTGACAAGAGGTGCCTTACAGGGACTCCTTGGGGTTACATCCTCAGGTGTGTACTGGCAAGCTGGAGCTGACAGCATTTAAATCTGGTTGATGTGTTGCCAAGAGGCTGTTAAAGAAGGTAAGATCAGTGCTCAGCAGTCTTTACCTCGTGGCACACATCACATGGAAAGAGCTCACATGCACATTTTACACTGGAATGTGCTTGGGTTTAATAAGTAAAAACTAGATTTTATATGTAAAAACTAGGTATCTTCAGTGATAGAAGCAATACTAATAACTCACTCCCAGTGATAAGTGATGCCTTGTTGAAAAATACTGTTAATAGTAGTCTGGTCAGCACAAGTTTCTACCACTTCCAATTGCCTCAATAAATCTGTCCCCAGACACACTCCCCAAAATCCACTGGTAAAGGAGAACACTGGATTATCTTCCAGCAAGGTGGTGACAGAAGATGAAAGCCTTGGTAGCTGCTTCCCTCACAAGCCTTTCTCTGGAAGCTCCCAGTCTTCTGCCCTTTTGGAGTCTCTTGCCAGGTGTGGGAGACCCAACTGAGGAACTGAGGGGAGAGTCAGGGTGAGTGGCAGGATTTGGGTGAGCATCAGTATGGAGGAATGTGGTTTTTTAGGGTGTGAATTAACTACTCTGCACTGATTTGTTCGATGTCTGTGTATGCACTATTACACAGGAGGCTGTTTCTTCATCCTCAAAGCTTTTATCTGAGTTCATTGTTGTGCAGGTTTCCTGCCAGGTTTGGGGCTCAGCCATAAAAAGGCTTTGTACTGCTTGTAGGATTGAAGGAACTGAGGTGGCTCTCTGAGTCCTCCTTGCGTAGTTAAGATTTGGCAGCTCATGGTTCACTCAGTGCTAAAATCCATCAATTTTTTTAATAGAAAACTCATGAACTACTGTATTGCAGACTCAACAACAGTTACTTTATTTTTGCTTAGTTTGCAGTTCTTGTCAACTTGAATAAGGCATCTTAAGCAGAGATTTAGACAACAGAAAATCCTACAATTTTACATTGAACTATTGGTGATAATCCTAAGGGCAATTCCATTGTTGTGGAGATTCTTTTCCCTGTGTTATTACTGTGGTTATGTATACCCATAGGCTGTAGGAACCCACTCAGCAGTGCAGTCAGGGTTTACAAAGTGCCTGAGCATATCAGTCCTGAGGTACAGCAAACTGCTATTGCAGAGCACACAGGAGATAAATCCCCCCTCAGTTTGTTGCAGTTTTGCAATTTACTAATCTTTTATATAGTTTTCCATTTATATCTAGAACTCAGATAAGGGAGATTTCTTCCCATTTCACACAGGTGTTGTTTTAATGACTATATTAAGCACTTAAAGATACTGCCAGTCTTGAGAGCCTGCTGTCAACACTTAAATGTTTCAGAAATTAAAAAATATAAACAATTTTTTAGCTTTTTCTTGCAGAATTATCAAAGAAATGACAGCAAAACAATGATCAGCTCTTTGGAGGTGCTTATTCCTGTACACAGACATTTTTCTTGGCCAGTACAACATTTTGTTTGTTTTGTTTTCTCACAGCTAGAGCTCCTGCTGGAAAATTATGCAAGAAAAGATTCCAATCTCTAGGTTAATGACACTGGCAGTTACAAAGCTTAGGAGCAAGTTGAGCTCGTTATTCTTTCTCACAGCGAAGCTACAAGTAACCTAAAAGTGCTGCCAGAGACTAATGGGGGAAAAGATGCAAAATTGTTTTCAGTTGACATCTTTGAATCACATAGTCCAATGTGAATTAAGAAGAAAACTACTCGCCTCTTGATTCTGTGCTGTGTGGGAAGTATTCTATGTGTATTCAAAATAAGCTCTGGAGAATACAATAGCTTTTGATTTAAAAATTAATTTGCATGTTGTGCACACAAACTTGGAGATGGAGTCTTGCTGTGTGTTGCTAAACAGTATTAATGGTGAGTATCCTTTGAAAAAGACTATTGACTTTAAAAGCTGGGATTTAAATGAGACATGAAATGCCATAGTACATGAAACAGTCTTAAATCATGTTGCAGCAAAGGCCGTTCAGTTAGCATCTAGTGAGCTTGAAAGAAACGCTAACACTGTACAAAACAGAGGAAAAGAGAAATCTTACATGCCAAGTAATCTTATTCTATTTAGATGTGTTTTTTGCATGGGAAAGTATGGAAAATCTTTTCACCCAACTTTTATCAAGTGAACATTTTCATCCAGTGATTTCAGTAGCGATTGTTCTCAGTTCTAGAGTTAGTTTTCATTACCAAAATTTCACAAATTCTAAATACAGAAGTTACATAAATTCATTGGCACTACAGGTAGTCTCTCTTAGGAAATAATTTTGAAAAGTATAAACTACATTTATCTTGCTATTTCAGGGAAAATAAAATTTTAACAAATACGGTGAACGGGATGCTTTCTTAAGCTTTTGTATACCCTACCTCTGAACTTAGTTTTAGTTTCAGTTATACTAATTACAAGAGGCATGTAATGGGAGTGGAGGAGAAACAACATAGCCAGAAAAGCTTCTGATAGTTGGTGCCTCTATAATTTTGGTCTGGAATACTTGTGGAAAAATAATGGCAACTGCTAAATAAACGTAAAAATACTAGTGTTCCGTCATTCTTAATAGCCTTCTGATGTCTCTGTCCTTCTCAAGCTACTGCAGTTTATAATGAAAAAAATGTAAAATTGCTTCCATGAATATGAACACCTAAATAATCTGCCCACCTTGCATATAAAGTCACTTTTAATATTTTTAGGTGCACGGACTCAGCCACAAGTTCACTTTCAGAGAAGATCTGTGAAATTGCCAGAGAACACTAGCTACAGTGATTTGACAGCATATCTGACTGCAGCCAGTTCACCCTGGGAAGTGGACAGTTTCCCTTATTTGCAGGGATTAGATGGAAATGGAACAGGTAACCCACTACTTTGGTTTTGCTCTGATTTCATATTGGTCCAGGGCTTGACTTTTGATCCTATAATTTTTTCTATTCCCTATTCCAGCAAACATTCTTTCAAATTTGAGTGACATGATGTTTTCAACTGCCCTACCAATATGCTGTTCCAGTGAGCAAGAGGGCAAGGTCTGCTATCCCTTAAATGGGGCCACTGAATAGCAAAGATGAAAATTCCTTGGCCTTGGGTGATCAGGAGAGTTGGTCACACTTTTAGTTCAGAGCTGAGTCTCCAGATGCGCTGCATGTGCACATAAAAGATGGAAATTAATGTGAAGGAGCAAGAAAAAACTTTGAGTCTGCCATAAAATTCTTCATCTTTTTTTCTAAAAATAAATAAAATGCCTACATATCAAGGATTTAATACTGTGTTGTTTCAGTGGCTTTGTTGATGCTTTTGAATGTAGCCAAAATGTACAAATTCGTCTATCAGCAAGGAGAAAACAATGAATATTCATAGTAGAAACACAACAACTGTTAAATCAAAGTTATAATACATTTTTATGACTGCAACTGCCTGCTAGTCTTTTTCCACTTTTCATTCAGTCTTCAGTGTGAAATAATTGGTGTTTCATAGGTAAGAGAAAAATAGCAGAATCAAGCGCAGAAGCCTTCAAATTCTTAAAAGACTGGCATGAAAAGGAGAATAATTTGTAATGGGTTAGAAAGATATCAGTGGCCATGCAGTGTAGCAAGAGAGATTCAGGCTAGTGATTAGGAAAACCTGGCTATGGTGAGCATAGTTTAAGCTGTAGAATTACTTGTTTGAGGGTTTGGACAGAGTTAGACAGTCACCTGTGACGATGGCAGAGACGTAGCTGAGCCTGCTTTGAAGCAGCCTGAATATTCCCTTGAGGTCTCTCTCCCTGCTATTTCTCAGGATGTATTTACTTGTGATGTGTTGATCTAAGTGACTTTGAATGCTAGGTCATGTGTGTAAGTGGTAGCTTGCTAGCTTCCCCCTTCTTCCCTTTGTACAAATCTGCACATCTCCTTTTCTATTGCAACAAGAAATGTGTCTGCAACCTTACTCCAATCCTTCTGTCTGCTCCAGTGAGTGCATCTCATCCTATCTCATTCTATCGCCCAGTCATTTTCCTATTCTCATATTCAACCTTCAGTTTTCTCTGACTTTTCATACTCGGACATGATCAAAACCTCTTTATCTTTTTTAAAATTAAGGAATGCATTTGATCTCCCTCATTTGTCTGCTTTCTCATCTCCTTTTTATCTGTAAACCAACTGAACAAACTGCTGGCAATGTGTGTGGGATTCCTCTTTCCCAAATCTTTCCTAAGTACTCAGCAGCCCAGCTTCCCATTCTTGCATTTATTTAGTGATCACAGGTCTTGCCAAGGCTTCAGATGATGCCATCTCATGGGAACTGCATAACCAGGGTATTGCCTTTCTCCTGTTATAGCTCCTATACCCTATAAAACACATTAATGCAGCCTTAGGTTTTTTAGTCTTCTGTATTCTTGCATGGCAGAAATTTTTATGCTAGAGCACAGGGATTCTGGATTTGACTTTTAGTTGTCAGGTAAAACTGTATTGAAAAAGACCAAAATTACTGTCAAAGAAATGGTGTTTCTGAGACGGAGAAGAGCCTTGTTTTCCAAATACTGTAGTATTCAGTATGGTGTACCACAGACTACAAATGCAATGTATTTTATTATGCTTTATAGTAGAAGTGAAATGTCCTCTGTCTCTAGTAGAAGCCTCTTCTGATGTGGAAACATAAAATTTTAAAATCCTAAAGTTGAATTGACATCCTTTTCTGTAAACTTGCAAGTAACTTGGTGAAGACTTGGCCTGGAAAACTTTGAAAAGCATAAAAAATAAGGTCAATACCTTCTGGAGATTTTTAATGTTTTTGTTCTTAAGAGAAAAAGAAAACTTAAAAATTCTAGAATTCTAAAAAATTTAGCATTGTTTTGCATGGGAAATTTCGGAATTCTGCAGAACACTGTCTTCCCTCTCTACCTCCTCTTCTTCCCCCACAATTACTTCTCTATTCTTTCACAGTTCATTTACATGTCTGTAGCATTTTGGTGGGGTCTCTCCATTTAAGTCCCTCAGTATTTGTCCAGAACAGCTTTATAGTAGTTTTTGCTAAACCTATTCTCTGTGAGTTCAACACTTTTCATAAAATCCCAACTGGGTGTGGAATTGGTAATACATAGCAGTGAAAATTCATTGCATGAATCAGCATGTTGTAACCATAAAAATTTGAAGAATTTCATTGCAAGTAGTGACAAGCCTGTATAGTGATAGCTTATTGTTTATATTAATCACCACTTGGAGAGCAGGAGGATGGTTTCACAAAATCTTGTCCTTTTACTAAACTAAAACTAACCAAAAATTTCCATCATCTGCCTCAATGGACCAAGCTGGCTGATTACCATTACTCCTCTTGCTTTTCGTGGCTGCTTTTTTCTTTATAAAGCATCATGACTGAACTGACAGTGCATTTTATTTGATTATATTTAAAGCTCTTTACAGGTCACCAGATGTCAAAAATGACAAGAAATAAATGAAAGCTGACATTTATCGAAGTCCATTCCCATTTAATCTGTGTGTGTGCTTATCAGTTTTGTAGGATGCGAGAGTTTCATACGCATTGATTTTGATTTGCCTTCACAACAAAAAAGAGAAACATTTTATCTTTTTAATGAGTATTAACATACTGTACAAGGTGACAAACTGGAAAATTATTTCCTGATAGAGGTCAGTGGATTTCAGAAATTTCTTCACCCTTTAATATAAATTATTCAGTCTAGTGCTGAGCAAAGTATTAGTGCATCTTAATTAAAAATTGTGTTTCACCATCAGAAAAATGCTTTTTCTGGGACTGAAAAGTAATTTCTACAGATATATGCTATATGAAGACAGCAATAAAAGAAAAAATCAAAACTTTCAATATTTAAAAATGTGCAAAACATAAAATATTATTTAATTCTTTCTATTAATCTAGATTCAGAAGTTATACTGGTTTTTGTTTGTATACACAAGAATGTCATCAAGATACAGTACTTGGCAAGAGGAATTTCTCTGATACCAGCCTAAGAACTTTAGTGGCCCAAGTCCTAGGGTCAAGCATCACTCTGACAGAAGTTACAGATGCATGGCAGAGGCAGTGTATTGAATGATCAGGGATAAAGGAATGACTTTTCACTTACCAATTCCTTCCTCTGTCTCACCATTCTATGTTCTAAGGTGTTAAGGGGACAATACTGGGCACCATTGGAGCCTGTGTTTATAAATGCATGGGTAGGCTGGCAACCTTCCCCTACACACTAATTTTCAAAGCTTACTTGTGTGTTTCTAATCTGTTAGCTCTGTGCATCAGACTAGATGCTTTCATAAATGAGCCACATGCAACATTACTTCTGGCTATTTTCCGTTCCTTCAGTTTGCCAGTCTTGCAACATCCAAGGAATTTAAAAGTTGGCAAAGCTTTGTCACCCTTTTTTCCCCTTCACTTTACCACTTCCCCAGCCACTTTCCTGGTGATGTCTTTATTTGGTGAGTTGTTACTCAGAGACATTAAATTTAATAAAGGCCATTCCTCGAGATTTAACCAGAGTTACAAGAAATCATAAAGGTCTCTCAATGCTTTCCCACCATTCTCTCAAGGGTACTCATCCAGTTAAGCGCTGTGGCCGGGATACCTGAGGATACCCAAAGGCCATGTGTTGTGTTGCCACTGCTGGGTGTGAATATGCCCTCACAGACAGTGTGAGTAAGGCACCAGGCTTACAGTGAGGGCATTATCCCATCCCTGTCAGCCAGGCATCCCTCTTCCTTCTCCCTGATTTGCCACCTGGCAGGAAGAGCAGCCGCAGAGCCCCAGAGCCAGCAGGGTTGGTGCTCTTTGCAACTGCAGCCTGTGGGGCTCCGGCTCCTTGCAAAACTGGAAGCTCCATCTCTTCCAATTTGAACTACTCTTGCTATTACTACTCTGGCTTTGAGCTGCAGATCTCAGTTTTAAAACTCAAGAGGATTTTTTTCACCTGTTTACACATGTTTAGGATTTTTATCCCTCTCATTGATTCATTTGGTTAAATAACTGAAGGGTTATAATGCTTTTTAGAAGTATGTTGTCATGAAGTAACATTGATTGACATCCAGTTTAAACATAAAGAATAATTACTGTCTTAGATAAGAAGATAACATTGGTTATGCCAATAATCAATTTAGCATGGTTCTTTTCAGTGAAAGGCCAAAGGAGGTGCAACGTGGCATTCTTAAACACATGACCGATCATTTGTGAGGTGCCGCTGTTTATTTTGGTGTTTGTTAGTTAACAATACAGGCGTTTGAGGTTTTTTTTTTGCTATGAATCTGTGTTACTTATACACATTTATGATTAATTAACTTGAAAAAATACATGCAGGAGTTTTTTACACTAATTTTTTTGTCTTCATATTTTTCCAAAACTAAGTGAAAAATAGACCATATACATCTTCCTTCAATTTTGTGGCTTGGGTTTGGTATTTTTGGCAGGGGGAGGGATGTTTGTTGGCTGGCTGGTTGGTTGGTTTAAAGTTCTTTTGTAAGACAGGGAGGAAATTGCTGCTACCATTCTTTGAGAATTACATTGCAGTGCTATGGTGTTGAACCACACAGGTATCCCTTCAGTTCCATAAATTCTGTAGTCACAGTGTTCATTCACTCTCTCGTTAGGAAACAGCACCAGGTATGACCTGACCCCTGTCACTGCCGTCAGCGTGCACCTCCTCAGCAGCGACGGGACCCCCGTGCCCGTGAACGGCCCCATCTATGTAACAGTGCCTCTGCCAGCTAACAGCAACCTGAAATACAATGCACACGTTCCAGCATGGAGGTTTGACCAAAAATTTGGTAGGTAACATCTCATCCTGGCTCCCTAGATGGCTTTTGTTTTCTATCTAAAAGAAGAGACAGTTGAGTTTTACTGGTCAAGTAATATGTGATGTATATGCAAATACACTTGACTTTGCATTGTGTGCCAATTTGAAACAAAAGGTTTTGTAAAAGTATCATTTTTCAATTATTAAATATTTTATTTAAAAACTTGAGAGAACTGCATTTCACCCACAGACTGAGAAGAGAGACATATTCACTACAGCTTCGAATTGGAAGCGTGTAGCAATGGAAACTTGCCTTGTCTTTGCCAGCAGCCAGCTGTCCGACCTTGAGTCCCTCTCTTGGCTCAGGCTCTGTTTCCTGCCTTCCAGATAGGAAATTTAGTACTGACTTCTTTTGTAAATCACTTTGAGATTTACTAATACAGGAAAATACATGTAAATGATTTAAATGAATTTTTAAAAAGAAAAATTCATTAAATGTTTTGAAAGGACAGAATGACTAATAAATAAAATTTGTGAAATGCACTCAAGTTTTTGTATTATGGAATAGTGTTTGCCATTGTGACCAGGAGTTTTCCCAGAAATATTTTAGAAATGTTTTAGGCTCTTTTTAAAATTTATTTTCTTTATTTTTTTATTAACTGGTGTACTGTACTGGCCTTCTTTGTAGCTTCAGATTTTAAAGGGTGAAGGAGTGCATAAGTCTTGTCTTGGTTGATCCCCCTTCAGTTATTGTACTGTGCCTTCTGAAGTATTTACCAGATGATTGTTAAGAAAAAGGAAAATGGAAGGTGAGAAAGGTAGATGCTGAGAGAAAAAGGAGCCAGAAATTTGGGTCTGTGTAAACAATCATTGGGGATTTGTCCTGCAAGCGAATGTTTTGAGCCAGCTGATGATCACACCTAGAAGTAGAGGAACAAGCATGAAAGCAGTGTATTGGAGGAAGAGAGAGATGAAGGTAGACATAATGCTTTCATTACCTGCCTCTGTTTGCTGAAAAAAATGGTGTATTTTCAAACAGCATGCCCATTAATCTTCTGTCAGAAGTTGCCTGTATTGGAGAGTAAAGCAGTATGATTTAGTGAAGAGGAAATTTGATTATGATATAAAGTAGAATACTAGAAAAAGAGTACAATTAATGGATTTGGCTTTTCCCTTAACTGTGGAAATCACACTTTTCTTGTGCTGACCTGGCAATGTTTCAATACATTCTTCCTGCAACTGAATAATTAATTCTTCTAGAAACTATTTTGTTTTCCCTTGTTAAAAAAAACAAAGGGAAGGTTGAGTTTACTTTCCCCATAAGAAGCAATCCTCCTGTCAGCTGTGCTAGAGCTGCAGCCTGCCTCATTGCTAGTTATTCATTGCAAGTAAATGGTTCTGATTATGGAACTTTCTCATTTATGGCCAAATTTCCATGCCCCTGCAGTGAGACTACAAAAGCTCTCTCTTAGTATGGAATATGGTTTTTAATTTTGTATATAAAGAGCTAGTTACCCTATTGTGTGCAGTATATATATTAGTATAGACCAATCAGGGTTGGTTAGTTAATCAGTGTTGCAGGCTTGAGGCTCCCAATCTTGAGACAAGTCCAGCCTTGTTTGATTCATGAAAAACTACTGGAGCACTTGTGTTATTGGGAGGAGAAGGCATGAGGAATGCTAAACAAAATGCATCTTTGTCAGGCCACTTAGCTTCACAAAGCTGTGGAGAGCAAGGTATTGAAGATGATATGCTCAGGCTCCAGCTCACACTTCAGCTGAAGTAAGCATCTTTCTGTGCAACCAAAGATGTTGAACAAAGAGGCATTTTAAGCCCTGACTGCAGCATGCCAGTACTAGTAGAATTTTGGCCACATCCCAACCAATTTAAATTAGAGTAGCTTAATTTAATAAGTAGAGCAGCCACACTATCTTGTGCAAACTACTTTAACACCCTAAGGGCTGTCAAACTAGCCATATGTAGCATGAACATGGTGGTATCCTGTCATTCCACATCCCTGTTTGTGCTTGAACTATGAAGGGAGATGGATGGATAATGACTGGGATGGCTCTGTACTGGAGAAATCCTCAGCTGGCAGATAAGTTGTTGTAACCCATTTGCATTGCCAGATCTGTGCCTTGTCAGGACAGGACCTCTGACTTTATTATTCTGATTTTGTCTTTCATTTCATGGCTGGTGCTTTTTTCAGTGCTGGTTATATTTTGGTCTCTGCTTAATAGGTTTCCAGTGGTTTAAATTTGCATGCTTTTACCTGAACAGTGAGTAAATGCACAGATAGAAAACTGTGACTGTCTTAACAGGCACTTACAGCACTTCCCTTTCATGGATTGGCAGTACAGTGGACACTTGTTCGTGCAAACAAACCATTGTTTTTGTTTAGAGTTCTTGTGTCTGTCTTCATTACTGCATGAAATACAATTTCTGCTCTAAAAAGCAGAACTACTTCTCACTTTTAGAGGATGCGTAGAAGTGACAGAAATACTGCAGAGATATTTTAATCCCTAGTATCTCATACGTTTTGCTGAGCTCATGATGAACTTATATGAACCCAGAGGCATCTGACTGGAAGTGCAGAAATTTTCCACAAAATGTGGAAAAGAGAGTTTCCATAAAAACTAGGCATATTTGCATCTTATGGCAGCCAAAAATAACTAATGGCTTTTTAGGATGTTTACCATAAACAATCTGTATTTTCATGACCACACTTTCTATGCTTGGGAGAGAAGCAGGAGAAGCAGCATAGTCTTCTTACGGCTGAGAGTGGCTCCACTGACACTGATGAAACAGGCAGCCAGAAAAAACAGGCTGACATCAAAACAAGACAATCTGCTACATCTATTTCATACTATTCCAAATGAGATTTTTCATTATGAAACAAACCTACTGCCTTGTGTGCACAGCAAGCAAATTAAAGCAATAGTACCATTTTGAATAGTTAATAAAAGGAAGATCAGCTGTCAGTGCCCTGGAGATGTTTTAAGGGTAAGCAAATACACCTTGTAACCTTTTCTTGTGTTGATTCACTACCACTTCCTGCAGCATTTCTGAGTGTTGGCAATAATAAACACAGATGCACTGATGTTATGGAGACATTACATGAAATGCATTACATGGCATGCTAAAATGCAACTTACTCCATGCTGTGGACATACCCATGTGTTGTGTTTCACACTACTGTGGGACCATGGTTTTATTTCACGATCTGCACTTAGAAGGTTTGGACATAGAGAGAGAGATTCTCATTTCTATAATCAGGAGTGCTCAGTGGGGTTTTCTGGGGTTTGAGTGGTTTTTTTCCTAACAAGTGCTGTGTTGGATTTCTCAAAATCTGAGGGAGCTGAAAAAAACATTTTTTCTTTATCCGTAAACAGATGGTTGGGATCATGACTTCTTATATTTGCCTTGATGTCAGCTAGGATTTACAGCAATATAATTAATCTCTCTAGTCTTGGACACCAAATTTCTGTTCAAAACTTCTTTGTAGCCTTGTCCTCTTGAGTCAGAAATACCATAGATCCCAGTAGAAATGAAACTTTCTGCCTCCTGTGTCATCTCCAGCTCCTACCAACTGGACTGAATAACACAGCACTTGCTCAGCTGTATTCTCCTCAGCCCCCATTTAAATGGTTTATGTTATATTAAGGTGTCTGGTTTTCATTGGATTCAGTGAGCAAAACTGTAAGTCCAGCATTCTCCATTTTAAGTCCTCAGTTTCATTCCATGTGGTATGAAGGCATTATGTTGCACCTAGACCTCTAGATCCACATCTGGAGCTGTATGAAAGACTCCAGAATTCCACCAAATATTCCAGTGTGCATAATATGAAAATTAGATTTATTAATATGATCCATCTGCTAGTTAATTATTCCCATCAAATAATAGGAAAATATTTTCAACATTGTTTTCAGTTGTGTAGCAAAAGGATTCTGGAGTGGAAGGGTTAAACCTTAGCCCTTTTGTTCATCCTCCTTAAAATATGTTATTTCTTGTGCACAACATGTAAATGAAGTTCGGAATACCGTGTCTCCATTCTTCCTTCTCCCCAGACACTTGTACATCTTTGTCATTGTACATCTTTGATGTTACCTGGTTGTCTTTAAATTGCTGGCTTCTTTGCAGAGGAGAATGTTTCCCCAGTACCTGAAATTTCAGCCATCAGTTCATGTAAAGTGAATAGAGTACAGAGCAAAGTATCTTCTGAAACTCCTTGTAACTTCATAAAAAACAGTACTTTATGTACTCTGCTCTTCTTGGTTGGTGCTTTCTGACTGCATTTAATGCCAAAATAGATTTTTAAATGCATTTAAAAGTCTGATACTTGTTTTTTCTGGGTGACATTCTGCTGTCAATGGTAAAATTTGTATTGATTTTTGTAGAACCAGAATTTCCAGATGTTCCTTCCTCAGCAAAATCAAGATAATGTTTTCTGTGCTCAGAGGAAGTCATGAGGATATACTTATGTGTAAGCAGTATTGGTGCTTACTTAAACTTGACTACAATTTCATAGCGGTGAAACAATGCTTGGTTTTTGTTTACAGTGTCTAGGGAGAGAGTGACAGCTACTGTCAGGCAGAAAATGTAAGCAGATTGCTGTACATCCACCTGTCCAGTTCACTGTGCATTGTTTGCAAATAAGATGTTTTATAAAAGTCTCGGATTTAAGTTTCCCATATGGTAGCATTGATAATCCACCCAAAGAAAATATTGTCTTATAGTTTAAAAATAAAACATTTCTTTTTGTTGTGAATTTGACTAACTTTTGACTGCCACCACATTCGTAACCATGTGTGACTGACAAAAAATAATAATTTAGCAGAAACATTCGCAGCCTGTCACTTGATCTGACACTAGGTGTGAGTTTGTGCCTCTGACCTTGGAGAGATGGTCTGCAGCTGCAGCTGCACAAATGGCCTGGGACTTCATACACTTCTCCATGAGTTTTAGTGGGTTTTCTATGCATGAGAAATGGATATGCTCAGGAAATCACATTCGTCACCTCCGAAGGTTTAAGCTTAGATTATCAGATCCAGAACACGTGGTTCTAGACCAGATTCAGTGGCAATATGGAGATTGGTTTGCAGAGGTGAAAACCACAGAAGTTCAGGGTTAAGCTATTTCTGTAGTTTAAAAATTCCTTGACAATTTGATTTTGACTTCCATTTTTTCTCTCAGATGGAAAGCTTAAATTATTGTTAAAGACTAAATACATTAAAGAATACTGGTTCCTAACTAAATGCTCTCAAAGAATGTCATATTTTGTGTGTTGCCATAGAAATATCAGCCTCCAAACCCAGCTTTTTACCATGTACAGTGTCTACATAATAGGTACAGATACCATTTCAGAATATTAGACAGACTTCAGCATTGAAAGGAAAAGAAGCTCTTCCTCTGATGCTTCACAGTGTAGCTCACTGAGGTATGTTCTCACTCTCATGATTCCTCTGGAGAGGATCATAGGAGACGGTTGTGTGTATTTATTAGTGTGTGTTTTCAAAATGGATGTTGTGGCTTACACACGTGAAAGGGAATGGATTGTTTAATCCTCTGCCCACCTTGTACACCATTTGATAGCAAAGTGGATGAGGTATGGCATGATGGTGATACTTAAGGGAACATTGAAGGAGTCAGGTTGCTGCCAAAGTGTAGTCATGTTTGTGCAAATAATCTACTAATGTGTAGTCAAGGAATTAAAACTGGAAACAGATCCCTGGTTCTGGGAGCAGGTTTTAATAATGTAGTATCAGTAGACAGCCCTGTAGCTCCACCTACAGAAGCCATGGCAGGAGAAGGTGGGAAGATGCAGGCATCAAAACTTCTGAAATGGAGCAAAGACCTTCGTGCTTGAGCAACAGCCTCAGTTGAAGAGGTCCTGGAGATTGGTGGGAGCCCAGGCAGGAGTGGGTAGTGCCTGGAAGGGGCTGGAAGAGGCTGAGGACCTGGGAACCCCTCCTTCTGCAGCCTTGCAGTGTTAGATAAAATCCCAGTGTGCCTCTGCTTGTAGTTCCCCTTTGAAAAATAGAAACTCAATGTGTGATATGAGGCTGAAGGAAGGAAAAGGCATGCAGTGTTTTGTGCATGTGCTTTTATTTATTACTTGTTCTAATAATTTTGTCAGTAACTGAATATCATGAGTAATGTGGTAAAGCAAATTCTAGAGGCAGTATCTTTCACATGTTCCAGTAACTAGGATGATGGTCCAACAGGCATAAGTAAGCTTTTCCTTTTGAAATACAATTACTAACTAGTAATTATGTAAGGAAGTAATTTTTTCTTTAGTAAGTCACTTCTGTTCTGGCATTCTGGAAAGAAATACTGAGAGGACCAAAGCAATGCGAGCAGTTCTGTGTACAATGTGCCCTGCCTTCTGCCCAGATATAATTAAGATTATTAAACAATGAAAAACAGTGTGTTCTTTTGTTAAACACTTGACAGGTGATTTAAGGGGGAAAATGGGAAGAGATGGAAAAACCCACAGAGCTTCTCAGATACAAACAATAAATTGAACTTACAGATTTCCTTGCCAAAATCTTCAAGGTATGATGGTGAAAGCATTTCCCTTTTAGTTAATGAAATAATGGTGGTGCTCCTAGAAGAGGAGCAGGATTTAGCCCTGGAAGAGTTGTGTAACAAATTCTGTAGACTGGAAGAATAATAAGCGTATGGGCTCTCAGAGCAAGGACGTTTATTTTTTGATGTTGCCTAGCAACCCTGAAAACAAAATTGTAATATTAACTTAAATACTATGAATTTTTAAACCCATGTGTATTGGGGGGAGGGTGAGGAGGAGAGTAAGCTCCACCAATATTCAGGAAGGAATTTTCAACTTCCATTTCAGGCTCTTAGCTTTTTAGAAAATGAACAAAAGCAAAACCAAAAATCCCATCCCTCTCTAATAAAACTTCCCCTCCTGATGCAGATTAGAGGTGATTTTCAGTTGGAAGAAGAAATCTGATAAGCAGCTTTCAACTGGTAGAATGAAAAGCTACAATTTATGTATGTCATAACATGCTTTAGGAAGTTCTTTCCGTGAACTTGCCCTTGATTAACTCTTTATAATAATGCTGCCATTTGCAGTGTCTAAATCAATTACTTCTAGAAGCACTTCTAGTATGTTTTGAATATCCTTTGCTGTCCTACAATGTCTGATAACAACCTACCTCATTCCTTTTGACACATATATCTTTGTTTAACCATGAATCTCTGCCTAAGCAGGGCAATCTTACGAGACATCCTAGACAGCACAAAAAAGATCCATGCTGAAAGAAAAGCACTTCTCATTAAGGAATATTTATTTAAAACATCTGTGCTATTAAGCAGTACAGTTCAAAGTACCTTTCTCTTCTTTCCAAAGTGCTTTGTCCAGGGAAGATAATCTTGTGACTAAAATAAATTCATATAATGGGATTAAGTTTAATTTGCTCTCTTACTAATTAAATCCTCTTATTTGTCAAACTTCTTGGATGCAAATAATTCATGTAGTAAATAGCACAGTTTTGGTTCCCTGCTTAAATGAGATTGGATGATCCAGTTAAAAGAAACAAAGTGAAAAGCAAACAGTATTTGATCAATGGAAGAATTTTTGACCAAAAGCTCACATGTAAAAGTAATTTGTGGAAATGAACCACCATAGCTACCATATATTTAAACATAAGCAGTATTTAGGCTTTATGACTGTCCTTGGGGGAGGCTGCTGGCTGCAGCACACTCATCTGACAGTCATTTTCTAGAACTGTTTTGGTCAGTGATTGAAAGAACACAATATCAAAGTGAGCAGAAGTCCCTGCAGCAGTGGTGATCTGGAAGGCTCTGAAATGGTCAGTTTGGGAAATTAAACCTGAAGCATTACACATCCTCCCAGAGAGGCAAGCTCTGTGCTGGGGTGCCAGCAAGAGAGCTCCCCTTGCAGCCAGATCACAGGAGGGGAGATTGTCCCCCTTCTTGGCTGCAGCACGAGTCCCATGCATCTCTGCCTAGAGCAGATGGTGCTGTGGGGCACTCCTGCCTCACAAAGGCCTGTAGGACATTTGCCATTTGCTTGAGTTGGAGCAGGATTGGGATTGTCAGCATGCACAGTCACATGTGGATGCCAGAGGGACAATTCCCTGGGTTTCACTACAGATCAATTTAAAATAATAAAGTCTAGCTTTAAAATAGGGAAGCAATGTCTTACTCAGAGGCATCATGTATCTAGACTGTGGAAGCAGATCCATTTGTGCTGCCTGGTTCCAGCGAGCTGTCACGTCCAATAGTTGATGTCTTTGAAGACAACAGGACGTCTCTTTTCTGGGCAAACTACCATTCCTGCAGTGACCTGATTGTGGGGGGGATAGTCTAGAATAGCTGTTCTTCAGTGGTTTCTCTGCAATAGCTGCCCATCTGGGCACTCTCCTTGCTGAAAGTGCCATTTTTCAGTCTGATTCAGAAGTAAACCAAATTAAATTATGAAAAGGTGGTGTTTAATGCTAAATGTGTCTTGAAATACGGATTTAATGTGCAAATCATTTGCTGTTAAATTTGCTCATGATAACTCCCCTCTGATATCCATTGACAAGTCCTAAAAGCTGCCTGAGATAAATAAGCATGTTCATCACAAAGTTACTGCAAAGTATTAAGATGCTTCTCTCTAGCAGAATTTCTCTCTCCCGCTCTGCTGAAATCTTGAACTTTTCTGATATTTTTGGAATCAGATGAATATCAGCTTTCTTTATCTGATCATTTTTTGATTTGTGTATCTTTAAAGTACTCTGATTTTAATATTTGCTATGTTCTCTTACCTTGCTTTTGAGTACCATATTTTTCTTAAAAATAATTTTTTCTTTAAAAATTTTTAAGGAGGAATGAAGAATAAATTTGTTAAATTACATCATTTATTCCAACAGGTTGGTAACAGGCAGTATAATTTTGGTGAGAAAAGTGTTAAGTGTCTTGGTTCTCCCCCTGCTGTTAGTTTGAGTCAGGAGACAGCTCCCCTGACTTGAATCTTGGATCAGTGTGTTGGCTCCACTGAGCAGTAAGAGAGGAAAAAGAGGAAGAGAAATGTAAAAATGATCTATAAGCAAGAATGTCTCTATATATAGAAGTTTTCCGTGAAGCATCAGAAAGTCTTTAAGAATTAATGGTGAATTGGCCCAAATCATGCAGTGCTTACAAACTATACTGAACTTGCTGTTTCTGCTCCAAAGGGGCATTGACAAGTTTTCTTTGGAACTACAGTCTTGAACAAAAATGATCACTTCCATTATATCCAGCTCTTTTTACTTGTTTGGGGTTTTTTATAATAATGCTGTATTGCTTGTTACTTAGCAATTGTTACAAGTCAAGCAATAAATATTAATAAGCAGTGAAGCTCATTGATTTTGCTGACTTGGGTGGGGAGGAGAAGTAGATTACAAGATATTTGGAAAATAACAAATTATTAGAATACAGCATACAGGGAGGTAAGACCTCTCTTCCCTTCTAAATTCTTCTGCTTAGTTCTGCAGTTGCAATCCAGACAACACAGAAAAAATGAATGCTGCTTGCTTCTTCCATTTGCAGGCTACTGCATAGGAATGGATAGAAAAATGGACAAAGGTCTTTACTGACTGCCCCAGTCTCCTCCTTTGCTGAACAGCAGTGTGTGAGGACATAGAGGGTAATTAGCTTCATTTTTAGAATAGGAAAACGTCTTGTTTTCAACTCCAAGGAGGAATCTGAGGCAAGATAGGGAATTCATTCCCAAGGCTGCACAGCAATGAACTCTTGGTCACGTAAGGCAGTGAAATGGTGGGAGCACAGCCCCTACCACAGTCATACCAGGCGATTGGGTTTTGCTCAATAGAAGATCCAGCATTAGTCATTACAGCAAGGCATTGCTTGTAAGGAGTTGCAAGAATGCTGCTTGTTTAATGATACTTGAAACAACCAAGAAATTAGAACCAATAAAGGATGAAATATGAGACATCTGGAAATGCTGATGGATTTTCAGAATACTGGAGGTATGTCAGTTCCCTCTAGTAACATTAGGTTGGCTTTTAGCTATTTGATCACAAAAGAAACAATATAGGACTTCGTGTTTTCAGCTTTTTCCACTCAAACCCATTTTGTTGCTGCTGTTGTAAAGGATGGAGTTCTTTGCTTTCTTCATCTCATGATATGGAAGGATGCTCTGTTTTATTAGTGGACTACTGGTAAGAGATGGTTAAAGTTTAAGAGTTAGACAATGAAAGTATTAAAAGGGCTGACAACAAGATTTTGTACTCATAGTTCACAGGAACCCACCCTTGGTGTCATCCTGATGAAAGAACTTGAGACTGAGCCATAATAAACCAATTTGTAGGGTATGGTCAACAACAGCTACATCACTTTTGTTTAAAGATGACCAATATTAGATACATCTTTTTGAAACATTAGATACATCATTTGAAACTCCTAACTATCCATACCAGAATGGAATTACATTTTTCCTTAGTTTGTGCAGACCAGCACATGTCCTGTAGTATGTGCAGTGGTGCAAGAATGGGTGAGCCAAGGGAGCAGCAGACAAGCGTGAAACCTTCCTGAGGCTTGTGCAGTAGAGTCTTGTTTGCTTCTATTGCCAATAAGGGATTCCTGTTGTTGATAAATCCTGGGCTGCTGCTAGTTTGGCAGGACGGCAGCAGAGCTCTGCTCACAGTGATAAGCCTGCAGCCCCTCTGAGCTCCTTGATCGCTGCATTTTGCAGAGCATGACCGATCTAAAGGCTTTTGGGAGGCAGCAGGACCGTGTTCCTTGGCGTGGGGAAGGCATGCTGGACACAAGTTCCCCCTAGTGAGGGGATCAGGAGTAGCTTCTGCTCGAGGAGGCAGCTGTAGAAATAGACATCGAAGGTACTGAACTTGGCTGAATGATACACATCTGCTTGTGTGTGAATTTAAAGGCTTAGAGATGATAAGAAAAATATGGGAAACTTAATGTATCCATCACCCAGCTCCTTTTTTTTTTTTTTTTAATCAGCACTTTATAACTCTGTTAAAGTTTTATTTTACATTGTTGTATATTTCAATACTAGTGCATATTCTCATCATGCAGATCTTGCAGAAAAAGAATAATAACAAGGTTCAAGGGTACAGAATTTTTTAACCAAATGGCATTTTAGAGACAAGATAAAAGCAATTTGTGACCTTAAAGGCTATTTTTCACCTTCAGTTCTTATTTATGTTAGTTATGTTCATTAGTTACGTTCAGTTTAGTTATTAGTATGATGTCTTCCCTGAAAGTGCATGGATAGAGAATCTGAAGGGTTAGTGGCCATGTTAGTGGAGAAAAAGAAATCTGCATTTCCGAGATTTTTCCAGAAAATCTGCGGACAATTCCATTCTATTTTTCCTGAAAATGTTTCACTAAGAGAGGTAAATGAGTGACTACATCAAGATGTTCTGCTACAGTAGTTATGAATGCCACATATACAAATCTGTGTACACAGATTTTGGTCCTTTTAGTACTGTAAATCAAAATTAGTTGTCTTGTGTGACTTTATGAAATAATAAATTATTGCTACTCTCTGCAGACTGGAAATGATACTTGGAAAACTGGTAATTACATCAGTAATTCCTTTTCCCTGTTGCCCACAAATTCAGTTTGGTTGCCAATACAGTTGACATCTGGCAGGAGTAGTCACCTAGATCTAGAGATCCTCTCAGGCATGTATTCTTCTAACCTTTCCACTGTATTCAGGTGGGTTTATTATTAGCCTAAGACAGTTGTCTTACATAGGAAAAATCAGTAGCAGGGAGGAAATAAATGCTCTAAAAAGGGTTTGCACAGGTGGATAATCTAAGGAACACAGAAGAAATCATCAGGATTTTTAATGTATTATAAAAACAACAAACCCAGCCACAGTACCTCTTCTCTGTGTTCTGTACTCACTGCTGAGTGTTCAGATGACTGTCATCCAAAATGCTGTTGCTTAATCCTAAGTGACATCTGATGAAAAGCACCATTTTGGGAATTACAAACAGGAGACTTACTTAAAGGAAGGGGAATCACAAGTACATGATGCAGCTTGCCTTTCAAGTGACATTTGAAGTGGAGGAAGGGAAATACAATATTCTTCCCCCTTCAGCACAGAAATAGAGAACTGCACTACAGAAATGCAGAGGGGTTTATCCCTTCTCTGTACACAGATCAGCATCCTGGTAGTGGCCACCAAAATATATGAGGCCTTAAGGAGGCCAAGCCCTCTATTATGGCACCCACTGGAGATGCTAAGCCAGGACTGCAGGTTTGGAAAACACTGCCTGGTACCAGAGGTGGCCTCTCAGTGATGGCTCTCCATGTCAAGGCCAGTAGTTCCATGTTTTGGTCAAAGAGGATGAATAAGGAACAGTCTAGAAGCCATTCCAGCCATTTATTACATCAGAGACCAAGGTGAGAGCTGCAGAATCAGGGGTCTTCTAAAAGGCATTCAGCTGGTTCAGTTGTATAGGTTTTCATAACCCAACTCTTGGAATAAAAGCAATCTTCAGGAAGTAGAAAAAATCTGAACTAGTGCAGGTTTTCAGTCTGGAGTACTCAACACTTACGCAGACTTAAACACATTGCTTTAAAATTGTTAGTCTTACTTATTTTAGAATTATCATTTCAGAATTCTAAGAAAAAAATACAATAATTTCATGCCTTTAAGGTGCACTTTTTGGGTTGTCAGCAACTTTCTGTACTTTGTCCATACATAAGATGCACTGGCCTATAAGGCACACTTCCAGGTTCCGATCAAAATTCCAGTCAAAAGGGTGTGCCTTATACGCGTGAAATTACTGTATTTTGTTTCCTTTGAGAAACATGTTAGAAAAAATTGTCTGTTACCAAACAGTATTCCTGAGGGTATTACACAGATTAACAGAGTTAATGGTGATGGTGCAATGTAACTCTAGTCATTGGCAGTAACTAAGCTTGCCTTCTGTATAGGAAAACCATTATGAGGAAACATTTTCCTCTGCCTTCTGGAAGTTGACAGCCAGGGCTGGTAGAAAGGTGGTGTGTAGAACTCAAGTGTGGTCTGAGAGATGTGATGTCTCTTGAACTACATTTTTTAAGTGAGCTGTCTACATATAATCTAGCTTCAGGAATATCCATCTTCAAAATAGGAAACCCAATAGGACAATAAATGTTTTATTTTAATAGGTTTTGAAGATTTACTAGTTTTATTTAATCTGAAAGGTTTTGGGTTTGAGGTTTTTGGGGTTTTTTTTTGCTTCTGAGAAAGCCATGGGCAGTCTCAAATGCCAGTGACCAGAAGGCACAACTTCCACTTCACAGAAACACACAATCCCTACTGCACATGGATAGGTTTTGTTACTGCTTGATTTTCCTCTTGTTTGCAGAGGAATGTGTGAATATCTGTAACATCTTCCTACTACTTCTACATTTACAGGGACATGGCTGAAGAGTAGTTTGGGCATTGTACAACAAGAAGGAAATCAGTTGACTTGGACTTACATTGCACCTCAGCTGGGCTACTGGGTTGCAGCTATGTCACCTACTATCCCAGGTAAGATGGAATTGGATTTTATTGGTATTTGCAGTACTGGGTAATTATTTATTAATATCTAATGTTTATATTTTTCAGAATGACTTCATCTGAGATGCCACAGCTTGATCAATAATGCATTATTAGAAATCTGGAAGTAAAGGGCTAAAATCTTTTCAGGATTGTGAGGGGCAACTCTGGCGCTCAAAATATCTGTGTCATTTAAATGGGGAACATTTCAAAGTGTTCCTGCTTTGATGCATTTGTGTCACCACTGCCTGGTACAGCCACTGCTAGAAAATAATGGGTGCGTCAGTGTATTGGTGTTCCAGCAGGTAGAAAAACAGGTGCTGTGAAATGTCTTTTCAGAAACTCACAGAGACAGGGATTCACCTAACACCTGGGTTAGAGAATTACTAATGGATGGACGGATGGATGGATGGATTGACACTTTTTTCCTTTTGCACTAAAGATGCCCTTTTTGCCCTGTGTTATGCTTTGCATCATCTTGGTGACTGATTAATTTACACTGTGAATAACTTAGCTTAGAAGTTCTAGGAGATATATTAGAGTGGAATTACTACAGAGATGACTGGTTGCCATCTGCAAACCTCTTGGCTTAACTGTAAAAAATGACTTTGAACTAGGCTTTAATTATATGTGCTTTGGACATTATTAATGCTGTAACTTCCTTTTTTTCTGTCTGTGGCTGCCTTAGATTTCTTGGTATTAGCTCTTTAGCCACCAATAATCTGAGATACCTCTGTGCAAAAAAGAGCCAATCAATCAATCAAAAAAGAAAAACAACAAAAAAACCAAAAAATGAAATGAAAATGCTTGTCTTGGCTGTGCAAGCTCAATAAACTAAATATAACCAGCAAAACAAACTTTTACAAGAGGACAGGTTTTAAAGTCTACTCATACATATCATGAAGTTATTTCATAATATGCAAGCTTTTTATTTGAGGTTCTGTTAAATCATAGGTATTAAGTGCTGGGATATTCAGCTGATTTCATTGCTGAACAGAATTTAGAGGCAGGGGCAGAGATGAATAAGCTATCATATTGAATTTAATGGAATTTTACCAAAAAAAAGCAACTGCCAAACACTTTCCAGTACAGCTCTGTCTCAGATTGCAAGGAGGTTACACTAGTCATGGAATTGTGCTTGTAACTCTGAGGTTACAAGGCCTGTAACTTTTAACAGGAGAAGGCTTATCTTTACTTTTGATATACTTTGTATGGCAGAGCTTCTGCTTGTACTTTATTTTTTCTTCCCTCTAGGGCTAGATCTGAATTCTTAAAACTTTGTTGCAATGGGAACAACATTTTCATGAAAAATTCAAGTGGTTTATCTTGTCTTCTTTTTGCTTAATGTCCTAAAGCAACAGTAAAATCAATTATGTAATGGCAGTGGTGGGACAGAATATATAAGATTTAGATTTCCCAAAAGCAATATAATTTATGTTACTTTTTATGAGTTAATGTATTTTTGCATATTTTATCCCCTAATTCTTATCTCAAAAATGGACAAAAATTATCTTTGTTTTCCTAGCAGTGGCTCCACAGACCACTCAAGATTCACAGATGAGGTTTTGCAAACCTTATGACCTAGACCCTCCAAGTTGGCCAAGCTTGCTGTCCTTCACAATACATGCATGTTAGTCTGCCAGCTGGTACTGTACCTCCTTGCCTGCAGATGAAAATTTGGGTCTTTATTTCAAAATCACCATAAGGATTTTACAAACCAACTGCATAATTGTGAACAGATGTTGTCCAGATGTGTGCATTCCTTTGTGTGTTAAAACATGTAGTAAGCATTATTTAAACCTGGAGTTACAACACTGTTTCACAAGTGGCCTGTTAATTAAAGCTACTGAAGATCTGCTTGGCTTGGCTTGATGTAGACTTCAGAGCACCAACACATCTTTCTGCAAATCCTGTACTGCAGTATCTGAACTGTTTGTTGCGAGGAGCCACAGATGTTAAAGAGCAGTTGTTGCCCACAGTGTTGCTTTGTGCATTACAGTGCTGGGACATGCTCATGGATGGATTTTCTCCAGTGGGGAGAGCTTTGGCACACGGTGTCAGCATTAGGACCTGGAAAGCAGCATTCACTGATGCATGCTCTCATTGAAACTAACTGCTTTTCCACAGAATGAGCTAGTTGGACCTGCAGTCATGAAAACCAGCACGTTTTCTCCACAACTTGCTCCCCTTTCCAGAGATGGTCTGCTCAGTAGGCACAGGGATATGAGCAGCAGTGTTGCTTAGCACCCTCATAATAAGGGAAGGTGTCCCTCTCCTTGTTTGACTGCTGTTCCTCTTCCTATTCCCAGATTATTGCAGGTCTGAATTCTCTTTTCTGGTCTTCCAGGTCCCGTTGTAACACACGACATTACCAGCTATCACACAATGTTTCTTTTGGCAATTTTAGGAGGGATGGCTCTCATACTTCTAGTCTTGCTGTGTCTGCTTTTATATTATTGCAGGTAAGATTCACCATCCTGGTTGCTTAGTTCACATTGAAATTACAAGGTTTTTTTGTTCATGAAATTGAAAACTTTATATTGAAATATTTTTCCCTTGGTGAGGGGGGAAAGGCAAGCAAATGCTTGAAAAAGAAAGAAATAGTGAGATCAAATTTCCTGTGTTCCTGGTTACATGCAGCATATAAATCCCTGCCTTTGGGAAGATGGTAGCTGAGTGAATCACACACATCTGTACCTGTGTTCTCCATGTAACTTCCTATTAAACATGGGCATAGGTTCAAGATCTCTGTACCTGTTATGCATTTGCAAAGGATCTTTCTATTGGTGCTGTATTAAAATGAAAGTTAAATTATCAGCAAATGCCTACAATAATGAGTGATTTTATACTTGCCTTCTCTAGACATTTACTCCAGTTTGTAATTGGTACTTGAGATATTTCCCAAATGACATTAGTTATTCTTTAATTTTATCTTTGCTGCTGGGATAATCTTTTAATTTTTAGATTATGTAGTAAAAGTTCAGTTCCCCTAATACTAATCACTGCTTAAAAATCTTCTCTTAAGACACACTTGCTTCTCTTGTTTCTGTGTACAACAGTCATAAATGTATAACTTCCTTTGTTACTGGCTTTTATAGAAGAAAATGTCTAAGACCACGTCAACATCATAAGAAACTGCAGCTTTCGACAGCGCTGGACACTTCTAAGAAGGATCAAGCAACCTCAATGTCCCATATAAATTTAATATTTTCACGTCGTGAGTCAGAATTTCCAGGTGGATTGTCCGTTGCAAGCAATGGACACGCTGAAAACTCAGGGGCAAAGGAATTAATCAGTGCTGTCCACATGGAGATGGTGTCACCTACTGGAGAAGCAGATATGCATACACCTATGCTCAAACACTCTTTCAGTACTTCCCAGGAATTTAGCTCCAGAGAGGAATTGCTCTCTGACAAAGAGAAAGATAAGAGCAGAATTTCCTTGGATGACCTGACTCCCAGTGGGTCTCTAAGAAAAGACTACCACAAGTCAGCAGATAGTTTTCCTCTAAAGACAAGAAAATCAGCAGAAACAGCTGAAGGCTATGAGTCCCCTATCAAAGATGAGTACAGGAGAAGTTACAATGCCATGCTGTCTCAGCCTTTATTTGAAAAGCAAGAGAGAGAAGTTCAAGTATCTATGAACCATATTGCTACTGGAAGTAAATACAATATTCAGGAACAAATATACCCCACACCTTCAGCCCCTGAAAAAGAGCTGCTGGACTGCAGACCTACTGATTGTATGATGTCTCGTTCAGTTGATCATCTTGAAAGACCTACATCTTTCCCTCGACCAGGTCAGTTAATCTGCTGCAATTCTGTTGACCAAGTCAATGACAGTGTTTACAGAAAGGTTTTGCCTGCACTGGTCATCCCAGGGCATTACATGAAGCTGCCTGGAGAACACCCTTTTGTTAGCCAGCCCCTGGTTGTCCCAGCTGACCAGCAGATTGACATAGAAAGACTTCAGGCTGAGCTTCCTAACCCTCACGCACGGCTTTTCCCACACCCTGCCCAGCAGCTGCAGCCCCAGCAGTTGGCATCCCAAGCAATATCTCAGCAACATTTGCAAGATGCAGGTGCAGCTGAGTGGAGCCAGCAAAATGCTTCCATGTCTGAATCTATTTCCATTCCTGCCTCTCTTAACGATGCATCCCTGGCTCAGATGAATAGTGAAGTGCAGCTTCTTACAGAAAAGGCTTTGATGGAATTAGGAGGTGGAAAGCCATTGCCTCATCCTCGAGCATGGTTTGTTTCTCTAGATGGGCGTTCAAATGCTCACGTTAGACATTCATACATTGATCTCCAAAGAGCTGGTAGGAACGGGAGTAACGATGCCAGTTTGGACTCTGGTGTTGACATGAATGAACCGAAATCTGCCCGAAAGGGAAGAGGGGATCATCTGTCTGCACCACAGAGTCACCCCCCAGTGCAGGAGCACCAGCAGAGAGAGAGGAAGGTTTCAGATAGCACAGCTTACACACAGCTTGTGTACTTGGATGATATGGACCAAAGTGGCAGCGAGTGTGGAACAGCAGTTTGTAGCCCCGAGGACAATGCTCTTCGATGCCTCCTAGAAGGCACCAGTAAGAGAAGTGGTGTGCAGCTGCCCAGCCTGCAGGAGGAAACCAGAACTGTGGATACCAAACCAGAGCCATTAACTAGTCCTGAACATGGAACATCCATTCAAGATGATGATGATGAAGATGAGGAGGATGAGGAAGATGACCAAGGTGAAGATAAGAAGAGTCCTTGGCAGAAACGAGAGGAAAGACCACTAATGACTTTCAATCTAAAGTGAGCTATTGTGAAAATCCACCCTTCAGTGGAGTATAAAATTGCCAAATATCCTTTCTGTGGAAGTGCTTGATATTTTTTTCTTTTTTTCTTCTTTTTTTATGTTGTGGAGAGAAAAGAGAAAAACTGTGGTGAGCAACATTTGAAAGAACTTAAATGCATTACTGTGTAAATGTTAGAAAAGAATTAAAATCATTCCTCTGATTTAAAGCTGCCTCCAGTGAGGTAGCTGAACAAAGAGTGTGATTGTTATTCCATATACTTGATATTGGTCATCCAGGATGTTGAAAATACTGACAAATTGTTTTGGTTGGTTTGTGACCTCAATCTCCTTATGAATGGGAGCTGGTAAAGCTTTTGTTTTGTAGGCCAATTTTATGTTGATAATGCTACTGAAAGTATCTTAAAAACAGGAGTTTGACACGTGGTGTCCAAAATTGTGCATTATCTCAATGAAAGGCTATGCATTGCTGCTTTTAGTAATATTTTGCTTATACTATGCTTTTCTTAATTTTACAAGTTGGTTGTAAACATTTTATGTCCTTTATTATAAACTACTCAGCAATTTATTTTAATGTACAACTGCAGGAAACTTGAGTAGCATCCCTTAGCATTGAAGCCTTTTTATGAAACCAAACTGAACTTTGTGTCGACTAAGATTCCTCCAATTCTGGTACCATTTTCTCAAAGTGCCTTTTTTACAGTAACAATGAACAGTCCCTTCTTTTGCTAAGTCCTTTTAATTGACCCCATTTGAGATTTTATAAACTTCTGAACTTCTACCTTTTATTTTAAGCTGCATGCCAAGAGTCCCATTTTGTGCTGAGCATTTCTCATTTCAATACAGTGTATTCTGTAGCTATCATGTATATTGTGGATTCTGTTTAGCCAGGATAGATTTAGAAGACATTTTAAAGGGCCCAGAGTAGCCAAGAAGATAGTTTCATTGACTGTATATATTGTTGGTTTCCTCTGGAATCACATGAGCTAATCTTGCTCATATAAAATGGACTATCGACCGAGCAAGTGGACTGAATGTGTCTAGAAAAATTTGGGGGAAAAATAAAAATACTATCCAAAAGTGCCAGAATTACTCTTCTGTGCTTTTTCCATACAGAGCTGCTTGGTTATCCAAAAATTATAATTGAAAATAAACTGCAAAAAGTATCTCTGTGGATTTTTTCCTCTGTTAGTGATTATCACATTATTTTATGTTATTTAAAAAGAAAAATACTTTGGTTTTATTTTCCTGTGCATATTTATGCTCGTGTGACTTACTTTCTTTTGCAGTTCTCATGAGCTTAAGTCAATACTGAAATTTAGACCCCTTTTCAGAAAAGCATCCTCGGTATCTTGATAAATACATCATGATTTCTAAAGTATCACTGAAGACATTGGAAATTAAATCCTGGTATCACCAAAATTCCTTGTGGAGTAAGACTTCCTCAGGACCAGTTTTCTTTCTGTGATTTCTGTAGGTACTCACACTTACTGCACTCCTCTCACTTCTTCATGAATTGGGTTCAAAGAAGAGGAAGTATGTGACTTCCACTTTTGTGGAATCCTTCATATACATTCAGTTTATCATGTTTCATTCAGTTATTTTTATACAGATTAGCAGCAGTCATGCTTACTAAAGTTAATATGTAATCTCCAAAGTGATTCAAGTGCTATATAGTTCCTATTTAATTTGTAATAATAAGCCCAACTCAATGTTTGTTTCTTTATTTTCAGTAAATTTCAGGGTTTTCATAGAAAGCAAGTCTTGCATTTTCCATCTTCCTGTTTGTCTTACCTGGGAACCTGATCTCTAGCCTGGAGCTGAATCCCGATTTCCTAGTTCCCAGCTCAATGCTCCTTTCCATTCACAAAGCCAGATTACCTTTTGCTTTAGTTCATGTTTGAAAGTGGTATATGTTGTAAAATGAATCTAAAATATTGTGGAGTGCATTGAATATTGAAATCACCATATTAGCACTAAATTATATTTTACTCATTGTATATGTGCCAGGTTCTTTCCGTTCTGTTTAGGAATTTTGTATTGACAGCCTGTGAACTGGTTTTGGGCTCTGGGTTACTTATTGTCAGTTTGTGCAAGGTCACTGAACAGAAGAACACTGCTTTAAGGGCATAGTATTTATGAGATGTTGGTAAGTGCTGGTAATACAGTGTCACTTACTAATCAGAATGCTGCATAAGTAAACATTCTGAATAAAATTTCCGCATACTAGAATTATTGTGCTATTTAATTTCAAGTTTTCTGTTGTCTTAAATCTGTCATTTTTAATTATATTCCTTTTTCACATTCCTTTGCAAAGTTTCCATCGTTGCTATCTTGTAAAGTGAGATTGTTGCTATTAAATTACAGTGGTTTGTTTCTTTAATTGTGTTGGTTTTATGTTCAAAACACTTCATTTGATGATTTGTGGTCTTTATGCAGCAAATATACTTGAACAAACACAATGTGGTTATGTTTCAAATCTTCTTTAAAATAGCATTTTTAATTGGTGTGATAGTTTAATTTTGCAAAATACATAGTTTATTAAATGTATTTCTCTACATCCACACCTGGGCCATATGCTAAACAAAACTGGAACAGAGTTACCACAGATCAGGTAACAGGTTAAGATTAGAGTATGCTGTGCCTAATCTAAAAGTCCAATGATAAATCCCATGTTTTAATTTTCAAAAATTTACTGAGGAAGATACATCAGTAAAATTCAAAGAAATTTTCTTGCTTGTATATTGCAGTTGCACAGTGAAACAAGTACCAATAAAGTTAATAAAACATAGAGAACAAAGTATAACTCAAATAAGTCTTGGCATCAGCAGCTCCCAAGTCCATGTAGAAGAAAACCTAGAAAAGCAATTGTTACGATGGCAGATACTAGTAGGGGAAAAAATGCAGGTTTGTAATGACAAAGCTTACAAATATAATAAAAATATGTTTGTCTTAAAAAAATACTAGAAACAAATCTTCAAATTCAGGTTCATTTATATTACAGATTCTCTGAAATGTTAGCACTGTTGGGAGTTAATACATTCATTAAGAGTCCATTCACTTCGTGGCTGTCCCCCAGCTCCCACTTTGTTCCTGCTCAAAGACTTGCTTCTCAAACCTTACTAAACTATCTGTAAAGCACCTTGACTTACTGTGATAATGACCTATTATTATTCGATTAAGTGCTTTGTCAGGGTACCAGCATGCTAAACCCTCTGCAAATACAGGGACAAAAACTGCCTCAGAGCATTTGCAGTCTAACATGTTAGTCAAATTATACAAACTTGGGGATCTGAGATGAACAGATTACAAAGGAAGACCCTGCATTTGGAAATTGTTCATAATGCTTTTCTTTGTTACAGGGAGGACTGAGTAGCTTTAGTAGAGTGAATTAAGCACTCTTGAAATACCTTAACAATATTTTCATTTTCTGCCCTTTGTTCTATCCATGATGCTCTCAGGGACCAATTTTATCTCACTAATCTGTACCAATATGTTTGAAATTGGTAAGAAATCCAATGTCCTATGTAGGGTTTAGCCTATAGAGCAGTACAGGTATAAATGAGCTAGTGTTGGATTAGATATTTACTCTTTCTCTAGGAAGGTAGTGAACCAAAAAGGCTTTTTTTTCTTAACAAGAATTCTTCTGGGAATTAAAATTTATTATAGCACAGTAATCAACTATCAATAGTCTGTAACTTGGAGCATGGTATGGTTCAGCCAGTGCATCCTTGGACTTAGTCAAAGGAGAATAGTGTCTGTTTACTTTCCTAAAATACATGTGCGTCAGATAGGGTTTTTCTGAATCAGTGCTGCCGTTTGGTCTCTTAAGCATTTGAAATTCAAGTTGTGGTATCTGCCACCTGGCGGTGAACTGCTTCTCCACACGTGCTGTCTGTGAAGCAGTTTATCATCTCAATATAAGTGCAGTTAACAACTCAGTAACGCCAGCAGGCAGCTGGCACAGGATCATCAGTTGTTTCCTGGGCCTGCTGTCAGTCCAAGTGCAGAGATCCCTGTCAACTGAGAGACCTTGCCCAGCCTCATTGCTGGGAGAGTATTCGGCTTACGACATCTCCATTCAAATCAAAATGCATCATCACTGATGGCTCTGTATTCTGCCTTGTGAAGAGCACCTTGGGTTTAGATTAAAATAAAATAAATAAAAATGTAACTACTGTTTCCAAAGTTGAGAAAAATAGAAGCAACTCAATTATTCTTTTCCTGTTCCTCTGCTTACAGACCGATAACTGTCAGGTTCAACACTAACCTTACTCATAATGCTAACCTTATCATTATTATATGTGTGTGTGTGTGTATATGTACATGCTCACACATGATTTATAATATATATAACATTATGGTATATCATATGGCATGATAGATACATACCTACACTGTATTTTCATCATACCTGCTATTTTCATTTCCATTCCAAAACAGCTGGAATCGAAGCTTCAGGTGAATAAATAGGCAGCTGTCAAGTGCAATTTTCAGAATAGAGGAGCATTTTTTATTACATTTACTCATGTAATTCCAGCTGTTAAATTGAGACAAGGTACTGTCTTCTATTTGTCAGTAACAACAGAAAGAGTATCTAGTTCTTTTCAGATGTAATCCTCTGGTATCCACAGGTAATTACTTTGCAAACCTTGGCACCCAGTCTATTAACACTTAACTGAAGTATTTCTTGGTTTATTGATGTGCTTTTCGTCTAGCAATGAACAGTGCCAGTTAGTTTGTTTGATCGTTAAATAGCTATTCTGCCTTACAGCCACGGGGAAGGAAAATGTGATGACAACAGGGAGGTACAAATTAAATACTTGTTTACAGGTTATTTTTGTAATTCTGTAGAGAAGGACTTTGTGTTCACATGACTAGAAAGACAGCCTCCTCAATAAAACCAACTGAGGAATGCTTCTGACAGTCTTGTATTACAAAGGGAGGAAATGGTGATTAAAATAATGCTGTTAGATGAGAAATCCCTCTTTCAAAGGAATGGCTGGTCCTGCTGCAAGAGAGGTTGGGCATCAAAACTGAAATAACTTATTTGAAAGTGGTCCTGTTACAAGCACTGTTTTTAAAGGGTTTTGCTGATTTAGTGGTTGTAGGAAATGTAAAAAGCTAGGAGATGGGAGAAGCTATAGGCCTTGGCTTCTCTCTCTCTTCAAGGAATGCCTCTTCTATAAACCAAACTCCCTACTTCCTCTTTCAGTTTTGTGCCATGCTGTGAGGCCACACATCAATGAGACATAGAGTGTGACATCTCAAGATTAGACTTTTCAGTAAAGCTACTTTTAGGTAGATGTTGGCAAGGGCAAGCTTTTTGCTATCTATGCCATTTGCTCTAACTTGTACTTAACACCTTGCAATCCTGCATTAAATAACACAATAAAAATGAGATGAGCAAAACATGATAGCCAGCTTCCCCCAATGAGAAATGTATTCTTAACAGCTGGATTGGTCTTTCATTCCTTGAAATTCTTGAAAGTATATTTATATGAGTGTGTGTGTGCATGGATACACATTCACATGTGTATATATTTAAGTGCACTTAATATAAAAGCTGGCTTAAATACTGGTTTCAGCATTTCAACATCAAGCAATGGCGAAGTAAAGGTCGCTCACCCAGACTGACTGGAAGAACCAGCATAAGATCCCATAAAGGTTTGTACTAATTAACTTAATTGTCCTTGTGGTCTGACATTGCAGGGTCAAAACCCTGCTTGATGCTGAGTTTCTGCTGTACCTCCAACTTCCACAGGATTTATTCACACTTGCCTTCTAGCCTAGACCTGATGTATAAATTTTGTGATTAAATCTTGTCTAGGATCTGTATTTTAAGTAAGTTACTCTGTAGTTGTTGCACACTTGACAAACTCTTTTCTTTTTTGCAAAGTTGTAAAATTCTGAAGGGTAAAATCTTACAGTAAAATACAAAAAAAACCTCTGCATAGAAATTGAAGCATTATAATAGAGTCTGATTTTCCATTATCTTCATAGGGAAGACACTATGTGAGACACTTCTTAATTCAGTGTAGTTCTCCATGCCAAAGGTGTGCATCCTGAACCATGCTGTTAATCTGTTTCTAATCATCCAGAAGGCACATCTGTCACAGGAAAGAATTCTTTTTTATTTGTGGGTAAAGAACCATCTGAAACAGACAAAAAAGAAAACTCTAAGTAAACTTTCATTTTGGGAAAACTACTGAAATGGCCAAGAGATAAAAATTTAATGTATCTGTTGCTCCCTTCTTCCAGAATGAAGGAAATAAAGCTGCTTGGCTGTACCTGCAGCCTCCCTTCAAAGAGAAGTAAACAGCAGGCACATTGATAGGGGGAAGTGTAAAAGGCTAGTGGGAGAACTGATTGCAGAGCTGAGGGGAGTAAATTGGATTGATTTAGAGATTGGATGGGCAGAAGTAATTGCTGATTATCAGTCAGAGAGCTCCTGCAGTACCTGTGTCAACAGTCTTTATCAAAAAATCTGTCACCACTAATTCTCACTCACATACATAATTTGAGAAGGGTCTCAGAATAAAAATAGACATAAAAATGCAAAATATGTATATATATTTGTAATAATAATTTAATTGCTGGCTCTGATTATGAAGTATATTTTACCTTTTGGGGCTAGAGACCCTAGGAACTGAGTGGTGCTGGAACCAGTTTGAACCAGTATTTGATGCAAGTCTTGTATCCTGCTTCCAACAATCATCAAAAATAGATGCTTCAGAAAACTGAAATCTCTACTAGCAATAATAACAGGATGAAAGTCTTTCTATCCTTATCACTTACACCTTTAAGCACAAAGGTTTGTGTTTATCATACACATTTTTTCAATGCTCTGATATATTTTCACTATGCATGTAAATGCCTAACCCTTTTCAGTGCTGTACAGCCCATGGCCCTTGCCAGTGCAGGCACCAGCATGGAGAAGTAGATGGTTCTGTGCAAAGGTAAGTTGTAAAATAGAAGAGGTTAAGGTATGAGCTGCATTTGAAAATGGAATTTAAAAAGTTGAATGAGAATGCAGTAGAAAGAATGGGATAATTTGAGAGTGTGCTTGCCCCCAGTTTGACCACTGCAGCCAATACAGGCCATCAGCAAGCGGGCTCTGGGAACGGGTGAGGCTGCAGCTCCCCAAGCAGGGTATGCAGGGAGGGCTAAAAAGAGGTAGAGTGGGTGAGACAAACCGTAAAGACCAGAAGTGTGATCTCACATGGATACAGGTGTGCAACACTAGGGATCACAAACTCATTTCCTTCCCCAACCATATCTACTTCTGCTGTTGTTAACTGTAACAATTATGCAGAAGTGTTTTGGTGCATTTGTTCTGTTTATTTTCAATCTTATTCTTTTATCATTGCCTCTCATTCAGGATTGAGGAATATAATATTTAAGTTTTCAGCATAAAGAGCAGTCAATTAGGAAAAAAACTGTGAGGTAGTACTAGTAGACACTTGAATGAACCAAAGTGTAAATATAATTGTTTGCTCAATAACTTTTTAAATGTTAATTATAAAAATAGGGGAAACACTAAAATATTAGCTAATTTTCAAATTGGATCCATTTTGCTTTCAATTTACAAGATTAAAAAAGTATACACCAAGTTGTTACTTGCAATCCAAGTCCATTTTAAATTATAAATGCCATGAATATTTCACTGTGGTGTGTAAAGGTAGGAGCAGTCCTATGACTGCATGAAAATTTTAGATACTTTTCTTCTGCAGTGCTTAACACTCAGAACTCATAGACTAATCAGATGATGCCAACAGCCTGAGTGCTGGATTATATATCACCAGCTCACTGGGATGAAATTAATATGTGTTGCTAGGCAGGTAAACAAGTCTGAGTTATGCCTGGCTGCTTGAGGGAAACAGTATCTGTGCCTGGCTGGCTTTATTCAGTCACAGAAGAGCAAGGAGAAGCATGGTACAACCCTGCCCACATACTGCACAGTCTCACCCAATGGTTCACCCAGTCCTGGGAATTCAGGCTTCCCAATCCCCAGTATTCCTTAGATGGCTCCTCCCTCTGTAACCTGGGGTTCTTGTGAACCCATGCTGGCCACCAAGATGCCCAAAGTATTTAAGTGCTTGTAGGATTTCAGTTTAAGTCCTGGAGTTTCCTCTGGCAGTCAGACAGGAAAAAGTCAAATACAGCAATGGCAAAGTTCATTTGTGTATCTGCATCTAGACTCACACGTGTATTTGAGGTGGCTCAAAGCATCTCTGAATTGTAGTCACTGGTAAATTTTGTGTAGCCATGACAGACCCATGACTGCTTCTCTTATGGAAAACTGGAGAGAGACAGAACCTGGAATGTATTACAGGGAAAGATGCAGAAACCTGAGATTTCTGGAGGTGTGGTGGGTCCCCTGGAAATGCTCTGTTCTTTGGTGCCTGACAGTAGTGGGAGCAGCAAGGCAGAGCTACACCTGAAGTAATTTATTTGCCTTTCTCTCTTCCTTTCTTCCAGTTTGTTGCCATAAGCAACTGGGTATTTTGTCTACATCTAGCAGCAAACCTAGAGTCACTACTGAGCTCTAAGGAGACCTATGAAAATAACCAACCGATGAATAATTCATGACATGCTGGAAGTATTTTAATTGATTTCATGATATGCCATTTAGTATTAAGTGAAGTGTATCTTCTGCAAAGGAAGTCTATTTTCCTTGGTTAATAATTTTTTAGCTTTTGTGCAAAATGGCTGTGCTTTCTTCTTTTCAATCTTCGTAAAATAAAAGGCTTTTGCTTTTATCTTCCCTGTACATCTAGGAAGAGGTCTTTTTTATCAATTAAAAACAGTAAGTTTGCACCTTCACAAACACAAGCTCTTTATCTGGTTAAGTTTAAACATTTCTGATGGGTTTTGATGGTCTGCTTAGACTGGTTTGAGTGTGTGGGTTGTGTCTGCAGTACTGGCATGCAGCATTTTGGGGGTGTTCCTGGATATGCACTTATGCAAAAACAGAGATTTTGGAAGTACAGATGTCCACAGGGACTTTTTCGGGCATAGCAGGTGCCATGTTTGCTGCTTGCTGTACTAATGTTACATACTCCAATAACTCTCAGTGGCTGAGAATCTGGGGTCCTGAAATTCAGAGGTACATTTTATCACCTTGCTGCTCTATTTTTGGAAGACAACGATACATGTGATAGCCAGCATCTATCAAGTAGTGTAACTGCTGAGTGGTGTCTGCAGAGTGAATTTAAATCCACTGGGAATATGTCTCATAATTTCAGAAATGCAAAGCTACGTCAGAAATCCACAGTACAAGACAGGTGCTTAACTCTCACTTCTGGTGAACTTCTCTAATTGTGGTACGAGCAAAAGTTGCATCTTCATGAAATGCAAAGCACAACCCGGTGCTGTCATTTGACCTTGCAATGGTTGATCCTGGATAATAATCTCAGGATATCAACTTCACGATGCTTAAGATTTTTCTTCGCTTCACACATGCTCTGAAGTACAGAATAGCAGCCATTCTGCAGCTATAGTCCCCCTTCCAGGGAGAAGGCCTAGCAGGGTAGCTTGCTGGGACAAATTCATATTGCCTCTTCAACTGACAATATGAAACGCAAGGAGAGTCAGGATCCAGGCTTCCTGTACTCCATTTGTCTCAATGAAGTGAGAAAAAACTGTGGTAAAGGAAAAAGACAGTGAAATCTACAGCTCCTAAAACACAGTGATTCAATACAGCTGTTTAGTCATTGACATACTGTTCTTCACTTTCTCTTACACAGTATTATGAGGGGGAAAAATCATTCATAATCACTGGATTAACTTCTCTCCAGGCTACAGAACAACTTCACAATGGCTTTTTGTTATTGAAAACTATTGGGTATTGTGCCTTTGTTTTGGGATGTCCTCTCTCTCCTATGCACTACAACTGAATGAAGTTTTACTCCTAAAGGTCATTTTACTTCTAAAGTGTAGTGGCATGATAGAAACATTTTCCCTCTGAACTACTACGGGCTTAACACCGGGAGGCCAAGTGTAAATTACAGATTTCATCACAAGTTCTTGTGGCAACTCACAAGTTGTAAAGGACCAAGTGCAATGGGACAAAGGGCTGCCCCAGGCTGGCGCTCAGTACACAAACTATCAGAGTTTGACAGCTGGAAGGACATTTAGCTTTCTTTTGCTTGGCCAGTGAGATCTTTTACTTGACATGTCACCTGCAACACACGACAGAGTACAGTATGATGTCACATCCAAATCAAAAATGGAAAAAAGTAATTCAGATCAAACCTTAAATCAAACAGGGCAGAAGCAAAAGCTTCCTCACATTAAATTGCTTTCAGGGGTGCAAAGATAGAGAAATTACAACTGATGCACCCTAATCTTATGTTTTAATGTGGTGTTTGGCAGCACTGCCAAACCAACCACTCAGAAATTCTGGATCTCATTCAGAAAGCTTGATATGACCCTGGGAATCGCAACACTTCAAATTACTTAACACAAGTTGCTCTTTATTTGTTTTCCTGGGTATAAATCATTACCATTCAATTCCAAGTTTTCTAGCATGGAGCTTGTAGAAATACAAAAGCTTTGGGAAAACAGCAAGTGCTGCGAGTGCCCACCAGCCATGGTCTGGGATTGCCCTAGTGGCCTCAGCAGCTGCCACCAGCAGGAAATTTTGTTAATAGAGCTTCATTTTAAATCCTGGAGCTTCTTTTGGCAGTCAGACAGGAAAAAGTCAAATACAGCAATGGCAAAGTTCATTTATGCATGTGGACCTATGCTCACACATGCATTTGAGGTGGCTCAAAGCTTCTCTGAATTGTAGTCACTGGTAAATTTTGTGTAGCCATGACAGACCCATGACTGCTTCTCTTATGGAAAACTGGAGAGAGACAGAACCTGGAATGTATTACAGGGAAAGATGCAGAAAGCTGAGATTTCTGGAGGTGTGGTGGGTCCCCTGGAAATGCTCTGTTCTTTGGTGCCTGACAGTAGTGGGAGCAGCAAGGCAGAGCTACACCTGAAGTAATTTATTTGCCTTTCTCTCTTCCTTTCTTCCAGTTTGTTGCCATAAGCAACTGGGTATTTTGTCTACATCTAGCAGCAAACCTAGAGTCACTATTAAAGCTCTAAGGAGACCTATGAAAGTAACTTGGGCGTCCCAGTGTTTATGGTGTGAGAAGGAAACACGGGGAGCCGGCAGAACACCCATCGATGCTGCGGAGGCCCGGCGCTGCAGGCCCGGCCCAAGGTGATCCGCGGGACGGACACGCCGGGGCAGCGCTCGGGTCTCCCGCGGCCGCGGGGGCAGCGCTCACAGACGGGATCCCCGGCCCGTGGAAGGCCGAGGAAGCAGCATGGATGTCGGCACGAGGGACCTGTGTGGGGCCAGGCCACGGAGCGGCACCGCCCGAGTGTACCGGGCAGGGCAGGGCAGCGCCGGGCGGGACGGAGCGCGGAGCGCTCCCCACACGGCCCCGCCCCGGTGCCCGCGGGGTGGCGGGAGCGGCCGGGCAGCCCCGGCGGCCGCCGCCTCCTCGTCCCCCGGCTTTGGCGCGGGGAGGGACCGCAGCTAGAGGGAGCTGCTCCGGACCGCGTCTGCCCGTGCGCCCCGGTTCTTTCACAGGCTCCCCCGCCCCTCCCCTCCCTCCTTCCCCCGTGATGGCGGAGGACAGCGAGTCCGCGGCCAGCCAGCAGAGCCTGGAGCTGGATGACCAGGACACCTGCGGCATAGACGGCGACAATGAGGAGGAGACTGAGCACGCCAAGGGGTAGGGGCACGCTTGGGGAGCGGGCACGGCTCGGGGAGGCAGCTCCGTGTCCTCCGCCGCGGCAGAGGCCGGGCTGGAGGTGCCCGGGGCGGGCTCCCCTGATGCCCGGCACGGTCCCTCGGCGGGGCGGGTGTGGCGGGCGCTCCTGCCCGCTGGCGGGCGGCCTGCGCGGCCCGGCCTGGCCCGGCTCGGCCCGGCTCGGCTCATCCGCGGCGCCTGCGCTGGGCCGCCCGCGGTCGAGCGGCCCCAGCCCGGGCCGCCTGCCGCCGCAGCATGCGGGCGTGGGACGGCCCTGCCGCCCGGCCCGGAGCCCCGCACCCTTCTGACCCTGAGGGGAGAGGCGGGAGGCCCTGAGGTGAGGGGGCGGCGGGGCTGGCACTTCCCCGCCGGACACCGGCCTTGAAATCGTGTAAGCGAGGGTAAATCCTGCCTTGGCGCTTTTAGGGCTTGGAGGCGTTTATGGGTATTTTTGGCCGTCAGGAAGCCCCCTGTAGCGCGGAGATGCCCCCGTGTCCCCCCGGTGGTTCCGGGTGACTCCAGCTGAACGGCTCCCGTGGGCCGCACCGCGCTCATCCACATCCACACCCACCGCCCGCTCCCCCCCGGCCGGGTCCGGTCCGGGCATCGTCTGTGTCAGCCTGTCCTGCAGACACTCCTCCTCACCGTCACCCATTGTCCTCCAAGAGATGTTACCTCCAGATCCACACGCTGTGGAGAGCAGAGCGCGTGTTTCAGCACGGCAGTAGCCGAGGCAGACGCTGTTGTCTGGTTGTAGTTCCTTCCCCGCTAATCTCGCGTCTCAGATCTTCCCACGCTGAGGATCAGGCGGTGTTTCCAGTTGCCTGGGGAGCTGATGGGAGAGGCAGCCAGCGTAGCTGCGGCCCCTGCCACCCGGCCGGTGTTGGGATGGCTGCAGTGTGGCTCCGTCCAGGCACGAGGTGCCAAGGTTCTGGCTTGCTCTGCAGCCTTTTGGGGCAGGGGAATGGGAGGGATGTGTTTCAAAAGTCGGAATAATTTAATTTAATCTTTTCTGTTTTTTGAGGGGTTAGAAACGTGATTGCAGAGAAGGCACTTTGTTGTCGCAGCTAGGAGTGGCTGGAGTAACCTAAAATAGAACTAGGTTAATCTATACAGTGCTACACAGACGTCTTCCTCGTGAGTTTGTGATTGATCTGCTTGAAAACCTTCCTGTAGGTGACTGATGTTTGAGGATGTACTCTGTTGTCTCCTGCCCCCAGGATTTGGTTGACCACAATCTTAAATGTGGCGAGAGAAATCTAAGAGACTTTGGAGGGCTGACTTGTCTAGAAGGCAGGAAGGGGGAAAAACTTTCATGCTTGCTGTTCTGTCACTGAGTTAATGGCATGCACACTAAAATAATTGCATCAGAAATAATTACAGTAATATAAATCTGGGCTATTAAAAAGGAAAAAATAATGTATTGTTATCTTGGGGTCTTGTTACATTTGTTTCAGTAAATACGTCGCAGTTGATGGTTCCCAAATATGTGAAAGTAAAGTCCTAAGGGGAGAGAGTTGTTATTTATTGTACTTCATAGGAACCGACCTGGCATCCTAGTTGAGATTGTTGGATAGCTAGGTAATGCCTGTCCAGAATGCTTTTGGATTGTATTCCTACTTCAGTTTCCTCTCCTGTTTGTTTGTGTGCGTGCCCGGGCTGTAGCTGCCCTCTGCAGCGTAGCTCTGTGCTCTGCCTGTGGCTGTGCTTGGGCTGCTGTGACAGCTAGTGCAGTGTGTAGGGAGCAGCCAGGGAACAAAGAATTGCACTTCGGTGTGTTCTGAGTCACAGCTTGCTGCTCTCTAAGGGACACCAGCTGTAGCCTGCATGGTCTACTACCCAAAACTTGTTTTTGTTGAATATCCCAGATGTATTTTAATGAGTATTTTTTTAAAAGCTGCTTTGTCCGTCTGTGAATAAGAAAGTGAATGCTTTCAAGTAATATGAAGTTAAGTTAAATTAGTGGTAGATCATTCCAGTAGAAAAAGCCTCTTAAGTATTAGTATCTGCTGGATACAGTCTTATATTGACTCTTGAAATACTTTGTTTTCCTGTATTCTTTGAAAATCTTGTTTGCTACTCTTTGTCTGCAGGCTGAAATACACAAACGGATTCCAGCAAAGGAAAGGAAAAATCTCACAGCAGAGCATGCAAGATCTACTCTTGATCTGAGATTTACCCATAGTGATAGGAGCCTAAGTAATTATTACCTGTTTTCTCCCAGTCATTGTATATTAATTCTTGAGGTAATTTTAAAGTTTGCTTCAAGCTTTTAGATTAGGTTTTATATACTTAAGCAATTTATGAGCAGCCCAACTACTTGAGACTATGACTGTGTGAAGTGACTTGCTAAATTCTACATGGTCTCTATTGCTGCTGATCAGTATTTAATCTCATTCTATTTTAGCCTGCACTTTTTTAGAAGGAGACAGTATATTGTGTGTCAGTCTCTACTGGATTGCCATGTAAATTATTTTCAAGTTGTTTCTTGGCATTTGAAAATAGGTCCTTAGAATATTGCCCACAAGAAAACAAGATTTTAAGATATGTATGGCTTTTTTTGTTTGGTTTTTTTTATTATTATTTGCAGGGGTTTTTTGTGCTTGAGCACTCAATGTGTGCAGCAGAAAATAACCATTTTATAGCTCTCAACTGTGCAAATGTCTTTGTCCTCTGATTCCGCTCCTGTTTTTTAGATGCAGGATTATGTATGTTGTGTGACTCATTGCTGTTTTCCTGTTCTGTAGTTTGCTCCTGCTAGACATATTATGCTGTATTTGTTCTGTATTGTAATAAAGTGTGGTTTACAAAATATGTTTGTTAGTGTGTATGTAGAAAAAAGTGAATTTATTGCACCTGGATCCACCCTGCTAAGCCCAGCCTTATAAGGTCTCTCGCATTCTAAATAGCTCCTTATGCTCATTTCCAGAAAGGCCTTGGGCACAAAACATTTAGTAAACAGATGAGAAAAAGGCATGACCTTTAAACAACTCCCCCAGCCCTCACAAATTATTTACTTTGGATGTTTTAGTAGTATACCCCTATGATTATTGTCAAAAAAGACCAACTTTGTAATGAGTACTACTTCCTACTTCTAGATTTAAAAAAGAAGCCAATATTTTTAAGGTAGTGGAAGCAGTGCTTGGTTTTAGCAGATGAGTTTTATGTCTCAAAGTACAAATTACAGTCTTGAAGGCAGAGGAAACATGCAGATCTGAGGAATACTCTTTGGTTAGGTTTTAAGGTATTGCTGCTAGCTTTTCATGCTAAAAACCTTCCATTCTCAAGTACTGAAATGTATACAAATGAAATCTTCATGCAGAGAGATTCTTTGTAATGGCCCTTCATTAGTAAGTGGAATTTGAAGGGCACAGACCCTTCTGGTCAAGACCTTTCTGTGTTGTCTTGGAGTGGTGGTAGTTTTTCACAGCAATGAGAAAGCCCTTTGCACATAAACCTCCATTTTCTTTATGAACCAAGAACAGCCCTAGTAAAAATAATACTGCTTTAAAAGTTTTTGAAGTCTTTCCTATGTACATGAGACCTGATTTTTGTGATCAAAAAGATCTGTGTAACATCTTCAGAAATGCAGCTGTGCAACATCACTTACAGAGAGAGAAGTACTGTGAAGTCAGGAACCCCACACAGGCCTTTGCAGTTTAAAAATAAACATCTGAAGTACATGTTTGATTTTAAATTTGAGAAATTGCTAACTTAAAATTACCATTCTATGTAACTTAAAACAGATGTTGATATTACAAAAGATTGTTTCTGCTAAAGCAGAATTTAGTGTTCAAAAGGAAATTAAAATACTGGTGACAATTAGTCAGTAAGAAAGATAGTCTCAAGCCAAGGGAAATAAAACAGTCTGACCACCTGAACAGGGTAATTGTCATGCTCCTCCTGATTTTTCCATATCAGCTTTTCATGGATTTGCTCTGAGCCTCATAAAGTAGGTTTCTCCGCCTTTGACACACTTCTCCCCAAATTCAGTAAGTATTCCCATTTTTCAGTTTAAAAAAACCCAATCCAACCAAAACACCACCACATGCAAAAGTATTTTTTCCCACATCTATGCAAAACACCAGATGTGTGTACATAAGTGGAAAGGTATGTGGGTGGGATCATGGGCTTGCATTTGTGACTTGCAGACAAAATGATAAAACTCTAGGCCTCAGTGACTATCTTGGAGTCCTATCCACAGCCTATTTCTGGGGCAAGGTTGTAATTTTGGGCAGAATATGGTCTTTTGACCCTTCTTTTGCCTCAACTGAATTTTGATTTGCATGTCACTTTTATTCTGGCCTCACCTTTTTTTGTTCATTAGACTTAAAAAGTTGTCATTGTGCATGCAGTTAAAAATATCTTAGACTGTGGCTGTACTTAGATATAGTTGAACCTCAGTGTATAGACTTGCCCTCAAAGTTCTCCTGGTATACGTGTATCTCCACTACACTGACACAGTCAACATCTTCCTAAAAAAATCGTCTAACGTTGAATGGTTTTCTTCATATAATCTGCTGTGGTCTGTGTGGCAGGCTGGTCTGGCCAAGTATGTTGATCTGATGTGTGAAAAGGATGTGTTTCCTGACCTGCCAACTTGACATGGCAGCACCCTGAGTTCTGTATTGTTTTTCTGCTTCCCACATGGGACCTGCACTCTGAGTTGTGTCACTTTACTGGTGCAGGGTAGTTTTGAAAAAGAGACTTCACACTTAAAGGTCAGCTTTCATAAAAATGGGAAACTTTTTCCCTCCCACACTTCTAAATGTGAGATACACTTCAGTGTGTCATCATATAGGTGTATCTGACCAGACAGAGGAAAACTCGTATCTTACTCAACACACAAGAATGTCAGATTAAAGCTTTTGGTAGGAGCCTTTGGATGTAATCTTGTTACCTTTGCATATCCTTCACGCTGTCAAGTCCAGTGTAATTACTACAAGTTGAGCAACAAAGTTCCTCCCTTCCCAGCCATTCTCACTCCCAGTTTTAGAGCCTTTCAGTTCTTTTCAAGGCAGAGCATGAGAAGGACAAAAAATCCTGAGATGTTTTGGTTTTGCTTGTGCCCTGATTTGCTTGGTATCTCTGGTTGTAACTTGTGTTGGACAAACCTTGTTACTGAGTAGAAGTTTGCATGCTGCCTGCTGCCAAATATCTGGGTTGCAGGCGTGCCTAAGTAGTAGGATGAGTAGTATTCTATTTAATTCCTCTTTTTTCATTGTGTGGACTGTAACAGTGAAAAATAAACTGACCCAAGTAGGAGACTGTGCATAAAAAACGGCTCAGAATGATCCCGGATAACCCGTCAGACAAAGATATCAGTATTTATTTTGCAGCAGACAGTGGGAAAGGTTTAAACCTGAAGGTCACAAACCAAGGACTGGGATTTTGGAAGATTAAAAAAAAAATTAAAAACTGAGTAGTGTAGTTTAAACACCACATATATTTTACTTCTGTCTTCTTTCTTTCCCAGCTGAGGAATATACATTTCAGTATGAAAAAGATCTTGAATATGTCAAAGAACGAACTGTGACTGTCCTGGTAAAAGTACAGTTTGACTGGGGATAACATTGGTAAAGCTTGGCAAAGCTGATTTTTCTCCATAGCTGCCAAACTTTTTTTTTTTTGTTTTTTTTTTTTTAGTTGAATCGTTCATTATTTCACCAAAATAAATAAAACATTGACCCTCAGGTAATCCTAGTGAGCAAAATTCCCCTGTGGTGTATGTGACGCCGGATCCTCCTGAAAGACAAGAAGACAAGTGAGCTGCACTGGTGCAGCTTGGGGCTCGGGTGCCTGCTGTGGGCGTCTGTTTAAAACAGTGTTTGCTGAAACTCCAAATAGCCTCATGTTCAGCACAGAAGCCCTTGGGAGCCAGCTCAGGGACACAGCAGCATCATTTGTTTGCTATGTGTGAGGTGTTACAGGGAAAGACAAGTTTGTGGACAGTTGCAAAAAGGTATAAGAATACTTCCTTAAATGAATCCCAGCAAAGGTGAAATCACTCTGCCTAGTATTTTTATCTGTTTTACCAGATAGAGGTGGTGAAGTCCTAGGTCTTGTACACATGTATGAGGTTTTACTGTTTCACTTGCCAGGCTTTTGGGTCTGTTCTGCATTTAAATTCTGTACAGAATGTTAGCTTGGCATCCAGGCCCTCAGATAGATTTAAATTTTACTGTTTTAAATGAGTCAGCATTGTGCCCAGGAGGCCAAGGAAGCCAATGGCTTCCTGGCTTGTATCAGATAGAGTGTGGCCAGAGGAATCAGGACAGTGATTGTACCCTCTACTGGGACTGGTGAAGCTACACCTTAAATCCTGGATTCAGTTTTGAGCCCTTCACTGGCCTCAAAACTGGTGCTGGAACATGTCCAGAGAAGGGCAGCAAAGCTGATGAAGGGGCTGAAGAGTAAGTCCTGTGAGGAGCGTCTGAGGGAACTGGGGTTGTTTAATCTGGAGAAAAGGAGGTTCAGGGGGAATCTTACTGCTCTCTACAACTACCTGAAAGGAGATTTTAGCAGAGTAAGGGTCAGCCTCTTCTCCCAGGTAACAAATGACAGGACAAGAGAAAATGGCCTCAACTTGCACCAGGGGAGATTTAGGTTGGATGTGATGAAAAAATCTCTTCACCAAAGGGGTCGAGTATTGATAAAGGCTCCCCAGGGAAGTGGCTGGAGTCACCATCCTTGGGGATATTGAAAAAGATGTGTAGAAGTGGCACTGAGGGATCTAGTTTGGTAATGGACTGGGGTTAATGCTGAGCTCAATGATCTTAAAGGTGTTTTCCAACTTAAGTGGGGTGATTCCATGAAATTCTGATTCATTGTGGATCACGTAGGTGATCTGGCAGTATGCTTATTCTGCAACAAAAGATTTTCTCCATGTGTCACTTACACAAGTCCATCTTCTGTTTCTGCAGCCTTCTAATAAATGCTTCAAACTCTCTTATCTCTCCAGTGTGTTTGGTCTGCTCTACTGTTACCTACTGAGTAGCAACTTGGTCCTGTTCTAGAGGCTGTGGCATTTACAACTCTATTTTTCTGGGAACATAACTCAGTGTAATCCTGAATGTTAAGGACCTTTTGAGATTGATCTTTCACTATAGACTATTCTGAAATACAGTAACAATCTTACAAAAATCAGTCTTTGCTTAGTTGCATTGTTCAGTTAATTGCAGGCTTTGGGCCTCCCAGCTGGAGGGAGGGTGTTTTCTTGACAATATCAGCTCAGACAAGGTATAGATGCTAAGATTGGTCATCATAATCTTGAAAGTGAGCATTTTATAGCAAATAATGTCCCTTGCAAATATGTTGATTGAAATAACTTTAATTATGTTCTTCTGATTTTTCTTTCTGGGGTTTTTCCCCCTTCAGGATTAAAAGAAGCAGTTGTTTTTTGCATTGACTTTTTTTTACCCAGTAAAAAAACACCCAAGCTCCCCAAACTCTGATATCTATCTTAAGTTCCAACAGATGCATGGCTTTGCTGAGAGATTAGCCCCTTGAAGACAATTTAATGTTAACTGACTCATTGCTTTCGTATTTTTGTTCTGTCTGAGAGTTGCCAACACATCCTACACTTTGCAAATTCTGATCTAACCTTGATTCTATATCTTGATTATTTGTTAAATAAAAATCTCCTGTAAGAATAATTTAGGTTTTCAATAGTCAAAATATATCAGAATCCTTAAGTGCAATTTTTACTTTGTTGCTGGGGCTTTTTAATTAAAGTTACCCTCATTGTGCTTACTGTTTTAAATCACAAATACTTGGTTAGTTTTATGTTGTCTCTTACTGGGATTTCAGCATGACTTTCATTGCAGCTTAAGTTAGGAACAGAATTTCCTGAAAACAGGATGTTTCATCTGGATTCTCAAATTCAGTTGTGTCTGATGGTTGAGCATGAAGGAGAAAAAGTATAGGGGAACTAATAGTTACTGAGTTTCCAAGGAGGTTACTTTCCTCAGCTCCCATATTTTCTTATGTTCCTCCAAACTGTTGAATTTGGTAGTTTTGTGTTTGTGCTGGGTAATGGATTGGAGAAGAGCACTGTTTTCTACGTAGTGTCACAATTAGACATGAGTATGTCAAAATGCCTGGTTGTGCTGGTGTCAGAGTATATAACAAATGAGACAGTGCTTGCAGGAGTTTTTTATCAATGCTCTCAGTTCCCCTCTTCCTTCCTTTCCTTCCGCTGCCTTTTCTTTACATTCAAACTGCTGTTAGATTTTTCCTATCAAAATGCGGGGTTTTCCGTATTTAACTTCTTTTAAATTTGAGGCTCAGTGGTATTGATTTGTTTCATTGCACATTCTTTGAATGTCTGGCAGAAGTCCCGGAGGGGATTTGGGAGCAAAGAAGAAGAAAAAGAAGCAGAAGAGAAAAAAGGAGAAACCAAATTCTGGAGGTACCAAATCAGATTCTGCATCTGACTCCCAGGAGATTAAAATTCAACAACCTTCAAAAGTAAGAGCCTGGTTCTGTTTTAATTTGTGCTTGCTTTCGAATTTAATTTTAATTTGTGTGTCGCTTGTTGTAAAAGTGAGTTGATAGTTCTGCCTTAATGTGTTAAAATTAAGCAAATGGTTCCTGTCCTGAACAAAGGGAAGCAAGCCAAGACATGGTGTTTTCAGAGTTGTGGTTGCCACCGCAGTGGTGGTTCTGTGAGAAAGGCAGAGGAGGCATTTTGTCTTTCTCTTTGAGTAGTCAGAACTCAGGCTAGTGACAACCTCATTGCACAGAATCATAATCTGCGATGGTAATGCTTTTAAATAGATTTTGTATTTGATTAATTCCCTTTAGTTTTTAGCCACCATCTAACTTGGCTTAATGCAGTTCTGGTCACTTGTACAGCATGAAGCTCTCTCAGCAGCAGCAGCAGGAGGGAAGGTGGGCCTGCTGTGCTAACCAGAGTCTCTTTAGGGCAAGCAAGCAGCATGTAGTTATATACAAAATGCAGTAATCTCAAAAATGGAGATACAGACTGAAGAAAATTTTTGCTGTCAGAAAGGCCTCCACTATAATTAAGAATGGAAAATTGCTTGAGGGATTGTACAGTCCTTGTGGACTTTCTGATAAAATAGCATTGTCTGTATGCTTTTGTCTATCGTGTTCTGAATGAGCAGTGAATAACATGATGTGATGGCTTTTTAGCATGCAGCTTTTATCCCAAGAGAAATCTGAGTCCAAGAACTAAAGTTTGTAAAACTAAGAAAGTTTGTGGACCATTGAGCTTATTGAGGGAGTTATATTTGCTTTATCTGATTGTTATGGAGAATTTTACACCATTATACCAGCTTCGTACAATGTAATCTTCGTCCTGTAAGATTTGTCAAGTACTTTGGGGCTATCAACTAATTTTAGGAGAAGAAGATTGTGTTCTGGCTCATTAGCATAGTGATAGTTTTTTGTGTTGTCCCTTTAGATCTTCTCAGTGTTACCCTCATTGTTTGAATGTGCACATTTGGCACAGGGGACTCTATAATATGTAGAGAGATCTTAAATGCTTCTTTGCCACGTGTTTTGATACTGCCTTTCTGTAAAACACGTCAGGAACTGATAATACAGGAAGACTGTTTGCAAATGATGCACAAGTAACTTCACACTCTTACAACTGGCATGAGGTAAATTTTGGTGTTAACATAAAGGCATAGTTAATTGCTATAGTATCCCATGAGTTCCTTGATTTTCTCCTGACCAAGCTTGCTGTTCTATGTGTTGCCTCTAATTGCATTAAACAGAAGCTGCCTTGCTTTCATATGCAAGATTTTAGTCCTGCACCTTGCAGCTTTGAACATCATTTCTCTGATGTGATGTGTTGTACAAATGTGGAAGCCTGTCGTTGCTTTAAGTTGTGTACTTAGTGTGGCTCATGATTATTTTACTGACACAAGTTCATTAGCAATGTTAAAATATTTTCAATTTTATTGCCGTAAAGAAAAAGTTCTTATGTAAGTCTTTCTTTCAAACTCTAGGCAGCTGAACCACTTTACTCTTCTTTTATGGTTTTCATTTTTCTCTAGTCACAAATGCAGCAACATTGCCAGCGGGGTTATTTTGCCTTCTCTGCTGTGTTGCAGATCTGTCTTAGACAACCATTCTGTTTTAGATTTTTTGAAAGCATCTTAGACTGCTGATCTGGATCAGTGTAGAAAAGTATATTTATTGTGTCTGCTACTCAAGTAGTATTTAGATTTTGTATTCTTGTGCTATATGAAATTTATTATAGAAAGTGGGCTTTTAGCATTTGCTTGCTCTTGGTTGAAAAGAGTATATTTTAGAGGAGAATTGGACACCTTACCTCTAAGAGAATATATGCAAAGTCATCAGGTAGAAGTCAGTGGGGCTCCTGAACTCATTGAAAATTATTTTGAAAAAGGATTTTGTGGTCGTGTGAGTTTGTAAACAGGTGTATCAGTCCAGAGATGAGTAAAACAGAATAGTGAGTCTCCTTGGCTTCTGCCTTCCTTTTATGTGATAATATTGATAGTAGACCTTTTGAACACTGGTGTGAGTATAATCATAGCAGTAAATGATTGTTAGCATTGTATGCTTACAGTCACCTTGAGGACACTTCGCTGCCCATCTCACAAGACTGCCATCTCTCCCTATTAGAAGTTCCAGTGTTGTAGGCTTTCTACACTGACGTGAAGAGAGCTTGCCACATCTGCAATCTTATCAGTCATTATTGCAGTCACTAGTGGCCTACACAACCTGGTCACGGGAACAATAGATTGGAAGGGACATCTGGAAGTTTTTTGACCAACCTGCTGCTTAGAGCAGGTCCAGCTAGATCAGGTTGCTCAGGCCTAGATCAGATTGTTAGGTCTCCAAGGATGGAGAATCCATGATGTTTGTGGGTAACTTACTCCAGTGTTTGACTACAGTTTTTGGTTTAAAAAATTAGAAATTCCTTACTTCTAAACGGATTTTTCTGTTTTGCAACTTGTCTCCTTTGTTTCTTGTCCTATCAGTGTGATCCTCTGAAAATATTTGGCTCGGCTTTCTTCATACCCTCCTATTAGGCAGTAGTAAGATTTCCCCTACTCCCTCAACCTTCTCTTCTTAAGGCTGAACAAACCAAGGTCTCTCATTGTCTTCTCTTTGTGTGTGATGTGCTTCAGTCGCCCCATTTATCTTGTTGCCCTCCAGAAAACTCGCAGCATTTTGTCAATGTTCTTGTAATGGAGAACCCCAAACTGTAAGGTGTGACCTCAGAGGTGCCAGATAAAGAGGAAGACTTCCTGGCCAGTAGTACTGGTACTATGTGGTATGCAGCTGTCCTTTGCTGGCCAGAAATCTGCCCACCTGAATCCCCAAGTACTTTTCTGCAAGCTGCCTTCTAGCCAGTCCGTGCTAGGCTTTGCCTTTGCCTGGGCTTTTTCTGTCCCAGATGGAGGACTTTGCATTTGTCTTTGTCTAACTTGATTAAGATTCTGTTTCCAGCTTGTCAAAGTAGCTTTGTATAACTGCTCTGTGGTTCAGCATATCAACAATTCTAGAAATTCTTGTTCTAGGTATCATCTGTGCACTTGCAGAGAAAGTACTCTTTGTCAAGTCCAGATCATTAAACAATATTGACCTCTGACTTCCTCCTTGCATTCTTGAAAACGGTGTGACATTTCCTTTTATCCATGTATAGGAAACTTCCACCAATCGCTATTTTAAACTCAATAAATGTCAATTGCATTAACATCAGCCAGCTCCCTTAGCATCCTTACATGTATTTGGTCTGTTTTCAGGGACCTATGCAGGATTAGTTTGCTCAACAGTCCCTAACTTTCTCTCAGACTGCTGCAGTGCACAGGGACATCAAAGGTCTGAGGTCATCAACAAAACTGAGGCAAAACACCATTTTGTACCTCAGCCCTGTGCACGACAGGGCCATCTTGTGCTGTGAAGAGACACTTGCCCTAAGCTGAAATTACACAAAAGAGCTGGATATTGTTATTCTAATTCATGTGAAGTTCTGTGTAGGTTTTCCTTGCTTTCTATCAAAGGAAACAAAAGTGTTGAAAGTAATCTTAGGCTGATCTCTGAATGTTTTGAAATGAAAGGAGATTCCTCCTGATGTCCCTAGCCATGGTCTATTTAGTACCTGAACATTAACTTACTTACTATTATGCTAGTAAGATCTTTCTTAGGAATTTGTGGGTTTTTTTGGATTTTCTGCTTTTTAATGTACAAGACATATTATAGATTTTAAAGAAATATATAGAATAAATTACAGTGTGTCAGCATTTATGTATGATTTCATGATATACCGATGAGATTTCAGAATTTATCTAGTGACATTAGCAATTTATGTCTCTGTTATCCTGATCTAGAAATAAGGTAGGCTTTTTAAGTTGGAGCAGTGGTGCTCTAAAGTGTGTGAATGTGTTAATTCACAGTTACTCAGCTGACAGGACAGGTGTTTAAGGCACACTTAGAGGTGAAATTTGCAATGCTTAAACATTAGGCATTTTGTTTCATTAATTTAGATAACAAAAGTGTTTATTTTTAATAGTAAATGACGGGCTGCTTGAGCTCCAGACACAAAGTTTAGCTCCTCTTGTGATTGAGGATACCAGAGGCTGATCACCCAAATTAAGCTTTGCCATCATTATTATATTTATTTTATGGTGATTTTTCAACAAATGAATCCTAGAAAGAGGGAGAAATATGGAAATAGTAGTCCATTGCTATTCAGTAAAAAAACCCAACCAACCAGTCTGGCTTGAAATCCTGTACAGAATTGCTTAAAATTTTCCAGTACATTTGTGACTGTTCTTTCAGATGCATTATTGCACTGCAGTCTAAGGAAACCTGAGCACAAGCAAGCTGTTGGTACGCCTCAGAACAGGACTTACCACTAGGAAGATAACAAAACAAAATAAACAGATTTTAAAAAAGAGAGCGAAAAAATCCTTTTAGATTTAGAGGCTTGTTACCATTATTCCCCTGTACTGTCCTTTGCAGGAAAAATTCTCATTCCTGTTAGATTTACTCATGGTGATGAAAAGTGAGGGTTCAATAGCTCAATTTAGAAACACTTGGATTTATGTTTTTAAAACATTTTTTCTATAAAGATTTCTCAACTTTTAAGGGGAAAGTGAATTTATTTTCTGTTTGCTTCAGTTAAAATTGTCTTTAGTTGTCAATGTTGGCACAGCTGATATTAGCAGGAAGGTGGTTGACTGCTACATGTATGATGCAGAAAGGTATTATCTGCTCTAATAATTGCAAGCAAATACAAGGCAATATAACTAAGGTTAAAAAGCAGATATTTGTAGTATATCAGTGTACTCAGAGATAATTTAAATATTATTTTATATTGTATGTGTAAAGTACAACTTCAAGCAACTCCATGTGTATCAATGGTACCTTTATTGTTAAGTACCTAAACTGACCCTTTTTTTGGTATTTTATGGTGTTTTACCAGGGTAACAGGGAATATAAGAAGCTTTTACTATTGCAATACAGTATCCTGCCTTAATGCTGCTGTATTTGTGTTAAAAGTGTTGATGTTTCCTGGTTAGATCCAAGTGCTACTTAGCACTGGTTTTAGAAGTTGCTTGCCTGTTGCGCGACTTTTTTCCACCCTCCTGTCTACAAACGTTGCATCTAAACTAACCATGATGAGAAGAGTACCTGTAAGAATAGGTAACAGTAAAAGAAATTAACATGTTTGTACAATTATTCACAAAGTAAATGTACTCAATAAGCTTCCTGTTCTGTTTGTCTATGTGTGCAGAATCCAGCCATTCCGATGCAGAAGCTTCAAGACATCCAGAGAGCAATGGAGCTGCTCTCTGCATGCCAAGGCCCAGCAAAGAATATTGATGAGGCTACCAAACGTAAATACCAGTTCTGGGATACGCAACCTGTACCTAAACTTAGTAAGTTTAACTAGATCTGTGTGAAAGATCTGTCTTATGATCACTAAAGAAATGTGCCAACTCTGTGGCATGTTTTCTAAAATGGGTATAAAGTTGGACTGTGTGTGGTAGAGATCCTTCGTCTTTTGTGTAGTTTATGTGGAATTCTTGGTGTTTTCCAGGAAAGTGCTTGTCTTCCCCACAGATAATATGCAAGAACAGTGTTAATAAGTCTCACTATGATGTCCTCTGTAAAAATGGGAAAAACTATTGAAATATAGCATTCTTTTCTGTATTTTAGGTCTGAAATCTTGAACAATAGAACATAGAAGCCTTTTCCACTTTAGGAGTAAGAATTCTTAGGTGGTGACAAAGAGTAAACTTTTTTTTTTCTAATTATTTTTTGCTTTATTTATTTATATTTCCTTTAAACTTTTTTCAGTAGACGGATTTGCTATCACAGAAATAATAACTCTCCTGCCATAGGCTGCACTGTTTTCATACAGCTTCAAGTGGATAATTGTACTTGTCTGATACACAGACTCTTTCTGTGCTATGTGTTCATGTTCTCCACGATGTACAGTACCTTGAAGACATGCTTTATCAGATTCTGTTCTCTGTTCTTGATTCTAAGTGAGATGATGTGATCTCTCCTTGCCTTTAGATTTGTAATGAATTTGACAAGTAATTTTTTTATACTGATCTGATCCCTGATAAGAGAGTTGGTACATCTTGTTGTTGGAGAAAGTAGTTGCTGACTGTCTTGTGTTTATTTTCTGAGCCTTCTTTTTCTGCTTTCATTATCTTCAAGTTAAGCAGTTACAGCTTTTCAATGTGAACATACCCCCACAAGTAAAATCTTCTCAGCACAGTAGCTGGTGCTGCTCTATCTTGCAAGTTTCCCTCCATTGCACTGGAGATGGGTATAGAATAAGCAGAAATAAGGTAGAGTCTAAAGCACAGGAGCACTCTGCTCACTCTCTCTCCACAGGCAGCATTTCACATTAATCCATGGCTATAGCGTAATCTCATTCCTTCCTGACTTTCTTTGCTTAGAGAAGTCCAGAGCAGAGTCCCTGGATACAATATTTTCCCCTGGATTGGATTGATTGACTTGCCATTGCTTTTCTCTGTACGAACTCTGTCCAGATACCTGCATAAAATTATGGTGGTCATTATCACCAGCAAGCCAGCCTAAGTGGAGGAAGACCTTGGCCAAAATAAGTTGAAGTGTAAATCAAAAAATGCTCTGGCCTTAATCAAGCTTTTCCAGAGGTAGTTTAGGTGTCTGTGTAGTAGTGCCAGGAGCTCAGTTCAGGCTAATCAGTGTATTTTACAGCACTTAGAGCACAGAATCTGTCACTTGCTAGTCTAAAAAGGCCCATGTTGTGGCTCAGAAAATGATTTTTTAGTGTTGTTAGTTGGTTAGTAGAAATATGTTTCATTGAATTTAGTCAGTGAGGTTTTGTCCAACAGTGTCTATGAATTTCTTCTTAATCCCACAGATTTTTTTAAGCTTTTCTTTGTATGCTGAATGAACAGATTGGGAAGTCATCACTAGTTGATATGCTTTATGTGTTTAGGTAAAAAAAATAATCTGTCAATTCAAGAAAGTGTTGTAGGGATCTTTGCATTGAATTTACTTCAGATTCCTCTGGCCTTCAAGTTAAAATTATTAGCAGTAGGTCCTTTAGTTATGCCAAACCTGCTATGTGGTGGCAGTAATATTTGGGCTGTTGGTACTTTTCAGAGTTTTCTTAGAGATACTAATAATTTTGATCTTCCAAACTGGATGGCAGGCCATAACTATTAGTCAGGATTGTACATCATTTGGAAAATTCATATTCAAAGGAACATTTGACTGTCTAATTTGATGGTGCTGACAATACAGTTGAGTGTTTACTGGTAAGAATTGGGGAAGGCCAACAGTGCAGATACCATGAGTCAGTTCTAGACCTCTCAGCCAGGATGAAGAGGCAGATGAAATGTTCTATTTAAACATCTGCCAGAAGTCTCACAGTTGCTAGCCGTTGTTCGCACAGGGACTTCAACGTACCAGGTTGGAAATACAGAACAGCTATGGGGAGACAGTCTAGGAGGTTCCTGGAGTGTGTTGAAGAGAAATTCCTGACGAAGTTGGTGAGTGAGCCAACTAGGAAGGTTCTCTGCTGGACCGGTTGTTTGAGACCATCTTGGGCCAAGTCATCATAAAATGATAGAATTTTTGTTTCTCGGAGAAGTATGGAGGGGGTAAGCAGAACTGGAGGGATGAGACTTCTATGGGCTTAGGTCTTCAAAGAAGCAAGAGCAGTTGTTGGTTGCCAAAAGGTTGTTAATTGTAGAAGCACATCAGTCTCAAAAAAAAGACTCCAGTAGAGTCCTGAGTAGGAACATCAGCAGCTCTGTAGTGTAAAGTCCTGGGCAGAGGCAGAAATTGAAGCTGATCCTTTTTTCTTCCGGGCAGTGGTGATGAAGGAGCAAGGGAGAGAGAGCGCTCACCCCAATGCACAGATTTTATTTGTTAATTACTCAATGAGCTAAAAACATGAATTTAAAACATTTCTTCTAAACTTACTAGAATTCTAGTTCTATGGTACAAAAGTGATGTTAATCCTTTTGAATAACTTGTGCATATATCTCTATCTGTTCATGCAAATGGTTCTATCTGTTCTATCTTAAAATGTTAAAATGTTAAAATGTAAGCAATGTTCTTACTATATGTTCATTATGTCTGGGGCTAAGTTTCTGAACTTTTACCGAGGCTTACACTTTACACTAGATTCTAAGGCTTTTTCTCTTTAAGGCACTTAAAGCATGTTTTTACTTACTTAAAACTTAAACTTACACATCTACTTCATATTTGTGTTACATAATAATACTTCTATTCACTTAAAACTAAAGCTTACACTTCTGTTTCATGTCTGTGTGGCTTAATATGATTTAATTTCTCTAAAGGTTTTAATTCAATCCCTGCATTCTGATCTCTCTCTGCGACACTCAAAGAGGCTTCTGCTCTACACACTCCAACAGACTTCGATCCATTTAGGAGACTGGTTGGCAGAGTCCCTTAGGAGACAGTCCTGCAGGGCAAAGATGTCTGGGAGGAGTGGAAGTGCTTTCAGAAAGAAAACTTAAAGATGCAAGAATAGGCTGTTCCCATGTGCCAAAGGATGAGCTAATGGGGGGGAGACCAGTGTGGCAGAATTTCAGCTCAAACTGTTGTGAATGAATGGTTTGGGCCACCTAAAGAATCACCATCAAAGATAATGGCAACAAGCAGGTTTTCATGTACGTTTGTGGAAATGCAGCTTAAGAGAGTTTGATGGCAAGGTTCTCTCTATTACATACTACATAGATGAAGCACACATAGCAAAATGGAATTAGCAGCAATTTAGAATTATTTACATGGAAAGTGGGGATGCAGGAGGGTCAGGGTGCCAAGGATACAGGTGCAAAAATATAAGGGTACAAAAGAGTTTAGCAGTACTTAATCATTAGTTCAACATTTATGTAGTGATTCAATAGGATTTACTACAATTTTAAGAGTTAATTATGGATTCTGGATAACGGCATTCCTGCTATACTCAGCTCACATGCATGCACACAGGCACAGTTGTTACATGTTTCTGTGTTCAAAGATGCCTGTCAAAAATTCACCTTGAGCCGAGTGACATACTTTGAGTCCCTTGCACTTCTCTGCAGGCAAGGGTTGAGACTTGAGGAATGGAGGGTGTTGGTGTAAGCCTCGTCCTCACCAAGTCTTTAGAGTAGCACAGACTTGAGGGTTTGTAAACTCCGAGAGATAGCTCTCTCAGAGGGAGGAGCTGGTACAGCTCTCTGCAGTCCAGGGCATTGTAAAGGGCCTCATTTATGACGTCTCTTCATAGGATTGCAAGATAATTGGTTTTAGTTATCAGTAAGTTTCCATCATGGCCATAACCCGCACTGGTTTTTGAAAAAAAAAAAAATCTGAAAAATCCCATCTAATAATAGTGATACCATTTCACTTCGGCTGCGGTTCAGTTAAATGGTGTTTGAAGGCTGTCAGGGAATAGCTGATTGTTAGGGAATAACCGATTATCCCTTGTTCCCCACCTTGTTCAGGAAAATGATGATCCTGATACAGTCAGTGTCACTCCCACCTTTACTGTGCAGGAGCTCCTGTTACAGTCAAGGGACATTTCACTGCCCAACTGGTTTGGTCAAGGCTTACCAGGACCTCCTGAGATCATAGAGGCAGACCCAAGGATGGATGAGGAGATGCACCACCACAGGGATTCAGGAAAGAAAATGAGAGTTTATGGCTATTGAAGGAGAGGCAGGCAACTCATGAGGTCTGCAAGGATGCTGAAGTTACGCAGGGAGAAAAATCAGAAGGTCCAAAGCTCTTACAGTGTAATCTCGCTAAAAGAACAATGCTACAAGAAAGACACTGAGGTGCTGGACTGAGTCCAGAGTGGGGCAACAAGCCTGGTAAAGGGTCTGGAACACAAGTCTGATGAAGAATGGCTGAAGGAGCTGGGGTTGTTCAGCCTGTAGAAAAGGAGGCCCAGGGGAGACTTTATCACTCTCTACAACTACCTTCAATGAGATTATGGCCAGGTGGGAGTCAGCTTCTTCTCAAGCGGTAGGACAAGGGGAGATGGCTGCAAGGAGACTGTGCCAGGGGAGATTTAGATGGGATGTTAGGAAAAATCTGTTCACTGAAGGATGATTGAGAATTGGAAGAGACTCCCCAGGGAAGTAGTGGGGTCATTGTCCCTGGAGGTATTGAAAAGATACATAGATATGATGCCTAGGAACATGATTTAGTGGTGGGCTTGGCAGAGTAAGGTTAGTGATTGGACTGATCTTAAAGGTCTTTTCCAATCTAAATGATTCTGTGATTTAGTAGATGCTGCTCCTTAGAAGAGGAGCAGCTGCAGTTTATAAGTGTATACTGAGGTCTGGAGCCGTAAAGTAAGGGAGGAGAAGAAAGCGTGCCTTCAAGTAGGATTTTCAGAAAACACATTTCACATACCACCAGCATCTCTTAAATGCCCTGGCTTTACTACGTCACTGCTCCTGAGTAATCCTATTGAGTTCAGGTCTGTTCAAGTCAGTGGTAAACAGGATCTGAGCCATAGCTTGTTAGCTGTGAGTACCATGAAGGCTATGAATCTCATGGCTGTCTAAATGCTGTGCATGTGCTGATAAGTTATTGTCTCTTGTGATAGGAAATGCAGGGTATCAGTTGAGATAGAGTGATTCTGTGCATGTCTGTATTATGATGAGAGTCACTAGTCTGAATGTGGTCTATGGAAATGAGAAGTAATGTAAACTAAGAATACTATACTTTTCAGCATTTTTAAAAGATGCTTGTTCCATTCACATAATTATGAAGAAATACATGATGTGAATTAAATGCAGTTTAGAGAACTATTAGAAAAGCTGGCAATGTAACAGCTTTTTGGTTGGTTTTTTTTTCTCTTCCCTCAAAAGATGAAGTTATAACTTCACATGGTGCAATTGAACCAGATAAGGACAATGTCCGCCTAGAGCCATATTCTTTGCCACAAGGTTTTATGTGGGACACATTGGATCTTAGCAATGCTGAAGTTGTAAGTAGAACAATTTTTATATGTATCTAATAATGCAAGGGTTTTTTTGATTGATATGTGCATAAGTGTTTGGATTTTTTGTATGTGTTTTCAGCTGAAGGAGTTATACACACTATTAAATGAGAATTACGTAGAAGATGATGATAATATGTTTAGGTTTGATTATTCCCCTGAATTTCTTCTATGGTGAGTAGCAAATTCCACATTCTGTTCTGGGTGGAGTGCAATGAAGGGTGTTTTTATTACATCTTCTTAGGCAGTAATTTGTAATTATTTCTGTCATCAATTCTAGGGCATTACGTCCTCCAGGCTGGTTACCGCAATGGCACTGTGGGGTTAGAGTGTCTTCAAACAAAAAACTGGTAGGATTCATAAGTGCCATCCCTGCAAATATTCGTATTTATGACAGGTAAAATGCACCAGTATACTTTTGTATTTGTAAAAGCATAATCCCACAAACCTTAAACTGATATCCATTGCTATAGAGAACTTAAAAGGAGAGAACGAGGTGAAGAGCGCCAATATTTATTTAAGGAATTTACTTAGTGATGGATGATAGAGATAATGCCATACAGTTTTCTGATCCTGCTGAAAAGCATTTATAGTTGATCAGCTGGACTTCTTGGCAAGTCTTCATACACTGACAAGCATAAAGCATTGTGACACCACATAGCATTGCTTGGATGCTATACTGTATCTTAAAGTAAAGCAATCAGTTAAGTCTTGATAGAGCTGTGGTAAAGGACTGTCCCTTAGAGATAGCTTGCATATTGCACAGTTGTCATTGCAGTCATAGTGTCATAGATTAATGTTCATTGCAGATGTACTTTGTCACAGGCAAGTTTATTTTACTTTAAATTCTTCACAGTATGGAAAACTGTAATTATAAGAATGGAAACATGCAATGTGTAACTCTTTAATTTTTCCACTACTTAACGACTTTTAGTGTGAAGAAAATGGTAGAAATCAATTTTCTGTGTGTCCATAAGAAGCTGAGATCTAAACGGGTGGCACCTGTCCTGATTCGGGAAATAACTAGAAGAGTAAACTTAGAAGGAATTTTTCAGGCAGTGTACACTGCTGGAGTGGTACTTCCCAAACCTGTGGCCACTTGCAGGTAACCTAGGTGATGTTCTTAATAGTATTGGTTCCTATAACAGTTATTTTAAAGAAAATTTAATTACTTTAATTGTCTAAAACCAGTAAAAGCATAAAATTCAAAGGTCTTGACTAACCTGTAGTCCTGCATGTTTGTCAGTGTTGTTCTTTTGGTATTAGGGTTTGTTTTCCCCCTTCCCTCCCAGTGCCTCGAATAAAATAGTTTCTCTGACTAAAATTTAACTTTTGGTTTGTTTAGCATACTTTAAATAGACTAGCAGATGTTTCTGTTGACCTTCTGGTGGCAGCTGTGCTAGCAAAGACAACATTGTATACCTGTGTTTTTCAAGTGGCCTGTGTCCCTGCTGGGACACTTTCCCGTGTAACCTGGTTGCTTGCCAGAGACGGCAGAGCATTTCTGGTAATTGTATGATTTGCTTTTTTGAAATACTTTCATATTTCCTGGAGAAAGGAGAACTTTATTGGCCTTTGATAAATACAGAAACACTACCATGTGGGAAGAGTTACAGTCAAATATAATTTCATTTGCTTGGAATGGATTTTGTTTCTACTTGGAGAAGTTAATTCCTGCACTTTTTGTCTGGCTATTTAAACTTCTGGAGGACAGAGTACCTTTTGATTTGAAATAGTTTTGTACCTATCAATACCAATGATCGTGTAAGTTTCTATAAGGAGTGATCGGAGGGAAAATACAGCTGTGCTGTGTTAGAATGACCAGAGATGCTCTGCTGTACAATGACCTCCCAGGAAAGGGAGTGCACCTTCAAAAAAAATGCTTAGACATGAGCAGACGGTGCTGTGTGCACAAGAAAATAAATGTTGCTGTGTATGTATGGTGGGTTTTTCAGGGCTGTGACAAATGCTAAAATATTTAGCCCTGTGCTTATTCATTCTGTATCAAAAAGCATTTGCTTAGATTGAAAATACTGTGATAGCAGGCTTGTTCAAAACCTGTTACTTGGATATAGCTTCTCCTTAACTTTTTTTTGTTAATCAGCCTTATTATAGACATAGTACAGGCTTGCTTAGAAACAAATTTGATGAGTAGTAAAGGAGCAATCAAGAAAGCAAGGCAATGGCTGCAAGTGATGCTGACACTTAAAATACTATTCAAATTCTTAATTTGGTTGTATTTCCAGGTATTGGCATCGATCACTAAATCCCAGAAAATTGGTGGAAGTGAAATTTTCACATTTGAGTAGAAACATGACTCTACAAAGAACAATGAAGCTCTACAGACTTCCTGATGTAAGCAGTATGACTTCTAGAGAATCCCCACAGTTATTGTGAGGCCCAAAATAACTTTCCATCTGTCTCTGACAGCACAGGCTTTTCTGTGTAAAGGCAGTGCATGCAGGACATTAGAAAAAAATAATCTCTGGTTGATGAAAAAGACCTTAAGGGCTATACTAAACAGAAGAGACTATTGCTGGAAATCTGGATCTGTATGGAGAAAGTACAAATTTTGACCTAAAATCCTTAAACAAAGGAAAAAAAGCCCAGAAAGCTTGACTTCACAAACATGTGGGATTGAGTTGAAGATGCATAAGACTATTCTCGGTATGTTTAATCTGATAAGAGATTACTGGAACAGAAAAGCAACAGTTCATGTCTTAAAATTCTCAGAGAAGTCCGTCAGCAACTTGGCTGAATACAATCGTGTTGTTGGTTGCACTCTAATTCACTTTTTTTGGGTATTATCAGAGAGTGTTGTTCTGCATTGAGCAGGCTCAGTAAAAGCCACTTCACTATGTTGTGCATGGTCTAGTAAAAAACAAGTGTTCTGGCATAGCTAGATTAGGTAAAAGTATTTTTGCTACATTTTTTTAAGGGATTGCAGAATATCCCTTGTACCATATCAGTAAACCTGATTTTAAAAAAAACTTCCTTTTGGTTAAAAACAACACTTTTTTCCTGACTCACAGTACTTTATGATTTATCTGATTTTGGAGAATTGTGTCTGTTGCTATATTTAACTTGGTGCTGCAGATTCTCTTTGTGCTCAGATATTTGAGCAGTAGGCTGAGCAGCCCTTGGAATAAAGCACATGCCATGCCTTGATCTGTACTCCTGCTGCTGTCTGAGAGCCTCGTTTCCTGCTCTGCCTGGTGCCACCTGTGCCTGCACATGCAGCTTCTCCCTTGCGTGCAGGGCAGCAGTTTGCAGAGCTTAGGAATTAATAACCAAATTAATTGGGTTTTAATCTTGGACAGCTAAAAATAGCTTCAAATCTTGAAGGCATTTTTAACAGTCTGAAGAGTGCAATATACACTTTCAAGTGTAGATTTTGTAGGAACATTGCTTATGGAAACAACTCAGGAAGTTAATAGTTTAAAGAATAAAGATCTTGTAGTACTGAAGATGTAACTACAGAGAATAATTAGAAATAGCAATTGTATCCAAATCATTTTACTTTGTCATAAAACCCAGTTTCAACAGAGAAGTGAATTGTGGAGAATAAGTAATACATCATATCTCATGCATAAAATATAACTAAGGCAAACATACACTGTACATAGAAGTCCAAATAGAAAAAAGATGTTTTCAAAATCAGCTTTTAAAACTAAGTAATGTAGGAATCCATATACCTCAGGATTTTTGTTATTTTTAGGTTGCATTTGGGAGCTTCTCAGTGGAAAATAAAGGTTTAATCTTTGTTTTGATGTTTTCTCTTTAAGTTTTGTGCTTTGAGTTTACTTGGAGGCCTTTTTTTTTTTCCTGAGAAAGGGACTAAGTGCTGTTGAGGCTCTTTTTCCTCAGTTTCAGGATGTTATAAACACTACTGTCAAACAGATTTGTCCATTCAGGCCACACTATCCTGTCCCTCAGCACCAAACACTTTTAACCTCTTTTCTTAATGTCCTTGGAATATCATTGCCACTAGGAGCTCATCTCCCTTTAAGAGAATTAATCATTCCTAATCACTTGAACAGCCTGAATTAAAAAGGTTTTCAGGTGTATTAAATACTGTAATTAATAAATATCACCTTCCCTAAAGGCTGTGCATGTATCTATAGATACAAAAAATAAAAGTGGGTTATTTTTCCCTAAGCGTTTAATCTCTTGAACAAGGAGTTTTCTGGAAGAACTATAATTTGTCTGTGTTTAGAGTCAGGACAGAAGTATGTTTGTCTCTGTTGTCTTTTTTCGACCAGCTGAGATCTTGAAGCTGGACAGTCACATGATTACAGGCCCAGTCCAGCAGTGAAACAAATTTTAGCACAGTTCTGTACACTTCCCTCACCCTGGGATTGCAAATAGTCACTTACAGGTGGCCATTCTGAGCATTACTGGGGAGAAGAAGATCTTCCAGCCCAGCTGCTTTTCCTCCATCCTTCCTGTATGTCAAGTATAATCTGTATGCCTTCTAGAATAAGGGCATTTAAAAATACAGATGATGCACTGTTGTAGAGTCAAACCATAGTCCCAGGCTGCCTAGAAAAGCAGGGAGACTGAAATATAATACACAGGCCAGAGCTGTGGCAAAATGTGCCTTGATTTCTCATCTGGCTGCTGACTCCCAGGGCGCGTGAATAAACACCTCCCCCAGAATAATGCCTTTTGGGCAAAGCATAATCAGCTACACTAATTTCAGGCTTCCAGTAATCAAGTCTCTACCTGGCTGCTCTTGCAATCGACTTTGCTATGATTAATGTGGTACGTGCCCAAGTATGTAGCTCAGACAGATGAGGCAGGATAAATGAGCGCTGAAGAGAGCAAGCATTAGCCTCCACAAAAGGAAATACCCGGGAAGGCTGACAAAAGATGGGAAGAAAACTTTAATCACTTTTGCTTGTTTAAACAATAATTGCATAGTACTAGAAACTAGTTTTTCCTTTTCTGATGTTTAAAGTCAGAAAAACAACCTTATTTGTTAAAATGGGTTTTTAATTTCAGGCAGCTGTAAGTTATGAGAAGCTTTCTTGTTAACAGAATAGCAGTTGTGCCTGTATAGAAGGTTGTTAGCAAGGAAGTTTTCAAGGGCTAAAAATAGTTAGAATCTTTTCTGTTGAATAATTTCTAATTAAATTAATCAGATGACAGTGATGTATAATTTGACTGTAATTTCTGTAAGTTTGAATTGCATGTATTCTTGTCTTGTGATAACTTCTGATTTGCAAGTTTCTTTGTTTTGTTTCTATGTCTGGACCCCAGCTAGTTTAGAAGGAGATAAGAAATAGATTGACCTAAAAGAAAAAATTAAAAATACAAACTACAGAAAGTGTAGGCAGTTGACAATGTTGTTTTTCTCTGGAGAAAAGAAGCTGTTTCAATAATGAAATAAAAAAATTGAAGTGCCCCAGACTGCCTCAATAATTAGCAGAGAGGGGATTGTGATTGAAAGCTGTTTGTAAAATAGCATAATGAATTAGGTGGCTGGGATAAAGTAGGCTAATAATGAATGCATTATAGCAAGTGGAGTGACTCTGCAACCTACTTTCAGCCTTTGCTGTGTTTGCAGTTTTCCTTTCAACATCTTAACATCTATATTTCTTTTTTACACTAAGGCCACAAAGACTTCAGGTTTGAGACCAATGGAACAAAAAGATACTAAAGCAGTACAAGAATTAATCAATACTTACTTGAAACAGTTTAATCTTGCTCCTGTGATGGATGAAGAAGAGGTGGCCCACTGGTTCCTGCCTCGGGATCATATCATTGACACTTACGTGGTAGAGGTAAAATATGCTCTGATGTATATGAATGTGTGTATGAGTGCCACTCACAGTAGTTCCTATCAGCATCAAGTTTTTGAAAAAGCAGTATGAAATATGTGAGTTATAGGTAAAATTTAATGCCATGAGTAGAAGCCTTGTTCTTTGTATTACATGCTGTTAGTAAGTAAATGTTTGGCTGTGATAAACTGCAGAATACCCTAAAGAAGAATTCTGAAATATCAAAATATCACTATCTTGACAAGAACCCTACATATTTTAAGATTAAATTTTCCACCTGCATTTCTTAATTCTTTTTTACAGAGATATGACATGATACTAAGCAGTGGTCTTTAAGCCTCCTTTTCTAGATAAAAGGAAAAATTATGCCATGACAGATAAGAATTTGGTTTGAATTGACTATCATTCTCCCAGGTGTATGCGTTTCTGCCATACACCATTGCAAAATTATTTTTAAAAAACCCCAAATTTTAGAGGCACCTGCTGAGAGAATTATGGTTTTTGATGGCTTGCTTCAGTAAAGTGTGGTTTTTCCAGTAAAAGCACGTGTGTATATATGTGTATAAATTTGCATATATATACATCTACCACCCCCACCCTCCAAAGACTTGGTCTTAATGCTTCTCTCAAAATAAGGAGTGCAAGAATAGATTAGCATTTGGATAGGAAATCTTCCAAACATGTTTGAAATAGGTGCACTAAAGCTAGTGGAAAGATTCACCCTTCCCTTAGAGTCCATACAAAATCAGTTGTAGAGAGCATATTTAGACAATATATTACTTTGCTTAAGTGATAATATTATTTAAAAAGGATCAGCACTAACATCCCTTAACTTCCTTGTAGAAGCCCTAGGTTGTGAAGCTCAGTGTTCCCACATGGTAACCTGAATTTGTGCAGGAGCCTCAGCTGAATTAGGAAACCTAGAGCTGTTGGAGATGAGTGGTCCTGCCCATCAGTTCTTCTTATCCAGGCTTAGCTTTCTGCTTACTTTGTAGTGGGTATAGTGCTGATTGGACTTTTCCATGATCTAACTTACAGTCCCACGTTCTTTTTCCACTCTCTCTTCTCTCTGTCCTCTGCCCTGCTCCCTGAGTTGGTTTTTGGCTTGCTTTGTGAGTTGAAGCCTTCAGGAGAGTTCACAAGCACCAGGATCACCATGAATAAGACAGTGGCATGTTAACTGAACAGCACAGTCTTCACTTACTTGTTTTATGCTGTCTCTAGAAGTAGTTTTTTACTATACAAAATGTAGATTTGTTAGTGCTAAAATCTTTTTAAGACCTGTGTGACCTGGAGAAGCTACTGTCAGACTTCTAAGTCATCTTTGTAATGTGCAGATCTAAAACCTTAAAATACTCTGTATAATTTATGAGTTAATATATTAGTCATCCTAACTGAATTTAGTGAGTGACTCAGTAACTTTTCTGTTCCTTGTAGTTAGTATTACTCTACTGCAGAATCTGTACCTGCTCTAAGACAAAAGCTTTTTTGCATGTGGTATGTTCAACTGTTTTACTTTTTACTGTAGAAGTACTATTAATTCAAGGATCCACGTGAGGTCCTTCGTCTAATTAGTGGTTACTAGTCATTCAAAGATAAAACAAGAAGAAGTATTTGTGTGTCTCCTTTGCCTTATCTTCTTGGAGATACTCTGGGGAGTTTTTTGTGCTCAGCATGTTCGTAGTAACCCTTGTAATAATTATTTCATAATCCGTGTACTAATTATTTCCTATTTCCTACTAATCCACACTCTTGAATATGGTCAAACTTCCTTAGATGTGTGAAATTAAGAAGTTTTATGTAGTATACTTTAGATTTCTGTATAAGCACCTTTTTTGGTGACTACTGGTTTTATTAGAATTTCAATGTGATTTAGCACCGTTGTCCAACAAATAGGTTGTGGTGTTGATATTATTTAAATATACTTTATATACCAGCATAGTATATTTTTCTCTGTTTTTACAAAGATGAGAAAATTATTCTTTGATGTGAATGTCATCAGACTTTTAAAATATCTGTAATATTTTAAGAATATTTTATTAAAAATCAGTTCAGTCAGAAAAAAACTTGAATTTTTCAGTGGAAGTGTGCTTTGTTAGTATTGTCTGTAGCTGCTTTGACAATTGTTTGTCAAAATGTTAGTGGTGTAATAGACTAGAAAAATCTAAATGTTTCCTCAAATATTAGGTAAGACTAGCTGTTAAGCCATAGTACCTACAGTGCACAAACCTAGCTGCATTTACTGCTTTCTGTAGAGCTGAGCCTGCTTTCTGAGCCTAACCAGTAACTGATTACTTATTAATGGACTTTTTTGTTTTGTTTTGTTTTTTTATAGAGTTCAAATGGTATTTTAACAGACTTCCTCAGTTTCTACACATTACCTTCAACAGTGATGCATCATCCTGTTCATAAAAGCCTCAAAGCTGCCTATTCCTTTTACAATATCCATACAGAGACTCCCCTGTTGGACTTAATGAATGATGCACTCATTATAGCTAAATTGGTAAGTTGTAGGTTGGGTTTTTCCTGCTTCATTCACAGAAGTATTCTTAGGAGTAGTGGCAAGGTAAGAAATGGAGTAATTTATCCATGCTAGTGCCTTCAGAGCATTTACTATTGGCAGCACAGAGTGCGATTGATGAGACATACAATGTGTATATCAAAACATAAAGCAGTATGCTTGTTTTTCTTTTTTACTTCAAGTGATGCTGGGGAATGACAAATGCATAAAGTATTCACAATAGCTTGAACTGTGGAAACACCCAAGAGCACACTGATGACCACGGTCACTAAGTATCAGAAGAATGAAAAGTATCACTAAAATAATTTCCCTTGGAGATTAATTAATAAGTGCTATCAAATACATTTTGATTTTTAAATTATTTTTTATTCCTTAAAAAAAAGTAGAAATTTATTTACAATTTATTCTGAGGCTGGTTAACCTAGAAGCATTTCAGTAACTTATTTGTCAGGGAAAACTCCTGGATAGTTACAGGGAATACAGGCTCCAGAATGATCCAAGCTGAAGTTCAGAGACAGACTTTGAGAAGCTAGCATAATTTTGAGGAGTGGCTAAAAATACTGGTAATTATTCTTAAAAGTCAAAGTGGAAAAAAGTTGGTCTGAGTTACAAGTGTGGCACAGGGGGCTGTGTGTTCTGCCATTGTCTCGGCTGTGGGTGGGACGCGTGAGGAGGCAGCTCCGTGGTCTGACCACAAGGCTTTGCACTTTCCCCTGCATCCATTTCCCTCTTAATGTGACATGCAGCTCTTTCCTTTTGAGTGGATCATCCTATATCCCTTGCAATACTGTGATTTAGACACCTGTGGATTTCTTAAGTACCTGCTGAGCCTGTAATGCATTATTAGATGCCTAATTATAGCTGCAGATCTGGCAGTTGAGTTTTACATGAGGAGAGGTAAGGCAGAGGAAGAGAGATGATAATGCAGTCTATTCACAGCCCTTTGTTTACAAACATACTGAGTCTGGCTGGGATGGAGTTAACTTTTTTCCTAGCAGCCCATATGGTGCTGCACTTTGTCACTGAAGCAGGGCTGATAACACACCAGGGTTTTGGTAGTTACTAAGCAGTGCTTGCACAGCCTCAAGGCTTTATCTTTCCTCTGCAGTGAGGAGGCTGGGGATGGGCAAGAAGTTGGGAGGGGACATAGCCAGGACAGGTGACCCCAACTGACCAAAGGGATGTTCCACACCAATGATGTTCTGCTCCCCAATAAAGGCTGAAGGAAAGGAGGAGGAAGGGAGGATGCTTCCAGTGATAGCATTTATGTTCCCTAACAATCATTATGCGTGCACAGATTTTGCTTCCCAGGAAGTGTGTTAAGATTTTTATGGGTTTAGGTCTTCAAAGAGCAGTTGTTGGTTGCTGTAAAGCTGTTTATTGTAGAAGCATACCAGGACTCAAAGGCAAAGAGTCCAGATTACCAAAGTCTGTAGGAGAGCTGTTTGGCACAGAGTCCCGAGTAGAAGCAGCAGCAGCTCTCTGGTGAAAAGTCTCAAGCAGAAGCTGTTCCCTGGTGTAAAGTCCCGAGCAGCAGCTGCAGCAGCTCCCTTTTCCTTCCGGGCGGTGGTGATGGTGGTGAAGAAAGAGAGCTCTCACCCCATTACACAGAGTTTTATTTGTAAATTACCCAATAAGCTAAAAACACCAACTTAAAACATTTCTTCTAAACCTATTAGAATTCTAGTTCTAGAAAGCAGTGTTCATTCTTACGCATAACTTACACATATAGCTCTGTTTATTCACGCACATGGTTCTATCTGTTCCATCTAAAAAATGTAAGCAATGTTTTCATTATGTCTGGGGCTAAGTTTTTGAACTTTTACCAAGGCCTAAACTTTACACTACTTTCTAGTGCTTTTTACTCTCTTAAGTCACTTAAAGCATATTCTTACTTACTTAAAACTTAGACTTACACTTCTATTTCATATCTATGTAACCTATTAATATTTCTGCTCACTTAAAACTATAGCTTACACTTCTATTTCATGTCTGTGTGGCTTAGTATACTTTAATTTCTCTAAAGGTTTTGATTCAATTCCTGCATTCTGATCTTTTTCTGAGGGACTCAGAGAGGCTTCTGTTTTACACCCCCTAACAGAAGTGGTTGACATCTGACTGGCAGTGGGTGAATTCCTCTTTTTGCTTCTCTTGTGCCTTCAGCTTTCGCTTTCTCTGTTAAACTCTCATTATTTCAGTTTACAAGACATCTTGCCTTCCTTCTATTTTCTCCTCATCCTGTGAGAGAGAAGTGGGTGTTTGGCTCTTCTCTGGGGACATACCAACAACAGTCTCCTTTCTGTACTTTTAACTCCAAAGCATGGGTTTTGGAGGTACAAATTCAGCTCATCAAATTGCTTTTAGGGTTTGCATGTCACCTAATGTTCATTTTTATCTTCATATCACACAATATGAAATTTGGTTAGAATTAGTTCAGCAGTTACAGGACAAAACACCTGACCTTCAAAGTAAAACCCCAAATTTGGAGTTATTAATTTAGGTGCTAAGTATTCTGCATGGAGAGTGAGATTTTCCATCAGGCTAATCCCTCTCAAATCCTGCATATTTTATTGTTGAAGCTGACACTAAGTTTCTAGATCGAGAAAACAGGGAAGAAATGCTCTTCTGAGTCTGCTTCAGTGATTTGTCAGAGCTGTGGAGAAAATACTTAAACCAGAAATCTTTTTATCCCTCTCAGAAAATACTAACCTGAAACTAATCTGCTGATGTTTAGATACTGCATTAAAACTACATCTCTGGAGAGTTTTGTTTGAATTTTGAGTGTTTAATTGCACAGCTTAGTGTTCTTGTAAACCTTGTATCCCTTCCTGCCTTCTGAGATTGCTGTTACTGTTACTTACTAACTTGGAATATTTCAAACTTTGCTTTCGATGCCAAATGTCAAATATTGTCACCTCATTTGTCTTATTTCTGCATGTTTTTCACAGCACATTTGACTTAGCATGGCATCATCTGCACACAGAATGATTGTTGTATAAGATTGTGCAGAAGCCTTACTAAACTCACTCTGCTTTGTAACTTTCCTTTAAATAGTCCTGATGAAGAGCTTGTGTTCTTTTTCTTCAAACATCTTTTTTCTAATGTGGGATGCTCATTTAAAAAAAAATAAATTTACTGAGTAAAGAATGTTCCTTACCCCATCTTCTTGTGCTTAAGTAATTGAGCATTATTGTTTTTGTACCTTTTGTCTCAATCATGTCCTGCTGGTGCACTGCCTTTGTGCTGTTAAGACTCCAGGAGCTTAAGTTAGACTCCCTTGTAGTTAATGGCAAATAAGTGAACTTTTATATCCATACCCCTGAGCAAATTCAGCTCTCCATATGTGATTATTATTACTGCAATGGCTTAAGTGACCTTGGCTTTATGTTGCTTGGTGAGAGTTCCCAGTGAGGAGTTAGGATGTGAGTATGTGTTGATGCAGAAAAACCCTTGAGACTGATTTGGCTGTGTGGCTCTTCTGAGACAAAAAAATGTCTCTTTGAGTGGTGAATTTGGGAGGTTTGTAAGAAGAGGAGTTGGTAGAGGGTACGTAAGTAGATTTGAGTTCTCAAGAGAATGGCTTTTCAGGAAAGGACTAAATCACAAAAATATGTTTAACAGAATGATAAATTACCCAAAAACACAGCTGTATTTATGCAGCTTCAACTACAATATGCCATATGTATTACAGCACTGTATGTGACTATAAAAAATGCGTATCTGTAAGGATAAAATAATGGAAAGTGCTTTAGGTACTCTTCAGACCTTAGGTCCTGAAAATGGCTTTAAAATTTGTACCATTTTGGAGCTAATCTTCAAGCAAAGTTGTGCATTATACATTAGTTTTATTGGAAAAATGTCTTTGTGTGTATACCTAACTAAAGGCAAGATTTATTCCATTGTATTTTTTCTTCTTAATTAGCCTGAATCTCTTGGACACTGTATGGCACTCTGTAGAGTATCATTTGTGTGTCATTTGAAAATTTCAAAGTAAAATTTTAAAAATGTTTTGCTGTTGCCAGAAAGGATTTGATGTGTTCAATGCACTAGACTTAATGGAAAACAAAACATTCCTGGAAAAACTCAAGTTTGGGATTGGAGATGGAAATTTGCAGTATTACTTGTACAACTGGAGGTGTCCAGGCATGGAATCTGAAAAGGTAAGGGAGAAAAATGACTTCCTGAATTCCGTTAGATGTAATGGTACGTTGATCTGTTAACGTTAATCTGGCCCTGTTTATGATGCATAATTGAGATGCAGAAGACTATAGATATTTAGATTTACTTGAACTAAAATACTATATTTTTCTTCTTCCTTTAGGTTGGTCTTGTATTACAATGAGAACACTTACGTTTCTAGAACTCTTGAGGTCATCGTTTGAGTTAATTTGATCTCCATAACTCTTGAAATCGTATTGTTCAAGAGGAGTAAAAGCACAACGTCAGTGATACTGAAATAGTCCATTAAATCTGATAAATGAAGACATCCACATGTGACCAAATTTGTTATTTTCAGATAGATCAGACGGTCCATGAAACTCTTCTGTTGTCCATGAAAAGAGTAAAAAGCACATTCATTTAAGTTTCAAAGCTTAGCTTGCACCTGGATGAGAAGAAGGTATTTTTTTCCACTCTGTAGAAAAGACTGTTTTGTACAAACTGAACTTCAGTGATGGATTAGGGTACAAAAATATTTGCTATTATGTGGATGAACTGCTGCATTTCTATTTATTAAGTGGTGATGTATGTATGTCAGTGTAACAGAATGAAGGATACAAACTGGAGTATCTTTGTTTATTTACTTAACATGGATATCACCATTTGGGGGAAAATCATGAAGTATGATACGTTTGTAGCTCTATGAAAGTCCTGGATGTTTTTGTAACTGGAGCAGTATGACAATGTACTGGTTTAACTAGTGCATTTGTTTCTCCATAAGCAAAGCTGCCAAATCAATAAAAAATACAGATTTGTACTTTGATCTTCAATAGATCAGTGGATTGATTTAACAGTATCGCACTGTTCAGTGCAGGTGTTATCTATGTTGCCAGAATGATAATACATTACTGTACTTAATTTACAGTTGTGGCACAATACCTTAGTTTTTCCTCAGTAGAGTAACATCAGCCTGTGTGTAAAACTAAGAATTTTAGTAGTGGTATCAGGATATTTATAGTTTGAATGTTTTCAGCGCTTCTGCGAAATTGCACATATTCCTTTGTCTACTTTGATTTCCTATGAAGTCTGTAATTCTAATGAAAGTACCTTGTGTAAATATGTATTCATAAACTGTTCCTAGTAGTGTTTTTATCCTGACTTTGGAACAAGAAGTTTTACTATATATGTGGCTGGTAAGCAGAAGAGAAATGCTCTGCCCTCAGTCCTTGGAAGTCTCTGTACTGCACTTCCTGAAATGTAGGAGGGCTGATCTTCGTTGTTGGGTGGAGCTGTTTTAATTCCCTCATGAATGCTCAGCAACGGGAGTGGCTTCTGAAGCACTTTATATGCATTCCAGCATAGTGTCATAGCTAGAGATGATAGCAGTTCTTTCAGCTCATGGATGCTGCAGAATCATGAGCACTGAGAAAATCTGTGTTAAGAAACTGTTCTAGCTGAAAGTGCCAAATTGTGGTAGTGAAGCCTCTGTGCTGTGAGCATCTTTTGAATGTGACTTGAATATCTCATGAAATGCAAATGTCTAACTTTCCTTTTAAACATGCCTGTAAATCTGACAGCAGATTTTGCTGAAAGTTTAATTCTGTACATGAAGATAAATTTGTCTGTTCTTCATAACTGTTAGCCCTACCCACCACCTTGTAGCAGTGGGGTTTTTCTTTCTTCCCCCTTCTTTTCCACTGTGTGAATGGTTTGTGGTTTGGTTTCTTTTTCTTGTTGAATTGTGGTGAGAGGATTCTGCCCTAGATAATGATAAATATTTTCCCTTACTGCATTATAGCTGATTAAAGCATTCAACCTCCTTCAAACAAAGGAAGGGACTGAACGTGGTTTGTTTGACCCATGGTTGTGTACCAGCTCAGGACCTCATGAATTTAAAAGGTCTTCAAAGGAGATCTAATGGTGCAGTTAGGCTTTAGATCTCTGGCCACTCTTGGTACCTCTCTGCTAGTAGCAATCAAAACAGGTGGTGCAGAGACAGCTTGGACTCTGTGAGGCCTGAGCAGAATTAAGTGCCTGAAAATGTAATTGATGGTAGTGATACCTGAGGTAACAAAAAGGATTTAATCTTCATCCTGTCAAAGACTTAAGTTTTTAACTCTTAAAAGGCAAGAAGGTACTTCCTTGGCAGGGCATTCTCATGGAGCGCTCTGGGATGAGGTTCACAAAGGAGCTCAGTGTGTTCTGCCTCAGCTCTTAAAGGCAGAGCCTCAGCAGTCCTCACTCAGAGCTGCCTCAGGTGAGGTGGGACAGCAGGGCATAGCTCTGTCCTCATGGCTAAGATAATTCCTTGCTGAGACAGCCCAGGTGGATATGTTCATGTTCTCTGTCTTCCTTCCCCTCAAAAAAAATGCAAGTGGAAGAAATGTTAGGCAGATGATTTCTTTTCTCCTCTGAAATCAGAAGGCAGATGGTCCCAAGTATTGTCTGTCCTTTGTAAAATGGAGGCCATAATTGGACCAAATATGTCCAGGTAGAAGACAGACTTGAACTTGGGTTTCCTGCAGCCTGGCTTCTGCCTAAATCTTCAGGTTAGGGCACATGAAGGAAGGAGCATGGCCAGTCTTTTGCTCTCTTCTAGTGAAATAGTGCCATTTGCTGCTGACTCCAAGGGGTAAACTTCCGTCATGTCTGGCTCACTCTGCATGTTCATTGACGGGCTGGAGGGCAGAGACATGCTCCTGTAGAAGCTGTGCAGCACTGTAGCTATGAGAAAATTTATCAGCCAGAGCATGAGGGAAGCAGGCATCTAAGCTGGAGTGTTGGAGCATGTGTTGGAGAGTTATTTTCATGGATATGTGTGAGTTAAGCACGGCCTCTTTTGTCCCTGCTGAGTGCTCTTCACCTGAAGTGTTTTGCTGAAGTATCACAACATCAAGAGGACTTGAATCTTGAAGGTGTCCCAGTCCGCACCAACGAAGTAAGACAGTTACTCTGGAGGTGAAAATTGTGGCAACTCACTGTGACTTCCTAAGCAGAGATTAAACAAAATGTGAATATGTGTGGGGCCTCTGTCAGGAGCTCAATAGGAGAGACCCTTCTCTTGTTTCCAAGGTTGAACCTGTGTGCATTAGTCCTGCTATGAAGGTAAGACTCCTCAGAACCTAATAGGTGTTTGCAAAGGATTGGTGAATGTAAAGTTTGCTCTACCACCTTTCCCACCTGGCTTTTTGAACATCTGTTACTTCTTTCCCAAAGTAACTTCCTATCTGCAGAGGGAACCCAAATCCCTGAGAACAGAGAGAGACCTGGGCAGGGAGTGAAGTGCTTGAAGTATGATTGCTGTGCTTATGTTCTTTACCAAAGCTAATCCTTGTGCTTTCTGTGAATGCTCTTATGCTATGGTTAGCCAGCCTGGGAATGAAACACATTAGTGCTAGCATGCCTTCAAAGTTTTATGCACCCAGAAAGTCAGAAAAAAGGACATGTATAAAGGACTATGAAGCAAGGGAAAGAAATCTCACCTCTTGCGCCCTCAGTCACAGACAAAAATTGTAGCATTAAATGTTTTGTTTATACTTCAAGGAGCATGACTACACAATCACATTAGCTTATTGCTAGTGCCTGCCTTCATAGTTGGTATCATGAACTAAAGTAATTTCTAAATAAATTCAAAATACAGATGAGCTATTGAATGGCAGAAGTCTGGATTAATAAATCTCTGAAAAATACGTAAATTTTACCTTGTAAGGAACAACAAAACTTACTCAGTTAAGGTATGTTTCTTCTACAAGTAAATTCCTAGGCTGTTGATTGTCTGCATTGCAGTGCTATTTCCCTTCCTTCCTACAACCCAACTCCCTCATTAGGAAATTGTTCATAGTCCCTAGTAAAATTAAAGGAAACTCAGAAGTTACGTATGTTTTCAGTCTCGTAGCAGTTACAGATCTCATCTGCTTTATATAAAACAGTATATGGCTTCTGTCAATTTCCTGGGAAATTATTTTAGATCTTGAGATCTAATGGGGTTTAGGTTTACATTTTCTCACAGGATATGTGTTAATAATTTGCATATGGAAGTATTTAATACTGCAGCAGCAGTAACTTGGTTTTGTATTTGGAAATAGCTTTTCCTTCAGCATACCATGCACCAGGTATCAGGTGTAACCCAAGTCTGCATATATTTGTGACCAAAACAAGTTGTTCAGCAGAACAAACTATATAATAGAGTTCAAAAGGGAAGTCTGCCTGTGCTGTTTACTTGAAATCAGCTTTAAAAGAGTTATACTGGCATGGACCTTTGTTTAAATAAACTTTCAATTTTGGTATTTATTTGTTTGAGTAATTATACATAAATCCCTTTTGCTTAAAGCATATTCATCTGTGTAAAAATACAAAGTTCATTTAATGCTTTGTATTAATTCCAAAGAAGTATGAATTATGTCTTAAAATTATTTCAGCATGTTCATTACCAGCTTTAACTCTGATATCCAGCTGCAAATGAAAATACTTAACTCCAGTAAAGACTAACACTCAAGTCTGAGCAATATTCTTTATTAAAGCAGAAAGTACCTCAGCCAGATGCAACATGGAGTTCACCTTGTATTCAAGAGCTTTACACTATAAAGCCTGAAAGAATTGTTCAGTTAGAACTGTACTCCACCCTACATTTAAAAAATCTGCTTAACTAAAATTAGTTACGCTGAAAAAGCCTTTTTCTTTTTGCGAGGTGGTTTCTTTATCTTATTGGGATTTGGGACAAGTTTCTTGATTTTCAAAGGCTGCAAAATTACATTAGAAAGATCAGGCTGATTGCTTTCTGTATGCTTCCGCTTCTGACTTGTGAGCTTATCCCCCAACACCTCCGCAAGCTCTTCAGGCTCCATATTTTCTGAAGAATCTGTGTCTGCATAAGTCATGGGTTCTTCAGTTCCGTGCTGAAACCATGGCACATCCAAAGCTGGTATCTTTGGAATTATTGCTGCTATTGCTTCAGTGAATTTGTCAGACTGCTTTTTGAAGCCGAGTGCTAGAATGGATGTTAAGCCGAGCAGGGGCGCGATGGTTTCGCTGAGCCGTGGCACCTGCCCTGCCGGCGTGGCGCGGCTTGCGCTCAGCTCAATCAGGTGTGACGTGATCATGGCAGGTTTGGCAGACTTGCACACCAGCAAGAGAAGAAGCTCATTTTTCTCCAAGGCTTTTGTAACTTCATTAACTCCAATAGCAAGCTGTCTTCTGATACTTAGGTCAGTCCATCCTGGTTTTTGTTGCTGGCTTTCTGTTTCCTCTTTAGAGAGTTCATTGGTGCCAGCATCACACTTTCTTTCTGTTTGTTTTTTTGTAAGGGAACGTTTTTTCTTTCTTGGACTCTCAACCTTTTTGAGTCCAATATGCTTCATCTTTTCTTCTAAGGTCTCTAGTATAAAATGCATATCTTCTCCATCTATGGTTTTCCATTGGAAAACAAAGGGGTTATCCAGACACGTTTTTACAGTGGTTTTCTTCGCTTTCCGAAGTGTTGCTGTCCCTTGCTGAATTACAGACATCCTGAGGTTTTGTCACCCTAAGGAAGAAAGAGCAAGACATTAATTCAAATACTGAACTGTGTGCTAGGGACATTGTTCCCAGAAGCTTCTTCTGGGAATGCAGAAGAGAAACACTGTATGTCAGTAATACTCGCATCTATCAACCTGCTCCCATCAAACCTTCACACATCTTCACAGGGCAGATGTGGAGCTTTTTGTATTTAATAAATAAAAAAAGCTGGACAGAACAGTAAAGCCACAGCAGTTACAACAGACCCTTCTAAAGCTGAACAAAAGCAGCTTGAGGTATTACAGATGTAACAGGGATTCTCTGATGACGTTTGACAAGCAAAATCAGCGACAGATAGGTACGAGGGAAAAAAAAAAAGAAACACGTTTACAATTCAAAGATTACATTTTTCTTTTCAAAATGGGCACTCCTGAGGAAAACAAGCGTGCAGAAATAAGGAAACAGAGCAACGAGCCACCTCGCCCCACCGTCGTGACTCCCTCGCTTCCGGCGGAAGGAGCGCGGGCAAACGGCGCCTCCGTCCGGAACGCTCCAGCCGCTTCCACAGGGCTCCTGCAGCTCCTGCCAGCAGCGAAACGCGACTTAAGCACGGCCCACACAACGCCCTGCGTCCGCCGCCGCGTCCCGGCACCGCAGCACCCTCTCCCCGGGCCACCCTCCACCCGCCGAGCACTGCGGGCCGGGCCCAGACGGCCCCGGGAGCGGAGCGGCCTCGGTCTACCCGGCCGCGGGTCCCAGGCCGCAGCTGCCCCGGCGCCAAGCTGGCCCCCACCTGGGCCTTCCCGCGCTCCAGGAACACGCCGCGGGACGCAGCCCGGCCCCGCTCCGTCCCCCGTCTGGCCTCGCTCCGCCCCCGGCCGAGGCGGGGTGGGTCTCTCCGCGGCGGGGCGGTGTCGGAGCGGCGCTCAAGGCCGCATGGCGAAGCGGCCGTAGCGTTAGTGCAAAGCAGCGTTAAAGCGCTGCTGCTGGGACCTGCCCCTGCCGCCTATGACCGTAGGCTCACCAGTGGCATTCCTAGGACTCGAGCGCTCCCGAAAACTGGCGCATAGGCAGTGGCAGACCTGCTCAGTCGTGTATCAGCTAACGCAACCAGCGCCAGGTCACCAGGTGCTTTATAGGGACTTCACAGCCACAGGGTGTCCCTCGCTGCACTGCAGTGTGCGTCGTGCTGTGCGCGGACCTCGTGTTCTGTGACCAAGGGGTCAGTAATCTTTTTTTCCATATCAAAGCCAATCCATTTTGTTTCATGCACCCAGAAGTCCTTACTGCCATCACTGTAAAACCATGACATAGGCAGGAAACCACGTCTGCATCAAAGGGCCGTGTAGAACCGGCTGCCTCCTGTTTCCAAAGTGTTGGTTCTGGGGAGGGGGTCTGGAGAAAAATGTGAAAAATTCATTAGCAGGCTGTCAGTGGCTTGGCTCCTGGCCTAGGCTCCGTGCTGTCGCACTACACCAGTATCACGTTGCCCAGCATCAGTGGGGAGAAAGGACGACTGAAAATCAACTGTGTCAAGTAGAAATCCCTTCTCCCAGCAACAGGCAGGCACACAGGATTGAGATTAGCTTTTAGTCTATGCTTGAATCAGTGGACAGAGAAAGGCAAGGGGCAGTAGTAATAATAAGGAAAAGCAAGAAAACATTATCCTCCCTGTTCAGTGTCATCCGCAATCTGCCCTCAGCCTTTAACAAATTCACAAACTTCATTTTCCGCACTCGCCATAGTGCACAGCACAGTTAAGCACAACCTCTTGGCCCTGAAAGTGCAGAGCTGCTTCACTAGGGCACTGGTGTTTCAAAGATGTTTTAAATTTTAAAAAAAAATCTTAAAATTTAAAATGGAATGATGTACATAAATGTAAAGAGGCATGAACATAAATTATTCATTGATACAAGAGGGATGGATTTTTTTTTTTTTTTTTGGTCTTCAGTGTTACATTTGCAGGGTAGTTTATCAATTAAATTAATATTCTTTTTAGTCTGTACTTAGTAGACCAAATTGAAAACCAGCATTCACTGTATGCTTTGTGTGTGTAGCCACTTGTGTGAGGTATCCTTGGGGTGCCCCACGTGTTTTGCAGAGCTGCAGCTGAAGGGTGTGAGCTCCCAGGTTGGCTGGACATGGACATGGACACGGGCAGGGACTGCGGCAAGGGGAACAGTACCAATAACTGCGCTGGTTGCAGTTCAAACCACTCCAGAAATTCCTTTGTCAGATATTTGGGAATATTTCTGTGTCACTGCTCTCAACCTGGTGGCCTAATTCTGCGCAAACCACTGGGGGCTTAATGCTGCCTGCTCCCAGCACCACTTCCCAGCGCTTGGTGCCGCTCCCTTGTCCTGGCGAGTGCCGAGGGGCACGGTGACAGTGAGCGAGTCCCTGTGTGCAGTGAGTGAGTCCCTGTGTGCAGTGTATCCCTGTGTGCAGTGTATCCCTGTGTGCAGTGAGTGAGTCCCTGTGTGCAGTGAGTGAGTCCCTGTGTTCTGTGATTCCCTGTGTGCAGTGTGTCCCTGTGTTCTGTGATTCCCTGTGTGCAGTCCCTGTGTTCTGTGATTCCCTGTGTGCAGTGTGTCCCTGTGTTCTGTGATTCCCTGTGTGCAGTGTGTCCCTGTGTTCTGTGGTTCTCTGTGTTGTGTGATTCTGTGTGCAGTGAGTCGCTGTGTGCAGTGAGTCCCGGTGCCCTGCCGGCGCCGCTCGCTGCCGAGCTCAGGTCACGGGTCCATCCATCCCAGCCCCGCCGCGCCACCGCAGCCCCACTGCAGACGCGCCGCGTCCCCTCCGGAGAAGGAGCGAGGCCGTTCCCTGCGCATCCTTGCAGCATCATGACTCTCCAGGTACGTACTTCTGCATCTGGTGAGACACGGACGAGAGGAGAGGGATGCATTGTGCGTCTGTGTAATCCCGTGCTGGAGACTGTGGTATTTCTTCAGCATAAGGATTTTTACTGCAAAATCAAGGTTGCCTTGCGGCAAGGGAAATCTGTCTAAACACTTGGAGGTTAAACAGTGCATTACTTCTCACAAGTGGAGGGTGACAAGCATGCTGGTTAATTTGAACTATTTCATAGGTCATGTAATATTTTGGAGCCTTATCTGTTGAGAGCATGCATTAATTATGTTTCTTCAAGTGTACATCTGAGTTAGACCTGGAAAGGCGGCTGCATACTTAAGTTTTTAGGATCTAGCTGATTTTTTTGAGCTGTTAAACGTGGGGGGAAACTTCTAACACTGAGATAGCGTTATATGTGCATTTGGGAAGCGTAAATAATTATTAAAGAAGTTGTATGTATTTTTAGGGTGTATGCATCTTTGGACTGCTACATTTTGATAGGCTTGTGTTTTGGCAGGAGAGCTTCTACTCTCTTACCTTCTGGCTACAGAGAGGGCATCCTTTTACGTTCTCACTGTTTATAGCTTTAAATAGCTGTTGCGAAAATTGTCTTTATTGCTGGCTTTTAGCCTCCTACCTTTGTGAGAAACTATGAATACTTCCCTTGTCTTGGCCATGCCCTGATGGATTAAGCTGTTTTTCTTTAGGCGTTCCTATTATCCCTTTCACTGCAAGATTTGCAAGCTCTTCTATCCCAGTCTCATTATGTCTGCCTCAGCTTAGTTAGTGTGCATTTTGCAAAGAGTGAGCAGCGCAGTGCTCTGACCTAGATGCAGGGAGTGCAGTGCCAGCAGCTTAGCAATTTTCTTCTGAGCTGCAATTATGTTGAATAGCACAGAAGTTTCATTGTGCTATGTTACAGCTAAGTAGAAATCTCTTTCTTCAGTGGGTCAAAATTGCCAAATCCCAAACATAATGCCGTATTTGCTTAATTAATAGTCACTGAAATTACAGTTTGTTTTATTCTGCCTTGAATTCACTCTAGAAGGTGAATTTTTTAGCCTGATGATTAAACAATGAGCCACAAACATGATAAGAAAGAGCTGAATACAGTATGATATGCTGTTCCTCACCAGTATACACTTTCACATAAAAATCAGGTTGAAATTTTAAGATACTGTACACATTCTTCATTAGACATTATAGAGCTTTTGTCTCCATTGGTTTGGTTTACAGTTACCAACCATATCCATACATTTATTGAATCTAGCTGTATGGGAATAAGGAAAAATGGATAAAATAATGTTCTCAGTGAAGATGTAAAATATCTTTAGGTTTTGCAAACTGTTGAAATATTCTGCTGTAAATGAAGATTTCATTCAAGCTTTTTTTCTTTGCAAAAAGGCACCATGTCTGATAATAGTCTGATAATTTGTTCTTTTATCTTTCAGGCTGGTGTGTATGTTTATCTCTGTACATATTTTTATGCTTTTTATCTGAGGAGTTAAAGGGAATTTATCAGCACATGATTAAAAGGAAATTATATTTTTACAGGCTGCCCATAAGCATGTTGTGTAAGCAGGCAAATCCTAAGACTGTTGCTTAGGATGATTGGCTAGAGGGGGACAAAGAAAGAAAAGTTTAGTATTTAGATATAATTTCTGCATGTTTCTTGCTCTGTGAGATATGCATTTGCAAATTTTTAAACTATCTTGTGATATTTGCCTATAGATGCAAATAGAATAAAATTATAGGTAGATAAGGCTATTAACTTAATCGTTTCCTCAACTTATTTTTTTATCTTTTGCTTTGTACAATTGGACAGGGCTTCTGGTTCATTCCTACTATGAAGTTGTCATGGTTTAACACTATCCAGAAAATAAGTGCCATGCAGTCTCTTGCTCACACCCCCTTCATCTGCAGTGGGATAGGGAGGAGAATTGGTGGTGGGGAGAAAAGGGAGGAAGCAAAAACTCATGGGCTAAGAAAAGTTTAATAGTTTTTAAAAAAGTAAAATATAATACTGTGATAGTAGTAATGAGACAGAGAGTGAGCACATGCAGTTAAACACAGGAGAAGCAAGTGATGCACAATATGATTGCTCACTACCCACTGATCAACACCAAGCCCATCTCTGAACAGCAATTAGTCCCTCTTGGCCAATTCCTCCCAGTTTCCGCACTGGGCATGATATTGTGTGATGTGGAATATCCCTTTGGCCAGTTTGGTCAACTGTCCCAGATGTGTTCCCCCCCTTCCCCAGGTTCTTATTGCAGTTCCTCATTTTCAGAGCACGAGACAATAAAAAGCCCTTGGCTCAGTGCAAGCACTACTCAGCAACAACAATCAGTGGGTTATGAACATAATTCTCATCCTGCATCCAAAACACTGCACTGTACCAGATACTAGGGAGAAACTGTACCCCAGACAAAACCAAGACAGAAGTTTAGATCAGAAAACAATTCCAGACATGTGAAAGATTTCCACAGATTTGAATGGTCCTTGTCCATCAGTGCTGGCAGAGGCTCACATGCAGTAGTAACTTTTTTAAACTTTAAACTATGTGGCAACCTAGTTATGGTTTATTATTCATACCAGTTTTAAATCTTACAGTAAACAAAGCATGAATCCTGCTTTTGTTTGCACAAATGTGTGGATAATACTGAGATGTCTGTGATGGAGAAGTCAGTCATAGGTGCAGTCAAGAATGTCACATTTCTGATATTTGGATTAATAATGAAATATTTATTTTAATAAGATTGTACCTATTAAAAAAACCCCTTGAGCAGTAGGTAATCACATTTATTTTCATAAATAAATGTCCATCCCTTTTATACATCTGTATCAATAGTCTGACTTTAAATGCTTTGCTTTGAGGAGCATCAAACATGTACAGTTCCAGATTCTTTGGACAACTACGTTAATTACCTGGTAAGGTAGTTTGCATTGTTGGTTTTGTTTCCCCTCATTAAATGCTTCTCCATTATAAATGCTGTACATCTATTAAAAAGAATGTTGTTAGTGCATAGGAGTTCTTGTGATTAGACTTGTCTTGCTGCCTTCATATCCTAATGCTACCTGGAACACTGCAGCAGCATGGCTGGGGTAGGCTGGGATGTAAATTCAAAGCATGTGAGTTCCTCTGCAATCCCCATGTCCTTGCCTCTTCCCCAAGGTGAGCACAAAATACAACAAGCCTGTTTTCATGGAAGTATAAGGCACCTGACTGTCAAAAAAAGCCCTATGAGCAGTCTCACAGGGACTGTGGGTTTAGACTCCTCCTTGTGGCACTGTCCCTCCCTGCTCCCAGGCTGAAGGCACCCATGCTGTGCCTAAGACACAGGGCAAGGTGCTTCTGCCCCAAACCGTGAATTATCTCCCTGTCCTGGTAGGACTCCCTGGCCTCAAACACATGGGTTCAGCATTCTGGGTTTGCTGATGAAAGGAAGGATAGTATTATTTACTTACTTACTATAGCCCTCAGCAATTTTTGATGAAAAATTGAAAATGAGCTTAACATCTGAACTTGTTGAAGCATTTCAGGTGATTGTAGAAAACCCAGGTAGAGTTGCTGTGCAGAAGGAGACCAAGAGACAACAGAGAATAAGAAGAAAAATAAAAACTTATTTGCTTTCATGAAAGCAAATATTAATACTGCCAAAAAAAGCCAAACCTGAGAAGGGATGCTGTAGGGCCATTTCAACATTATTGAGTAATCTTTTATATATAGTGTAGAGCACACAATTTTGGTTTATCTGAATTACAAATAACATCTATACATGGCATGTGACTGTATTCTGAGCCTTTTCGTTCTTTATTCTAGGAAAATCCTGTATTTGTTTTGCAGCATTCTCAAATACTTGGTAAAAAAATCTGCAGTGTTCTTAAAAGAAATCAGAAAGAAAAAGTTGGACTTAAAGCTTCATGTTTTTCTATGGTTCTATGGTATATTTGCGTTTTAGTAACATTGAGAATTATTTTTATTAAAACAGGAACAAACTACTTAAGTAATTATATGTTTCAGTATATAAAGTTTTGGATTTAAGAATATAATTTCATCTAGAATTTAGTGCAGAAACTGCCAAATCATATACTTTATTGAATGACCAAGTGTCAGATCTTCAAGAAGGCACATTGCACTTGGAATCTACCTAATTCTCAGAAGGACTGTTGTATTCAAAGTAGAACAGCAGCATTTCTCAAACTTAAAACAGTCGTTATCAATTTTAGCACACCTGTTCTGCTCTGTACTCCTCCATTCCCTTCTGGGCATCTGGTTCAGGGAGGCCTTGCTGATAATTTCCCAGAAATTTCTGCTTGTCAGTTATGCAAACTCAGATTCTCACTGAGTTGGAAGATTATTTATCAAAAAGCATCTGCATTGCTGCAGGATTTTTGTCTTTTCCTTTCATTTCACTTTTAGGGTGCTATGAACTGATGGATCTAGAGATGTGTATTGTCATCATGAATCCTTCCCATCTAATGTTTTGTGAATTTACAGCTGTAGTTTAAAGAATATTCAAGATTTAATTGCTGTTTTGCAGGGAGCTAGAATGCCCTTTTAATCACACATGATTATTAAAAATCATTCCATTTAAATCCACCTCTCTGCCTGCTGCTCCTTGTTGCAACACTGCTGTTACAGATGTACGTCCTCCTGTGGTGAGCATTTTTGTTCTTAGAAGACTTGTGCTTTGCCTTTGTGGGTTTCATATAGCAATTCAAAATTATAAAAAAATTAGAAATTCCTCACAAGTTTGTATCTGGCAAATCTCATTAGCCAAGCTAAATTTCCAGACCAAAATAAAAATTAGTTCCATCTCAGGAGGCAGAGGTGACTCATTTGGTGGTGGTTGGCCATGTTTCTATGCAGGAAGCTGCAGTGTACTCAGCTACCCGTCCTTACTGTATTTTGCCTGTTGCTCCTGCATTAGTGCAGCCACCAGCTGCTGTGTCCTTAAGTCAATGAATATGTAGTTTAATGATTGCAGGAATGGGCCTTTTTGTAAGGAAAGATGCTTGAACATCATGCTCTAATTAAATTACTACTAATTTTTCCTTCATAAATTTAAAAGCAGAAATAACCCTTCTCTTGTACTTTCTCTCTGTTTAAATACAGAATGATGTAGTGAACTTTCTCTCATTCATATTTGCTTATTTCCATCATCTGGTCCGTCCAGCACTTGCCAAGGAGAAAGGCATCAATTAAGGAGACAAACATGCACTAGGTTTTCTTATTAAAAAAAAAACAAAACAAAAAATTCAAATCTTTCCTGTAACTAAAGGGAAAGGTGGTATAAAGAAGCACAGAGCAGAGTTCTGAGGTAATGCCAGGATCTCAGAATGAATGTGAATCACAGAATGACTGGGTTGGAAGACACCTTCAAGATCATCAAGTCCAGCCCATGCCCTAACATCTCCACTAGACCATGGCACCAAGTGCCACATCCAGTCTTTTCTTAAACACATCCAGGGATGGTGACTCCACCACCTCTCCAGGCAGACCATTCCAGTATTTATCACTCTTTCCATGAAAAACTTTTTCCTAATATCCAACCTGTATCTCCCCTAGTGCAGCTTGAGACTGTGTCCTATTGTTCTGTCCGTTGCTGCCTGGTGAAAGAGACCACCCCCCACCTCACGACAAACACCTTTCAGGCAGTTGTAGAGAGTGGTAAGGTCACCACTAAATCCAAATGTATTATTATTCTTAAGTATAGCCTCAGATAGTGATACACAAGTAATAAAACAGGAGACATGGTGGTGAAACAAGGAGGTGAAAGTGGTGAGGCCCCATCTTGAGTGCTGTGTCCAGTTCTGACCCTTCAGTTTAGGAAGGACATTGAGATGCTTGAGCACATCCAAAGAAGGGCAACAAGGCTGGTGAGGGGCTTGGAACATAAACCCTGTGAGGAATGGCTGAGGGAGCTGGGGTTGTTCAACCTGGAGAAAGGGAGATTCCGTGGATCCCCATGGCCCTCCATGGGCTGTGGGACACAGCTGCCTCACCATGGGCTGCACCAGGGCTTGCAGGGGAATCTCTGCTCCAGTGCCCGGAGCAACTCCTGCCCTCCTTCTGCACTGACCTTGGTGTCTGCAGGGCTGTTTCCCTCACCTTCTATCTCTCCTCTGCCTGTAGTTACAACTGCACAATCACTAATTTTATCTTCCTTCTTATATCTATTACCACAGAGGTGTTACCACCATTTCTAATTGGTCCAGCCTTGGCCAGCAGCATGTCCATCTTTGGAGTCACCAGGAACAGGCTCTGCTGGACATGTTGGAAGCTTCTCATGGAAGCCACCCTTATAGCCTCCCTCACTACCAAAAACCAGGCCATTCAAACCAATACAGCTGGTTTGTACATATTAAATATGTGTGCAGGATATACTGTGCTTCTGCAAATGCATATCCAACTCAGAAGCTAAAATAATTGTTGAAACCAGCATACAGCATGTTAAAGTGCTTGTATCATTCTGCATTAGAGTAGTGTAGTGACTTGATGTGTCTATAGTCACGCTGTAAAATCTAGCTCTCTCTGAAATGTTCTGGGCATGAAAACCAAACCTTAACTAGAGACCTGCTTTTTAGCAAGAGCAGCTACAGCCTCAAGTTGATGAGAATGTGTGGTTCACAGTGATGAAATGAGTGAATTTACACTTTACTCTGGTGCTCTCAATTCTGTATTTCAGAATTGGCTGTGGAAGGTGGTCTTGGCAGTAGCTCATCTCTATGAGGTACCTCTCTGCCAGTGACTGGTCACCTACTTCCCTGTCAGCAGAGCAGTGGAAATGGAGGGTGAACTGGGCAGTACCACTCACAGCGGATTTGAGCTCCACCACTGGAGCCAACACAGTGCAGGCAGGATCAATACAATTCAGAGATTACTGTGGGGTGTAAAGTTCAATGAATAGCTTCATACCTGCAGCGTGACTGTAAAAGACAAATACACCACATAAACTGGGGAGGCTGCTTGCCCCTGTCAGCCACACAGGCCTACATCCCTTTCTAACATTTATGAAGCTTCTTTCATGGGAAAAAGCCTTGTCTAATTACTAAACCCAAGTGAGTCATTGAGAATATCGAATGATATTACTGTGTGTCTTATAACTCATGTTTTAAATGCACCCCTTGAGAGGAGAACACTTTCTGTTCTTTCATCAGGCTGACTTTGATGGTGCTGCAGAAGATGTAAAAAAATTAAAAACAAGACCAACTGATGAAGAACTGAAGGAACTATATGGATTCTACAAACAGGCTACTGTTGGAGATATTAATATTGGTATTACTATATATACTTCACATTTACTCACATATTTTGAAAAAATCAAGCTAATGTTATGTAAATCTGCATGATAACCAAAGCTATGCATTTGTTTTGGCAGAATGTCCAGGAATGCTAGATTTGAAAGGCAAAGCCAAATGGGAGGCATGGAACCTGAAAAAAGGTGTTACACCAATTAAATTTACATCCTGTAGTCAAGTTTATAGGATGACAAATGAGGAAAGATAATGACTCCTACTTTCCTTTGCAGGTCTATCAAAGGAGGATGCCATGAATGCCTATATCTCTAAAGCAAGAGCAATGGTAGAAAAATATGGAATCTAGAATATTCAAAATAATTCCCACTAATAATTAACTCTTCAGTAGCTGATGAAGTAACTCTGTTGAGAAAAATGCAGTACTAACTCCTTTTTGTGTAGTCTGACACTAATATCTTTTAAGCATCAGCTGTTTGACTTTAAAGGGTATTTACATATATAATCTATTTTTAGCTTGTATATTAATCTAAATAAATTTGAATTGAATTAATTAAGCTTTGTGTGAGAATTGTGGGGTTTTGTGGGCATTGAATTATATTTAGCATTTTGACAGAAGACAAACAGAGAATCTCTAACAGTTAAGTAACATAGACATGATTTTTTTGCAAACAAGTTTATGGAATAAAGTGAAGAGTTTGTACATGTACAAGAGAAGAAGGAAAAGATGAAACCTTTTTAATACCCAAAGCCAATGTTTGTTTTTAAAAAAATCAGGAAAACTCCCCCTTATAAAGGATTACAGAGGAGGAACAGAACAACTTTTAGGCATAACTGCATACAATGTAGAGAAAGAAGTGACTTTTAAATGACTGTGGACTAACCTGCACATTCTGCTATTAAAATCGAAGGAAATATTCATAGATTGGCATTTTATGTGCATGTTGTGATATGTTTTATCAAGAAACTTTCATTAGATGGTTTTAGCAGATAAAAGTGATCTCCGGGAAGCTCATAAAAGGAAACATCTCAATTTGTTAGTTCTTGCCAACCTAGAAAAGATATTCAAAGTGTCAGAGAAAAGTCAACTATTGTGATAATTTTGTATAACTATTTTGAAGTTATTATTTAATAATTATTTTAAATCCCATATCAACTTTTTGTTCATATATTAAAACTGCTCTGTTGATTTATTTCCTTTAAGAAGGAGATAGACTCTAGAAAACTCTAATTAACAGGTACAATACAGCAAGAAAATGTGTAAATATACGAGAAAAGCCATTTTAGCAAAGTACCTTGTACATCATATATTTTATCATCAGACCCACAAGAGCAGGTAACATCACAGGAGAAGGGGGAACTCATGTCTGCCTTCTCAAATCTGTGAACATAAAAAGTAGTCATAAAATATTTCATAAGACACCTCTATTTGGAATTTGCTTCCACATGCAAAAAGAGGTTTATTGTTCTCCAAAACTTAACAAATTTCAGGAGTTAGATTATACAGAACATCAGAAGAAGAAAATACTGCATCTTGAAGTTTCTTAACTCCTTATCCTACTGCAATTAGATCTAAAATTGTGAAGAAGGAATGACCCAGTAATTTGGAAAAAAAAATAGCTTCAACCTGCAATACAAATTCTCACCTACAATAAATAATATTACCTACTTATATACAAGTACTAACATTTCAGCATCTTTCAGTGTCAGGTTCCTAAACCAAAATGGGTCCCACATCCAAAAGTGTCCTTGTTTTTGCCAAAGTAAGAAGCCTTAACCACTCAGCTACAGGAGCTGCATGTCCAGTGGGGACAGCAGTTAGGAAGTCAGTTGCTGTCTGGGTGCCCAGAACAAAGGGATTCTTTTCTTCAGGTTAGAGTAGAGGACCTTGGATCTGGAGGCTGAATGCAGTGTTCCTGAAGCATGATGAGCTGAGAACAATAGAAAACACGAGAATATTCTCTTCTAGTAGCTGCTGACTTTGGATCCTAGGTAGAACTGTAATTCTGTCATGACAAGTTCATTACTGCAGTAACAGCTGTGGTTGCTGCAGTATGCAGTGTTTCATCTAGAACTTAAATACTAGAAAACAAATAGAAAAGAACAACAGAAAAAAAAAACAATGTTTACTGTTTCTTATTCTTTTTATAACAGAGACGAGAGCAAGTTACTACGAAAGAAAACCTAACATGATCAGACAGAAGTAAACATGTAGAATACAAATACAATGGAAATACAATAAAAAAGTAAAATGCAAGTACTGAAGTAAAACAAAGTTGAAAAACTTACGAAAATGTCTTAAAAACTTCAGCATCTCCTCTGAAGGCTAGTGCTATATTTCTCCTAATGTCTTCATTAGGTGGAAGCTCAAAATTTCCTCCTAGCATCTCCACACATGCAAGAAGATCACTGCTTCTATCAGACATGGGTGTGCTTTTGAGGGCAAGATGTGCTGCAGACTGTCAGTACCAAACAAAACAGATCAGGTGTTGTATATAATATACTTTAAATAATACTTTAATTAAAATTATTTTAGTAAAAAGTACAATAATTTTCCATTTCCAGAATATGATGGCTGATTTGTTCAACATTCACAGAGAATACTTCATGGAAAGGATTAGTAGACTGTGCTTACTGAAATTACAGATTATGAGTGAGCCAAGTACTCTCTACTTCTGAAACTCATACAGACAAATAACTGTCAGTATTATTTTGTTCAAGCTTGACTCCTACTATTGAAATACAACTAGTAAAATAATCTGAGAGAAAGAAAAACCTAGCACAGACATAAATCTGGCTAATGTAGAACTGAAGAGACCAACTGATTATGGAAATTTGCAGGAATACAATTGCTTCCATGAATCACTGGCTCATGCTCAAGACTGCTGAGAAGCATTAGAAACTGAAGAACAGAAATAGCAAATGCTGACTGAGGACAGGACTGGAAAACTGCCACTTCACTACTGTTTTTCTGAGAAAGACTAGCAGAACCTCAGAAAAAAACAGATTAAAAATCCTACAAAGAATGAGGAGAGAGAAAAAAAAATTGGACAAATGTATTGAGGGCTGATGCAGCAAATTTATGAAAGAATAGGTCAAGACAGTTATTTCATACATTACAAGTAAGGGGGACCACTTAGTATTTTGGTTTGATTACTTTTGAGTTTAAAGCCAATGACCATACTAAATAACACAATATTCAAAACATTTTAGTTTAAGGATTAGTTCGTTTAAGCATTAATTAGTTCAGGCATTAGTTTAAAGAGATTGTTCTCCCAAGGCTAAGGTTAGCAGTAGTGAGTATGTATTCTGCATCTATCTCGGAACACTTTTCACTCCATGGATTCTGAAGAAAAGTTGATTTTGTATTAAAACTACTCTGCATACCACCCTCTAATAAATAATAAATATTGTAATAAATATATCATTATATCATTTATTATATAATTATAATTAATAATAAATATTATTTTTATTCTTAGTAGCTAATTTATGGTTCTGTTTCATAATGTTAATAATTCTGTAGCTTACATTTGGGGCATGTGCTGCTGACATAAAAAGATGGACTGGCTCCAGTCTGTGCTTTTCTTTTAAATGAAGTGCAACGGCAAAACTTGTGTAAATTCCAAGACTGCAGCAAAAGAAGAAATTAAAGCAAAGTAAGTAAAAACTTACATAAAAACTGGAAAATATAAACATAATTTTAATTTCAGTGCTAACTGGCTATCTTGAACAGTCATACTGTTAATACTGTTACACATACAGAAACTCTATATGACATGCAGATTATAATGATTTTAGTTAATTGGCATGAAGTATATTTATATTCCTAGTCTAATTTTGCAAATAAGACCTTTTCATAGTCTCTCTGTTTTAATAGTCTCCTTAATTTTTAATAAGAACAGTTAATTTGAATACTTGAGACTCAGCAATATTTAAAACTGTGTTTCATGAATGGTTCACCCCCTGCATTCATTCAGATCAAGCTTTGACACAAATATTAACAATAAATGCAATTATGATTGATTAGAAACAAGCATTCAGATGTTGTGCCTGAAGATATAAATAAATAAATAACCAGAGTTTTTGAGAGAAACTGCATGTTTTAGAATGACTTGACAGAAGATTCTTGCAGAAGCATATTTTTCCTAAATGTTTTGCAAGTAAAAACAAGTAACTCTACTCCTAAAGCTCAGAAATAGAAGCTCCTTCACCAGGGTATCTAAAAATGTGTGTATTTTTACCTGTGAGCAAAAAATGCAAATGGCTTTTCTTTCAATTCTTTTAACAAAACACTTGTAATTTCATTAACTAAGCTTCTCATGTCTTTTGGAAAAGGCTCCCCAAGACGAGTTTCTCTTCCAGGAGGCCTTATGCAGAACACTGCAGAAGAGGTGAAGGAAAGAAGGGGAAAGAATTATAGTAATTTCAAATAGATACAGTAAAATTAAGTTTTTAAATTATTCTGCAGAATATACATACTATTTGAATTAATCATTCTTACAGTTGATGCTGTGCACTTGCTTGCAATTGCTGCTATTGTGGTTTAATCCTGCAAGAGATTAGATTTCCACTCTTTCTTTAGTCTCAAATGTTGTCCCTCCAGCTGATTTGATTGATAAATGCCTTGGGTCAGAATCCACAAGATCCTGATTTCAGCTGAGGTTTGAAAGCAACTTTATTGTTATAAGTTTTAATAGCAACCACAAATTAATTGACTTCAGTAGTAGTAAGTTTAAGGATTGTGTAAAATATATCCTTTCAAGGGCAGCATTAGTAAGTGAAACTATACTAGAATGGTACAATGCCTGTTTTCTTCTTTGCCAGCTCTTCAGCACTGCACACTGGAAAATGTGGAATCAGTGCAAGCTGGTGAATATTTACATTTATATTTATTTATAGTTATTTATATTTATAGAGAAGGAAATTTTACATTGTTTTATTATTTGCCTTTCAAAATTGCAGATTTTCTTCTCACTGCTTAGTGAAAATAAGGAATGAATTGATCAGAAAAAATGGTGATTTTTTCCAAATCTCCTTGACATCATTCATACTGCCAGTCATGTAGAAGTAATGGGTCAGACACAAAGTATTTTAGAAGAGACAGACTAAACTACAACTTAATACCATATATACCAGCACAGAAAAGTTTGCATTTTCTATACTTTCTGCAGAAACCATCTCTGAAATAACATGCTGTGCACTGACTTTACTCATCTGCATACATGGTCCTAAGCCATTTCATTAGTAACTTTCTTGAAAGTAGTTCCAGAAGACAAAACCTTTTTCTTTTTTCTTTTTTGTTTTTCCCCCTAATTTCACTGTTAACCTTGCTGAAGACTGGCTTATCAACAATATTCAGTGTACTTCTGTTTCTGAATTATACCAATAGTTTCTGAAGCAGTCAAGCGTACTATACTCTTGTGAAATGTAGCTCTGAGGATATATTTTTTTCCCCCAGCTGGACATAATTTGATTCAATGTGGTACAGAAAATGTACTCTAGTGGAAATGCTAGCTGCTAATGAATTCTAGCTCCTTCCTATCTGGAGAAGACACATTGGATAAAAATTGTAGTGCTCTCAAGACTATTATATTCAATTTTAAAAATTCGGCTGTTGCATATTTCAGAATTGCTTAACTTCTACTGTAGCTACAAAAAATTACTAACCTTCAATTGAGTCGTTGAAGAGTCTGCCCCACTAAGAAAGTTGTGAAGTTCCACCTCCAGCCCACGGAAAGCAAATCAGTCTACAAAGAGCATTTGGCTTTTTTTGTACACAAGCAACCAGCTTCTCCATTTCTTAAAAAAAAACAAAACCAAAAAAACACAACAACAAAAAACAAGAAAACAACACTTGAACACAAAAAAACAACAAGAATCTTGTTCATTCCAGAACGAGACTCTTCAGATATAGGAGAATTAGAGTGAATTAAGTCTAAATTGAAACAACAGGGTGGAATAGTCTCTGTCATCAAAACTGTTTGTGACACAACAGCTGTCTGCTTGATACAATATAATCTTCCTGCAACACTGTAAACCAGTTCTGCTTTTATAAAGGATGGTAGAATAGTATTGGGGAATACCCTTAGTTAATATTCCCTAAGTCACTGACCACAATAAACATTACAAGCGGCACAATAAATTGTTAAGGGATTTCAGGAAGACCATTTAAAAAGATAGGCTTTTAGAACATGCACAAAAATAAAAGGTCCATCTGAAGAATCTACAAAACATAAGGACCACCTAGTTCAACATTCTCTCTATCACAGTGGTAAAATGGATGTCAAAGGAACATTAGGATGTAGTTTCTTTATATACATAAAATGCCTATGAATTATTATTTCGTGTATTTTTCCTGTCTCCCCTTGAACAGCTGGCATCCACAACATCCTCTTGCAATGAGTTGCACAGCTCCACTATCTGATGCATGAAGAATGAATCTCTTTTTTGGTTTTAAGCTGACTCCTACAAATTCATTTCATGGACACAGGGCAGTACAGTAAAGAGAGTGAATAGTGCACCTTTTGGGGCTTGAGCATTTCTGAGCTCTTCTGTCATTAAGTGTGTTAAGTATCCTTCATATCCATCATCACTGCCCATCACTGGATTTCTAATTTTGTTACATTCTGTTGAGATGGTGGAGTAACCAGAGCCACATTCAGCTTTATCACAGCAGCTTTGATAGTTTGGCTTGGTGACTGATGGAAGTAACAGCTGAAGTAAGATTTATAACCACTTATTCTTTCTTGTTATGAAGGAAAAATAGCATTGAAGATGCCAAGTGCATTGTGTCTAGCATCAGATACTGTTTTTACTATCTGAAGAATAAAGCAATTCTCTATCATTTTTATTCTTTTTCTCCCCAATTTTCTTGTCCTTTATTCTTTCTCATTAGATTTGTAGATGTAAGTACTGAAGTGACAAAGTAGCACTTGTAGCTTGTGTTGTGGCAAAAGAACCTGGATATACCACATGCTTAGTGAAGATTAATTAGAAATACACTGATACCTAATTTTTAAAAAATGTTTTTTGCAACCATTAGAATAAACGTATTAAAAAGATTGAAAAAAATACTAATTAGGAGATAGCAAGCTGCAAAATTCCATTTCCAAAATGCTGCAAATTATTAAGGGTATTATTTCTTGCCTTGAATATAGCTCACTATATGTAAGGGCTGATTCACCATAAAATACACCTACATGCAATATGCCTACATGTAATCTTTTTACCTGCACAAAAAGTTTGAGAAATGCAACCAGATCATGATAGGCAGCAATTCAGACGTATTTCAAAACTACCCAATAAGACAAAAGAAAACAGATCCAAATGTTGGTATGGCGGTTGCTTGATTTTCATGTATATTTTAACTGGAGAGTTTGTGAATATTTGTTAAGAGTCACTCCAAAGACATTAAGAAGAGCAAGACGCCAGCAAAAAAAGTCTCAAAAATCACTGGATATTGAGTTTAAAGTAGCAAAGAATAGTGGAACCAGTGCTGCAGAAGACAACTCCTCTGGCAGATTTTTAGCTTCAGTACAATTAGTTCCATTTACGCAGTCACTTCTTCCACAAAAATACACAAATAACTCAAACATTTCTGAAGCCAGTATTTTAACCAGTCAAATAGAAAAAAAATAAAAAATCTCAAACAACTTCAAAAGTGACACAGAAATTTCAAGCATGATAGAATACAATTAATCCAAGTCCTTAAATTATTTAAAGATACATTAACAGTTGCTGAAATCTTTCCCACTTTAAACTCATACAGGTTTATTCCATCACCATCCAGCTTACTTTAGGTGCAAATACCTGAAGAGCCAGAAAGACCACTAATGCCAGGCAATGACAGTCTGAGGGTGGGTCCACTTCTCAGTGCTGCACATCAAGAAGCTGCACAGACACCTACTTTTAAGCCTTTTCTAGGTATAAGGGGAGGAACCCCACCACCAAAACAAAGAAAAGGCAGTACTGAGACGTGCAGCATCCCGAAAGGGAGGGAGAAGCATCCCGTGTTAGATGTGACACACAGCATTTGGCAGAAATGTAACAAAGGCACACTGTGCTAATCCCAGTGAATGAAAAAGCACAGGTTAGCATGCCCTGACAGTACACAAGTTGTAGCAGTTTTCATATGTGGAGGCGCACAGCCTCACTGAGAAAAAAAGCTGCACAAATAGAAAGGCCAGCCTTTTGTAAGAAGTATGTCCAGAAGTACAGTGCTCGCACCTAGGCTGGAGAGTTTTGCAGGGGTCTGAAAATGCTGCTGTAGAATCACCTGCTTTGATTAAACCACTGTATTTGGCTAATAGGCCACTTGTAATTTCTTTAAACTGAAAGACGTAGCAGTGTATGAACTATACACTGTGGGTACATGTGATAATTTCATCATAGCTATTCTTTATGCCCCTGGAAATCAGATGACCTATGAGTAACCTAAAACACCAGTGTCTTTTACAACTGCATTTGCAATATAGGAAGACTGGCTTATTTTTTTCCTTTTTCTTTTTAGTGTTACTTCTACCAAGAATATTTGTAACAATAATAATAAAACAAAAATATTCACAAGCAGTTCTGGAAAATAAGGAGCCTGAATGCCAAAAGAGGTTCTGATGTTTAACTTGGACATGCAAGCTGGAGACTGCTTTGTGGTTTTCACACTTACATGAAGAGGCATGCAATTAAGCAGCTCTTATGCCATCCAAAAGTAAGCAGGAGTAAGCCTCCTCTGTAAGACAGTCTTAAGATAGAGACAGTCTTAAACTGATCCAAATGTATTATTATTCTTAAGTATAGCCTCAGATAGTGATACACAAGTAATAAAACAGGAGACATGGTGGTGAAACAAGGAGGTGAAAGTGGTGAGGCCCCATCTTGAGTGCTGTGTCCAGTTCTGACCCTTCAGTTTAGGAAGGACGTTGAGATGCTTGAGCACATCCAAAGAAGAGCAACAAGGCTGGTGAGGGGCTTGGAACATAAACCCTGTGAGGAATGGCTGAGGGAGCTGGGGTTCAGCCTGCAGAAAAGGAGACTCAGGGGTGACCTCATCACTCTCTACAACTGCCTGAAAGGTGTTTGTAGTCAGCTGGGGGCTGGTCTCTTTACCAGGCAGCAACCGACAGAACAAGAGGACACAGTCTCAAACTGCGCCAGGGGAGATTCAGGCTGGATATTAGAAAAAAAGTTTTTCACAGAAAGAGTGATAAATACTGGAATGGTCTGCCCAGGGAGGTGGTGGAGTCACCATCCCTGGATGTGTTTAAGAAAAGACTGGATGTGGCACTTGGTGCCATGGTCTAGTGGAGATGTTAGGGCATGGGCTGGACTTGATGATCTTGACGGTCTTTCCCAACCTAGTCATTCTGTGATTCTGTGATTTTGCAAAATAGAGGACTTTGAGATGCATTAGCAGGATTCCTGACAGACTTGGAAAGATGAGTGATACCAGACAGAGTATTGAAGAGATCTCATTGGAATTCCACCTGTAGCGTTGGTCAGCTTCTTCAAGAAAGGTGAGCTCAGACCAGATCTGATGCAGGGCATGGCTAGAAAAGAGAACTTATGAAAGAGAGTACATTACCTTCTACAAGTGCACTGGAAGATAAAGGTGGGAGCATAATGCTCTACCCCAATGTTTTACTCAGCACTAGCAACTACATAGCTGTGTAGTAACAGCACATTGTTTATCAAGCTGAAAACTAATCCTGTAGTTTAGTCTTCACCCACATCAGTCTCATCATCCTCCTGTTGAAAACGAAAGGAGTCTTTTATGACTTTTTGGAAGGCTGTCACACACTTTTTCCAGCTGGACAGGTGCATGCTGATATTACATATACAGCCCCAAGATTTGGATGTGAATGACACATCTGTGCTAACTTAATGGAGTAATTTGCCTTTAAGGATTATTTTACAACTCTATCTGAAACAAAGAACCTGCAGAGTCTGTCTTACTGGTTTGAAAGATATATTCAGCCAATCTAATTTTCATTCACAAAAAAAAAAAAAAAAGGCCACAAACAAGAAAGAACTATTACATGAATAAATAATCTTCTGTGGAGTATACATTCAGTTGAATCTCAATTTATTTGAAATCTAAGCATATCTAGTTAGGGAAATATCTTTTTATTTCACGTATTTTACAAGACAAGACAGCCATTAAAAATTTTGATCATTATTTCCAAACCATCTTTATATTTTCATCTACTTCCACCTTTTTGCCTTACACCTGAGATCTTACTCAGACCCTATTACAACAGAAAGGATACATAAGAATTCTTCTGCAGAATCAAAATTTTCCTAGATTGTAAGCTCTTTGACAGAAACAAGCTTTTATTTAATTCTCTATAAATTTTAAGTTAGATGCATGATCTGATGAATTAATGGCAGAAAAATCTACCTCAGAGTTTTCAAAATTAAAAATAATGTTTCTTTCTTGAACTATTGGCAAATAAATGGCTCAATCAATGAAAAAATTAAACAAACATTGAAAAATTTAAGAAAATATTTCCTGGTTTTTATCTCTTCATGTTTAGAATAAGCTTAAAATAAAATTCTACTTTGATAAAGAGCTGAATAAAAGATTAAAAGAGCCATCATTTAAATCACATAATAACTTGGGCTGAAGGAGACTCCTAGAGATCATACAGTTCACATCTTCTCTTGTTAGATGTTGAGTATCTCCAAGGATGAAGACTCTACAACCTCCCTTGGTAGCCATGTTCCAGTGTTCAATCATGGTTCATGGTAAGGGTACTTTTCTTTCTATCTATATATGCTTGTTGTCTCTTGTATCTGCAAGTCTTCTGTCTTTTTGCTGAGTATATCCAAGAAGAGTCTGGCTCTGTCCATTCTCTGCACATCCTTCTATTAGGTAGGTGAAGACATCTTCATTTGGCACTCCCCTCCTAAGACAGAACCAATTATCTTAGTCCCTCCTACACCACCCACTCCAGTAACAATTGCAGGGTACCACGCCACACACACTTCAGTATTTCAACACTCTTCTAATACAGCAGAATTTTAAATGGACCTAGGTGTGCTATACCAAGGAATTTTCGGATTATTTTTCAAACATGTTTTTGAGACCGGCTTTCAGGGCATCGTAAACTTTGACATGAGCTTTATTTATTGCCATGACATCACCTTATAGTAGGTATATGGTACTATATAGTAGGTATTATGTATATTATATGGTAAGTGTAAGACAAGTATTAATTGAAAAGCACACCTGAAAACAACAAAACTGCTTTTACACTGACCAGCTGCTAGGACAAATGGACCATCAGCCCCACCCTGCAGGGAACAGAAAGCCAAAGGTAAAGAAACACCAAGTGCTTGCAGAAGAGGGCTGCAAGATATTTCCCCAAGGAACATTTATTCTATAGTACATTGTCTAAAAATCTGTGGAATGAGTCTTTGTGAACTGCAGGAGTGTGGTATTTGCCAGTAGGGCAGTCCAGGACCTAAGGCCTCTCAGGTATCCAGGCACTTGCATTTGCACACACGTGAGTTAACCCCTTGTCTGCAGATTCTGGAAGACAGGGAAAAAGCAACCCTATCTCCAGGTGGCAAGTAGATCCAAGTCTCCTCCAAAAATTTAGATTTAAGGTACTCCATTCACCTCCCAGCAATAAGCACAGAAATGGAATAGTGAGCCTGGGAGTCAAATGATCCCCTTCATGGTAGGTATTGAGTCTGTTATCGAAGCTGCTGGATTGCTTGCAGCTAGGCATGCATCTGAGACACTGGCTGGGAACATGGGAACTTCAACAGGTCAGGGCATTGACCACTAGGTATATACAATACTGTAAAAACAGAGCTGTCAGACTGTAGGACAGTTAGGCAATGCAATCCTCTACTGATTTTATCTTCACAAGAGAAATGCAGTTTGTTTAACTGATAGACACCGATGTCTCAGTGTCCTAAACACTGTGACACAGCTGAAATTTTTTATTTCTGCATCTGCATCATACATGTTAGGTTACATTCATTACTCAAATAATCCTTTTAAAAAGTTTAAAAAAATGTTTTCCAGGGTAGCCACTTAGACTTTCTGGAAAATTACAGATTTATGAAAATAGGTGTCCAGCTAGAGAGAAAACACATCTGTTATATGCATTGTAATATTTGTTTTATTGTAATATTGTAATATTTATTACAGGTTTTTGAGGTTTTCCTACTCGGCAAAAAGCAGTGATGTCCTCTTCCATTTAAGAGACAGCAAAATGCATAAGCCACAGGAAAAAAAATGTGGGAAGCCATATCTCAATAGTTCCTGAAAATACTGGTCTTTGCTTCTTGAAAAATAAAGACTTAAGGCAATCCTTTGTTGTTATCTCTAGATGACATAAATTAACGGAGAAAAAGTATGGTGCATACCCATCTTATTAGTCATATTTTTCCCAGTAACATATCTCTCATGGCTACATTTTTAGCAGACTATACTCGAAATCAGTTGATAACATTGCTAACATCTAAAGGCTGCTGCTGAAAAAAATATTATGTGTCATTACCAACTGAAATAATGTCCTTCAGAAAGCTGTTTACCCATCCCTTTACTCAGTCTTGAAAAAAAAATCTAGGACATTATTACAAAGAAATTTATTTGTGGGACACTTGCATCTGATAAGCTCAAAGCATTCCTAATGCAAAGTTATTGAAATAAATATTAAATTCACACAAAATGCATTCTCAACTTGCTTCAAAAACAAGTACAACAAGGAGCAGAATAATCTCCCCTCCTTTCCTACTCCTGCAGTCAGCCTAGTTCTGCTATGGTACAACCACATAACCTTTGCTCAGATGTTTGAGAAAATCATTCAGTTGAGAGAAAGAGCTCTAAAGGAGTCCATAGAGTTGAGTTGTAAAAGGTAGGAGAGATAAAACTGGAGATAAAAGGCACAGAGATGGCACTAGGCAAGTAGCTCAACAATCAAGAGGAAAGACATCAATGTGGAAAGATAATTACCATCTTAAGGGAAAATATTAGTTGGGATATTGCAATCCTTTGTTTAGTATCTTTATTGATAACCTAGATGAGGGGATTGAGTGCACCCTCAGTGAATTTACAGACAATGCCAAGTTGGGTGGGAGGGTCGATGCGCTGGAGGTCAGGAAGGCTCTGCAGAAGAATTTGGACTGAGTGGATCGCTTGTTCAAGGCCAGTGGTATGAGTTTCAACAAGATCAAATCTGAGTCTTGCCCTTGAGTTAAAACAACGCCATGCAGCACTATAGGCTTCAGGAAGAGCTCAGTATATATATGGAGGGAAGAAGGTGGAATGGGAGGACATTTTAAGTGATGGTGTTTGTCTTCCCAAGTAGATTTTACACATGACAGAGCTCTACTTTCCTTGGGATGCCTGAACACCTGCCCATGGGAAATAGCAAATTAATTCCTTGTTTTGATTTGCTTTTCTGTGCGGCTTTTGCTTTCCCTACCCATGAGATTTCTAACTTCTACTCATCTGACCCTCTCCTGATCCCACTGGTGGGAGGGAGTGAGTGAGCAGTTGTTGCATGGAGCTTGGATGCTGGCTGGAGTTAAGCCATGATGCCAGGTAATGTGAAGCCATTTTGGCAGCAAAGGCAGAGAGTAACAAAGAAGAGCAAACAGAAGGTGCCACTGCTGCAGATGCAAAGAGGAAAGAAATCATGCAACATGGTGACATTTTGCTCTGAGTATGGTGGGTTGTGTCATAGAATTATTTTTTAAACTTTTTTTTATGACTCTGGGCTGAGCCATAGCTCTTCAACACATCCACCCAGGCACACAAGCAGGTGTCAGAGACCCCCTCAATGTGCTAAATAACAGTACTGGCAGATGTCCCTGAAAGTAGAGACCTCATTAATCATAGCAAGTAGGGCTGGGTGGGCTTCACATGTCCATACAAGTGGTGCTTCACCATGTGGTGCAACGTTTGCTCCAGCATTATAAGACTGCTCCAAATGCCACCTAATCACACTGGCTACTGCTTACTGCAGAGCTGCAAGTCACACTCCACAAGCATTTCTCCCACAACACTTTAACAGTGGCACAGAAACCCAGCAGCCCAGACCTGCTCCACAGAAACACTCTTGAAGATTCCTGAGCTATTGCCCACCCACAAAGCAGCTGGGCCACTTGCCCTGGGTGAGGGGTCCCCTGGGTCAGCCAGGGCCTGCATCTAGTCTTAGTCCTGCTAAGGCCAGCACCGGAGCTAAGAGCACAGCCCATGAGGGACAGCAGCTGTGAAGAGCCCCTGCCCCTAGTGCAGGCCCAGCTGCGCTTTCTCCCCATGTCACAGATCCTGAGTTCTAAGGATCACTGAAGTCCAACTCCTGACCCTACACAGGACATCCCAGGAATCACACCATGTACCTGAGAGCATCTTCTAAATGCTTCTTGAATTCTAGCAGCCTTGATGCTGTCACCAGTTTTCTGGAGAACTTTCTGGGAATTTTCTGGGCTCCAGTGTCCAGCCACCCTCTGGGGGAAAACCCTTTTCCTAATACCCAGTCTAAACCTCCCCTGACACAACCCCAGGCCATTCCCTTGTTTCCTGTCAGTGTGCAGCACAGAGCAGAGATCAGTCCCTGCCCCTTCTCTTCCCCTCACAATGAAGCTGTAACTGCACTGAGGTCTGAACAGACCAAGTGACCTCAGCCATTCCTCATGTAGCTTCCCCTTCCCTATTTTCACAGCTCTCCCTTGGAAGTTCTCTAATAGCCTAAAGTCTCTTACATTGTGGCACCCAGCGCTGCCCCCAGCACTCGAGGTGAGGCCGCCCCAGTACAGAGCAGAGCGGGACAATCCCCTCCCTGGTGATGCTGTGCCTGATGCAGCCCAGGACAGCGTTGGCCCTCCTGGCTGCCAGGGCACTGCTGATTTATTTTCAACTTTCCATCGACCAGGAACCCCAGGCCGATGGAAATGAGGTCTACAGCCTCTCATTCTCCAGTCTGTTCGTACGTCCCGAGTTGCCCCGTCCCAGGCGCAGACCGGCACTTGCCCTCACTAAGCTTCACGGAGTTGGTGCCTGCCCAACCCTCCGATTGGGCCGGGTGTCTCTGCAGGACCCGCGTGCCTACGAAGGAGGCAGCAGCTCCTCCCCGCTTCCAGCAGTCCTTTTTGACTGCCCCGCCGGGCCCAGGGCTCCCGGGCCGGGCCAGGCCGCTCCCCTCCCGCCGCCGCCGCCGCCCCGCCCCGCGCGGCTTCCGGACCCGCTGCGGAGTGGGACAGCACCGAAGGTGGCGGCCGGGGAGGTGGGCAGGGATCCGGGGCTGGTGTGGCCGGGGCGAGGGGTGGTCCCCGCCGGCCTCATTCCTCGAGGTGCGGGGCAGAGAGGTGGGCTCGGATCAACTGTTTCCGTACGGCCAGGCCCCGTCCGCCTGGGGCTCTCTGGGGTTTTCCCCGATGCGGGCCGGAGCCGCTGTGAACAGCGCTGTGGTGTCGCGGGCCTCGCACCCGGCCCGGCCCGGCCCGGCCCGGCTCGGCTTGGCTCGGCTCGATTCGGCCCGGCGCGGCCCAGCCCGGGGAGCGCTGGGGTCGGGGCACGGCCGGGACTCGGAGGTGGGGGGCTTGGGGAGGGTCTGCGGGGTCTCGGAGGGGCCACCAGCCGGGCTGGGGGTGATTGCCCTTTCCCCAGATACCCTCTAGTCTCGGGCGGGTGTCCTGGGGCTGGCTGGCCCCTCCTTGGGGGAGAACGCGGCAGTCCTCGAGCTGGTTAATAGAGACGTGCTGGGGAAAGCACCAGCGGCCCCCTGGTCATCGCTTCCCCCTGCTGTGTGTGTGCCTCTCGTGGCTGCGAGCCAACAAGAAACCCTCGGTCCGTGCTTGGTCGGGCACCGTTTCCTGATCTCTGTCTTTCACTGTGTAAATGGCAGGAGGCCAGAGCGGGGGAGAGAACAGTCTGAGGAGATTTGTCATCGAACGTGGGCTTCGTGAATAGTCTGTTTGGTTGTGCTGCGGATCTGCAAGATGGAAAAGCAAGTGCTTGGATCCTCAGAGGAGCGAACGTTTCAGTACCAAGATTCTCTGCCTTCCCTGCCGGTACCTCCTCTTGATGAATCTTTGAGTAAATATCTTGATGCAGGTAATGACTTAATGTTGCAACGGTAGCGTGTCGTGTACTGTTGTACTGTTGTAACCAGGCTAATCTGAAGATGTTTGCTAAGTGACTGTAGAGACAGCTTGTACTGTAATTGGGGCGTGGGATACAGACAAACTTAGAGTGCCAAAGGTCTTTTTCAGGCTCAAAACCGGAAATTAAGTGCCCAGCACAGCTTGAGTAAAAGTTTCCATTTTATCCCTAACTACCTTTCTTCAAGGGAATTTGGCATGTGGGAAGGTTAACTTTTTGGTTTGAGAGATGATTTTTTTTTAACCTTTTTTTTTCTTCTAGTGAAAGATACTTCACTTAAAAATTTTACTTTGCATAACTGCTTGTTTATAACTGTGTTTGCCCAGGATCTTTTAAAAAAATCAGTTATTTGAAACTTTTCATAGTTAATATTAGTGAGAAAGAAAACTTATTAACTGTACAGTAATAGGAAAAAGCAGTGGTGAGCATTTTCACATAATTTAGCTTGTATGCTTTGTGCCTTGACATGTTGACTAATCTAAAGAACATCACAGAAAAGTTTTGAAAACAGTCTCAGTGCATGTGTATCTAGTTTTCTAGTTTTGTCTATGAAGAAGAAATGACTGGTTTGTTCTTTATTAAATGTTTGGAATAGCAAAAATACATTATGGAGTACCTTGAGATTACTTTTCTATATTTCTTCAATAATTTTCAGAACTCTGAGACATGTAGTTTTTTCTGGACCATCTAGTTTGTATCTTACCATCTTACACGTTTACACAAATGGTAACAAAGTAAAAGTGGAGTTCTCTCCTCAGCAGAAACATACTACTCCAAGTTTTCCAATTCCCAAAATAGAATTGCTGAAGTTTACTCTGAGTTCTCATTATTCGCAGTGCTGGAAATAGCCTGCTTTGGTGTTCCTTACATCTTTTTTGATGCAGAATGTTGAAGTGGTAGGTTCTGAGCAAAAATGTTGTGTGTGTATTTGTGTCTAAAATAATGGCCTTTGCTGTAATGCAGATTACTTAAAGTTGTGCTGCAACAGTAGAATCTGCAACAACAGCATTGTTGTTTAATTTTGTAAACCCATCTGTCGCTCCAGGTTAATAAATAACTCTCTCATGGAGTGAGAAAACATGGCAGTGAATTTGTTTGCTCTTGTTTTCTGATTCTGATCTATTTTCATAAATACCTTATCGCCTTATGTCCCAATACCTTATGTCCCTTTCTTTTTCATGCTGAAGTTAGTTGCTGCTTACTGTTCCATGTACAAAATCATTCTATAATTTTGGTCACTATTGCTCTTCTTTAGTCTCACTGGTGGTGGGGAAAAGTTAGCCCGGCATTTGCCCTCGTCTTCCTTTGTACAAATATATTGAAGTCAAAGTGTGCAGGGCACAGTTCTAGGTATAGCTCTGTGAATTTCATTGCTTAACCTCATCAACAATTCAGAACCTCCAAATGATTCTTCACAGAGTCTTTAAATTAGTCCTGGGAAACCTTTCATTGGTTGGAGGAGGACTCTGGGCACTTGACATTAGTCAGGGTGCCTGCTGGTAAGCACTTGACTGTTTAGAGCCAGCTAACTGGAAAAGCTGGACAAAGTATGTGTCAGAATGTGCCTTATTTAAGGCTTTACAGTTGCTTCCTCTTCTTTGAATAACCCTGTTTTGAAAGTAAGTCTTGGGCAGAGAATGTGGCCACAGCCTTGTTATTTAGCCTTCCAACCCAGAGGCTGAGATTCAGAAAATTGGACTCAACATGAAAGTATGAAAACTCAAACTTCCAGCTTCCCAGAGGGCTCCTTAACTATGCAACTGAAGATGTCTTTTGTGGGATACTTCTTGTTCATGGGCAGAGCTGACCTCCTAATCAGAAAGAAAGACAAGATCTGTGGGCTGGAGAAATGCAAGAGAAGTTTCATTGAACTCTGGTGAGAAAGGGGCCAATTTCTGCTGCTTAACAGTGCTGATTCTACATCTGATTAAATAGTTTTTAAATGGAAAGAGACCCTGTAGTCATGGAATCATGTAGATTGGGAGGAATTCATCTGGACCGAATTTCTGCTCAAAGCTGGTCCAATTAGAGCATGTTGCTCAGCCCTTGCTTGGCCAGGTTTTGTTTACTTACAAGGGTGGAGACTGTTTCATTGTAACCTGTTCTGGTGTTTGATCACCGCCATTATTGTGGGAAGGGGAAGAAAAACAACCAACAAACAAAAAAACCCAGCAATTACCAAAAACCCCTTTCAAAAACTTCGCATTTTCCATGTCAGAAGTTTTCTGGATTCTACCTTTATTCCTTCGTATTTTCTCTTACCCAAATTCATTGTGTCTCTGAGAGAAATTTTGCTTTGTCTTCACCGGGACTTCCCATTCAGTTGAAGAGTGCAGCAAGGTCTTCCCTTTGCATTCTCTTTGTAAGCTCAACAAACACAGTTCTCAGCCTCATCTCATTGTGCATTCCAGTCCCCTTGCAATCTTAGTAACTCCTTTAATGGTTCGACTAAATTAATGAGAGGTCTTTTCCAGCCTAAATGATTCTATGAATTGAGATGAGAACCAAATAATTTTGCTTCTTTTTAATTTTCTGTGTGAATATTGCTCTGTAATGACTTTGCTACCTGAATAACAGAGGGTAATCATCCTCTCTTTCAATAGTGTGTAATAATAAGGTCATTTTCTGGGAAACCTAAGTGTTGGACTACCCTCATTCCGGGAGGGCTTTCAACTTCAGGGTGAAAACTGTAATCTGCAAAAGAGTAAAGGTGAATAGCTCTGCTGCTGTTGCTTCTTTTTTCATTTGGGTTCACAAATGATGGTGTGCAATTCAAACTGCATCTAGATGAGGTCTAGATGTGGTAGATCCTGCCTGAATGTCCATAGCTGATCATATGTGGTGGGGATGTAAGGAGATTGCTGGTACCTTTCTAGCTGCAATGTTGTTGTACTGGAATTTTTGGAGGTCCCAATGCAATTTAAACACAAGCATTATATGGTAATACTTGAAAGTAAATGTTCTGTCTTGCTGCCTAAGGTTGCCAGGATGTGTATGAAACCACATTATTAGGTAATATTTGGCCTTCACTCTCCATGTTTGTCCTGTGGAATAAAAAAAACAATCACTAGGACTTGCATTATTGTTGTGGAGTATCCTAAGGAGACCAAGATGTATCTGAAAATGGATCCTTTCACCTTAGGACAGGTCGTGCAAAACACTGAAATGCCTTATATAATTAGGATTAAAATGGAATTATTTTGAAGAGGAGTGAGGATGACTTAGCTGTGATAGAAAAGGATCAACACTGAACAGATTGAACATGAGAAACTACATGGGTGCTGTTCGTATGTGCCCATGAGTGCTGAGGGAGATGCTCTTTGTCTTTGGGAGGCCACTTCTGATAATCTTAGAAGGTTCGTGATAACTGGTGAAGGGTCCTGAGGAAGGGAAGAAAGCAGATGTTACTGTTGTCTTCAGGAAGGATAAGAGAGAAGATTGGGTAACTACAGGCTGATCATTCTTGCTTTAATTCCTGGGAATCTCTGGCAAATAATCATGTGAAAACCATTTCTGAGCATATGAAGGACAAGTAGGTCATTGGAAATAGGCAGCATGGGTTTTGGAAGAGGAAATTTTACTTGACCAACATGGTAGTCTTTTATGATGAGGTGACTGTCTCGCTGGATGAAGGAAGAGTGAATATTGTTTATATAGACTTCTGGCACATCAAAATCTTTAAAAAAAGTCTTCATGGATGAACTAATAACATTTGGACTAGGTAGAGGACAGTCAGTTGTGTTGGAAATTGTATAATCTGCTGGGCTCAGAGGTTTGTGATCAGCAACAGATGTGGCTGCTGTAGGCCAGTCTCTGATGGTGTACACCAGGGGTCCAGTAATTTTTAGTATGGTCATTAGTGGTGGTGGGGCAGGCATGATGGGACAGAGTGTACTCAGAGTTTGGGAGCTTCCAAAGCTGGAAGGACTAGCTGATACAGCAGATGGTTGTTATGCCATCAGAGGGAGCTTGATAGGCTGGAGGAACAGGCTAACAGGAGCCTAATGAAGCTTAACAAACACAGGGAAATGCCAAGTCATTCATCTAGGAGAGAATAACTTGCCACAGCAGCATAAGCTGGGGCCTAGTGCCTGGATGCAGAAGAGCTACTGGGGTCTTCTAGACATGAACCAGCATGTGGCCTTGCAGCAAGGCATGTCAGGAGCCTTTGGAACTCCTTATAGAAGGAACATTGCCAGCAAGTACAGAGGAGTGATCCTTTCCCCTAGTTCAGTGCTGGGGAGGACACATCTGCAGTTCTGTATCTGTTTCTGGGCTCCCTGTACAAGCAAGGTATGGATATATTGAAGTGAGCCCAGAGAGGAGCTGTGACAGTGATGAAGGTGTTGGATTATCTGGAGAAGAGGGAGAGAAAGCTAGGACTGTTCAGATCTTTGCAATAAGTGTGATTACTCCTTGTTACGGAGGAGTAAATAAGATAGAGCCATACGTCATACTAATATCCAGTGACAGAATAAGAGGAGATGGGTACAAACTGAAATACAAGAAATTCCTTTTAAACATAAGAAAAACTCCTCTTATTGCATCAGTGGTCAAGCAGTGAACAGACTACTACAAAGGTGGTTGTAGAGTCTTCATCCTCGGAGATACTTAAAACCCAGCACAGTCCTAAGCAACTTGCTGCAACTGACCCTACAGAGATGGAGTGTTGGACAAGATGATCTCTATATTTGTTAAGAAGAGAAAAATAGTGGTTGCAGGCAAGTAGGAGAGATTGCAGCAAGACAGAGTTAAGATTTGATACTTAGGTTAACTAAGTATTTGAGACTTTGCCCTGCTGAAACTCAGTTGTTGCAGATACTTGTTTAAATTTTCGTAATTGTTTATCTTTCTTTGTTTCTTAACAACTATAAATCGATTACAGGATTACCAGTAATAAGAAGTTAACTAATGGTAGTGTCCAGCAGCCTCAAAAATTACTTGGACCTCATTGTGTAGGCATTGAATCACCAGAAACACACCTCACACACAATTTGTTTCCCATGATTTCACAATCTAAGAATAAATATAGCAGAAAATACATTATACACCGGGTGAGTATAGGAAAAAATGAGATGTGCCTCTATGGAAAATTATATCAGCAGTGCCTGTTACTGACAATAGATTTCATGGTAAAAAGTCTTTAAGGAGTGTTTAGATTAAAATAATTACTAGTTTTACAGATGTTTATGGAATGCTTTGGCCTATAATGCACATGATCTGAGAGAAATCCAAAAGGATTTAAAAACAGAAAAAACTGTCTATCAGTAACTCCATTTGCTGTCAGTAAAAGGTGGATATAACACAGAGACTGTGAGTGAGAATTGATGGTCAAGTTGCTTGTAGATCACAAATGGACTTGAAAATACAGGCAAGTAGCTTGCAGTTGGTGCAGTAGAGTGGCAGACATGTATGTTCAATGTGTTAATTTACAAACAAAGTTCCTGTAAATTTAATTATTTGGAAGAACTCCATAGTACTTAAAAATGTAAATATATTTGATTTAGTTATCTGTTAGGTATTTCAGGTTTTCAACAATTACTTTAGTCTGCTATCGTCTGTATTTATTTAAAAGTGCATATTTATGTTTTATTAGTACATACTGATTTATTTACAATTTACAGAAGTGTTTAAAAGGTGTTTTCCATTCAAATACTTGTTTTAGAAAAATTAATTGTCATTCACTCCCTTGCCTGTAGGTATCTGAATCTTGGAATAAATCTTAGTATGCAGTTGTCTTTAAAATAAAAACATTTTCCTTTTACAGTGAAGCCATTTTTAAATGAAGAAGAATATCAAAGAACCGAGGATATAGTTAAAAAATTTGAAAATGGCATTGGAAAAGAGTTACATCAGAAATTACTGGAAAGAGCTAAAATGAGAAGGAATTGGGTGCGTATTTAGATGTATAAGAAATCATAATTCAGTGTAAGAAATCTTAATTCAACTTGTGGAAAGTTGGTTATTCAGGATGTAACTCAAAGAATCGTTTCACTTTTCAGAATCTTTAAATCTTCCTTACATCTGCCACTTGACCTGGATATGAATTCATTCCCTTACATACCTGTCTTTTTTTTTTTTTTTTTCTGTGCTGAGTGGCTAAGAGAACTCATTAACTGAAATTTAAAGTTATTTACCAGCTTTTAAATGCTTTATCAGTTTCTCCTTCTATGACATCTGTCCCTTCTCTCTCCACCCTGCAAAAAAGCCCCAGTAAAAACAAAAAAAACCCAAACAACCTGCCCTGGAATTCAGAGTTTGGTTTCTTTATTTTTCTTCCTACAAGGACGTTGTGTAGTAGCATTTTAAAGTTGTCTTTCCACAGAGAAAAAGATACAAGGAAGGTCATTATCAAGTGGCATTCATGAGGACTGTCTAAATCCTAACAAGACACACTCCAGAGTGGGGATTTTCAGATGGTGGCAGAAAATGTACATTATGAACTGTCTCTCTCAGGTTGCTTCTCAACACAAGTCTATCCTTCTATGCCTTCTATTCTTCACAGAAATAGTCATGATATTCACAGCAGCCACACCTGACACCTGCAAGAGTTTCAGATGATGAATATCAGGGCAGAAATACCATAATTTACAGTTTAATATTCTTAAGCAGCATTGAATTTTATTTTAAGCTTGAAAACAGAAGAGCTAAATGTGTCATTATCTGCAGCAGTTAGTTTTGAACCACTGTCCTGCCTTGTGTTATATAGGACCTACTATTCAGAGTATTAAAATAAAAAAGTAAAAAGCAGACAGTTGAATAGTTGTCTAATTATTAGAGATGAATTAATAACAATAAGTTCTGATGTTTAATATTTTTCATTTCAGCTGGAGGACTGGTGGCTGAATGTGGCTTATCTTGATCTTCGCATCTCAACACAAATACACTGTAATATGGGAGGCCCTGGTCCCTATATTGAACACTGCTGGCCACCAAAAGAGGGCACTCAGATAGACAGAGCATGTATAAATATATGGCACACCCTGAAATACTGGGATCTATTACGAGTGTAAGACTTTAAGAAAAAATAATTGATCCTAAATATTGATTGTCTGTGTATCCCTTAATTGCATATGTGTGTTCATGTCCCCTGGCATTCTTTGCCATAATAGACAGGTTTGTCTTACCTTGATTTAATTCCACTGTGGTAATTTCTCTTGCTTAATGTTGCTGTGTTTGTTACTACAGAGAGAAGGTTGCCATAGAGAGATCTGGAAATTCTGTTCTGGACATGAACCAATTTCGAATGCTTTTCTGCACTTGCAAAATTCCTGGACTTACCAGAGACTCTCTTGGCAGTTATTTTAAAACTGGTAAATAAATGAAAATTGGGGGTTAACACATGCAAATTATTTTTATTAATATGCTGAAGGAGTGGTCAGTTTAACCATAAAATTCTTGCTTTCATGAGTGCTAAATAAGCTACTGGTTGTAGAGTATTTATATAATGAAGCAAAGAAAGTATCTCATCTACAAATGACCTTTTTGGTCCAATATTTAGTGTTTATCAAATAAAAGAAAGCTCTGCTTCAAATTGGTGTGCAACCAGCCTGATGCCTATAATAAGCATGCCAGCATTAAGAATTGAGGAAAGACAAATTCTGTGTGTTATAAGTATGTGTGGATTCATCAAGGAGCACTCATTTCATCAGAAGGAATTCCTGCCTACAAGAGACACAAACAAATTTTGAATTTAGATAAAATTTGCTACTTGATTTATTAGAACATAACATTAGAACAATGACTTGAAGTAGTTTATAACACTGAAAGTTATGAGTGATTTCTGTTGGCTTTTAAAATGTCTTCAAATTTGCAGATTGAACAAAAAAGAGTCTGTAGGACTTGCTGAGTTTTTTCTGTATCTGTCAGTTTATCCCCAAGGTTGGATTTTCATTTATTCCCGTTTTTCATTTCAGAGGCTGAAGGTGAATGTCCATCTCACTTGATAGTCCTGTGTCGAGGTCGAGTATTTGCATTTGATGCTATGCATGAAGGCAGCATGCTGACTCCTCCAGAGATTTTCAGGTTTTCAAAATGCTTATTTTAAATGAGCTGTCTTATATTTAAGCTATATACCATAGAGGCTTTGTTTTTTTCCATTCCCTTGACCCCAAAGTCTTAGGTGTGAGAGGGAATACAACTTCTCTGTTAGCTGAAAGGTTCAGATTTGAGTAAATCTTGGTTCAGTGGATGGCAGCTTCTTTCCATGTACTATCCGTGTACATCTGTGCAGCATCATACAAAAGGGATGAAAGGAGATGCTTCAGTAAGAAATACCATTTTTTTTCAGGTTTCTTTACATGGAATTAGTAGGCATACAACTGTCATCATTCGTTCCAGGTACAATCTGCATTGCTTCTTAATCATTATCAAAGTTGAAGCACTCTCATGTGTTGAGCTCTCCTGTTACATACAGATGTAGCTTCAGCATGTCTCTTGTGACTGATTTGGGATCTATATGCATCTCCTTACTAAAGAAGAGTTGTTAATTTTGCCAGGGAATAACTTAATGCAGTTCTCAAAGTGCTCCTTATAGTGCACAACAGAAGGCTTGTAATTAAAATTGGTAAAAAGTGGATGGCCAAATTCCTCAGGCAAGACAAACATAATTAGAGAAGGTAAAAATCACTTTTTAAAAATAGTCTGGTACTTTAATACCTAATATTTTAACATATACATCTTTAAATTTTGTAGTTGTACCTGTTAAGCCAGTAAGTAAAAAATAAACATTTGGAATACAGGCAAAACCCTGAAAAATCTATTGTCTATAGGAAGGGTAGGTTTGATTTGGTTTGGTTTGGTTTGATGGGGCTTTTTCTGTTTGGCTATTTTTTTGTAACCTCATCCTGGGTATCTTATATTTTTGATACTATATAAATAATGAACAATAGTGAAATTTAATAGGCAAGAGTGCCAGAACAAAGAACAAGCCAGATTAATTTATGGAGTTTCTTTAACATTGAGAACCGTGTGTGGAAAACTGAATTTGCAAACTAAAACTTACCCCTCTGTTAATTGTTTTTCTAAGGAAAAAGGTAGGAAAAGAATTCAGACTCTACGTTCAGCATGTACTGTAGCAAGTATTCTGCTTTAAGGTTTATCTTGAGGGGAAAGTTTGCCCTGTATGTGTTTAGTTGCTGTAAAGCTGCTGTATGGCAGATGTCTGCTGCTCTGAAAAGTCTCAACCTGTGCTGTTGGAGTCTTAAATCTAGTTTTAAATTATGTGTATAATAGTGCTTTAGCACTATGATTGTTTATGTGTGCTTGTACTGGGCTCATAGGTTCTGAGTGACTGAAAACTGAGCAGGTCTTCAATTGTCCTTACAATCTAGGGGAGCTGATTCATGCTCTCTGAAAATTCACACTGGCTTGTGAATGTCAACCCAAAATTCCAGCTTTGCAAAAAAAGAGAGAGAGATGCAAGGTGACTTTTACCTTCTCTTCATCTGTTGTTAACTTCAGCTTTTTAAATCTTCTTAAAGACAACTTACATATATACAGAAGAGATGCTATAGTGAACCAGATGGACCAGGACTGGCAGTCCTAACAAGCAATGAAAGGACCAAATGGGCCGAGGTAGGAATACTTCAGCAGCTGGTTCCTTGGAAAAGCATTGTGATCACTGGAAAAACTTAGATTTCTTCTTATGCCTTCTAGTTACGGGAATATTTGATTCGTCTTGATCCAAAGAACTTAGCTCTTCTGGAAAAAATTCAGAGAAGTTTGTTTGTGGTTGGCCTTGATGATTCTAGTCCCCATGCAACTCCTGAGGACTACACTGAGGTAGCTAAGAATTTTTGATAACTCATATCTGATCATCTTAACATAAAAATTTCTCCTGCATATGTACAGAAGTAGCAGCTCTTGCTCTTTCAGTACACTAAAATGAAGCAGATAAACATGCAAAAAATGTGCTTTTTTGAGCCATAGGAAAACATATATGGTTTTAATAGTTAGGATATTGGAAATGGGAATGGCTGAAATCTACCTTCATAACTTTTTAGCCCTCTATCCTTCAGGGTCTTGAAAGACATAGTCATTAACCTTTTATCACACTTCTAATGAATAGCTTGGCCCTATAATCATATTTCATCTTAAACTGAATGAAAATGTCATCTGTCAGGGAGGTCTTGCCATCTTAATGTAGGCTAGGTTTAGCTTACAAAGACTGGCAGTGTTCTTGGTGTTTTTTAAGGCTTCATGGTGTGTTTCTTCTGCTTTAGCTTACAAGGCTGGGGCTGGCAGGTGATCCGACTGTGCGCTGGGGAGACAAATCCTACAACAGCATATTCTTTTCCAATGGAACCTGTAGTGCATTCTGTGATGTAAGTTAAACTTTTTTTCCATCTTCTGAATATTTATTTACTGAATTTCTCCCTTCAGAGTATTATTTTAAGTGCTTAATGTGTTACTCTTTAGTAACATTTAGGCTTTCGTATAGTTTTTTTTACCTGGCACCTGGTCTGGTAGGTTTCCAAAAGCAGTCTGCTTTCTCATGTTCTTTGCTTTCTCATGGTGTTTGCTATTGCACCATTCTTGAGTTAACAACAGGATCTGAAGTCATAATCTTATTTCTGAAAGTATTTCATGAGGAGTTGCAAAAGAAAAAATGCAATGCACAAGAAGACTTAAAATTAAGTCTTTATTTGGTATGTATCCATTTGAACAGCTGTGTTTTTTGAACTTAACGTTATTTCAAACTTATTATTGCATGGCCAGAAGGGCTTATACTTTTCCTTAAATCTGCCTTTTCATGGCAGTAGTACATTGTGCCTCCTTTTCCAGATGCAGAGCAATTAAAATGGTGGGTGGACTTAAAATACTTCTGTATTTATTGCAGAACAATAAAACAAGTGCAACATTGCGCAGTAAAGCTGTTGGTCTGCAGGAAAAAGAGCAGGATAGGGAAAAAAGCAGAAGTTTGATCTTCTTGCTGTTCTGCAAAGTAATGTACTATCTTCTCTTATCTGATTCTAGCATTCTCCTTTTGATGCCATGGCTTTAATTACCATGTTATCTTATGCTGAAAAGAAGATTATTGAAAATGAGGGAAAATGGAAGGTATCTATCCTTTATAAACTTTCAAGCTTATCAGTTAATGTGTCTTTTCTTATGGATAACATTTTCTGGTTTTGTGTCTTTCTTTCTGTCTTCATCTTCCCAGGGATCAGATAATGTGAGGGATATTCCGTGGCCAGAGGAACTTGTATTCACAGTGGATCAAAAAATTATAAATGAAATTGGGTGTACTAAAGAACTGTATTACAAGAAGGTGAAATTTACTGCTGGCTCTCTTAGTTGTTACTGATACTATTTTGTGTTCTTTAATTCTGTTTGCATATTTTTAGTTGGTCTTTTTTCATGCTGGAGAACAGGAATGAATATGTTACTGATTAATTGATGAATTTAACACCATTGTTAAATTTGTTACGTTGTGGTTTATGCTGAGTGTGTTTTATTTGCAGTGGACCAAGTTGTGATATTTCTTGACTTCTGTTGTTTTTCCTCCTTTGGTATGACAGGTGTCTGACTTGCAGCTGGTATGTTATGCATTCACATCCTTCGGCAAAGTGCTGATTAGAAAGAAGAAACTTCATCCTGATACATTTGTGCAACTTGCCCTCCAGCTTGCTTATTACAAATGCCATGGACGGTAAGAAAATACCAGATTAGGAATAAGAAACTAGTTTGTTGAGTAGAGGTGTAAAGTGGCTTTGCAAAGTTAATATATAATTTGCCATGGGGATGTAAGAATTAAGAGGTTTCTACAGTAACAGTTGCGTACAGCCATACTTGCTTCAGAATTGTGGTTTTGTGCCCACAGAGATAGTACATGTACATATTATGGAATGAATGGTGGATCACAGTCTGTGAAAACTTAAACTTGTGCCAAACAAAGGAAACACTTGGGTGAACACGAATTGTACAATAGGTCAGGATTCTCTAACGTCAAATAGTTGCTCAAATGTGGAAGAGAGTTTTGTCTGTAGTTTGTGACAGCCATCAGTAAAATGTTTCATCTTCTAAGCCTGTAAAAGACCTCACAAACTTCAGTGTCTCACTTTCTTTAGCAATATTGGATGGTTTGGGCAGAATAATAGAGATAGAGATAGTAACTCTTCAAGTGCCTGCCTCTGCATTTTTGGATGTAGCATTTAATTCTGTATTATTGATTAAAAGGTGTCATTGTTCTTGTTATTGATGTTCCCAAATTTCTGTTAGCTTACTAGCGCTCATTATGTGTAAGTCATTACTGACCAGCAGAGAATTGCTTGCTTCAGAAGGAGGAGGGTTTCATCATAGGAGTGTGATGTTTAGTCACTGGTGACAGGTAGCTCATCATAACAAAGGTTGGTAGATCTTGGTTTTCTGAACATCAGGACATCAATTATCTGACTAAAATAGCCTTGGTCTGTTGTAAACATGCAAGTATATTTCATGTAGGTTGCATAATAAGTGTCATACACATAGACTATAAGTATATAGACTGTCATAGAGCTGGAGTTGCTCTATGTAAAAGCTGGATGGCTGTCAGTATGCAGCAGAGAAGATTCTGACCTTTTCCCTCTAAATGCTTTGAAACACATTGCTTATTTGAATTGTATCTCCTAATTTATGCGGGTTTGGACGGTGTAGGTGGAAGTATACAGTGAAACTGAAACTTGTGTAATTTCAGCTATTTTTGCTGGCAGCTGGTAGATCTGTAGTCTGCAGAAAATATCCATGGCAATGCAGACTTTTCAAGGCACGACTACAGGACTGGCATCTTTTTCAGTCATCTGTCCCATAAAAGCATATAGAGTTGCTTTGTGGCTCTTTTTCAGATATATAACTTAAAGAAAATTAATGGGTTTCTGGTACTTGTAACTGAGCTAGACGTGCAAGATCTTTTGCAGGACTTCTTTAGTCCTTGAGATAGCAAATACAGTAATTTCTCAACTATAAGGTGCACCAGATTACAAGGCGCACTTCTGGGTTGTTGGCAAATTTCCGAACTTTGTCTACATATAAGGCGCACCGGACTACAAGGCACACTTTTTTTTTTTTGAAGCAAGGATCCGAGCGCAACAAAGTAACAAATTAGTAATGGAATCACATGACTGTGGGGTTGAGTGGTGGGTGCTCAATTTGCAAACATTTTTCACGGATCAGCGAAGCCTTTAAACACAGCCCCAGATGCCCTCCCTGTGCCACCAGCCCCAGCACTCCCATCCGGTGCCGGCTGCTGCGGCTCCCACAGCACACGGCTCGGCTCACAGCTGCCGTGGCTGCCGGCTCTCACGGCTCGCACTTACAGGTCGGCAAACTTACGAACTTTGTCCATGCATAAGGCGCACCAGATTATAAGGCACACTTCCGACTTTCTATCAAAATTATAGTCAAAAGGGTGCGCCTTATAGTCGTGAAATTACTGTCTTGTTAGGTTAATGAGACGCTCTTCCCTAATTTTTGTTCTTAGTCCGGGCTGCTGTTACGAAACTGCCATGACCAGGCGTTTCTATCATGGCCGCACAGAGACCATAAGACCTTGTACTGTGGAAGCAGTGGAATGGTGCAAGTCCATGCTGGATCCTTCTGAAAGCGTAAATACTGAAATCCTGCTTTACTTACTGTGTATTTAGAAGGCCTGTCATATGAACCACTTCAGACTTGTTTTTCTGTTGTCTCATTGATGGGAGTTGGCACCTTTCCAAGGAGACAAATTTCAAATGTTGTGTTGCTTGAACTCTGATTCTGGTCATTGTGACTGAGATGTGCTGTCATGTGTAGGCTTGCTTGGTTTTCAGTGGTACTTACCTTTTGGGTTCAAGAGTGTAACTGTCTTAAATTACATTCAGACTGATTTATTTTACACCTCGAAGAGTTACTGTGTCGGAGCTGAAGTATTTTGCAGTGCAGTTTTTCTGTTATTTTAATTTTTAAGTGAAATCAGGAAATGTTTAATAGTTGTGTCTGAGAGCAAAATTGAAAGATGTTTGTGTCCTAGTGGTAACAGGGGTGTATTTCAGAGTTCGTCTCTGAGTAGCTGAACCAGAGACCTTTTTTTTTCCCAGCTACAACCCTCTGTTGCTTGGCTGGCAAAGTAGGTCATGCCTTGCTTGCCAAGCAAGAGCTCTACTAAAGCTCAGTCTGTTGCCCTCACTGTATATTTTTCAGTCTCAGAGAAATCACAGTAATTTCACAATTATAAGCTGCACCTGATTATAAGCCGCTTTTTTTTTTGTTGGTTTTTTTTTTTTTCTTTTTTAGCAAGGATCCAAGTGCAACAAAGTAACGAATTAGTAACAGAATCGTGTCAGAGCGGGGGTTTGGTGTCAGGTGCTCAAGTTACAAACAGTTTTCATAGACCATCAAAGCCTTTAAAGGCAGCCCCAGGCACCCTCCCCGGCTGGCTCTCACTTCCGGGTTGGCATTTCACTGGAATTTGTCCATAGATAAGCCGCACCTGATGATTAGCCACACTACTGGGGTAGGCTGGATTCTTCAATGAAAAAAGGTGCGGCTTATAATCATGAAATTACTGCAAGCATGGAGAAGGTTTTTGAGACAAGGGGCAGCACATCTTTAGAAAAATTAAAGGTTCTATAATATTAATGCATCTGTAAAATAGAGGAAGACAGCTGTCAGAAAGCATGTGTGATTAGTAATTCTGGCCTTTAAGAGCACATTTTCTTGGTTTTACTGACTTCTTTTGGCATGTACTGCAGTTTTAAGGCTCAGTTTTCTGGCCGTCTTCCAAATCTGCTTTCTTATTCCTATTATTTCCCTGCTACTCAGTTACCTTCTAGCCAATTATCAAGCTTCTCTGGTTACTAGTACTACTAGTGTGTAAGTTTCAACACTTACTGTTGTCTTTTCTCTTTGTAATGTTAAATAACATCCTCAAATATCTCCCTATTTTTATTTGTTTGTTTTTAATACTAAATCCTGGAGCTTGAAAAAATCTGTACAACAGTATTGATATTAACATGCTTAAAAGTCTGCCTTTATGTAATTTTTTATACCTTAAAGTAAAATGCTTTGAAATAATCCTTTTGTCTTAAATTTTCTTTTGCTCCTTGTCATCTTGGTAGCTTGATTTTTATCCAAATTGAGTGGCTGCTGTCCTTGTTGCACATTCTCTGCTGCGTCCTTTTGTGTAATGAATAAAAGGATAAATAGTGCTTCTTATGTAGTCAAAGAGCTATCAAGATCTAAGGTCTTAGAAGTCAAGATCTTGAGCATCTAGGACTGTTTCTCAAGGCCTCCTTTACAAAAACAATGTTATTTGTATTCTCTCTGACTTTAGTACGTAATTTTTAATATAAACTTGAAAAAACCTTAATGTTGGGCAGAATTGGCAATCAACAGAGAACATTTGGGAGTGCACCTAGTAGGAGCTAGTGTATAATAAATGGTATTGCAGAAGGCTTTTGGATTTGATCACTCTAGTTCACACTGGTTCCTTTCCATTGTTTCAGATTATTTGGGAAAGAGCATGAGGTTTAGAATATTGTTCAGTTCACAAGTGATCTGAGTAAGAGAACAGAGATACAGAAAACAAACAAGCACATTTTCCTGAAATGGGAATTTGGGAGAAAGGGTTTGAGAGAGGTTCTTATGTGCCTTTCAAGTTCCTCCATTTTCTCCTATCTAAAATTATTAGAAACTGTGAGAGGAAAAAACCTTCTGGTCTGTGATTGCTGATGTATTACTCATTTGGGTTGATTTTTCTACTTCTCTCTTTTTTCTTTACTTTTTAATCCTGTCTCTGCCCTAATTTACAGAATTATCAACGGCTACAACTGATGCATAAGGCATTTGCGAAGCACAATAAAATGAGAAAAGAATGTGAAAATGGAAAAGGTACTCTGGGATCAAAATTTTTGGTTCTTCTTCACATGGATGAAAAGGGAATATCATTGTATGCTCATACATTTTCTCTGTCTCCTTATTTTCAACCTGAATAAAAACTACTCCTTAATATTTTATACTTTGATTTTGGGGAGAAGAACTAAAACCTAGTCCTTGCACCCATCCTTGTAGACCATACCCCAAAAATCGGTACTACTGGAATATTCATCCAATTTTTCTGCCCAGCTAAATATTACTTTGGAATACCTTCCAGTCAAATATGTGCTTGGCTGAAAAGTTAAAAAGGTGGTCTTCAGGACACAGGAGAGATTTGGGTGAGATTCTAACCCAACTGTGTTAATGTACACTATTCTGTGAATAAGAAAGAGTAGCTGGGAAATGAACCTGATGAATTTCATACTCTCTCCAGCCTTCTTGTTGTGTTATCACAATTCAGAGCAGTCATGGCCCTGAAAGCATTTTTGCCATGTTGACATAATTGCTCATGGGCCTCTTCCACTGTGAGGGACTCTTCTTCCTTGACTGAAGTGGGAGTTTTCTTGGATTTTGTTTTCCACAGGAAGAGTGCTGGGTCTCTATCACTAGTAATTTGCTTTTGAGCTCAGTGCTGCAAGTTGAAAGTGCTGAAGACCTCTTAGATCAAATATGTGGGAAATGTTTTTGGATGCTGTAATATGATGCTATAGTTTCTGTCCTTCAACTGCTATTTGACCTCCCAGCTGTCCAAACCAGAAGAAGCAGAAAAACTGGTAATGCTGCTGTTAATGATGCAGTATTTGCATTTATTTGACAGGCTTTGATCGTCATCTTCTGGGTCTCCTGCTCATAGCACAGGAGCAGGGACTGCCAGTACCAGAGCTGTATGGGGATAAGGCCTTCACTGCCAGGTGATTCATATTCTTGTCCCACGGGAAGTTGTATCCCTTGATACCAAACCCTTTGTTGTATTGGCCTTATGTGTGCTGATGTCTTGATCTCTACAAACAAATAACTGTTTTTTCAAACTCACTTTATTTTACATTATTTTCAAAAGTGCTGTTTTTGTTTTGTGTTGTTTCAGTGGAGGAGGTGGGAATTTTGTCCTTTCAACTAGTCTGACTGGCTACACTAGGTTTAGTGGATGTGCACTCCCTATGGTAGAACATGGCTATGGCTTTTTTTACTCAATTAGAGATGACAGGTAAGGATATAATTTCATTTTGGATACGGCTCTGCATTTGTCACAGAGGAAAAGGCAGCTAACAGCTAAAATGAGGAGAGGAAAATACCCAAGAAATATAGCTGAATGTGTCAGAGGAGATTGAGAGGTACACGATCATGAGGTATACAAGAATTGCAATGACATTCTGGGAAAGCAGGTGTAGGAGGAAGAAGGAGTGGTGGAGGGCAAATGGACACCAAGATACTGACAGTAAGCAGCAGTAGAGTAGGGAAGGTGAAAGGAAGGGTGCAAGAAAAGGACTTTATAATAGATTAACTTTAAAATAGGCTGTCATTCTAGAGATCATTTTGTAACATGTAAAGGTGTTTTTTGGCTTGGTTAGAGCAGGTAAGTGGACATGTGAGCGCAGCGCCCATCATTCTTGGCAGTGACACACATCTTGACTCAAAACAGACCTTTTTGACAGGGAAAGGCTAAAACATTTGGCTTCACTTCTCTAAAAATCATACGATTTGAAAAGATCCAACTTTGGTTTAACTGGTCTTATGGACAAAAATCATGAAGGACAAAAATCAATTATGAAATCTAAAACTACTTTGGTTAGAATGTGTAGAGATAAATTGCTAGTTTAGGTGTAATGCAAATGACCTTTTCCTAAATCTAGGCAGGGGCTGTGTCCCCATTCAAATCAGTTTGAGATACAAGCCATTGATCCATGGCTCTTTAAATAAATAGAACTAGATCAAGATATACCTTTTATTAGATAAATAGAAAGAAAGTACCTTAAACTAATTGCAGAAAAAGAAGGAATATAATTCACAGCATTTTCAAATATAAGCAGAAAAGTTGTGTCACTGTGTATATAGTAACAGGTGTTTAAATCAAATTACGTGACTTTAAAAGAGGACTCAGATTCTTAGTGCCTTCAGTAAGCAATAACGTTGACAGATCTTAATGTTGAGACAGTGTGTTTATGTTTATTTTTACTTCAGAATTTATGTCAATAATTCCATGTTTCAGGACAATTTATGTGACTTTATCATAGACCTTGACAATTAAATTCAGTGACTTCGCTGTTTTTTATATTGATAGGATTGTTGCTGCGTGTTCTTCTTGGAAATCCTGTCCAGAGACTGATGCAGAAGTGCTGTGCAGAACTCTGTTCCAGTGTTTTCATGATGTGCTGCAGTTAACAGTTACAGCTCAGCTGTAAGCTTGATAATGATGTAAGAGGCTTTGCAAGCTCACAAATTGTGTGTAGTACTTAAGAATGAAATGCTACTCAAGAGTACTGTTATATTCAAGACATTTAATGATCTATGTGACAAGTATCTATTTTTATGAGATTTGCTGTGGTAACACTACCCATTTAAGAATAATGTAGCCATTTGCAACAGCAATGCAAGCAGTAGTACCTTATCTGTGTAGAACAATGCAATATTAAATATGCCACAACAATGCAAACGTACTTAGGGATGGGGTGTTAGAGTGGAAAATTGATAGGAGACCTGTATTTATGGCCTTTGTAGTCATTTGTAGAATAGTTTGTAGTCTACCAATAGTGTTTATGACAGTGGAGCACTTAATTGTGTACTTAAAAGTAACCACACTCTCCTCTTACGTGATTATGCTTCCTATTCTGAGTGGTTAATGAAACAAGATGCCTCCATCAGGTTATGTGGTATTTTATGAGTTATCCTTCATTTTTTGCTATCAGGATTATACCAAATAGATGTTGTATCTGTGGATGGGGATGTTCCCTCTACATTTGTAGTATGAGAGCACTACAGTTCGAAGTATTTTGAAAAAGAATCCCTGAATAATAAAGACAGAAAGCAGCATGAGTTTCAGATTTCTCAGTTTTCGTTCTCTGGTGAACTGTGAATATCTGCTGCTTTACATTAATAATGCACAATAAAAGTAAGCACTGAATACAGTTTGATACAGTTCTCAGGATTTTAATACTTGATTCCTCTGAGCAGCTTTGTATTTTCCTGTTATAGAAATAAAATTTTCTAAAAATCAACCTTGTCTTACTTAATTTATGACTGGATCATTTAACATGGTGGAGCAACATTGTGAGAGAAAGATGATCTTGGTGACAGGTGAATTTCAAACAGAGTTTCTGAAGTACCCATTTTTTCTCTGGCTTTTTAGAGTTTCAGACAGATCAAATACTGTTATTTATTTTGCAGAAACAACTCAATTTTTGGCTAACACAGAACCAGTTTCTTTGCCCTCTGGAAGCTCTGTTGCATACTTCCCCTTTTGATTTCCTGTCTCAGTGCCTGACACTTCCCTGCAGTCCAGGGTGTGTTACATTGTCTTGTTGCCTCAAAAAAAGGTCTCCTCATTTCAGCCTTTGTTTTCTTTGCCTTTACTGAGCTACCTGTACATCTTGTCTTAATTAGGTCTGACAACCATTCAGTGTTTAATAGTTTGAGATCTTCCTAAACTCATACAAAGAACCCATCCCTGTTCTGTAACGCTTATGATAACCCACCCTCTTTCTCAGAGGTAAGGGACTTTCTCAGATCTTATGGGCAGCAAAGCCTGTGTCTTTATTATGCTATGATTTCTGTGAGATAGATTAGGATTTTGGATCAAGCTAGGAGTGAGTATTTTTATTCTTTTGAAGTGCTGTCTGACAGTTACAACCTTTTACCTCTCAACTGGGTTAGTAAACTTCATTGCAGTTGTGATAAGGACAGTTTGCTTTGAACATTCATTCCAAACAGCCTGAAGTCTGATGAAGGATGTAATTTTGCATTTATTTGCATTCATTTTCCATACACCTACTCCTGCCTTTCTGAAGATTTCTGGGAGCATAGAAATCCCAACAGAAATATAGAAAAAGGACGACATTTTCAGAAAGTGAATCATCGAGAAAATGGCATTCAATCACCAGCATAACCAGAATTTCCTGTGTTCAGCTGACAGTTTGAGCCTTGCCTAGAGAAAATGAAGCCAGAAGAGTATCCAGGGAGAACAGATTTAAATTCTGTGAGTTGTTAGAGCTGCTTATGTGCTGTGGATGCATGAATTCATGAATGTGGTATTAATTTCCTTGTTGTGTAAAGCATTTTGTCTCCAGTGCATCTGCCCTAAAAGCCTCCCTGTTTTTGTGCCCGTCTCCATGAGCACTGATGCTCTGTGCTGCAGAGCTGATCTCAGTGCCTGGAGCTCTCCACCCAGTCCTTTGCTTTCAGTTTGGCAACTCAGTGAGGCTTTTTCAGGACTGCTTTGTACTCTTTAATTTGAGCATGAATTTTGTGCTGGTGGAAGAGGAGTGGGTTCTTAAAGCAAATGTACTTCACTTATTTATTAGTTATGGGTTTTAAGGAAACAATTTATGGAATTGTACCAAAACCACATGTACTGAAACATCCTTATTAGTCTTTATCTAAAAGACCAAATCTGCTGTATAGCTGCAGTTCAGCAGCTGGTACTGCCCACTATCATGCATTCCATGTCTCACTTTGAACATTGACCAGAGAAGTCCAGAGCTGCTGCTGATTCTCTTGCTCTACAACCTTGTACTCTGATGTCTGCATTTTGGATGGTGGAGAGGTGGTGAGCTATCATGATGCACGTGTGACCTTTACTGTCTTTATCTGACAGTTCCTGACAGTCTGCACAATGGAAAAACCAAAAGGTGAATTAAAAACTAATACAAGAGCTGTTCCCACCTGTGGTGCCTCTGGTCTGTTATCTGTGATAGAACAATGACAGAGGTGATGCTTCTGTGGCCTTGCAGATGAAAAACTTTATCCTGATGACCAGCTCAGGTTCCTGTTTGTACATCTGGCATGGGGGACAAGAGACAGTGCTCACTGTATTTTCACTTGCCCTGGAAATCAGGTCAAACAGGCATTTCCAGGATCACAGCCTGGCCCTTCTTTACTGCTGCAAGCAGATCTCAATTGATTTGTTTCAGAAATTGTCCCAAACAAATTGGCCTGGCTCATTTGACAAGTCATGCACTTTCTTGCTCACTTTTAGCAACATAGACAACTGCTCCAAGTTCAGTCTCACTCTAAACAACTTAATCCACCAAAGTGTTCCATACAATCAAATAACATACTGGATAATTTTATATTTCAGTTTTAAGCACTAAGAAGGTGTATGCTTGGTATACACACTTAACACCCACTCAGGACCTTGGTTTATTAGTGTTTATGTTCATTTTAAAAAATAATATTTCAATACATTTTTAAGAAACATTCTGCAACTTGTATGATGCTGCAAACTTTGTCCAGACATAAGCTAATTTTAAAAATTCTGATCCAAAGTAGCAACAGTGCAAGTATTTTCTATGGCTGCCGAAGCATTCTGTGTCTGGGAGCAGATATTCATCATCAGAAAAACAATTTTATGGATATTTTTAGACTTAATCCAATGGATAACTGTAGTAGATGTGTGGCTACATCCTGTCGAGAGCAACATTTGTGGGTGTGCTGCTATTAAATATATCCAATTAGACTGACTTACAGCACACATTTTAGCCATGGGAGTTTCTTTTCTGTTGGTTTTGTGTAAGCTGTCATGAGGATAATGCCATGGGGCTGTCGCTGCTCTGGGATGCACTGAGCAAACCCACATCACCGGCAAAGGCTTTTGGAACTGCAGGGTCAACATATGTTCTACATTGTCAAAAGCAACCAGTGATTTGGAGTTTACCAATACATAAATTATCTTTCACAGTGGATATTCTCAGCATTTTTTGAAAATTAGGAGTCTTTTCAAAATCCTAAAAGAGAAATTCCAAACCCAGTGCCATTTAAAACACCTAAAGGAAAACCACTGTTCGTTCCTAAAAATGTGGAGACACATTTTCCTGACTCTTAGAAGTTTAGCATCTAATCCCTGTTCATTTTATATATTTGAAAATCTTCCTGTTTTTCACAGAAGAAAAATAGTAGAAGTTCTCAAAAATTATTAATTCAGCTAGGTACCCAATTGTGATTGAAAACTAGAAGAAGCTCATGCCTTAATTTTCTTAATGCTCCTAATTATTAAGAGAATCTACTTTTAGATAATTAATATCCACAGCAAGTCTTACAATAGCAACAGTTGGTTTAGCCTTGGTCAAGAATCTGGCAAGTCAATATGTAAAGCATCTCTGAAATCAGTTTTGTAAAGTATATTCATTAAACACTAAATTCACCACTATAATTTAGTTTCAAAGTACTAATTTTGTGGGAGAAGAAAATTAAACATTATCCCCTAGATCTTTGAATATATCACTAGATATGTGTAGAAAACCAGTCAGTCTGTGGCACTGAAGCTCAATTCTTTCTCACTTTCTGTCACCCATGTGAGACTCATGCACTGTGGAATCCCGTTGCCTTCGCAGAAGCTTCCCATAGTGTCTGTACCACTCTGAGCTGTTGCTCATAGATTGTACCAGGCACTACTTGATTCTTTAGATAAGCATATGACAAATTTTGCTGCTCATGAGGAAGGCATGAAATTCAATTACTCTCTTTTAACAATTTCATTTTTGCATTGCCTTTCAATGAGAGTACAGTAATTTCACAATTATAAACCGCACCTGATTATAAGCCACACATCTGGGTAGCCGGGAAGACCACTGGATTTGTCCATAAATAAGCCGCACCGGATGATAAGCCGCTGGTTTTTTTTGGTTTTTTTTTTTCCCCCCAGGGAGGATCCAGCTCTGGTCGGCCCCGCCCGCCGCAGCAGCTCTGAGAGGGGCTGCGCCCTGCTCCCCCCACTCCCCGCCGCAGCAGAGGCTCTGAGAGGGGTCACCACCACCCCTGCCGTGGCAGGTCTGAGAGGGGCCAGAGGGCCCGCTCCCCCCTGCCCGTGCCGTGGCAGCTCCAGCCCCGCTCTGCCTCAGGCTGGCCCGTCTCACACTTCTGGGTTGGCCTTTCACCGGAATTTGTCCATATATAAACCGCACGTGATGAAAAGCCGCACTTCTGGGGTCAGGTCGAAAACTTAATTAAAAAGGCACGGCTTATAAATGTGAAATACTGTAGTTTATTTTTGCCTCTGGTGTGTGAAGATGCATTTCTCGATAGGGAACATTCCAGAAAGAACCACACTTTTAAAAAAGTAGATTTCTACCTAGAGCTAAAAATAGATGCTTGAGACTTGTTTTCCTTCAAGTTTGTAAAGAGTAAAACATTTTGCTGAGTTACTATGTAAAGACATGTTTTAAATATTGCCAGAAACTGATGATCTGCAAAATATTGTTATGATTAATGTAGTCTGCCAAAACCAGATATTCAGGTCATCGCTTAACAGTCATGTAACTCTTCTTACAAATGCTCTCCAAGGCAATTGGCATGAGATGATAATCAGCTGTAAACAACATGGATATGAAATAACTTTGACATATTTCAGTGCATTAGAATGCACTCAACAAGTTTACTAATTTGGCAAAACTTTGTGAATAAGAGACAGAGTTATGAATGTTTTTCTTGGTTACCCTATCATGTAAAGGAGAATATGTCTCTCTTTTAAAAACACATATTCTTTTAAAAATAAACCTTTCTAACTCCTTATTTTAATGTGTGACAGAACACCTCTAGGCTTGTGAATCATCAGTCATTACTGTAAATGTAGAAAACAGCTTGGAAGCAAACTTGAGTCAACCTCCAACTCAGTCAGAAGAAGGAAAATCCTGGAAGCTCTAAGTATGGGAGCTAACCACCAAAAACTTAACTCATCCATGCAGTTAGTAAATCCTTTTTTCCACATCACTACTTCTACCTAAGAAGTAGAAGAAATGCTTAGACACTCTACAAATAAGAAACACAACAGACTAAGTACCATGGAATCACAGAATAATTACAGTAATTTCACACTGATAAGCCGCACCTATTTCACTGAAGAATCGAGCCGATCCCAGAAGTGCGGCTAATCACCAGGTGTGGCTTATTTATGGACAAATTCTGGTGAAATGCCAACCCAGAAGTGCGAGCTGGCTGGGGAGGGAGCTGCCGGGGAGCTGCTTTGCCGGCTTCATGCTTTGTCGAGCCACTTTGCTGGCTTTGCACGGCCAGCCTGCCGAGCCACCGTTTTTGAGCAGCGTACGGAGCCGTGGCAGCCAGGGCTGAGGACGGACGGGAGTGCCAGGGCCGTTGGCATGGGGAGGGCGCCTGGGTCTGCGTTTAAAAGCTTCACCGATCTATGAAAACTGTTTGCAAAAATTATGCACCTGACAGCAAACCCTGTGATGGAGCAATTCTGTTACTAACTCGTTACTTTGTTGCACGTGAATCTTCGCTTAAAAAAAAATAGAGAGCAACTTATCACCCGGTACGGCTTATTTATGGACAAATTCCGTGGTCTACTCAGAAGTGCGGCTTATAACCAGGTGTGGCTTATGAGTGTGAAATTACTGTAAGCTTGCTAAAGACCTCTGTGGTCATTGAGTTCAACCAAGTAATCAACATTGCCATTTTCACCACTAAACCATGCGTCAGTCTCACATCCACATTTGTTTGAACACTTTCAGGGTTGATGACTCAACCACTTCCCTTAGAAGCCTGTTCCAATGCTCAACAACCCTCTCAGTGAAGAAAGGTTTCCTAATACCCAGTCTGGTGGCCTTCAAGGAAAGGGGGAGGAGTGGGGGTACCAGTGGGGGGTATCAGTGGACAAGGGAAGCGCTACAGATGTCATTTATTGTAAAGCCATTGAAACACCGCCCAGAACATTCTTCTCTCTAACCTGGAAAGACATGGATTTTGATGAGAGGACTGTTAAGTGGGTAATAAATTGGTTGGGCTGACACATAGAAGTGTTCAGTGGTCAAGGCCTCAGAGTCTTGTTGGAAATCAGAGACTGATCAGAGACCCCTCAGGGGTCTATTTGGACCAGTGTTATTTAATATCTTCATTATTGACATAGTGTGATCAAGTGCACCCTCAGCAAGTTTGCAGTGGTGCACCAAGCTGAGTG